>CM044398.1:41465000-42142500 GCA_024322285.1 Musa beccarii
GTTTCTTAGGTGGTGTAAAGTGTGGGTGAATTTAACACAATAATTTGAATCAAATATATTTTATAGATTTAAAATTAAATTATTAAATTTATTTATTCATATATGAAATCTTACAATAATTATGAAATAAATTAAACATGGAAGCGTACCTGCTGATGAATCCATCGAAATATTTTTTGAATCAATCGGTGATTTGGTCTTCTTTAAAAATTTTATATTTTTATCTGACGGATAAAGAGATTTCTTTCTGATAATCTTGATACTGCAATTGGGGATCATAACTTTATTTAAAGTTATAACTGATGAATATACAATTATGATTATATTCATAATTGATGAATATGTAATTATATCTTAAGAGTTTTATATTCTTGATTTATCCAGTCATTAAGTTAGAAATATGACTGATGATATTTACACAATTAATTTTTATGATAATTATATTCCTTAGCCAAATAAATTTACTTTAATTAGATCACTTTAATTTTGGCTAATCAGAATAATGGCTTAACACATTTAATTATACATGTGTGACCCTCAAAATTTTAATAATCTCCTATTGGGTCACATATGTATCTTTATAAATGTGTTATACTTTATGAGCTCAAAACTGTTATCATTATTAAACAGAACATACAATACAATCTCGTCCATTGACCATATTAATATAGGACCAAAGCGGTTTTTGTTGTATCAATCATAGCTAAATCCATCAATGATCACTAATATTAACATAACTAAATGACATAGATTAATCATAAAATGTGTAGCATGAAAATTACATGAATGTGATCCTTACACGTCAATTTTCAACTAGTTCAATTTTATCTTTATGAGATCATTAAACTGAAGCTTTATTTCTGATCAAAAAATGTTTATTCAAACATAAAATCTGACATAGAACATTTAACAAACATATGACAAACTCTCACTAAACTGAAGTTTCCTCAATACACTCATATGAGCAGTATGCTTATGAAAGACCTTGGGTGGTACACCTTTATGAGAGAATCTGTCAGCACAAAGTTTGTTCCTAAGTGTTCTATGGAAACTTGTTTACTTTGTACCTTTACTTGGTTAACAAAATTTCTTAACCAAATTCCATGATTGGACGCCTCAAAACATGCTACAAATTCCACTACCATAGTGGAAGAAGTAATAAGGGATTACTTGGCTCTACATCAAGAAATTACCCCACCAGTCAATATATAAATGTAGTCCAAAGTTGATTTCCTACTATCTTAGCATCCAGCAAAATCAGAGTCGGAATACTCAATGATCTCCAAATGGATTGATATCCAATATGTGAGCATATAATCTTTTGTTCTCTTTAAATATTTTATAACTCTTTCCGTTGCCTTACAATGATCTATTCCAGGATTACTTAAGTATATGCCTAACACTTAAATAATGTACGCTATATCCGGATGCGTACAAACTTATGCATACATTAGACTCTCTATAACTCATGCATAAGGAATCTTCTACATTTTTTAATTTTCCATATTTCTTTTTAGGACACTGATGAGACTGAACTTGTCACTCTTAGATTACTCAGAATAACCAATAAAGTAACTGCTCACTGTTCGGGGTTTCAATTTTTTTCATTAGGCCTGTAAGGCCTTACCTCAGCTGGATAACCCCATACATGAAAGTGCCTTAGACTAGGCTTTCTCCCGGTCCAAAGCTCATAATGTATTTTTGCAGTTGCTTTAGTTGATATTCTATTAAGAATGTAGGCTGCAGTCTTTATTGCTTCTCCTCAGAGTGACTCTAGCAAAGTAGATTGAGAAATCATACTTCTTACCATGTATTTCAGTGTGCGATTTTGTCTTTCAGCTATACCATTCATGCTAGGTGTCCCTGGCATTGTATACTGAGGAATAATTTCACACTCCTCTAGGTATAGAGCAAATGGTCCTGGATGTTGTTCACCTAAGTCGTCATTTCTACCGTAATATTCCCCTCCACGGTTAGATCTGACACTTTTTATCATTTTGTTGAGTTGATTTTTAACTTTAGTTTTAAATGATTTAAACACTTCCAAAGATTGAGACTTTTCATGCATTAGATACAGGTTTCCAAATTTAGAGTAATCATCTATAAATGATATAAAATATCGTTGACCATTCCATGAAGGTGTAGGAAATGGCCCACAAAGTATGTATCAATTCTAAGACGTTTGTAGCTTTATATGCACCTGATCTTTTAGGTTTAGTTTGTTTATCTTTAATGCATTCAATATAAATATATAAACTTGATAAGTGAATGGAATCAAGAATCCCTTCTGACACAAGTCTTTTAACTCTATTTCTAAAGATGTGACCTAAATGTTTGTGTCATAATACACCTGAATTTTTAATTTTATGTTTAGTACCTCACAATTCCACATTTAGGGATTTATGATAGGATGCTATAGTGTCAAGCAAATATAGATTGTCATAAGCCATAATTGAACCAGTTCCAATCACATTTGAATTTAAAGATAAAGTAAATTTATTGTTTCCAAATTAACAAGAATAATCAGATTTGTCCAAATAAAAAACAAAAATTAAATTTCGTCTAAATGATGGAACAACAAAAGTGTATTTTAAATCCAAATAGTATCCAATACACATTAACAATCCAAATATGCTTATAGCTTCTACATCTATCGATTTTCCGTCCCCCACATAAATGCATCTCTTAGCATCATTGGACTTTCGATAGTTCAGGCAATCCTGCATTGAAACACTGATGTTAGTGATTGCACCGGAGTCTAACCGCCAAGTGTTTCTAGGTACTGAAGTTAAATTGACTTCAGAACAAACCAAAGTAAGGAATGTACCCTTTTTAGTACGTCAGGCGTGATATTTGGCACAGTCCTTCTTCAAATGTCTAAATTCTTTACAAAAGAAACAAGTATCAACTTTATTTTGTTTCTTTTGTGCAGGATCTTTATCAGCCTCATTCTTTCCAGATTTGTATTTTCTTTTCTTGTCCTTGTCCTTAGAGGTGCTAGCCAAGTTGGCGCTTTCAAACTTTTCTTGCTTCAACCTTTCTTCTTGTTGCACACAATATAAAATGAGCTCATTAAGAAATCATTTGTCCTTTTGACAGTTATAACTGACCTTAAATTGATTGTATTATGTAGGGAGAGATATCAGAACCAAATGGATAAGTCCTCTGATAAGTCAAGTTTTAGTACTTTAAGCTTTGAAGCAAGATTAGACATTTGCATGATGTACTCCCTTATATTTCCTTTACCGTTGTACGTTATGGAAATCAAGCTTTGAATCATAGTGCTTGTTTCTGCCTTATCGTTTTTAAGAAAATATTTTTCTATTTCGGTAAGAAAATCTTTGGCATTGATAATCTCTTCGGATATTGCAGCTCTAAAGGCCTCTAGAATGCTGCGCTTGATGATCATAAGACACATGCGATTAGACCTGTCTCATTTCTCATATAGTCTTCTTTCATCATGAGTACTATTATCTGTAAGAGAAACGGGTTGGTCTTCCCTTAGTGCAAGGTCTAGATCCATGCAGCCCAAAATGATCAGAATGTTTTCTTTCCAATCCTTAAAGTTTGTTCCATTTAGAATTGGTACTGAATTGAGGTTAGTAGATATTGAAGCAAGAGAAACTAAATAAGAGAACAATAGACAACCATAAATTATGCTCATATATTTTTTTTATAAACTTAAGTAAATTCAAATAATGATTTAACCCATCTCAAGATAACAAGTGCAACATTAATATCTTATTTTTGGACTTCAATATTAATTGCTAATGGTAGTCTTATTGTAATGATCAAATACTGATAATAAGGCATGTCAAATAATAAACCCATCTTTGGATTGATTTCTCATTAACATGTATAACTTTATAATTGTCACGTGTTTACCATTACAAGTGTATATAAAATCCTATCAGTCATTAACATTCCTTTGGGTCGGATAATTACCGCATGGATGTAAATACACATAACATTTAATATTTTCATAAGAAATGTTACACATGAGATGTCACTTTGGCACTTCATGCATCAAATTACTCAATCTAATATTAAACAATTATTAATTAAATTTGAACCATATTAGTCAAATTGACTTGACCTTAATTTGTTGACTCAAATTCATATAAACTATTCAATTTATGTCAACAAATAATTTTATATAACTAATATTATGTTTAAACCAACATAATATTACATGAATATTGCAATAATATTATTTTTAATTAAATTTACATATTACAACAACGTAATTAAACGAACATAATATTACAATAATAATATTATTAATTAAATTTACATATTGCAACAACATAATTAAATCAACATAATATTACAACAATATTATTTAAAATTAAATTTGTATATTGCAATAACATAATTAAACCAACATAATATTACAATAATATAATTTAAAATCTAAAAAGAATTTGGAAGGTTTTCATAAACTGTAGTGCAAAAAATGAATTTGCATACTGTAAAAAAAAATCCATAAAGTGAGAGATTTATGCCTTGCAGTGCAAAAGATGAATTTGCATACTATAAGAAAAAGGTGAGGAAAAGATATCTTAATGTGATCAGAAAACACACTAAACTGAATGTGAAGCATGCTGTAGCATGATTACATAAAACTATCATCTTCCTTGACGATGATAGAACCAAATTACTTTAAGATATTGATGATTACATAAAATTATAATATCATAAGTGATCTAACATCAGAAAAAATAACACAATGAACTGAATGTGAAACATGCTGTAGCATAAAACCATCATTTTCCTCGATGATGATAAAACTAAATCACTCCAAAATACTAATGAAAAACATCATTCAAATATATGAAAAATAAGCCTATATATTCAATAATCATTGTAGGATGGCTCTGATACCAATGTTGATGAATTTAATATAATTAATTTAGATCAAACATGCTTTATAGATCCAAAACCAAATTATTAAATCTACTTATCCATTCATAAAATCTTATAATAATTATGAAACAAATTAAACACGGAAGCATACCTGATAAATCCATCAAAATATTTTCTGAATTAATTGGTGATTTGACCTTCATGTTGTAGAATATCTTTAAGAACTTTATATTTCTCTCTGACGGGTAAAGAGAAATTTCTTTCTAATAATCTTGATACTGCAAGTGGGGACCATAACCTTATTTATAGTCATAATTAATGAATCTACAATTATGATTATATTCATAATTAATGAATCTGTAATTATGCCTTAAGAGTTTCATATTCCCGACTTATCTAATTATTATGTTAGAAATATGACTAATGGTATCTACATAATTAATTTTCATGATAATTATGTTTCTTAGTCAAATAAATTTACTTCAATTAGATCATTTTAATTTTGATTAATCAGAATAATGACTTAACATATTTAATTATACATGTGTGATCCTCAAAATTTTAACACAAAATACATTTATACCTGACACAAGAGGAAGGAGAGAGGGATCTATCGCGGTTCCTCTTCGTCTTCGCGTTGCTACTGAGGCTCGCTCACGCTCAACTCTGGATCAACTTGGCTCGCTTCCAAACCGTAAGAAGCAAGCATCTCATCATCGACAAAGCCATCGAGTTCAACCAGGTGGATCGAGAGATGAACTGATCTCTCTCTCTCTCTCCATTAGTCATTATCTTTTACATGATCTTGGGGGCATTACAAACACAAATATGCCAACTTCTGACTGCTATGACGGTGCACATCGACAGGGATGACCGTATCATTCTAAATGGAATCATCTTCTACCTCTCAAACTCTTGCGTACCCGGTGGCTCGCTTTTGCCTTGGTGGGACGTGAAAGGAGTTCTTATTTCTGTGCTTGTCCTCTATTACTGGCTGCACCGAGCTCTGCACCGTCACCACCTGTATGCTCGTTATCACTCCCATCACCATGCCTCTATTGTCACCGAGCCGATATCATGTAAGTAAACAGCAAGGTCATGATGTATCCTTTCATTTAATTCTTCGTTTTGAATTGAATTAAAGAAATCAAAGTTTTCCTAAAGAAATGCACCAAAATCGTTTTAGTGTTTACCGATGATCTCATAGCCAAACCTGTAACTTGAGGATAATAGTTAGTGCCAAACTTGTTCTATTAATATTGCTTAATCATGCTAATCTTTCTTAATTCTGGTCTTTGCAGCTGTAATTCATCCATTTGTCGAAGAGTTATCCTACTTTTTGCTCTTCGCTTTGCCATTCTTTTGTATGGCATACACTCGAAGTGCTTCATAATAGCAGCTGTGGGATACTTGACGTATGACGATTTCATCAACTACATGGGCCACTGCAACTTCGAGTTGGTCCCATTATGGGTGTTTGAGGCCTTTCCCCTTCTCAAGTACCTCATGTACACCCCATCGTATGTCTCCTTACCATGAGCTGTGATCAGAAGACGCATATATCTTACTTCATTTCGATAGAAAATGCAGAGTAATGGCTTAAAACAATCGTCTTTCAGGTACCACTCTCTTCACCACACACAGTTTCGGACCAGCTGCTGTCTGTTCATGCCATTCCATGACTACATCTACGGCACCGCGGACATGTCAACAGAGAAGCTGTACAAGAATTCGCTCAAAGGAAAAGAGGAGACTCCCGATGTCGTCCACCTGACTCATCTCACAACATTGCAGTCCATCTACCACCTGCGCATTGGACTCTCCTCGTTGGCCTCGAAACCATTTGTTCCAAGAGTTCACCTGTGGTTGGCGTGGCCATTGAGCTATGCAGTGTTGCTGCTAACCTGCATATCTGGCTCTGCCTTCACTTTGGAAAGACATAGGTTGAAGAAGCTTAAAGTACAGACGTGGATAGTACCTCGGTTTTAGTTTTCAGGTGTAATTGTTATCTCAATGATAGGGGATACCACAGTGTCATTCATGTTGCGGCTGTTAGCAAACACATTAGCATCGATACACGCTCCATGCGGGACGCCACATCCGACCTGCCACCACGGGCCGGATGTGACGGTGCTCCCGCGCCATCCGAAGTCGAACAGGACAACCCATTCCCAAAATTTCGAGACGGCACTGCACGGAGCAGGCCATCCCCGAAAGCCCGAAGCGACGCCATCGTCCTAAGAAACTCGGGACAAGGACAGTGCGCTACGGGGACGCCCATCCCCGGGAACCCGGAGCGGTGCCGCACGGTGTCACCCTATACGATGCCGTCGCGAATGAGCCCACCGTCATCCGGACCCAGGTACGCAAAGCCGACCTCGGGTACATCTATAAAAATCTCTCGCCTGACTTCAGGAAGGAGGATCCACTAACCTTAGCATCGGAGGGGCCAAGTCAGGACAGACCCGACCTAGGCCTCCTTGCAGGAATCGGGCCCGCGACGTCCCAGGAGCTCGTCTCATCTGTAGATCCGAACCGGACACTCTGAGAGTTCGGCAAATGAACCAGGCCAATCTAATGCATCATTCGATGGTCATATCGGTTCCATAATATTTTGGCCCTAGAAGGAGGGTCGATCTCGTAAGAGTGTCCCATGACCAACCTAGGAGTTTGCCCCGCCGAAGGGTAGCCTGCTGCCCCCACCCCCGCCTCTGGCCCGACCTCTGTTGCTTAGTTGGGAGGAGGCGCCCCGATCTAGACTCCAGAACACTACTGACAACTGTTCAATGATCCTGGGTTATCGCCTCCCGGGAATGCCCCGGCATCTTCAGTTGTCTCGCCCGAGGCGATCTTTGACTTGTTGAGGCAAGTGCAAGCTCTGATCAGGATGATCCAAATGGTCGCTTCACTCATCTCGCAGCTCGTACACCTGGTGAGCCCCTAGGCACCGAGCCCATCCATGTATGTCCCGGAACCCCTCAATGACCTCCCGGAGGATCCGGCTACCACAGCGGTGGCCAGGGAGGAAGCCTTCTGAGCGATTATTAGAGCCGAGAGGCAACTCCCGAACGGTGAGTTGTTCTCGATCTCCCCGGCTAACTTGCGCTTCTGAACGACTTGTTGTCACGCGAGAATAAAATTGTAAGCTGCTTGTTGTTCGGTGTAATGCTTATGCTTGTCCGTGTCCCTTTTGGGTTGTCATATAATGTAAAGCTTGTAAAGGCGCGGTTCAAACGGCCAAAGGCAAAATGCCCATATTTGAGTGAGTTTAGCGGCCATTGTAGGCTTGTCCATAAAAGTATGCGTCGAGGATTACTTGTAATAGAATTCGATCTAGCCATAGTGGACCAATTTTATGCCTTTGTTATCTACGGCAGTCCTTCGAGCTTGTGATATCCATTGTTGGAATGTGCATTGGCTATAAAGTGTTTACTAAAAGAGTGGCTTGTGGATCCGTGTGAAGCGCTTTCTGTCCGTCTTCTCTTTTGCGGTCTAAGGGATTGCAGGAGATTCGTTCAATAGTGGTGATGTCGAGCCCCTGATTGCGGTGATACGCATTGGTGCCGCCTTACGGCTTAGGCAAAACCAGCTAAGTCCGTGACAGTTGGTATCGAGCGGGACAAGCTCACTTAGAAACACTTAGCATGCAAACGTGGGGACCTTGTCGGGCACCACGAGGACAAGCTAAGAAGAATTGCGGGCGCACTAAAGGTGGGGATGGACTCGATGAGTTCGAAGCGGTGGCTCGTAATTTGACACCCAAACTTGCCGTGATTGCTCGAGGCAAAAGCGGGGTGCTTGGCCAAGGATGAGACCGTGCAAGTTGCGATGGGTTGCTCATGATCGAAAGAGTTGTGCAAAGCTCACAGAGGCGAGGAAAGTTGCAAACTCAAGGAATTCGATACTCATGCAAGGTCTTGCATGCGGACGATGGATTGTCATCGTGGCCATCCCAAAGCGGTGAAGGTCCAGTGCATTGGAGCATTGAAACTTTCTCTTCGGCATGTGCAAAAGGATACTTTCAGTATGAACCTCTGGATGAAAAGACATGTGCAACAGTGCGATGGCATGTTGCTAGACCAGGAGAAAGTGCGGTCACTGCATTTGTATTGGTGAGGTGTCACAATCTAGCAAAGTGCATTTTTGCGCGAAGCGGCGATATCTTCACGTGGTGCATGGCTTTGTTTGAAAGGCGGAGTAGTCCAAGGGGACGGTGGTCTCCAAAACTTCCTTAGGAAGGATACAAAAGAGAGATGTTGCTCGAGAAAGGCGATATCCGAGAGGATAAGTCCCGCTCTCGAATGTGAATCGGTGCAATGAATTCGCATTGAGGAGTACCTCAAGAGGCAGGCTCGAGGATCGAGTGAGCGATGAGGAGTCATCGATGATCTAGCAAGTGGCAATGCGTTGGTGGACTACATAGCGAGATCAAATGGGGGAGCAACCCAGGGCAACACAAAGTGAAGGCACACTAGAGCCGGCCAGTGAGTTCGGACTCTTGACATTCTCCCCCTTAGGGTGATCCTCGTGGAATGGTGGGCGGGCCACCATTAATCAATGCTAATCGTTGCGAAGCGAGAACAACTTGGGGAAGACTTGGTGAAGTACCCAAATCGCGTGAAGGAGTTGGCTTTGAAGACGGAACATGGAGCGGAGGCTTGGTGCTTTGCGGATTACACGAGGTCCAGGACATGGACTCTTCTTATCCGAGGCAAGAATGGATCATGTCGTTCCATGGGTTTCATATTCGTAAGATGGAGCAAACTCATCTTGCATGGTGCCAAAGCGAAGGAGCTTCGAGGCACAAACATCTTATCTCGATAAAGCACTTGGTGGAGATTCTACAGGTGATCTTCCATTTCACTTGAGGCAAAGTTGGTGTCAAAGGCCTTAGCACGGGCAGAGAGGATGGCAGAGACAGCATACTCTTGAAGAATATGTTACTTGACTTGTTGCTATTCAAGTTGCCATGAGAAAGCGGTGCCTGCTCTTAGCGGAGATTGTCTTTGTAGAAGGCTAAGTCGGTGATCGCCTTTCATAATGGTGCATTTAATTTCAGAAATCAAGAAGACTCCAGACTTGGAGTAAGTCGCTAGGCGATGGATCTTCTAGGGCTAGCCTTCATCAGTGTGACCCGAGAGTAGCAAAGGTACAACACCGAAGGTCGATTGCCAAGTATCGACCCCAAAGTCCTTCACTCACAGTTATCTTGATGAAAAGTTGGCGAAGGCCTTACTGCGATGTGTTGGCGGAGTCCACACATGGAGATATCGCATTCTTCCTCGAGTTCATACCCACAGGATCTCTATCGAGAAGGAGATGTCACCAGGAAGGAGGCGACATGATGCAGGGATCGGTGGAATGGTTCGTGGCAATCCACACACACGCATCCATATCCGTGAGGGACATGGTCATCTGGAGATATGGCGGGAGCGCAAGGAGCTCCAAGTTGGTGAACAACCACGGCGGAAGAAGAGCTATGGATTCAAGTCCCTCTAGAATGCCATGGTATTCGCTTCCTCGCCCGGGTCTTCGACCACTTGCTTGCACCAAATGTTGCATTGAATGGAAGCCTTGGACATGGCCTTATGTGTGCACTCTCGAGGAAGAAGTTCAGATTAAATTCATTGAGTCCCATTTGGGGGCTGGATCACTCGGAAGGTATGATCGAGGGACTTTGAAGAGTGGAACTACTTGAGCTCACATACCACTCTTCAAAGGGAGCCCGAAGTCGAGGACAAGGCCGAGGGACGAACATTACAGCCAATGTAGCTAAGGAGAATAGAAATGGTGCAAGTCCTACAATAATATGTGGGGTGGCCATACATGGGAGTTGCGTCATCATTTCCATCGACTGAATCCAAAGCTCTTCGAGAGAACACAGAGGTGTTATTCAGCGAAGGGGCTCGGAAAAGGGCGTGGAAGCATATGACCATGTCCGAGTCCAAGAGGGACTGCACGAACCACCCACCACGATCAATCATCGGTTAGATTGAAGGTGAATCCCTCAGAGGAGTGTCACAATGCAAACTAGGCAATCTACCGATCACGAAGAAGGGATGCACATCGCAGGAGACACGGATAGTAGTGCCATGGGCGTCGCCTTCGTGCCATGGTCTGCTCGGACAAAGCGGGACTCTAGGAGTCATCAATCCCTTGCTCTCTTAGAGGAGAGCACTTGAGTCGTGATATGCACCATTGTCTGTGGAGGAGGAGAATGCATTGGCAAACTCCATGTACCAAGACATGAACTCGAATAGGCGAACACTATAGAATTCTTAAGAGTACCTACCGATGTCTTGCCCCATGCCAAGACTTTCCATCAAGATAGCTCGTGAGTGAAGGACTTGGTCCTTAGTTGCATGACCAAGGATCAAGAGTTTAGGTGCATGTGCCAAAGCTCCCTTAGTCTTTGCCACCTGCAAGATGAGCTACTCCATCGAATAAAGTCTGGGCGAAATGATGGAGAAGGCGGTACAACCCAAAGAGCATGACCAAATCTTATCAGTCTGGAAAGACTTCCGCTCCATGTCCTATCTTGGAGTGATAACTTTCATGCATTCGGTACAGTTCAAGTTACCCCAAGGCTGCTTCTCGATTTGCATTACGTTAAGGTGAATCGCCCCCGATTCCGACTCACTGCTGCAGGATTGCAAACATCTCCAAGTCGGCTCCAAGTGTGAGCTAAGTGTTGCCTTGGGTCGCTTAACTTGATCTTGATATCGAAGCATTGCAAACTCGAGGAGGCGGGTGATGACAAGTAACGATCCATCAAGTTTGCCTTTAGGTACTCCTCCCAAGAGAATGGGCGGAACTCCATGCCCGGAGAAGCTCTTAGTTATCCCTCCTAGAGCTCTGCGTGATGAGCAACTCTCTTCAAGACAACTGGAAGTTTTGGAAGAAGATTGGACTATGGGCCTTTTTGAACAAACGGAGGAAGGACTCTGAAAACTTACTAGATTGCGGTTGCAATATAGGTGATGCACCCCTCTGGGTTTTAAAGCTAAACAAAGCATCTATCTTTACAGAGTAGTTCAAGAGACATGCCGAAGAATTTGAAGGCGGCGCATATCAAAGATGGTCTTTTTCCTTCCATCGAGATGAATCCCCAAGAACATGAGATCAGATTCAACTTGAGTTTGCAACCCCACACTCTAAAGTCGAGTCAACTCTTTCGGCGGATTAAAGTTCTCACGACTCAAGCACCAACTTGCCTCGAGAACAAATGGGAGCCAACGCGAACCATCGCTCGAGGAGCAGAAGATCCATCCAACAAAGAAAAGATTCTTCTTAGCTTGTTGTCCTCGTGGTGCCTCTTGTGCGAGGGCTATTCTTATGGATGCCATTAAGATGCCCAATGTCTCGGACAAAATTATCCCCTACAACTCCTTGTTCCCAGCGGTGTAATGCATGCTTGTGCCCTCAACGTGTCCCTTTTGGGTTGTCATATAATGTAAAGTTTGTAAAGGGATTGTCAAAGGCGATAAATCCCGGATATTTGGTGAGTTTGCCTAAGCCGTGCGGCCATTGTATGTCAATCCATAAAAGTTAGCCTCCCGACCTACTTGTAATAGGACATTAAAAGAGAAGACAGTGGACCAATTTTATGCCTTTGTTGGATCTATAAGCTACCCTTTGATATCAAACACTTTTAAAGAATGCAAATTCCAACCATGGACATCACAAGCTATAAAGTGTTTACAAAGGTATAAGATTGGCTTGTGGATTCTAGTACAAGCGCTAAACTTTATGTACGCCTCTTCAATTTTGCGAGGTCACTCAAATGGGGTATTTAGCCTTTGGGAGATTTACAAGCTTTACAAGCTATAACAAACCAAAAGGGATATAGACACCCATAAGCATTACACCGAACAAGTCGTTTATAATTTGTTTGTGACACTAGTCTCCAAAGGACATGCCGGGAATCAACCCCGAGGCAGTGTAACATCACCTGAATATCCATCTCGAGACGCGCCCAATCAAACAAAGGCCTCGGAGATTTGCCCCAGAGCGACAATAGGCAATCGATCGCGAAGTGGACTACCTTCTCGACGTCGGGTTCATAACCGAGGTGAAATACCCCCGGTGATTGTCTAATGTAGTTCTCGTTAAAAAACATGATGAAGTGGAGGATCCCCTTCACTCACCAAAATCGGGACAAGTTATCCCTCTCAAGATAAACGAGCTGAGGCATGATGGCCATGGCTTCTTACATTCATGGAGTATTCATCAGGCTACAACCAAGTCCGCATGGCTCTCAAGACCAAGAACACTTTAATGTGGGGTTTCCTACCACCTACAAAGTCGGGGTCGGCTCGAAGAATGTGAGCCACCTACCGAGAGGATAGTCAACCAACCTTAAGTCTTCTCATTGGAGGTATACTCACGATGATTGTTGTCGAAGCGGTCGAGGGGCTTCATGGCCTAGCATAGACCCAGCCCCAAATGATTCAATATGCACCTCAACTCAGCGAAGTGCACCTTCGGGGTTGGGTCAAGAAAGTTTCTCGGTTTCGTCATCCACCAAAGGGGAATAGACGCCAACCTGGAGAAAGTCCGAGCCATAATGAGGCAATCTCCATGGATAAAAAAGGCCCACCATCTTTGGTCATGCAGGCCTTTCGCTGGGATTGCAGTGCCTTCCAAGCTCTTTTGGCCTCCCTAGTGAGAGGTCAAATGGACCCCGAAATGCGAGGAAGCCTTTAGCAAAATGAAGACCTACCTCGGCGCTGACTCATCTCACCCCGCTGTCGCCGGGCCAAAGCTACTTGGTGGCTTAGAAGCGTGGAGGTAGCTTTGGTAAGGGAGACCAAGCCTCGCAATGATCGATCTACTTTGCCCAATCATATCCTCTTTGGACTCAAGAGCGTCCCGAACAATAGAGAAGCTAGCACTAGCATTGATTATGATGGCCCGAAAACTCTAAACCAACTTCCAGGCCCACACAATAAAAGTGGTATCCGACCAGCCGCTCTGTCAAATCTTCTCCAAATTCGATGCCTTGGGTCGAATGCTCAAATGGTCGATAGAGCTCAGGGAGTTCTGCATCTAGTATGCACCCCGAACGACCATAAAGGCCCAAGTACTGGCTGATTTCATTTTTGAATTGACCCTCGAGAATGATCCACCTATGTAGGAGTCAAACCCGCCAACTTGGGCCCTGTACATTGAGGGGTCTGCAACATCGGGAGGAGCCGAAGTAGGGATGACCTCAAGCTTCCTCAAAAATCAAGGAGACATGAGCATGCGCGCTAAGTTCAAGGCCACCAAAATAAATCGAATATGAGGTGTTGTTGTCGACGCCCGCGATATGCAAGTTCCACCGAAGAAAAGCCTTATCGACTCCCCAAGCGTGAAAAGAGCCATATCAATGGAACTTCGAGGAGAAGATATTACATTCGGTTGAAGGAAGAAGAGCTCGTTTCGGTAATCACACGATACCACATGGTGATCTCGCCAACACATTGACCCGGTGGCATAGGCCACCTAGGGGTAAAGGATCGAGGTTCTCTCTGATGACCCTACGGTCTTAGGAGTTAACACGTGAGGTATACCAACTGGATGCAAGAAACCTTCAAGAAGAAGGAGCTCACCGATGAGTGATTGCTCTCTCGAGGTGGTGATCGTGCGTCAAGATCATGGGGAATCTTGAAGAGCCTTCTCTCAGCCATTACTCCGCTATCTTGTTGGGAAATCTTATGGGGCAACATCTCATACATGAAAACGAAAACAAAAATAAAACCATAGGATGAAAGGTTCGTGGTCACCTTCATGTTAAAAATAAATTGACCTTGCCTATGTAAAAGAAAATACATAGGAGATGTATGATCCTCGGTCCCGACACTCAATAGAATGAAGGAGGTCAAGCGTCCTCCTCTCACCTATCCACACGGTAGGGCCATGAAATGATGACACCTCAAGCAGGGCGGTGAAAAGCGATCTAAGAAGAACCCTCCATGAGTTTTGGTTATCCTCCTATTTATGGAGGCCCCAAAGAAACCTTAATGAATCTTGCCCTATTGGGTATTGGATCTCTATCCAATTACCTCGAGCCTCTTGGATTAGTGGGTCTCCCAATAATCTCCTAATTATTGGATCTCATCTTAGGATCCGATAAGAGCGGCTTAATGGATATCCAATAAGATAGGGGCCTTGGCGGATATCTCATATCCGAACCTCTACAGGTCATCTATATATGTGTCGAGGACAAAATATCAAAAGCTAGCCGTGGTCCAACTTATTAGAACTTTTCGAAGTGAATTATTATCGATATAATTCACCCAACTCATCGTCTCCGACGTTAGGCCACTACGGGAATCAACCCTGAGGTGGCATAACATCACGTGAATATCCATCCAATTAGATGCATCTATAGTCCCTATCCAACTAATATCTCGAGATTTGCCCTTGGGCATGGCGTCATGCCATCGATCGCGAAGTGGTCTTACCTTGTCGGATTCTCTCGGAGAATTCATCTCTCAAGGTGAAAAACCTTGGCCAAGGATTATTCAAGCAAGAATACATGTAGTTTTCATTAAAAAACATATTGAAGCTGGATGATGTGTGTTGACTACACCAATCTCAATCGGGCATGCTCAAAGATTGTATATCCCAATCTCGAAGATAGATCTAGAACTTTCCGGACCTATAAGTTCGAGCCATGGAGTTTTCATTCATGGATATTTTGTGTCTCAACCAAAGTCTAAGGCCCCACAAGACGGGACTACGGAACATATCGCGTGAGGTATCATAACCACCAACAAGCGGGGTGAACTCATTTCCCAATGAAAGTCATGCCCTTAGTGTCCATACAAGTAGCTATGAGAGTCACCTCCATCATATGAGGATGGTATATAGCACAAGTGTATTAAGTCTCGATGTCCTCTTGAGTAATTTATGAGGTGATTATTTAGGGTCGACATGATTAAAGGTGAATCGGTCTCATTATCATGATCTCATCACCCGATTCTTAACAGACCAGATCAAGGAGATCCAATATATGCAACATCAAGATAAAGTGATAAATGCCTCAACCCAAGAGAAAAGTACATATCAAGTCACAAGTGTTATTCATGTGATTAGCTTCATGACACATATTCAATCACTCCACGAAGCGGAACCGAGTGTAGGCCAACCCGAAGAAAGTGATCGAGCACCTCAAAGAGGCCAACTCCAACTTGCGTCGGGAGGTTGAGGAGCTGAGGAGTGGCTCTGGACCCGAGGTGGTTGCGATGGCGAAACAGCGGGCGGCTACTACCGAGGCCATGGTCGAACAGCTGAAAGTATAGTTGAAGGACAACCATGGGTGGATTCGTGGCTTAGACGATGAGCTACTCACTCTTACACGAAGCATGGAAGACTCTTTTCGGCAACCCATTTGCGGAGGAAACTCACGGGAGGAATGGACCGAGGGGAAAGCGGGTGAAGGAGGCGATCGCTGAATACAAGAAATCACCCGACTTCGAGCTCGGTCTCCAAAGGTCGAGTCAAGCGACCTACAAATTCAGTTACTGGGTGGCGCTTGCTCGCTTCCACGCCAAGTACCCGGACTTAGAGTTGAGGTGGTCACGGATCTCCCGGATGCTGGATAAGGGACGATGTGCCAAGTAGCGTGCGATAGATCTTCCCCTGAGTTAGGGAGCCCTAGGGCGTGTCTTTTTATTTCTTTTCGATTTTGGTCGGGCCGAGTCAGAGTTTTGTAAGGCCCTAACCGATTATAATGTAAACACTTATCCTTATATGAATGTAAAGTTTTTGAACATAAGTGCAAGGTTCCTATCGGGAATCAAGGGTAAAACTTTCTTAAGTTTGACACGTTCCAGGTCCTTGATAAAAGTGGTATCCATGGTCTCCGGTAAGTGCCATCTCGGACCATGTTGTAAATCCTCTCCAAATTCAATGCCTTTCGGGGGGCCAATGCTTAAATGGTCCTAGAGCTCGGGAGTTGGTATCGCTGCACCTCGGATGATCATAAAGGCCCACGTACTTGAATTTCATTTCGAATTGACCCCGAGAATGGTCCATCCTTCGATTGTAGATTTGGGAGTCGAACCCGCCAACTTGGGCGTGAAGGTGGGCCTGACGCTCCGCAACATCGAGAGGTCGAGCTAGCGTGGATGAGTTTCCTCATTGAAACTCTCTACCCATAAGGTTGAAAAATATGATTTTTGGAGGTAGGACCACCTTGGTTCCATACGCGAGGCTGAATGGTAATTCTCCCGAGGCCATTTGGCGTATGGTCGGGATTGCGCTCGGGAGCTCCTCGAAATGCTCGTGTGGTCGCCCACTCTTCTTGATTCTTCGAAGCCTTCATGACTCCCAACCGTTGGTGGCAGGCATATCAATGGAACTTACGAGGTATCCCATATGATTGATACCATGGCCTAATACCTTGCATTATTGAACTAGGTTCGATGGTCTGATGGCCCTCGGGATTTCAAGCATGTAATGATGTTCTTCCAAAGGAAACTCGACTTACTTTGCTCGTAATGGATGCTAGTGGTTCGGCCTCAACCTACGGCCTGGTGAAGCCTCTAGTCGGCCACCTATGGGGACTCCCAAAGCGAGGATGGGCCGAGGAGGTTCATCCCTATTCTTGTAGACCGACGGCCAGGCTATGTCGATCGGGGTGAGGGCACCGCGTCAACGTGTTGAACTAAGGTAACCCGACATTATCAACACCGTCGATAGGATAAAGCAAAGCCTCGCTATAAAAGCCTAAGTAAGGGTGAAGCTAAAGCTCGATGACCCATGCTCATCGCATATGCCCTCGTGAACTTCGACAAGAACTATCTTAGCAAGCATGGATAGACATCAAGTCATATGGGGATAAGCTATATCACATGAGAGACACTTATGACTTGATATGTATTTTTCTCTTTGCTTATTATTAGATTTTTATCACTTTATCTTGTTGAGAAATGTCCCTGCATGGGGCGACATCTGGATCGTGATAAGATCAGCGATAATGAGCGATTCAAAAAAACATAGATTTTAAATAAAAGGTTACTCGAGAGGACATCGAGACAACCAAATCGGTGTGCATTAAAAATGATGGAGTGTGGTCTCATATATGTGGGGACACTAAAAGAAAATAGGTGCTCTGGGAGATGAGTTCAGCTGATTGATCCACTTACGAAATCCCTGGATGGTTATCTGATACCTCAAGAATGAAGTGGAGGTGTATATGGTCCTTAGACTGAGACACCAAGGATGTCCACATGAGTACTTTACTCTTTAATACCAAACTGTAGGTTTGGAAAGTTCAGATCTCTACAAGGATTGGGAGTGGTAGTCAATCTTACGAGGTGGCTATTAGTGTCAAGAGAACCTTCAATATCATGAGAGGAATATTCCATGATTCTTGCTTGAACAAATATGGCCAAGGTTATCGATTGAGAGAGAAAGCCTCTTATGGGAGAATCCTAATGGAGACTGATGAGAGTATTGGATCTCCATCCAATTACACTGTATAAGATCTCTTGGAATATTAGTTGGATAAGGGACTATAGATACATGAATCTCGAG
This sequence comes from Musa beccarii, assembly GCA_024322285.1. Classification (NCBI taxonomy): domain Eukaryota; kingdom Viridiplantae; phylum Streptophyta; class Magnoliopsida; order Zingiberales; family Musaceae; genus Musa; species Musa beccarii. The sequence goes on from CM044398.1 coordinate 41,483,394, forward strand.
GATAGATAACAATTATTGGATCTCATTTTAGGATCTAATAATTCAGTAGTGGCTTAACGGATATCGATGAGTTGGGTGAATTACTATAGAGATAATAATTCACTAAATCGGAAAGACCTCGACAAGTATGACACCTACCTATATATTGGACCCTAGAGGGTTACACACATATGGTATGTGTTGCAACGTAGCCATGAGTCGGATGAGGTATCGTTGAGAACTATCTTATTCGATATCCATTAAGCCTTTGAATTATTGGATCTCTGAGATCCAATAATTGCTAATAATTCACCCAACTAATCAAGAGGTTTGGGTAACTGGATGGAGATCCAATAGGCAGGCAAGATTCATTACACAGGGGCCTCTATAAATAGGAGGGAACCAAAGCTCTTTAGGAATGGGAGTTCTTTTTGTGGCCACCTCTATTCTCCTATCTCTCCCGAGAGAGTTACCATGTGGATCTATAGTCCGCTTATCTTTATCCTTCCTAATCTGAGGGATCTCAGGATAAAGTTCCTAGGTATTTTCTTTTACATGCAAGCATGAATTTATTTTGACGCAGATCCCATATGGTTCTCCGAAAAATCTTGCTTTTCGATTCTACCATACGTGATGAGAACTCGTCCCATAGGATTTCCTCTCTCAAAAACTCGATAAGATGGCATAGAATTGGTTGGGGCAAAAACAGGGAGGATATATGGGATATTTCTCGGTCATGATACCAAGAGAGAATGACCTCTTCAGCCGAGTGGGTGAAGGATGCCTCGTAAGGCCGTGGCTTCTGGTGTCGGTCTTGAGAGAATAACCGAACCTTGTGACAGCGCTTGGTCCCCTTGGATCCACCGCCTTATAAGGTTGGCTAGCCACTTGAAATAGGTTCTTCATCGATTTGGGGTGCTTGGTCTACTTGGATGGGACATCATCCACGACAGAGCCAGCTCAGCCTTTCCCCTTGGCGCTGGAACCCTCCCCGTGTGAGCCGTTGCCTGACCCGCACGCTGCCTGCGCGTCAGCCTCGCGGAGCGCCGCCCCCTTGGACGACTTCTGAGTTACCACCTTGGCCTTCTTCCTGGGGTGGTCTCCTCGTCAAGACCTCGGCATCCCAGGGTTCCCTTTCGGGCCGTAGGATCAGCTCCGGTCCCCTCCTGCTCCCGAGGAAGCTGCGTCGACATCGAAAGACGGGGCATCCCCTTCATCGAGTAGAAGTTCACCATTTCTGCAAGTTACGGGTCAGTCAGCAAGACAAAGAAATACGGAATGGAGAGAGAAAAGCCTGAACGACGAATCTGACTGTACCCCTATAGGCCGGGTTGAGCCCCGCATTGACCAACCATCCTTCGATCATTCCTCTAATAGCCCGAAAGGAAGACAGGACATCCCTCAGGCACCCCACCTGCTTGGCCTCTTCATCGGAGAGGAAAGGGGGAATGTTGTTGATGGCTCGGGAGGTCCACCCCGTGCAGAACCCCCACTCTCCGCAATAGCTCACGAAGAAGTGATGCATCTTCCACCCCTTGTTGTTGGAAGGAGCGCCGCCTAAACCTGCCTCGGGCTATCACGGACTTAGCTGGCTTTGTCTAAGCCGTGCAGCACCATTGCGTATCAGTCCGCAAAGGTCAGCCTCCCTGAAATCTCCTACGATCCCTTAGGACTTGCAAAAGAGAAGATGGGACAAAGAAAGCTCTTCACACGGGATCCATAAGCAACCCTTTCAGCAAACACTTTATAGCCAATGCAAATTCCAATCATAGATATCACAAGCTCAGAACGGTTGCACAACAAAGGTATAAAATTGGTCCACTACAGAACAAAATCTAGTACAAGTGTCCACTCGATGCAAACTTTATGTACAAGCCTACAATGGTCGCCAAACTCATTCAAATGGGCTGTTAAGCCTTTAGCTAGCCCTTTACAAGCTTTACAAAGCTAGAACAAACTAAAAAGATATGAACATACATAAGCATTATACCGAACAAGCCGTTTACAATTTATCCGTGACATTCTCCCCCACTTATTCGTTTAACATCCTTGTCGAAGCCTTTGCTGACGCTACAACTCCTTATCTTTGCTGGATCTTCGATCTTCTGCTCCTACTGTGATGCGCCTCTTGGCTCCCAATTGTTCTCTGCTTATTGTTGTTGAGTCGTCAAACTTTAATCCGTCATATTGTTTCAACTCGCTAATGACTCTGACTCTGGTGTGGGGTTGGCAGAGTTGTGTTAATCCTTGCTGGTTCTTGCAGATTCATCTGATGAAGGAAAAGACCATCTTTGATATGCGCTAGTCTTCAAATTCTTCTTATCTCTTGAACTAGATAGATGCTTGTTGGAGCTTTAACGAGTATCGTCTCGCAACCTTTGAAGTTTTCAGGTCTTCCTTCGTAAAAATTTTTCATCGAATCTTCTTCCACTTAGTTATCTCGTCCAAGTAGGTTCGCATCACTTCCGCTTTCGATTGACATTTAGTTGGAAAATGAAGCGGATAATCTACTCTCAATAGCACTGATCACCATTGGTGAGGATTTGACAACTGTTGTCTTCCATTAGTCTCTTCGAAGGGTCTTTAAATCTGTGCATAGCTCCTCTATTGGATAACTAAGAGAGCTAGGGTACTCAGTTTCGCCCATTCTCTTGAGAGTTGAGAAGACAAAGGTTACTTGACTTCGCCCGCCCCCCCGAGGTTGTACTTCGTGCGTCAAGTTGGTTACTAGACTTCGCCTACTCTTAGCTCACACTTCCGAAGCACTTGAAGTGTTTGCAATCCTTGCGCTGAGTCAGCTACTGTGATTCACCTACTCAATGTCATTGAACTTCTGAAATGCAAGAAATTATCACTCCAACTTGGAGCAAGTCTCTGATAGATTTGGTCGCCTTTGGGATTGTACCACTCTCTCCATCATTTATATCGCCTACTCCTCTGAGTAGCAAAGGTACAGCACCATGTACTATCTGCTCCGATCCTTGTTCATGCACTCTTGCATCGACCCGAAGTCCTTCACTTATGGCTATCTTGATAACAAGTCCATTGACACCGGTCTTACGAAGTTCTCTGGCCTCTGCCCTTCAGCCTTGTCTTAGTACTTGGAGTTTGACTCTGTATTCTCCACCTCCTCGCCCCATCTCACGACTAAGCACTCTTCCTCCATTAGAGCAAGGGATCGATGACTCCACGGAAGTCCCGCCTCTATGATACCATGGCGTTAACATGCCCATGGCACTACTATCCGTTAGCTCGCATCTGCGTCCCTTTTTCATGATCGATAGATCTACCTCTGTGGCACTGCGGCACTCCTTTGAGTCCACCTTCATTCTAACCGATACTTGATTTTTGGGTAGCTGAGTCCCTATAGACTCGTCATTGCTTCCTCGCCCCTTTTTCAACCACCTGCTTCAACACATCTGTGTTATCTAAGCAGTTTCCCTTGGTCGATAGAAAGATAGACTGTAACTCCCATGCATAGCATCTGCCATCATGTTGCAGGGCTTCCACCGATTCTGTTCTCCTTAGCTTCATTGGTCACAACGTTCGCTTACTCGGCCTTGTCCTCTGACTTGTCGAGCTCCTTTAAGCGAATATGAGCTCTGAAGCAGTCCAACTCTTCAATCGCTTTGATCATACCTCTGCATGATCTAGTCGTCCCATGGGACTCACTAGTACTTGCATATGAACTTCTTCCTCGATTATGCATAGCCCCCATAAGCTAATGCCCAAGACTTCCATTCAATGCATCATTTGATGCACACACGGAAGACCCGCCTTTATGGTACCATGACATTCACTACTTGAATCCATAGCTCTTCTTGCCATCGTGTTGTTCATCGAAGTGGAGCTCCCAGTCACGCTCTCAATCATACTTCCGTATGATCTTGTCCCTCACGAGACTCACTGTGTGTGTCACTTTGCCACGAACCATTCCACCATGATCCACTACATCATGTCGCCTCTTGGTGACATCTCCTTGCATTGTGTTCGCTCCTTTGGCAATCGACCTTTGTCCACCCGCTCTCGGGTCACACTCAGATGAAGCCTAGCTCTAGGATAGTTCGTCACCTAGCAGCTCCTCTGAAGTCCCCTGACTTCACTGAAATTGGTGCACCATTGTCTGGATCCTGGGCCTATGCCCCTACTAGCACAATCTCCGTTGTGCATCACTTTTCTCATGACAACTCGAATAGCAACACTGTGGCATATTCTTCAAAAATACCTGTCTCTGCATCCTCTTGCCCTGTGCCAAGGCCTTCTAACACCAACTTTACCTCTGCGAGCTATTGCCTTAGTTCCTCTATCAAATGCTTCACCGAGATAAGATGCATGTGCCTCAAAGTTCCCTTCGTCTTCGGCACCATGCAAGATAAATCTGTCCTATCAGAATAAAGAACCCATGGAACGACATGATCCTACTCCTGTCTCTGCAAGAGTTCGTATCCTTGACCTCTGTCTAAGGAAAGCTCTAAGCCTCTGCTCCATGTTCTATCTTTTATACCAACTCCCTTTCATGCGGCTTGGGTGTTTCACCAAGTTATCCCCAAGTTACTCTGCTTCTCGATTTGCATTGAGTTAATGGTGGCCCTCGCGCCCACCATTCCACGGGTCAGCCCTCTATTGAGTTTGATCTCTCTATCGACTCCAAGTGTGCCTTCACTTTGTGTTGTCTTGGGTTGCTCCCCCACTTGATCTCGCTTACGTCCACCAACGCATTACCTCTTGCGAGATCATACGATGACTCCTCGCCGCTCGCTCGATCCGTTAAGCTTTGTCTTGAGGTACTCCCCCTCAATGTATGCGGTTCATTGCACATGATTCTCTCTCTGGAGAATCAGGACTTATCCCTCCTTGATATCTGCCCCGTTGGACCAACTTCTCTCTTCGCATCCTTCCCTTTGGAAGTTTTGGAGATCACCATCCCCTTGGACTATTTCATCTTGCTCAACAAATGATACACTGTTTTGCCTCCATAAATGCATCTGCTAGATTGTGACTCTTCACCAATACAACTCCCACTACACCCCTCTGGGTCTAGCAACATGTTGAACCTACTGCACACTTCAGCCTCTTACAAACGTATCATGTACATGCCAAAGAGAAAGTTTCAATGCTCCATAGTGCCGACCTTCGGCCACCTTAGGACGGTCATGGATAGTCCATCGCCCGCATACAAGCCCTTGTATAAGTATCGAATTCCTTAAGTTTGCAACTCCCCTCACCTCTGTGAGCTTTGTACAACTCTTTCGATCGCTGAACAACCCATTCCACCTTGCACGGTCTCATCCTTTACCAAGTGCCTCGCTTGCCTCAAGCACCATCAAGTTTGGGTGCCAACGTCGAGCCATTGCTCGAACTCAGCCATTCCAACCTTTGTGCACTACGCAATTATTCTTAGCTTGTTTGTCCTCGTGGTGCCTCTTACGCGAAGGGTTGACCATTTCTCTGAATGCCACCCTCGGATGTCTGCTCCTATGAGCGACTCCTTCCCTTACAACTCTATGTCTGTTTTCAAATGGTCGCACATGTTGGCTACTCTCAACACATCCCTGCTAGGTCCCCCACGTTTGCATGCTAACTGTTTCTATGTGTGCTTGTCCTGCTCTGATATCAACTGTCACGGACTTAGTTGATTTTGCCTAAGCCATGCGGCACCATTGCGTGTCAGTCTATAAAGGTTAGCCTCCCCGAAATCTCCTACGATCCCTTAGGACCTGCAAAAGAGAATATGGGATAGAGAAAGCGCTTCACACAGGATCCACAAGCAACCCCTTCAACAAACACTTTATAGCCAATGCAAATTCCAATCATGGATATCACAAGCTCAGAACGATTGCATAACAAAGGTATAAAATTGGTCCACTACAAACTAAAATATAGTATAAGTGTCCACTCGACGTAAACTTTATGTACAAGCCTACAATGGCCGCCAAACTCACTCAAATGGGCTGTTAAGCCTTTGGCTAGCCCTTTACAAGCTTTACAAAGCTAGAACAAACTGAAAAGACACGAACATGCATAAGCATTATACCGAACAAGCCGTTTACAATTTGTCTATGACAGGGTAGTCAGGTAATATCCACCCAGACCCTTGCAGAGCCGAAAGCATGCTACGAATAATGTTTGGGTTGGCTCAATCCCCACCCCCCGGCACTCTCCCGGAAAAACTACCGAGTAGTGCCACGAGTTGGGCACCATCTGGGACGGAGAGATTCCCCACCACTGGTGTCACTCCACAATCACCGGGTGCAAAGGGAACCTTAGTCCCGCTTCGAGGGCATCCATGGTAAGCCCGAACCCGTCTGGGAATGGGTCGTAGGGGCGTTGCTCGGGCGATGGGGCATGGAGTTCGTACTCCCTCGGGATACTATATCGATCTCGAACAAGCCCCAGCAGTTCCTTGGTCATGACCGAGTCCACATTGTGCCATGCCCACATCACTTGGAGGGCCACGAGGATCTTCGAATCCATTTGGGACACCCCGCCTGAAGGCGAGCTCATTACCTCTACCCTGGAACTATCCAAGGTCGACTCGTTGACCCCGAGGACCGATCAACTCAACGACAATGCAGAAGAAGTCATCTCAACCTAAAGATGGACACCGAAGAGGGACGAGGGTCCGAGGTGAGACATAGGAGGCCAGAAGGAAGCTCAATGATAAATGAAAGGTGCAAAGACCTTCCGCTCATAGGAAGAAGCTTATAAGGGAAAAGCTCCACTGCCACCAAGGCGACTTTTGGGCTTCCCGAGGTAAGGTTTGATGACAATGTCTGCCAAGGGATGCCTCGATGGGCGTATCGCCCTAGTAGAAACTCCCTCCCAACGCCTCCAGCCATGATCCCCATCAGGTGCGCACGCCCCCAGTTTCCCACCAATAAAATGGCGAACGCTCCTCCTCGCAGAGGCACGTGACGTCAACCCTCCGTCCCGCACGTGCCACTGGTAAGTCCCTTTAAGGTCTGTATCACAGAAGCAGAAGGAGCACCTCGTGCCGGGTTCACTAGCTCGAGCACCAGTCCATTTGTGCCCGAGTTCACTAGCTCGAGCACTAGTCCATTTGTGCTCGAATTCACCAACTTCAGGCACTAATCCATTTGTGCCCGAGTTCATCAGCTCAAGCACTGGTCCATTTATACTCGAGTTCATCAGCTCGGGCACCAATCCATTTATGCCCGAGTTCACCAGCTCAAGCACCATCCATTTGTGCGAGTTCATCAACTCGGGCATCAAGTCCATTTGTGCCCAAGTTCACCAGCTCAGGCACCATTTCATTTGTGCCCGAGCTCATCGATCGGGCACCGATCCATTTGTTGCTTGAGTTCATCAGCTCAGGCACCGGTCCATTTGTGCCTAGTTTTGTGCTCTGAGTTCATTGTGCTCGAACTCACCGCTTGGGCAACGATCCATTTGTGCCGAGTTCATCAGCTCGAGCACCAGTCCATTTGTGTCCGAGTTCACCAGCTCAGGCACCAATCCATTTGTGCCCGAGTTTATCAGCTCGAGGGTACCAGTCCATTTATGCTCGAGTTCACCATCTTAGGCACCAGTCCATTTGTGCTTGAGTTCATCAGCTCGGGCACCAATCTATTTGTGCCCGAGTTCATCAGCTCGAGCACCAGTCCATTTGTGCCTGAGTTCATCAGCTCGGGCACCAATCCATTTGTGCCCGAGTTCACCAACTCGGGCACCAGTCCATTTGTGCCCGAATTCATCAGCTCGAGCACCAGTCTATTTATACCCAAGTTCACAAGCTCAAGCGCCCGCCCAACCAACCAAGCGACCCTTCGACACACTACCCCAGCTCGGCACCACCGACACAGAAGCAACGAGGCCACGAGGCGATTCGTCAACTCTCGCACAGCAAACAATATGGTAGAGGGACAAACCAGACATGCCCCGAGCCCCTCCACGAGGATCTCGGAACATGCCTCGTTTGGGGGAGGAGGGGGAGAAGTGATAAGGGATACCCCAACGTCATCCACATTGCAGTTGTCAGCGGACACATCAGCACCGACACACACCCCATGCGGGACGCCACGTCTGACCTACCACCACGGGACGGATGTGACGGTGCTCCCGCGTCGCTCAAAGTCGAACAGGACAACCCATTCCCAAAATTCCTAGACGGCGCCGCACGAAAGCCCGGGGTGGCGCCGCACAGAGCAGGCCATCCTCGAAAGCCCGGAGCGACACCACCGTCCCAAGAAACTCGAGACAGCGTCAGCTAGGGACAATGCCCTACGGGGACGCCCGTCCCCGGGAACCCGGAGTGGCACCGCATGGTGCCACCCTGTACAACATTGCCATGAATGAGCCCACCATCATCCGGACCCAGGTACGCAAAGCCGACCCCGGGTACATCTATAAAAACCTCTCGCCTAACTTCAGGGAGGAGAATCTACTAACCTTAGCATCGGAGGGGCCAAGTCGGGATAGACTCAACCCAGGTCTTCTTATAGGAATCAAGCTCGCGACAACCCAGGAGCTCGTCTCATCTGCAGATCTGAACCGGACACCCTGAGAGTTCGGCAACTAAACCAGGCCAATCCAATGCATCATTCGATGGCCATATCGGTTTCACAACACTCAATTAATTACATTTAATAAAGGAAGGCTAACTGGCTCATAATCTTGTATGTGTTATCAAAGGAAAAGGAGGTGATCCATAACTTGATTGAGAATGCCATCATGGAGGCAGAAAGGAAAGGAGCCAAAGTTGTTAGTTTAGGACTCTTAAACCAGGTAATGTACATCCATTGCTCGTCTTTTTAACCATTAGAAAGGACACTGAGTCCTTAAATAAATGTTGTGTCAGAGTGAAGAACTGAACCGATGTGGTGAAGTTTACATTCAGAAGCACCCAAATTTAAAGATAAAGAATTGTTGATGGGAGTCGTTTAGCAGCTGCAGCTGTGCTTCATAGTATTCCTGCAGGGACTGATCGTGTTTTGCTGAGAGGAAAACCTTTCAAGACAACTTGTGCCATAGCCTTGGCATTATGCCAAAGAGGGACAAAGGTACATGTACTACTGAAACCAATCTAGACGTGGCAATGGCTTTTAATCTCTTCCTTGACATGAGTTAAACTTGTAACAGGTAATAGCAGTTCCAAGAGAAGAGTGTGTGGCACTGAAGCTATGTGTGGCAACCAATGTAGCAGCCCATCTGGTCCTCTCGGATGATTACACTCCTAAAGTAATGGACTCCACTTTTGAGAGCCACAGCGAAGGAATAACTTCTCGGTTGAATCCTTTGCTTTGCCATTTTGTATCTCTCTTCAGGTGTGGTTGGTCGGGGAAGGATTGACGGACCAAGATCAAAGAAAAGCCTCAAGTGGGACATGCTTCATTCCATTCTCGCAGTTCCCTGTCAAGAAAGCACACGAAGACTGTACTTACCAAATGACTCCAGCCATGGCTGTGCCCAGGACGCTTGAGATCATGCACACGTGCGAGGTGAAACAGATCTTTCATCCCTGATTTCATCTTCCAAATTGCGAGCCAAGATCTATTGCCGCTTCATATTGTATGCTTACCTCAATATGCGTCTTGCATTTTCCACACAATTGGCTGCCGAGAAGAGTGATGAGCGCATGGCGCATAGCTGGAATCGTGCATGCACTGGAAGAATGGGATATGCACGAGTGTGGTGGAACTATGAACGACATGGACAAGGTATGGCGTGCAGCTCTCAATCATGGCTTCCTTCCTCTTGTCCCCATAAAATGGCATTACATCAGGAGAGATGCACCACATAAGAATGTATGTATGCATGGCGTCTTCAAGCTGGTGGAGAAGACATGTGACCACCATGTTATCTTGTCTGCTACTACATCAAGTATTTGAATCAATGTGATGGCTTGAGATCCAAGTCTCTTGCAGAATGTTCTTATGGTGTGTCAACTTTTATTGCTCTCTTTTCCTGACGTTGCCATTTATTTATTTGAATCAACGTGAAACTGTCCGATGCGTTTATAAGGGCATAAGGTTTCTACTATTCGTACTGTATCCATTCATGAAGAAGAAAAGCTCAATCTACCCATGTCAATTCATAGCAATGAACTGTTAAGATTCATCGTCATTAGTTTTTTTTTTGCTAAACTAATAATGTTAATTTATGTTCAGCTCTGCCGCGGGATCAAATCAGGTATTCGTCATGTGGGATGTCAAAGATTCACGCATGAAATCATGGTATATATATATATATATATATATATATATATATATATATACACACACATATATATACACTTGAATTTTCGGGGGAAAAAAAAACTTTTCTTGGAAAGTGTCTCTATTTTCATTTTCAAAATTCTTAACATTTTATTTTTACCTAATACTTGACTTTATAGTGAGCCACCTGCCCTTTTTCGGATAGATCGATTCATGGAGTACAATATTAATACTATAACATAATATAAAAATATTTTTGAAAGAGTGAACTCATGATATCTTCATGTAGATAAATGAAGATAACTTCTTAAACAATTGTGAACATCATATGAGCTTTATACCCTGAGTCTCAACTCAGAATGCAAAAATTATTGTCTGAATTTACACATTCATATTTCATTTACACTCCAATCTCTTATACTTATTAAATATGGAAAAAGATCACATGCAAAGATTTTGTGTAAAATCCTCATGGCATCTACAATGAATTTTAGAAGAGGGACCTCTTGGCAGTAACAAATTCATTTCCAAGTATGTGGAAGGAGGAATTATGAACCAGACCTAACTTGTCATCACAAAGATGTATTTGTAATGAGAGCCTAGAAAACTCAGTGGTGGCTGCTGCAAAAAAGTGCCTTCTCCTTTTATAGACTAATCATTAGTTATATAGTTTATGCAAGTTGGTTCAATGAATTGAGTGAATGCCTACATTTGTTTTTCTTTTAATCACAAGAAGACAACTTTAGAATAAAATCATTACATTAATCTGTATCTAATACACACACATCCTCTCTCTCTCTCTCTCTCTCTCTCTCTCTCTCTCTCTCTCTCTCTCTCTCTCTCTGAGATGAGATTCCAATGAAGATATCTACCTTCAAGTAAGGTCAAGTTGGGCAGCTGAGTGGAGCTTGCTGTTCCCACCCAGGACTGGACTCCACAAAAGGCCTCTTTCCAAAAGGAAAAGGGCCCTCTCTTTTCAAGTGATAAAGCTACACACATCATCCTCTCCACCACAAGGCTACATGGAGGAGGGACCAAGAACAATGCTGCATCTCATTCCTGCTTTTAAGAGCAGCATATATGCTTGGAACACTTAGCCTCCAGTTGTGGCAAGGTGCGATGAGGAAAAGAGGGAGGTGGAGGAGGGAGATAATGGCACTGCAGGTGCTCTCCATTGTGGGGTCAAACTCTCATTTCCTGAGCCTGAGAGCCTGTCAGGCTTTATGGGGGAAAAAGTCAACATAAAAGTTACAAGGCAGGCTTTACAAAGGGACTCCCTTCTCTCTCCCTATCCCTATATAGACTTTTTTTTAGTTTTTTGGAGGCTATCAGTCTGTGAATTGCTGGGTTATGATCATCTTGCTTGCTTGATTAAGTAATCACACTATTGAGCTGCTGGATCAGATGTTGATGGATACAAATTAAGATATTATGATATCCTCCCTTTAATTTTCCTCCACAGATGTATTGGATAGGGTTTCTTGATAGAGATTATTTTCTCTTAATTACAAATAATTTATTATTATTATTATTATTATTATTATTATTATTATTATTATTATTATTATTGCAATGAACAAATAAACATGAGAATAATCAAATTATTATAATCTTATACTATATATTGGATATTATAACCTCCTCCACTCAACATATATATATATATATATCAAAATCATGATTAATGTAGCTAATTACATGATCTAGTACAATAATAATGAGGAGGAGATAAATGTGAGAATAATTAAATTATCATAATTTTCTTGATCTAATCTATAAGTTATTGACATCATGTATGATTCCTAAGTCAGATATTTATGAGATTGCATATCAAGATTTTTTTTATATTATCTAACAATCTAAATTTTTTATATTTGTATTCGTTCAATTAAGTCTTTAAGATAATATTAGAGTAGGATACGTGTTAGAATTATATTCTTATTCATTTTTCTTCACATGCCAAGCATAAATCAATTAGATTAGATTAGAGAGATGTTAAGACATGTAAATATATCGAACCTTTTATAAGGATATATATATATATATATATATATATATATATATATATATATATATATATATATTATGTGTGTGTGTGTAAATCGAACTCGATCGTAACACCTATCTCATGCACGATTGACCGAAGCATTGCGTTCTCCATCGCCTCTCATTTCTTCTTTCCCTTATTGCCTTTAGTAAACATGTGTGATACTCGAATTGGATGTGCATTAACTTTAGATGGAGGGGGGGTAGCTTTTGGAGGACGGGCACAAACCTATTTTGGATGATGGTTTGGTCATCATCATGCATCACGTTCGTGGTTTACAGAAAGACGTGCTACTTTTGAAGTTGATGGCACTCCCCATAATGCATGAGAATCTCATCAAAATGGAGTGCACTTTCCATGGTCGATGGGGGCATCTTTTCAAAGTTGGATTTGCTCTTCTTTTAACTCCATGGCCACGAATCAATCTTATGCGGTGTAAAAGAGTTAAGGCATTAAACTATACATGACTTGTAGCAAGAAGATCATGTTCTTTGTGTATCGAGATTTCTAACTACATGCAAAACTTGTTGGTCGTAAATTTGATGCGATGTTTATTGTGATTTGACATATGCTTTAGTATTTTGATCACTTAACAGTATGATTTTAGATATTTGATGAAATTAAAACTATATTTAATAAAAGTGCTTATATTTGATCCGAAGTTTCCAATTTTTATGACAATTTCTTCTTTCAATCTTAGCTGACACAAATCATCTCCAAGCAAAAAAAAAAGAAAACAAAGTAGATATTTAGAGCCACTCTAAAGAATTTAACCTAAATAATTTTCTGTTACTGTATTAATGTTTACAACCTCATGGGTGGATCATTTCCATTAGACTACAATGATAATTTCCAGCATAATTCAGTCAATCTAAATAGCAATTTTCTACTATGTAAAGCTTGGACTGCTTTGGCAGTGGTTGGTGATGACATTATGACTATTATGAAGGCAGGCATTTGGGGAACTCTTTGTGACAGTGGCTTTCATGGTGCTGGAAATTACTGAGCCAGCTTTTTAGAGACCACTGTGGGTAGACTCGGTGCCTCATATTCCAGTGAGGTTTGTAGTTGGCTACATGGGCAGCAGGTTCAACTTCCCAGGAATCCAAAGCCATGCAAACGGGAGGCCAGCACTGAGCTCGACCACCTGCTTTTGAGCATCCACCTTGCTTGCATTAGTCCAGACTTGGACAAGAAGGACATGCTGATTCTTAAGGTTGCTTGGAGAACTTAACAGATAAAAGTAGCTGTTCTTGACAGTAATCTACAGGCAGGATAGGAAACAGGTGGTGCAGTGATCTCTAGTGTTATATTTCTTTTGTTCCCCTTCCATTGATTGCAAAGACCGTGGCACAATGGCACCATGCTCTTTCTTCTTCTTCTTCTTATTACTCTGCAAATTTAATTGGCTGGAGTAATGGAGTTCTTTGTCAAGTGTGCCATAAGAGAGAAGCCGAAGGATAAGGCAACAGTAGTAGCGTTCTTGGAGATGGAGATGGTCATCTTTGAGACCGCAGACAGTCACAGGCTGGCGTTAAAGGCAGCGCCGGCTCCACGGGAAACCCCTCCTTGAATGCTGCCTCGGATTTCTTTTCTGTTCTTTGTTTGCTTCCCACCGCACTCTCTCGTATCTTTTAACTCCACTCCGCATCAGTCCTCTCTCTCTCGTCTTTCTTCTTACGGCCTGTATCACCAAACTGCCCTTCTGTACCTGCGGAAACGGCAACGGGAATCGGCATGCGATCCGGGCAACGATGCAAGGTGGTCTCATGCACGCGTGCCGTGTATTAGCCTCATCCCTTGCTCATGCGATTCCTCTTCTGCTCACTGTAATTGTGACATGATCGATCGATCAAAGAGTTTGAGGTACAAAGGATGCTATCATTTGGGACTAACTCGGTTAAGTTTAGGAAATGATCTAAGCACGACGCATGACGACTCAATCAGTAGAAAAAAAATTAAGTAATCATTAAATCATATATACGTCAGGAAACAAATTCAATCTCTATCTTCTTACTCTACGAGAACATATTCATCATAAATTTGTATACATGCGAATTCAAATCAACTCAAGACATGAGTTTCATCTAAATCAGATTGATCCGACTCTCATCGATATTTTTCATAATACAAGAGTTTTGTGTTAGAGCTCCAATTATAAGAGAAAAAGAAAAAGAAAAGGAGATACCGAAATTAAAAAAGGGCAATTAAGACGTTTTCAGGGTGCGAGGATTGGCTGATTTGGTCACGCTTTATGGATTCCACAGGAAACGCGTTTCGCCCCAAATAACCGAGGTCAAATACGTAAGTCAAAACCACACGACAAAATCTTTTTATATCCCTCCCTCTCACCCCGCTAAGGGGAAAAGACCTCTTCCTTCCCCTCGCCCTCGCCCCCCCTCCCCCTCCACTCCTCACCTCGTTTACCCAGGGCAGGTCAAAACCATCACTGTCTCCGATGGCGGCTCCCTCCGCTGGAGAAACCAACTCCTCTGACCCGGTCCCACCGCGTCGCCGTCCCCGCTGCCAGCTTCACCCAATCGTTTCCCTCCCTCCTCTGACAACCTTGGTTTCTTGACTCTAAACCCTCTACCGTTCATTCCGTGCATAAGAGGAGGAAGAACAAGAAGAGGTCTGTGGATCTTAGTTCCAAGATCTGATCTATTTGGCGTGGTGGATCGCGGCAGAGGGGAAAGGTGGGATCTTGATCTTGCTTGGCTCGAGGGTTTGGAAGAGTGCTGAGGAAAGGAGAGGAGGAGGAGGAGGGGAGTGAATGGGGAGTATGTGGAGGAAGGCGAAGAGGGCAATGGGGTTCAACCTCTGCGTCCACGTCCCGAGAGCAATGGGCGAGGAGGAGGACGACGGGTGCCGGCTCGCGGGGCCGGATTCCGGACGGAGGGCCTCCGACGCCGCTGCGACCGCGATGTCGTCCCCGGCGGGGTCGTCGGCGGCATCGGAGTTCCTAGCGTTGATGCCGTCGACGCCCACGCCGTCTTCGGGAGGCCTCCGACTACCTAAATACGGCATCAGATCGTCAAAGGTTGGGTTTTTCGTTCATATCTCTTGTTTTCTTGTTTTTTGGTTGAGAGGATAAGTCTCTCTCTCTCTCTCTCTCTCTCTCTCTCTCTCTCTCTCTCTCTCTCTCTTTTGGTGGATTCATTTGGAGAGTTACGCATACAAATGGTGATGGATTGGGTGTTTGTGCATGCACTCTTCCCCAAAAATTGCTCTATTTCTTTTGCTTTTTTCCCTCTTTTGCAATGTACTTGCAAACTGGTGATAATGTCTCTAGTTCCTCCCTTTTTGCTTTGTAAGCCTCTTTTATTGTTGCTTTTGTTGGTAAAAAAGAAAAGGAGAGACAGCGCAAAACCTGTTGATTCCTTTATTTCGTTGCATTAATGGCTTCTAACATGCTAAGGCCGGTCGACCTCTTCATGTGAACACTTGCTTTGTTTTGGATTACTTTTTGAAAGTTGTCTCTATTGACCATTTCGGAAAACAGTTCCATGGACAAACTTCGAAGCGATTTCATTACAAAATAACGATGATTTTGTATCGATCTTGGTGGATCGGTCAAAAAGTTTCCTTGATTAGCTCATCGTCCTGTTCGTTGAATAGAGCATAGTGCCTGCTTGTTTGTTCTAGGAGACCAAATTGCATCAGAAATACTCGTAAATTTGCTTCTTTTTTGGGCGAAAATAATATTTGCTTGCTTCAGCTTGACAAATAACCTTCGGAACGGTTGGGTAAGCCATATACTTTGCAACTTGTATCAGGCTTTATCTTTTCTTGAACAGCTTTGCCTCGAACGCTGAGGTTTGGGGGCAAAATTGCATTGACCTATTGATTTGATGCTTCTGTGCCTTGATTTATCAGAAACGTAAAGAACACTATTGAATGTTTAACACTATTGTCAGATGATGTTGAGGCAATAATTTAGAAGTCTAATATGGTTTGTTTTTCTTATTCACACACTTTGGGCATCAACAATGCCATCTCCATGTTGGTTTTTCATTATTGAGGTTTTTGGTTGATTTCTTGTGCATTCTGCTACCAATCTATGCACTTCTACTCTGATGTAGCCTTGAATCAGATATAACAAACTGTGGGAAACAGAAGTTGAAATCTTGCAAATCTGCAAGCTGAGATTCAACAATATATTCTTACTTCTTCATGTCATCCTGAATTTTACTTGGAGTATCAGTTACAGTAATTGATTTCAAGACCTTCCTTGCTGTCCAAAAGTCTTGCTTGTTTCATTTGTATATAACATTTTTTTAGTGATTTGTACTTAATATGTACTGTCAGTACTAAATTCTATATAGTACTGCTAATGCTATTTTAGGGTGAAAGGTTGCCCATCAATGTCTGTGATTCCAACTAAAGCTTTAGATAAGTTATTAAGAAAAGCACATCTGCTGATGGCATGACGGCTGAGCTCTCTTTGTTTTCATTTTTAGCTTAATATATATTCAATTTTAGTTATTTAATGTTGTTTTCTATTCAGATTTTAATTAACCTTTCTGTTAATCTACTCACTGTTGTAGTTTGTTTACACTTGAGTTCCCTAATATTCAATGCTTTCTTTTTTCAGAAAACATGTGCTATTTGTCTTGGATCCATGAAAGTGGGAGATGGTCATGCACTCTTCACTGCTGAGTGCTCCCACAAGTTCCATTTTCATTGCATCACCTCAAATGTGAAGCATGGGAACTATGTCTGCCCACTTTGCAAAGCCACTTGGAAGGAGATCCCCTTCCAAGGTTCCCTATCTTCTGAGCATCCTCATGGGAGAGCCAGAGTAAACCCAGTCAATTGGCCCCAGGAAGAAGGCCGCATAGCTGTCATGCACCGCCTTCCTCCTGCTGAGTCTGCAAACAGGTGCCACCATCAGTTTCCTTCTGGCTTTCGTGGTGCAGAACCAACCAATTTTAATGATGATGAGCCTCTAGATATTCTATCTGAAACAGCTAGAAGTTCCCAACAAAATTGTCCTAAGATAGTAGAGGTCAACACGTATCCTGAATTCTCAGCTATTCAACAATCAGCTTCACTGGAGGATTTTGCTGTCCTGATCCATTTGAAGGCTCCTCATGTTAGCATGAAACAGAGTCCTAGCAGGAATCTCATCGCAAGCTCTACGGTGACACAAAACTCTCGTGCTCCGATAGACCTGGTGACCGTGCTTGATGTCAGCGGCAGCATGGCTGGCACGAAGTTGGCACTTCTAAAGCGTGCCATGAGCTTTGTGATCCAAAACCTTGGGCCATCTGATCGCCTTTCAGTCATTGCCTTCTCATCAACTGCACGCCGACTCTTCCATATGTGTCGGATGTCCGATTCTGGTAGACAGCAGGCTTTGCAGGCTGTCAATTCTCTGGTATCCAGTGGTGGAACAAACATTGCAGAAGGCCTTAGGAAGGGGGTCAAGGTGATTGAGGAACGGAAGGAGAAGAATTCAGTGTGCAGCATCATCCTTCTCTCCGATGGCCAGGACACTTACACTTTCTCCTCAAGTGCTAGTGGAGCACAGCATTCAGAACTGAACTACAAATCGCTTGTTCCATCCTCAGTTCTTGGTGGCACAGCAATACCGGTCCATACCTTTGGTTTTGGTGTGGACCATGATTCTGCTGCCATGCACACAATTGCAACAGTTTCTGGAGGAACTTTCTCTTTTATTGAGTCAGAAGTTCTCATTCAGAATGCCTTTGCACAATGCATTGGTGGCCTCCTGAGTGTGGTTGTGCAAGAGATGCGGTTGGATGTGGAGTGTATGCATCCTGGTGTGCGGCTTGCTCCCATCAAATCAGGTAGCTATAGAAATCAGTTGTCAAGTGATGCTCGCACTGGATTCATCTATGTAGGTGACCTTTATGCTGATGAAGAGAGGGATTTCCTGGTTTCTGTAAATGTTCCACCCCACATGGAAGAGATCTTACTCCTTAAGGTGGCCTCTGCCTACAGAGATCCAATCTCAAATGATATTGTTCATTTGGAGGTTAAAGAAGTGAGAATTCAGAGGCCACAAGTTGTTTTGTTCCAAACTCCCTCAATTGAGGTTGACCGCGAAAGGAACCGGATCCAAACTGCTGAGGCAATATCAGATGCAAGGGCTGCTGCGGAGCGAGGTGCCCTCTCTGATGCGGTTTCAATACTAGAGCAGCGTCGAAAGATACTATCCGAGTCCCTGGCAGCACAATCAAATGACCGACTTTGCCTATCTCTGGATGCAGAACTGAGAGAGATGCAAGGTAGGATGGCAACCCGGCAGAGATACGAAGCCTCAGGGCGTGCTTATGTGCTGTCAGGACTGAGCTCACACTCGTCACAGAGAGCAACCATGCGTGGGGACTCGACCTACAGTGAAACCCTCATCCATGCTTATCAGACACCATCAATGGTTGACATGCTATGTCGTTCACAGACATCGTGCGACTCAGCTCAGTCTCCTGCTCCTCCAATCCATCCTACAAGGTCCTTCCCTTCTCAGCTACGGCCAAGGTAATCATCGAAGTGACCAGTTTTGGAGGACGAAGAAAAAAAAAACCACAAAAGAAAAATAATGTTTTGTTTAGTACCTGTCGTTGCTCTTCTCATTTGAGGTGGTGGTGGTGGTGGTGGTGGTATACTGGTGGTGAAAGGAAAGCTACAAGGGGTTCTGGGACAAGGTAATGGGTATATGGGTGATGTAAATGAATAAATCTGGAGGTGGGATAAAATGGAAAGATGGGTGAAATGGTATAATGTCACAGGGAGGAGGAGGTGTAGGTATTAGCTTCTGTTTACTTCTTTGAACTCTGGTGTTGGTGATGTACATAGGAGAAGGTTTTCCCTGAAGAGGATGGTATAAGGTTGTATATCTCTGCAAGTATTTGGGGGTGCATTCTTCTCTTGGATTCATACACCTACTTATTTTCAGATCATTTGTTCTTTAATCTGTTCTCTCTTATCCACTCCTTTATCTTTGTGATCCCATGAACACAACATTTATTTTCAAATCTTAGCTAATAAGCTTAATTTGACCATCTCCATCCAACACAAGTGGGATTAATTATAAATTATCTCATATAGTTAGATTTCTTTAATATTTTGTTCCTTAGACTTAAAAAAAATTATAAGTAAAATATTTAATTTTATTTATTTTAATATTTTATTTATTTAATTTTAATATTTTGTTCCTTAGACTTAAAATATTTGATGGAAGATATAACATGTACATGAAAGGCATCGTATTGTTTTGTCTCGTAGTCTCATCGTTTTATATTTTTTTTTTTACAATCGTATCGTTGTCATCGATCATTATCACAATAGTCATTTATGATATCATCATTTACTATTATCATTAAAATTATTTTTTTATCCATCATTCTTGTATTATTCATATTTGTGTTATTACATGCTATATCTTTTATTAGTACGATCGAAATAAATAAGATTAAATATTTTATTTTTATAATTATAAATATTTTAATATATTTTTTAAGTTTAAAAATCGGAATGTTAAAAAATAGCTAATATGTAATTAGCTCGATCGAACCATACATCTTATAAAAATAAATTCAAACCAATTCACCTTAAGCAATTGACGTATGCTGTTTATTTGTGTTGCAACTGTGTTAGCCATGCGAAACAGTCAAATCCATCCCACAAAACACGCCGTGCATGGCGAGCCCGATTGCTCCAGCTCGTCGTCCTCCCTCCTTTCTCCTCCGCGGAACAGATCACAAATTCCAAGTCCGAATTAATTGCAGACCTCGATTTTTGTTTCACACCATTCTTCATGGGACCTCTCCGTTCCTTTAAGCCATATTTCTACTGCCTCCTGTTCTTCTCCCTCGTCCCCTTGTCTCTCTCCGAGATCAAGCACATCCACATCGTGTCGGACTCGAGGCCTCTCATCCTCTTCGAGCAATTTGGCTATTCTCGCGGCGGCCATGCCGTCGTCTCCGTCCATGGCGCCTCGTGGAAGCCGCCTCCCCAAGCGAAGGACTACAACGTGAACCTTTCCACTATGGGCTTCTTCCTCGTCCCCGCTACGCACTTCTCCCTTCTCGTGAACGAGTCGGAGCACGCCGTCCGCTACTGCCCCCTCTCCAGCCACTTCGTGACGTCCGTTCTCAGGTTCAAGGACCTCGGGACCGACGCCAGCCTCAGCCGGTCGGTCGACATCGAGAATCCCGACGAGTACAGCCTCCTGTTCGGCAGTTGCAACGCCGGCGTCGAGATCACCATGGACGTGCGCACCGAGATGTACAACATGGACGGCAGCACCAAGGACTACCTACCGGCGGGGAGGAAGCCACTGCCGAAGATGTACTTCACGTTCTCTGTGGTCTACCTGGTGTTCCTATTGGCATGGGCTGTGGTCTGCACCAAGGAGCGGGCAACGGTGGACAAGATCCACGTCGCGATGGGGGCGTTGCTACTGTTCAAGGGGCTCAAGCTGGTTTGCGCCGCCGAGGACTTGTGGTACGTGAAGAAGACGGGGACGCCGCATGGCTGGGACGTCGCTTTCTACGTGTTCGGGTTCTTCAAGGGGGTGTTGCTTTTCACGGTGATCGTCCTCATCGGCACCGGGTGGTCCTTCTTGAAGCCATACTTGCAGGTCTGTCGCCGTGCACGCATCCTATACATGCTTACAAAGATTGGAACGGATGAAGCAACAGCATCGATCTTTTGGTTTGGTGATGCAGGAGCGAGAGAAGCATGTTCTAAAGATCGTGATCCCGATGCAAGTCATCGAGAACATCGCTTCGGTCGTGATCGGCGAGACCGGGCCGACGAAGAAGGATTGGCTGACGTGGAACCAGATCTTCCTGTTGGTGGACATCATCTGCTGCTGCGCCGTCTTCTTTCCCATCATATGGTCCATTCGGAGCCTCCGAGAGGCTTCCAAGACCGACGGCAAGGCGGCGAGGAACCTGGAGAAGCTCAACCTCTTCAAACAGTTCTATCTGGTGGTCGTGAGCTATCTATACTTCACAAGAATCGTAGTCCCTGCATTTGGAAGGCTGCTTAATTACAGATATCACTGGTGTGCTTACGCAGCCATGGAGGGCGCAAGCTTCGCCTTCTACGTCTTCGTCTTCCACAATTTCCGGCCGGTGGAGAAGAACCCCTACCTTTTTGTTGGGGACGAGGAGGAGGAAGCCGCAGCAGGAGTTTTGGAGATGGAAGAAGAGGCTTTCGAGCTTTGAGTTCTCCAGATGTGTTGCTGTTGTTTTATTAGAAATATAATTATAAATTTATTAGAAATAAATAAAATTGCATTAACATCATCTTAGACCAACATGATCAAGCTTTCGAGCGTGTTCAAGTTCCTGATGTTGGATTCGGTTTGCCCTAAATCAAGCCTGGAATCTTGTCAAACACCATCTCAATGATGGAGTGACTTCAAACAAATGTCGACCTACTCGTGAACTTTGGAAACCTCGATGTTCTGACGTGTAGCCTAATACTATGACAAGAGGAAGAGGCTTTGATGAAGAGACAAGAAAGCAGAATAGTAGAGGTATTCACAATGATCACTTGTGGAACACCATTCGGATGTACCAGACTGCTGGTAGATATGTGTTCAACACAGGAAAATTCAAATAAACTTCATTTGAGATGGACTTTCTAATCATTCTCATATGTTGAGGTACATCTTTCAATTGAATATAAGCAACATTGAACAAAAATTTGCATTTTTGAATAATATATTACCAGTTGGATTTATGGAAAATGGAGGATGGAGACCACCTCATTTTTTCACAAACTGTAAACCATTTGCTTGAGAGTACCTCTCCATGAACCTCATGAATCTGTCCCATTCTCGCGGACTCCGCATCACATATTTGGCTTCTATTCTTGCAGGCTTTCCATTGATGAACTTGGCACTCACATCAACCGACTGAAGCACACCTTCCTCATCGATCATGTAGAATCCAGTGATGTCACCCAGCTCGCTTGATGAGTCAAAGACAGAGGGTTGATCGAAGGTAAATATTGCGACACCATTCGTACCGTCTCTCGATTTGGTTAGTCTCACATCTGGTACTGTCTGTTCATCAGTTCCTTGGATGAACTGAATTGCTGGCTTGGCCATCATCACAGTCACATTAGAGACATACGAATTTCGGCTTGGAATCACCTTTGGAGGAGGAAGATGCAAAGATACACCACTGAAAGCAGAATGAAAAATTGGGCGAGCAGCTGTAGGGAGAGACACTGATGCTGTAAAACACCGAGAAGTTCAGAATTAAGATTAAGTGGAGGATATCAAATGTAAAAGACATTGTAGCACACAATCTAACCAAGCACACCATGAACATTGTTTATGCTTAAAAATGGGCTAGAACAGTAATATTCATAGAAGAAACAGCAACAATAACAAGTGTGATAAAAGTTAACTAATGTATCATTGAGCTGTCAATCTATTTCGATCATAAAAAACCTCCTATATTTGAATTTCCCTTCAGTTTTTCCCTGAGTTCTCATGAAATTTTTTGTAAAATTTCTTTGGAATGGTTGATGGTACTCCACAGTTATGCTCAAGAAATCTAACAAGATGTGCATTTATAATCATAGTACCAAAATTGGACCATCCTGGCGTGAAGAAATAGATGTGCTGTTCTTGCTTCTAACCAAGAAAAATTGTCCATAGAAATGTGTACAGGACACCAGGGTTGGAATTTATCATAAAGATTTGGCATCGATGACCAGACCAATAAGAATTTATATTTACGGCCCAACGTTTCATGGTGAGGTTAATTGAATGACAACAGGACATTAAGAGTTCTGATTCAAGTCTTGCAGATTTAAGCCTGCTAAAGAAGGAATTGCTTTTAACAGATGTTAAAAGGAATTTCTTTTAGCACGTCTGATCAAAGACAGAAAGAGTACTGGACTTTCCAAAGACCTCCAAGATCTTGTGCCATCAGATACATATAAAAGGAGATTGCACAATTTGGACCCATCAGATTAAGTTTCCCATGAAGCAACAACTTTTTGGATGGTCTAGCATATAAATAAATCCAAACATGTTCCAAGCAACAAATGTCCTAGTCTCCTTGGGGTCCCAAATTCTAATAAGATTTCCATCAGCCTCACTAGCACATACTGCTCCACAAATAAAGCCTATGGTCAAGAGGTAAATCCTAAGCTAATGACACAATGACGCCAATATCTCGAATGTTGAGTTAACTTAAGTTTATCAACCAATGGATGCAGATAATAACAATTACGAAACTATAAAGTGTTTGATGCACAAAATCCATTTTCTCATAATTTATGATGCTTTTGATGCAGTAAAAGATTTGCACAGTAACACAACTACAGTAGTTACAATTATACTAGAGGGAGATTATGGTACTCTTCATTGGCACTTGAAAGTTTGACATCTCAAAGTCATAACTAGCATTCAGGGTGGAGTGTAAGGTTTTAGCTCTAGGAAAAGTTCTAACAAATGTTACCATGTCTATCTAGCCAATAGTACCCTTACCAGATCTATTCAATTAAGCGCAGGTGCTTACCATGCATACTAAGGTGAAGGCCAAGCTATTTAAGGCCACCATCTTAACAAATGTTCAAGCTACCATATAAGTCGCAAGAACATCTTTGTTTTGTATATACAAAATGGAAACTATAGCTTTTGTTATAGTCACTTGAAAATTTTCAAGTCCTTCTATGACAAACCAGTTGAAAATTTGCTATAATCACTTGAAAAGCACCCTTTCAAAACATCACAAATTCATATTTGATAAGCTAATCAGAGCTATATGAAAAGGAAGAGTGGGATGACAGCAAAGCCACATCTATAGTACAAAGTTAAATCTAGAAATCAAAACCAACTGTTAGTGATTGTAGTCTGTAAGCAACAGAATTTCGACCCACACTTCATTCTCCTACCACTTTCTGAGCATTCAACATAATTCTACCAATGTTTCTCTCTGCACTCCTAAAGCACATACGCAATAAAACCAACAGGGAAACTGATTCATAAATCGCCACTTCTCAAGACGGAAACGCAGATTTCGATCAACTTTGTCATAAAAACAGATCCACACACGGAGAGCGAGAGACCTGGGAGAGCGTGAAGGTTCTTGGGGCATCTGGAGATGGCCGAAGAAGAAACAGCGACAGAGTGCACGGCCGACATCCTTAACGCTCGAGAACGGTGGAGAGGAAGGAGGGCCAGGCGATGAGAGAGGACGATGGCAGAGGCGAGCCGCAGAGAAGATTGGTGGGAGAGGAACGAGAGCTGATTGGGTGATGGTCAAGGAGAGCCATTCGTCCATGTCTTCCGTGTTCTTGAGAGGATTTGGAGAGCCAATCCGACATCAAAGTACCCAAGTCGATTCGATCGAGCATGACTAGCCCGACCCCAAAGTGATTTGACCCAATTGCAAGTTTGGGCTAACTTAAGCCAGCTCGAGGAGTTCTTACACTTGTTATGCAATATTCTAATAAAAAAAATGATTTAAAGATTTAATCCACTATATTATTCTTGACTCACTATGCCTTTTTTTTTTATTTTACGATATTACGACCTATTTAATGAGATAATTAATACATGAACTTAATAAGACTAATTATATATTACCTCAAGTATTTGGATTCTATTAATATCATGTATTTAAAAAATTTATATTGAGATATTTATAATTTTAAAAATTAAATAAATAATCTCATTTGTCCTAAAGTTGTAAGTTAAATTGACAAAAAACACAACATATGAAACTACATACTAGATTGACACAAAAATAATGAACAAAAAAATAATTTCAATATCCCTTCCATTTCTTATAATTTTATTGATAAAAATATAATTTCAACATCTAATATATTATATATTAAAATAGTAAATATATTAAAATTATCTTTTTGCTCGTGATTTCGTATTGGCCCAACACATGATGTTACATGTTATATTTTTCATTAATACAGAGATGACGATATTAGGATAAATGAGATTATTTTTTTTAAATTATAGAGATCCCAATTTAAAATATTTTTAAATACAAACATCCTGATGCTAATAGTATCCAGGTATAAGGGATTATATTTAATGAGTCTAACTTAAAAGCAATAGACTCAACTTTCATTTATGTAATTTATAGTTAATTTGGGATGGACGTCTCAAGGATTAATGATTATTTAACACAAATAAATGAGGCGGAAAAAAACATGTAATAAAAAGAACAGTGATGATATATATAAGTTTTTTCTTTCGATTTTTTCATAAACCCCAATAAGTACCGTCTGATTTATAAAATATCCCAATAATCTCTTAAAAAGTTGCATAGTGATTTAACCTTTTATAATATTTTTATCACCATAATAAAACATTATAAACCTACTTCAAAACATTATAAATTAATTAAAATATTTTTCTTACTTCAAGGATTAATGATTATTTAACATAAACCTACTTCAAGGATTAATGATTATTTAACACAATAAATGAGGTGAAAAAAAAAACATGTAATAAAAAGAACAATGATGACATATATAAGTTTTTTCTTTTGATTTTTTTCACAAACCCCAATAAGTACCGTCTGATTTATAAAATATCCCAATAATCTCTTAAAAAAGTTGCATAGTGATTTAACCTTTTATAATATTTTTATCACCATAATAAAACATTATAAACCTACTTCAAAACATTAGAAATGAATTAAATAGAATGAAACACACTACAAACAATTTGATACATTATACTAAGATTTAAATAAATATTTATAATAGTTTAATAATAACAATAACTAAATAAGAATAAAAAATTAACTATTATGTTATTTTGGTTATCATAATAAAAATACCATAAAACCTAATTAAAAATATTATAAATAACCAAAATGAACTTTTAATCTTAATCAAATAAGATACAAGCCTATAACTTTCAATCTTAATCAAATGACAACTAAACAGACATAATATAATGTCGCTTATGATGTTTTTTTAATAACATTTATAATGCTTTTAGTATCTCAATTAAAATATTATAAATGTTATTAGAAAATTCTATAAATGAGTCAAATGAAAAAACTATAATTGTTTACAATTGATGAATAATTTGATGGAAAGAGTTAGATGAGGGGTGTTTTTGATTTTTTTTTTTTAATTATGAATGT
Source organism: Musa beccarii (assembly GCA_024322285.1). Lineage (NCBI taxonomy): Eukaryota > Viridiplantae > Streptophyta > Magnoliopsida > Zingiberales > Musaceae > Musa > Musa beccarii. Next base: position 41,509,712 of record CM044398.1, read on the forward strand.
CGTTCGAAAAGATAAAAAAAGGATACTATTTTAGAAAAAATCCAAAATAAATATTTATTCTAGGAAAATCACCTATATATATAAATATAATTTTTAGTCGATGATAATGTTCCTTCGAGATCATCATACTTGACGTGCCAGCTTCGAAATATCTCTATAAGAAGAATTGGAGATGGGTCACAGCAGCCGCCAAAAAGGCACCCCATAACAATACAGAAAGAGAACAGTGAGATGAAGCGCGAGCTTCTAGGATTGGTGAGCTGATTCAATCATTACATCGTTTGGTGGATAACACCAAATTAGTGCAACACAGATCGCCTGTTAGCTAAAGTTCGGTGGCCTCTTTTAAGCAGGAAGAGCTTTATATTAGCCTTCCTTGTGGTGGCATTCTCCGAAGAGGCCGTAGAAGCCTTCCTCCGAACGCCAGCCCTGCGGAACTCTCCATTCACATGTAGACAGGGTGGAAAATGCAGAACTTGCCTCGTCCAACCGTATAAAAAGACCAGCAGAGATTTATAAAATGCTATTGAACTACTCATATCCAAGCTTATGCTTTTCAACTGAGATTTCATTACCCTACGCTTGCATTGATCGTATTTGCCGTGGGGAAGAACAGGCAAAGCCACGTTCATGTCGATTCTTTTCTTACTTCACAAGGTTCTGAGCAAGCAAGCCACAACGTATTCGTGTCGGTCGGTACTGGGTGAGAGGAAAACCATGCTACTTCATCCCGTGAAGCCATCGGCATGGCGGTCGTGTAACACTTCTTCTTTTGTCTACACCGTCCAACAATAGATCGTTACGAACAATTATTTGTGTTCTTGATTTCTATAAAATTATTTTTTGTTTATTATATTAAATAATATATACTTATCGACTGAGCAATTTCAAAAATAGTAACTTCGAGAACCTTCCACTTTAGTCGCATAGAGATTGTATGCGACTGAATAACGTACGCCGTTAGATATTTCCAGATCAGGGATCCACGGTGGATTCATTTTCACGCATCACTTTGGAGGGGCGGAAAGAAGAGAACAAGGCAGTGGCAGTGTGGTGAATCCCGGAATTGTTAGTGGCATATATATAACTGGAAACCATTCTCTCGGAGAGGCCTCAGACTCTCAAGAGGCAACTTACCCCCTTACAGCGTTGCTCGATCGCTCTCTCACTCCCCGTCGATCGAGTTGTCCGTGGCCAAAAGTTTCGCCCACAGATCCCACCGGATCCGATCGTCTGTCACCGTATTCCAGATCCGGAGCCCTAGTTGTCGCCTTAATAGTTCAAGACCGGAGCTCCTCTCGCCGGGGCTCCGATGGAGGAGGCACTGGAGATGGCGCGGGCCAAGGACACTAAGGAGCGGATGGCCGGGGTGGAGCGGCTCCACCAGGTGCTGGAGGGCACCACCAGGAGCCTCTCCGTTTCCGAAGTAACCACCCTCGTCGATGCCTGCATGGATCTCCTCAAGGACACCAACTTCCGGGTCTCCCAGGGCGCGCTCCAGGCGCTGTCCGCCGCCGCAGTGCTCTCCGGCGAACACCTTAAGCTCCACTTCAACGGGATCGTACCGGCTGTCGTCGAGAGGCTCGGGGACGGGAAGCAGCCTGTGCGGGACGCCGCACGGCAGTTTCTGGTCACTCTCATGGAGGTCGAAATCCTATCGTATCTCCTTCATTTTACTTTCTCTGTTCTGAATTTGGAGCTCTCGTGATTCGTTTGGTTCTTAAGTGCAATTTGAAAATAACATTTAAAAGTGTTTGTCAAATGCATAATTGGATCCGTTGATTCTCCATTTAAATATCAGAAAACACACATTTTAATTTATTGAGAGATGTACATCTAATGGATAGTGTAGATGTTCTTCTAGGGACCAAAATCAATCGAATTTCGTGTTCTGTCTTATTCTTTCACTATGTAAATACAACAGAAGATGATGGTTTACGGTTTATGACTTTGCAGTGACGTGTCTTCATTATATAATTTGTGGAGGCTCAGTTAATAATTGATGTTTAATGATTCTGAATCTTATCAAATCTAATTGTTATCTGTTTGAGGTTTTAATGACTAACCTACTAAGGCCAAAATCTCAGATTTTGTTTTGGAGGCAGTATTTTCTTATTCATATTGCTTGCAGTTTGACCCTGCTTATTCTAATTATCTCATGATAACTTAATCTTGATATGGAATTAGTTTGGCCATTTAGCATTGTGTGGGTGCTGCTGCCTGCCCTTTCTTGTAAGGGATGATGCAACTAACAGATTAAGGTTCACATGTAAGTCAGGTTTCCTCCCCAACAATCATTGTTGAAAGAGCTGGTAGTTACGCATGGACACACAGGAGTTGGAGAGTGCGAGAAGAGTTTGCACGAACTGTTACTACAGCTATTGGACTTTTTGCTTCAACTGAGCTCCCTCTTCAGCGAGTCCTTCTTCCTCCTGTATGAATATCTTCTTGATTTAAAGGGCCTGCTTCATTGATGAATGTACCTTCATATGAAACTTCAGGAAGCAGACTTGTTTAAAACAATAACTCCTGTAAGAATATCTTCTTCCTTTCTTTGCAGGTTTTGCAGTTGTTGACTGACTCCAACCAAAGTGTTAGAGATGCTGCTACTTCATGCATAGAGGTCAGCACATTGTTCTTAAGTGCCTTATTGACTTCTGTACCAGTTGTTTTCTATGATGTCTTGGAAAAAGTGGTGTTTGATTTTTAGCATCTCAAATATGGTGTTAATCTTGGATGCTTTAAAATCTAAAATATTAGCTCCGTGCATAAGTATGAATGACAAATCTGATGATTTTCATTATGATACAAACAGTTCTAAGTTCGTTCGTGATAATTTTTTGTAGGAGATGTATACACAGGTTGGACCTCAGTTTCGTGAGGAATTGCACCGTCACCATCTTCCTTCTTCCATGGTAAGGCTTTGAAACATGAATCCAGTTTCTTACATCAGAATCCCATTATCTGAGGTCTGGCTTTTTCCAAACAAGTCTGAGGACTAAAAACTTGTTATAAGCTTTCATATGTTATTAAGTATTGATTGGATTATCTTGGCTTGGAATAACTTTCCACTATGCAGATGAAAGAGATCAATGTCAGGTTAGAAAAAATAGAACCGAGGATCCAGCCGTCTGATGGAGTTGGAAGTCCTCACGTTTCAGCTGAAACTAGATCATCTTCTGCAAGCCATAAGAAGAGCAGCCCAAAGAACAAGACAGCTTCCAGAGAAACTTCAATTTCCAGTGGTTAGTGTTACTCTTTGCCTGAGAACCTTCATTTGTTGAAATGTTAAAATCATTTTGATGTCCTGCATGCTGAAAGACATCAAATTGTTTTACTGTTTCGTGCTCCATGTTTCTTTCCATATGATATCTACATATTGTCATAGACATCAAATTGTCAGGTTCAGTAGTAAGTTTAGCTTTGTTAACACGTTCTTTCATAGTTCATATACTTCTTATTTTTCTGATTAGAATTTGTGGTGATCTTCTATATAATATGATACATAGCTTTATTTGCTGCAACACATGGTTTTTCATTTTTGTTCCTTGTTATGGATATTTGGGAGGTGTTGCTAATGCACTTCAGTTTTGAGTGAATTGTAGGTGAGATTGATGCTACTGAAAAGCTTGTGGCACCTATTAAAGTGTACTCTGAAAAGGAGCTGATCAAGGAAATGGAAAGAATTGCATCTACACTAGTGCCAGAAAAAGATTGGTCACTTCGCATTGCTGCTATGCAGAGAGTTGACGGCCTTGTCTTTGGAGGTTTAACTGCCCTTTATTATTCTCATTGTTCATGCAATTACATGCATATTCAGAATATTTAGGGTTAGAGCTGTAAAACCCCTGTGTAATCTGATTAATAGGGTGCCTTTAATGTGTACGATACTCTTTTTGCAGTAGTTAACTGATTTAGAAATAAATTTATGATTTTGTCATTTTATTCTAGCTAAATTTGTGTAAATGTGTGCTACTTTGTGTAAATGATCTAAACCAAACTTCTTCGGTTAGTCAAAAAAGTATCAAACAAGTATGACTGTCGTCCATATAACATTTTTAAGTGTTCTTAAGCCAAGGATTCTTGTTTTGTGGCGTGGGGGATGTACTTTGGAATGAAATGTACTGACATTGCTTGTTTAAACCACTTTACTGACTGGCACAAGCCAATGATTGGCCTATCCATGTCCTGGCATGGCTCATTATGTGCTTCAGATTCATATTGGCCAACACGATAATTCTTGTTCTTGAGTATGTGCTAAAATATTGGGTCTTACAAAACTTCTGTGATTTTTTTGCTATCTAAATAGTTGTAGTTTACCTGTTTTGGTCAATCTGTGAGCATTTTTGGGTTGTTTTTTTACAAATTATTGATACCACCAATTTCGTTGGGCAAATGGTATGTTTTTGGGCTAGTATTTCCTTGGATTCCTTGAAAATTTGTGTCTTTGTTTTGCATGGCTTTCATCACACCTTGTACTTTGTTGAAATTATGGGTCACACTCTCCTTTGTTAAAAATTACATGTCATACCTAATGTTTTCCTGTATAATCACATTTTGTCTCCTACCATTAACATCTGCTACAGTGTGCTCTTTAGCATCTGAGTTAAATTAATTTGAGCAACAGAATGATGAAAAATAGGCTTGAGTTAAGTGCTTGATAGTCATAGTGATCAGTGCAACAATAAAACAAAGATTACAGATGTATTTTGGTACAGATAGTTACAAGAGAAGACCTCCTAGTCATGGCTGATCACAAATTAGAATATGTCCATCATGGAACAAAGACTGAAAAGCAAATATGGCAAAAAGTGAAGATGGGGGGGGACAATGAGGGTCGGGCTGATTCCACATGAGAAGAAAGAGAAAGTAGGGAAGAAAAGGAAAGGTGAAAAAAAGGAGAAGAGAAATGTAATTTGTGCTTGACTGACCATCCTGTTTATGATACTGAAAAAGAAAGGCTACTCTTTTCATTGTGTTTTCAACAGCTATATTCAGACAATCAAAAGGTAGTATTCCAGACTAATGATTGTTTATCAAAGTGGGAATGTATATCCACTTGAAGGCAGTGTGAAATGTACTTAATAGTAAGCAAGGGCGTGAGCCATTATCGGGAACACTTGGATGCAAACTGAAATTCTGTTAATTATCTGGAATTTAGGTACTTCGTAGGTTGTTTGACTTATCTTTTATTGTTTTCCATCAACATTGAACTTAATACTTTGATATTTTAACAGGCGCTGCTGATTATCCATCTTTTCTTACACTCCTAAAGCAACTAGTTACTCCGCTAAGCACTCAGCTATTGGATCGACGTTCTAGCATTGTGAAACAGGTATATTTTGCTTGAATATATCGTGGAGGATATATGTTCTGGTGAGGTAAATTACATGCAGTTCTAGAGTGACTTCTTAGCCTTTTTTTTTCTCATTTTGGTCCTGCTGAGGGCAGGACGATGAAGTTGTTGTTCATAAAATGATCTGAATAGGCAGATTCACTGACAATAGTTGCTTGAATTTAACTCATTCCAAGTTTCCATAAGAAATGGTGTATGTTATATTTTGTTGTAATGATTGAGCAGTCTAGTGCATGAAGCTCCTGCCAATACTTGGTCTGCCCATTTGGAAAGATAATGTGATTGACTTGATGGTCGATGCCTGAGTGAGAATGGAGCAAGCTCGCTGCAATGGAGGCTGACCCTCTAGTCATAACGACCATCAGAAATGATGATTAAGTCTAGGAAAGAACACCATGTGTTATCTAGGTTTCTTCAACATCCACTCCAGCAAGCTCAGTTTCTAAGTCTAAGGCTAGTTATTTCATATTATAGACTTACTGTGAGGTGAATCAAAGACATCAATATATATTCCTTAATGAAACTCTTTAATGGTGTTCTCTCTCTTGAGCTTATCAAGTGTTGCATGATATGTCTCTGCTGTCAAATTACTCATTTAATTTGGTAACTAGAAATATTTGTTAAACACACCATGTTGATTGTGTCTTCTTCTCTTAGGTGCTATTTTTCACTGATTACTTACATGATGGTATTGTGCCCTTATATCACATTTAGTCATTTACTTTGATTTTAAAGCTGCCTTAGGCCTTAAGTAGGCTCAAATGAAAGTGGCTACCTTATAGTATCTCTCATAATCACTTGGCATTTCATATACACATTATGGTCAACATGCTTTATCTGCAGGTTTCGTGTTTCATTGGTATGCCATTGCTCAATTGACTAATGTGTTTGCCTTTTTCCATGTTCATACAATATGAGAATTATTAATGATGTTTCAATGCACATAGTTATCATGAGACCTACACTATCTGAGGTTGCATAATTCTGTGATGTTTCTGTTTTCATGATAACTTATTTGTTTAAGCAAAATGTATGATAACCTAGATATATGGTTGTTCGTTCAATGTTTTCCTCTCGTTTTCCTTTTTTGCATCTTCATCACTTTGTTCCGGATGATATCTGCAAATTAACTTAAGCTTATACTTTGAGGCTATAAGTGTATCATTCTTTTACTGTGTTTTCTTCACATAGGCCTGCCATCTTTTAAGCTTATTATCCAAGGAACTATTGGGGGACTTTGAAGCTTGTGCTGAGATGTTCATTCCGGTAACACTCATTTTATGCTACTGAATTGGCTTAGTGTCATAAGTAAATAACAACTTAATGAATTTTCTTCAGGTACTTTTAAAGCTTGTTGTAATAACTGTCCTCGTGATCGCTGAGTCTGCAGATACCTGCATAAAATCTGTATGATGTGATATCAAAACTTTTCAGTTTTTATGTATATATATGTTTTGTTTAAGGAAGAGATATCATGTTTCTTTCTTTTCCTGCTAATATGTCACTGTTCAGATCCTGCGTAATTGTAAAGTTGCCCGTATACTCCCTCGGATAGCTGATACTGCAAAGAATGACAAGAGTGCAGTTCTTCGTGCTAGGTAAGAGCATTTACTCCTTGTGTCTCTTACTGACCTTCAACACCTAAAACTTGGTATATCAGGTGTTGTGATTATGCACTTCTAGTACTGGAGTACTGGGCTGATGCTCTGGAAATACACCGTTCAGCAGACCTCTATGAAGATTTAATCAAATGTTGTGTTGCAGATGCAATGAGTGAGGTAGGGAATTGTCATTGATCTGCCAATAGGTTTGGCAAAAACACAAATCATGCATTCGTACACAGAAGACTTATGCCCTTTAGTCATATGCGTGATTGACAAATGTGCAATGATTTGTGCTTTCCATTACAAGAAAGTTCTGATTTTGCCTTTTAGTCTTTGAGGAATTTCTTATTTTAATTTACTATCTTAGCTTGTCGTAGAGATGAACTGAGTTAGACAGTAGGTTTACTTGCAAAAAGGTTGATCTAGGTACCTGAGATAGGACCTTTGGTCAGCTTGTATTTGCAAATGAGATGTATTACACTTCAGTTATTGTTTCTTTCTAAATTTTTTTGGTGAGCAATTGCTCTCCAATTATTGCCTGCATTGTAGATATAATCCCATAACTTGGTTTCAATATTGAATCCTGCTAGGTTCGTTCAACTGCCCGAACTTGCTATCGGATGTTTACCAAAACATGGCCAGAGCGTTCCCAGCGACTTTTTTTGTCATTTGAACCTGCAATACAAAGGGTATGGAGTTTTCTTTTTGATTAAACAAAATTTTTGTTCTACCTGATTATGATGAGATGCAACTATTTTCAGATAATAAATGAAGAGGATGGAGGATTGCATAAAAGATATGCTTCTCCTTCCCTTCGTGAAAGGGGAATGCAGTTAACTCATGCCCCATCTCGAACCACTATTACAAGTGTAACTGGATATGGTACCTCTGCTATTGTCGCAATGGACAAGAGTGCAACTGTTTCTACAGGGACATCTCTTTCCTCAGCTAGCTTCCTATCACAATCAAAGACACATGAGAAAAATACGGAAAGAACCCTTGAGAGTGTGCTTCATTCAAGCAAACAGAAGGTGTCAGCTATTGAAAGTTTATTGAAAGGTGTGAGTTTATCGGGGAAGCAAAACTTCTCAAGTGCACGCTTAACCAGCTTGGATCTAGGTATACTTGAGATGCTAAATCAAATCTTTCTCTGTATAGAGTTCACTTATTCTTTGAATAAAATTATTGACTGTTTGCTTACAGTAAATTACCATTAGTTGCTGGTATGCTATGCTTTGCAAGCCTTCAAGAGCTAAAATTCCTTTACCTTGTTTTGCTCCTAGTGCAGGAGTTGATGCTCCATCTACCTGTGATCCATCAGTTTCTGCTAGTTTTCCTTCTTCAAATCTTTTCTCTGTACAGAGTTCAGTATTGGTTGGTTCAACTATTGCAAACATTACGAAAGGCAGTAATAGAAATGGTGGTTCAAACAAGTCCGAGCTACTGACTTCCCAGGTCCAATTGACTGGAGACCCTTCAAAATTCTCTTACCTCAGTGATGTGACGTCTGATGCCCTCTCCACTTTGTCATTATCTCATGTGAAAAGATCTGAACAGTTGCAAGAAGGAAGTGGTAGAGAAGATATTGTTGATCTCAGGTTAAGTAGGTCAATTTCAAATATGCAAATTGATAACCAGTATATGGAGATCCCGTACAAAGATTCTCTCTATAGGGACTCACTGAGTAGTTACATTCCTAACTTTCAGCGCCCTCTTCTAAGGAAGCAGGTGACAGGAAGGACTATTATAAATAGAAACAGTTTCGACGATGGCCAAATCCCAACAAGCATAACATCTAGCTGTATGGATGGTCCAGCATCGCTAAATGATGCACTTACAGAGGGACTAAGTGCTAGCTCAGATTGGGTAGCTAGGGTTTCTGCCTTTAATTATCTCCGAAATTTGTTGCAGCAAGGCCCGAGAGGTATTTTAGAAATTACACAGAATTTTGAGAAGGTTATGAAATTATTCTTTCGGTACTTGGATGATCCTCACCATAAAGTTGCACAGGCAACTTTTTCAACCCTTGCAGAGATCATTCCAGCATGCAGAAGGCCTTTTGAGAGTTACCTAGAAAGGACCTTGCCACATGTCTTTTCAAGATTAATTGACCCAAAGGAACTGGTTAGGCAACCATGTTCAACAACATTGGAGATAGTTGGTAAGGCGTACAATGTTGATTCTCTTCTTCCAGCATTTATTCGTTCTTTGGATGAGCAGAGGTCTCCAAAAGCAAAGTTAGCCGTTCTTCAGTTTGCGAATAATTCCTTCAGTAAACATACAATAAACTCCGATGCTTATAGTAATAATGGCTTTCTGAAGTTATGGCTTGGTAAGTTAGCACCTTTGGTAAATGATAAAAATGTGAGGCTTAAGGAAGCATCAATCGCTGTCATCATATCAGTTTACTCCCATTTTGATTCAACAGCAGTCTTGAATTTTATTCTGAGTCTCTCTGTTGAAGAACAAAACTCATTGAGACGGGCACTTAAGCAGTACACACCCCGTATAGAAGTTGATCTTATGAACTTCTTGCAGAATAAGAAAGAACGCCAACGTTCAAAATCCTTTTATGATCAATCAGATGGTGTTGGAACTTCTTCTGAGGAAGGTTATTTTTGTGGATCAAAGAAAGGCCCTCATCTCAGTCGTCATTCTGTTGATGGTGATAGTGGGAGGAAGCAGAGTTCGAATCAGGAAACTATCAATGTTGATGCCTCTATTTGTTATGTGGCTTCTGATGAAATTAATTATTCCTCCAATAACCTTGATGGCTACACTTCTGACCCTTCATTGCAAGGTACTGGGTCAGGTACTAAGTGCTTAAAGAAAACAGATTATATATTTGAGCATGAGCGTTCTGTGTCAACTCCACGTCTAGATATCAGTAGACTGGTCAGTTCCAATGAACATAAAGCTATCGACTTGAATCATGGTGGTGGAATTAATAAAGATTCTGAGCTCAATCATGAGACGCCTAGTTCTGCAACAGTGAACTGCCATGTAGATCTTGGGCCTAGCATTCCCCAACTTCTTCATCAGGTATGTGAAAACAGTGCTATATTTTCTACATCTATTTTTTTCACCTTATTCTTGTGGTTGTTCAAACCTGTTTAAGGTAATAAGTGGTGCATATGCTGTTTAAGGTAATTAGTGATGCATATGCTTAAAATAATTTTAGAACATTGATATAACAACCTTGTTTTTTTTATAGATTTGCAATGCAAGTGATGTTAACTCAAGTTCAGACAAAAGAGTGGCACTGCAGCAGTTGGTTGAAGTTTCGCTAAATAATAACAGTTCTATCTGGACAAAGGTACACATCCTTGGTCTGTATACTGATAAATCCTGTTCTGTGTCTTCCTCTTATAATTTTTTACTTGAACTTGGAAAGAAATCATTTTATAATGGTTGCTTATCATTTTTAGGTTCTTTAACCTGCACTTAGTTATCAAACTTAGATATGAAGAGTAAACTGGCGGCATTGTCGTCATGAGACTGTTAATCTTTGAGCTTTGACATCTAATACCTCAAAATCTTATTATTATAAATGAAGGCATAATATTATTAACTTGAATTTTGTTGGCAGTAATAATCTGAGCTTTGGCATGAGCCAATGTAGCCATTAGGCTGTTAATTTTTGAGCTTTGATACAAGTGCACTTTTTTTATTTAACTTGATTGTTTCTCTGTGGTAAAGTTCATGTAAATGGGATTGAGGAGTGCATTCTTCATTGTTGTTTCCATGTTTCTGTGTTAAAATTATAAATATAGTATTTTTACTAAGAATATGTGAGATGTTTGTGCATGCATATGCAAGTTCTAATGGCATCTGATACTCATGCAGTATTTCAATCAGATCTTAACAGCTGTGCTTGATGTGTTGGATGATTCTGATCCTTCAATACGGGAGCTTGCTCTTTCTCTGATTTTTAGAATGCTTAATAATCAGGTCTTTCATCTTTTGTGATTCCTCCCTCTCTCTCTGCATTCAGGTTAGCGATTGATCTTAACTTTTAGGTGTTTTCTCCTTGCTTTATGCATTCTACATACAGAAAAACGAGATGAAAGATTCTGTTGAAATTGTTATTGAAAAACTGATTCATGTCACTAAAGATGTGTCCGTGAAGGTACCCAACTTCTCATGGTTTTTAAATTTCGTATTTTGCTTATCCTATTTTTTCTTATTGTTGTTTCACTTTTCATTCTTTTGCAGGTTTCAAATGAAGCTAACCAATGCTTGAATATTGTCTTATCTGAATTCGATCCACTTAGATTCCTTAATGTAAGTGAATGTTATCACAGATTGCCGGTCAGACTGCACTAATGATAGTTAAATTACTGACTTGTGCAATTTTATTGAGTTACCATCCTTTTCTTTTTTTGGTCACTGCAGGTCATTGTACCTTTATTGATCAGTGATGATGAAAAGACCCTGGTTATTTGCATCAACTGTTTAACCAAGGTATCTCTTTAATTTTTCTTTTTTTTCTCCAATGTGTGCTTCCAAGCTTTCCCAAAGCCAAATATCTATTGAGCCTTCATAATTTGAAACATGAGATTATCAAATTGCTTCTTGGTTTTCTGAAGGTTTCACTCTGCATCAGTAATCAAATTATGCAATAAAGTTACAAAAAAAAAAGAAAAGAAAGAACATTTATATACAATTTGATGTAATTCAAGAGGGAATGGCATGATAAGAGGTAGAAGCTCCTAAAAGTGTCACTATTGATAATCTGGATGTTGTTTGTCTCTACAATTCTCTGTTATCCAATCTCTACTTGAGGATTTTTGTATCAAATAGGCAAAATACTGGTGCTGAGTGCATATGCAAAAATAATCAATGTGTTTCTGATCATCTTGTCGCTTGTGAATATGACTTATCTGTTGTTTTATAATATATTGTGGATGAGTTCTCTGTAAGAATGGTTGGTTTCTCTGTGTGCTGTAGAGATCCTCATTCTCCTGATTTTGATGTGCTATTTTTCAGTTTGTTGCTTGCTTAATGGTCCTTCAATTGATGGTGACATCGCATTATTTTAGATGTCATACAGAAAGTGGTGGTTGTAGCCATGGTTTATGCCAGTTCGACTGGTATTTGCCTGACCAACCAAGCACAGGTAGTGGAGCATATATCTAAGTACCACTTGGTAAACAACTGATGATTATTTTTTAGTAATTTTTCCAGTAATAGCTGAGAACAAATCAGTATACCATTTGGTGTCTCAATATGATACCAGTTAGATGTTGTCAAATCAGGTATTGGACCAATATTGGAAGCCTGGTTATGGCAATAAATAAGGTACCATGGTATGCTCATGTTATATGCCCAGTATATGCTAGTTGAACTGGGTTTGGTAAGCAGGGATACCATGTACAAGCCCCTATGTTGATGCCTTTTTCTTTGACATATTTTGACCAATTCAAGTGGTACCTGTATTGTAACTGATGGGCAATGGTTCGAGCCGGGTAGGTGTGGATACTAGTGTATTTATTAAACTTTGGTTGGGACCAAGGTTTTAAATTTTGGTCCAGTGCAGGTTTTGGTAATCTACCAGACCAATATGGTACTTGTGTAACAAACAGTATATCGATCAATACCATTTGGTATCAGCTGAAAAAATATTTTAAAAAATTAAGAACTGACTGGTTTTGGACCATGTGACCAATATCAATTGTTGCTTGGACTGATAAATACCAATTAGTAATTATTGTACTGATTGGTATTTGAAACAATGGTTGTGATCATTAGGGTTTGATGGATATCAATAATTTTGTCATATATTTAGATCATGTTGATCTGGCTAGTGCTTTAGACACTTTACACAAGAACCATTCTCTTGCATGTCTGATTATTTTATATTTGTACTAGATAGAATTTGCTTTTCTTTTGTTAAAATAGGTTGTTTTCTATATTCATTGGAGTGTTTATAGCTCTTGTGGTCAAAGCTCTTTTCCTTGACCAAAATCAGGTTCTTTTTCTTTCAAGAAGTTCTGATTTGAAAGTAAGGGCTTTTAAGATTCAGAAGTGACTGTTTCTTCCTAGAGATGACGGTGCTCATACTTCTTTTGCACCAAAAAAAGAAAAAGGAAAAAACCTTTAAAGGAACTCAATTATTAAGCTTTGGACCAACATTCATGTTTCCTCTGAAGCAAAATTTAGTGATTTACGTATTCTTGGGAAATTCCTTCCCAGATCCCACAGGTGCGAGCTTTTGCTTAATAGGCCACTTCTTTAGGTATCCCTGGGAAGTAAGGAGCTACAGGCCATCTCTCTGCTCTGAAAGGTCCTAAAAAGAAAAGATTGATATGTCTCACAATTGTCTCTTTTGAGAGAGATGACAAAGTATTCTGGAAATATTTTGCAGAAAAATCAAGCCAGGAGCCTGATCTAATAGCATTTCTCCTCTACTCATGCTGAGACTGATCTGACCTAACTAACCACATTTGTATTAAGGATATATAAAATGATTTCATGCTCATTTTCTCAACTTTAATGGTTTCAATTGGAAATATATTGGAATTTTATGCAATTCAAAATCCTGAGAATATGACTCCTGATGTTTCTTTTTCTCCAGGTTGTTGGTCGACTTCCACAAGAAGATTTGATGAAACATTTGCCATCATTTTTGCCTGCCTTGTTTGATGCATTTGGAAACCAAAGTCCAGATGTGAGGAAGGTAGGATTTCCACTTTCTCCTTACAGCATGGATAAGAGACGATGCTTTTCATGATAACTTTTTTTGCAATAGAGTTAGTTAGCTAGACTTTTCAAGAAACAAATGCACCTCCTATATGGTGATGCATGGTACATATACATGTGGAAATATTTGAAGCCAACACTTTTGATGAATCTATGAAAAATCAGCATTAGTGTTTTAACTTTTTCGTTGACATTTTATAGGACTACTAGTGATAACACTCGTAACTCAAAAAGTCAACATAGATGATGCAGAGCATCTTTTGGATTCCACGGATCTTGTATATTTTGCACCTAGATTCGTGAAGCATCCCGATCTAGGATTAACACTTTTTGGTTTATTTGTATCTAGATTAGATTTTTTTAAATTATTTTATAAGGACTCTTGGATTCTTTTAGATGTTGGTTTCGTGTAGGATAAATTATATTATTATTATCCTAAAAAATGATATGATAAGATGTTTATTTTTAGTAAGTTTAGATGAGTTTGAACTGGAGGTAGATTTGATTAGGTCGTTGTACAATCTTGGTGGTATTGAAATGACTTATCTATAAGTAACTTTTAGAAGGCTTAAACATGTATCAAAATGATATGATAAACCTTTGGATGAAAGAAAATGAGTTCTTTTAGGCCTTAAGGTCATCCTCTGTAGTGGGTGTTTCCTGTAGCTTCTAATTGTTCAGTCTGCATGTCTCCTTTTTTGCTCTTATTTCGTTGATGTAGTTATCTTTTGCAGTTGTATGTTATCTTATATTAGTGATGAATGTTGTAATAAATTGGAGTATAGTTGTGGACCATCATCACATCACTCCATTCGCATGAAATTCCTTAGTAATTATAAAAAGTCTCTGGTTTTAATATTTTTACTAATAAGTGACTGTTGTCATTAAACTGTGTTTTTTGTACTAGTTTTAACAGTGGTAGCTGTAGGACTTTAATTGGCATTTTATGTATGTACCTAAAAGTTACACTGCATTTAAGTACATGTTGTTTAGACTACTTACCGAACCATAAAACCTCAGCCTTTTGTGTTGATAGTCCCTTTAGGTAGATCTGAGGAGATGATCACCAGAAAATAGTTCTTGCAACAACACAGTTTCTCAAGGCAGATCACTTCTTTTGTTAGCTTTTTTGTTTTCCTTCTCTTTCTTTTCTTTTCCTTCACCTTCTTTTTCCTTCCTGTCAACCAATTCCAAATACCATTACATATATACCAACGTGCCACCAGATTTCACAATCTCCTAAATTTAGGTGATGCAAAAATGGAGACTATTATCTATCGACTTCTCTTCAAATCTTTATCGAAAAAAATGATGTTTTGTGCATAAAGACAACTGTGGTCTTCTACAAATTCACCCTACTTCTAGAGCTAAACTGTTGAACACATCATACCCATATGTAAGGTCAAATTGGTGGGAGATGGGACTCTAGTCTCCTTGCTGTCTTGGTTTTTATCTTCTTGGACATGGATATGAACTCTTTTCTTTATTTCCTTTTTCTTTGTTTTTGAGAAGGAAAAGCGAAGAAATGCGGTAAGCATGTATGAGAAAATAATAAATAGATCATTGAAGATGTAGGAGTCCTATGGTAATGCTTCGGTACAGTGTAACTCTGCCATAGTTTAATTTTATCTGCCTATGTCACTCAATGCGTCCTGCTTTATATTTTTAAAAAAAAATTTCATCTGACATGTTTCTCTATCTGTAACATTTCAGACTGTTGTTTTCTGTTTGGTGGAAATTTACATCATACTTGGCAAGTCGTTTTTACCATATTTGGAGGGTCTTAGTAGGACACAGTTACGCCTCGTGACAATCTATGCCAACCGAATTTCCCAAGCAAGATTGGGTGCAACAGTTGATGCTAACAATTGAGTATGTGTTGTTTTGTATTGTTTGTTCTGTGTGAAGTTAGATTGTTCATTTGTATAGTGTAAGGACAATCCCAGTCATTGGGGTTAGTAAGGTTTTTCTGATTGATTGGTTCTCAGGGTTTGGTGGGGATGAGTGAGGGCTTATTGTTGCTGTACATAAGCATGTACCTCGAGCTTCTATGGATGTTGTAAGACTGGGTGCTCGGTGATCGCAGGTTGGTGATCTTAAAATGGGATATATCTGGAATCGTTTCTATTATTCTTTATGTTTGTATATGCATTTCTTTTATCGATACTTTTAAATATTTTTGTTCGAAAAGCTGAATGTTTAGCACTTGAGCACTGCAATTGCTAGGATGTTGTTTCCATTCATGTCATTATTGATAAAGAGTATCTGTAGAATCTCTAGTAATTCATGAAGCAGCCAACTTTTTTTTACACAATTTATATGTGGACTAAATAAAAGAAGCTGCTCTAGTCGTGTCAGTAATTTTCTCGTACGTTTTGTTGAGTTTGTTATTTCATCATTTAAAATGCCATCTTGTACTAAATGTGGAGTAATAACAGTAAATGAGGGAGGTAGAAAGAGAGACCTGAGCAAGTGTTCGGGAGTTAATGCTTTTGCCTACCTGACTTTATAGATATGCATTTGGCAGATCTGATTGGTTAGTAATGGTGATGTCGTCCCCGATGTGGAACGTATAAGTTAGCCTGTTAATAGCATGACTGAACCAGTGTGGATGGTTGACGTACAACAAAAAAAACCTTTCGTTTGAGGTTGCATCATGCTTTTAGAGTTTTGAGTTACTTATAGTTGGCCAATCCTCGGTTTACTCAATCCTCGGTTTAGAGAAGCATGTCTGTCAGGTGATATTTTGTTTTGAAGAAAAAAAAATCTCTTTAATTGGGTCTTTAACGGGCTAGAATTAGGAATAACAATGGGTATAACGTCACGTGCGTACAATACGGGCAACTATAGTAGTTGGCAGAACGATTTGAGAAGCTTTGACCTCTCCCTTTGCATATGACTAGTTAATTAATTACCCACGTGGCAGCGTTGATGTCATAAAGCTTATCGTAAACGCACGATGCGTGACATGTCTAAATAAAAATATAACTTGCGCCACGCAGCGTCGCGTACCCGTTTTGGTTACCATGTTAAAAAAAGGGGTCTGGCGGGGACCACTGGAAGCTACCATATAATAACAGAGATTGTAGATCGTGCTATCAGCAGACGAGTATGTCGACTATTGTTCTTTCTGACGACCAATACTTTTGAGCCTTCGTAAGTTTTTATGTGTTAGCTACCGACCTAGTGATTGGATAGGGTTTGGGACCCATGGGAAATCCAGCTGAGACGGCACTATTTGTTCCAGTGGAAAGACAGGTAGATCTTAGGGTTTCGAAGTAATTGGAAACCCAGTGGACCCCACCGTCGCGTGGCTGACTTGCCGCGTGTCATTAGCGGAGCCCGGCGGTTGGGCGTAAATTTTTTAGAACGCGGGGGCCCACAATGAACGAAATTTTGGCGTTAAGCCGAGTGAGAACTGGAACGCGTCGCGAAACGTCCAACGTGTTGCGAGCGGCAACCGGCTATCGACGGCGACTAACCGGGCCTTTTCCCATAAGACGCGAGGGATCGAGAGCCACTTCATGAGGCCGGCGCATGTTGTTGATGTCTCTCCCGATATCTCCCTGACGCGAGTGGGCGAAGGGGAAGCTCTCCTCTCCTTGGCTCCGCGAAGATCGCTCTGTGAGTCATACTCCTGCACTCTCTCTCTCTCTCTCTCTCTCTCTCTCTCTCTCTCTCTCTCTCTCTCTCTCTCTCTCTCTCTCTCTCTCTCTCTCTCTTCTTGTTTCCTTTTCGATCCTATCGTATTATTCTTCCTAAATTTCGACCTCCGTCAAAATTGTGTTCTCCAGCATTTGTTTCCCTCTGTGTTGGCGTAAACTGAGCCTGGTTGGGGTTTTTCCTTCTTAGTGTGAATTGTAGCGTACTTTGGGGGTTCAGAACTTTTATTTGTCCTGCTGGGGAATCCCGGTCTCGGTTTTGATTTTTTTGCGAATTATGTACTTTTTTTTAGGGTTCCGAGATTGATAGATTGGGGAACCGCTTCAAAAGTTTTCATTTTTAGTGGAGATTAGTGGTGGAGGCCACTGTACACTGGTGGGTGATAATTCCCTGGTGGCATTTCGAACTGGGGTGGTGCACGGTAGAAGCGCGCAAACTGGATCTGCGATCGATTTGATTTGGGTTACAATTCCATGAGGCGGCGGTTGTCGGCTTCCGTTCATCACGAGGGGATGGAGAAGGCCAACGGCAAGCCTCTGCCATCTCGGCTCTGCTTCTTGGCCACTCTATCGGCCATGTTCTGGATCATGATCTTCTATTTCCATTTCACCGTTCTGAGCAGTAACTCTATCAGCAACCCTGAGCAATCTGTTTCCTACTCCTCCATTCCTTCCAAATCCCAACGGATTTCGGAAGCATACGAAGCGCTCGAACTGCCAAAAATGAAGGTGCAGTCCCAATTGAAGCCATCAGACCAGCAAGCACCGGAAGCATTTCCCTTCACCCGTGCCCTCCACACCATCGATAACAAGAGCGATCCCTGTGGTGGGAGGTACATCTACGTTCATGACCTTCCCTCATGGTTCAACGCCGACATGCTCAGAGATTGCAGAAAGTTGAGCCTTTGGACCAACATGTGCAAGTTCACAAGCAATGCTGGCCTGGGGCCTCCGCTTGAGAATGCTGAAGGAGTCTTCTCAAATACAGGGTGGTATGCAACAAATCAGTTCGCGGTGGATGTGATCTTCAACAACCGGATGAAGCAATATGAGTGCTTGACTAAAGATTCCTCCATTGCGGCTGCTATCTTTGTGCCATTCTATGCTGGTTTTGACATAGCTCGATATCTTTGGGGGTATAACATCTCAGTCAGGGATTCTTCATCTCTTGAGTTGGTTAATTGGCTTATGAAGAGGCCTGAGTGGAGTGTGATGGGGGGGAGGGACCATTTCTTGGTGGCAGGAAGGATTACTTGGGACTTTAGGAGATTGACGGAGTCTGATTCAGACTGGGGAAACAAGCTTCTGTTCTTGCCAGCTGCGAAGAACATGTCAATGCTGGTTGTGGAGTCGAGCCCATGGAATGCTAATGATTTTGGCATACCATATCCTACTTACTTTCACCCGGCAAAGGATGCTGAAGTTTTCATTTGGCAGGATCGGATGAGGGAGTTGAAGCGGAGGTATCTCTGCTCATTTGCAGGAGCACCACGCCCTAGTAATCCGAAATCAATTAGAGGGCAGATCATTGATCAGTGTAAAAGGTCTAAGGTTTGCAAGTTGTTGGAGTGTGATTTTGGAGAGAGCAAGTGTCATTCTCCGAGCAGCATAATGCAAATGTTCCAGAGCTCCTTGTTTTGCCTACAACCTCAGGGAGATTCATATACAAGGAGATCAGCTTTTGACTCAATGTTGGCTGGTTGCATACCTGTTTTCTTCCATCCTGGCTCTGCTTATATACAATACACATGGCATCTCCCGAGGAACTACTCGACATACTCAGTATTTATCCCAGAGGATGATATTCGAAAGAAAAACGTCAGCATTGAGGAGAGGCTAAAGCAAATCCCTCCTGATGTTGTGGAAATAATGAGAGAGACAGTTATTAGCCTGATACCTAGGCTGATATATGCAGACCCTAGATATAAATTGGAGACTCTTAAGGATGCCTTTGATGTGGCTGTACAGGCAGTAATTGACAAAGTCACTAAGCTAAGAAGGGACATAATAGAAGGCTGTGAAGATAAGGTCTTCATCGAAGAGAACAGCTGGAAGTATGCTTTGTTAGAGGATGGCCAGCGGATGGTTGGGCCACATGAGTGGGATCCTTTCTTCTCTAAACCTAAGGATGGTAATGGAGATACTGGCACCTCATCTGCTGAAGCTGCTAAGAATTCTTGGAAGAATGAACTAAGGAGTCAAGTTTGACCTTCATTCAAGATTGAGCTGGAAGATAAGGCTGATTGCTAAGCTTCTTGAAGGCAAGCAAACTATATTTCAGAACTTTGATCATCCATGTTGAGTAAATTTGATGAGCTTGTCTGCAGGTTGCGAGAATACATGCCTATGATAATGGTAGTATTTCAAAGGTAGGCTGCGGATGTGGTTGTCCTACATCTTAAGTTTTGTAGTTTTGGATTTTGGCACACTCTCACTAGTAGTTCATTGTAACTCTTCCATTACATGTTTACAAAGATAGAAACATTGTAATTTTGTTCTTTTGATTTTTTAAGACCAAATGAGTAATACAATAAAAATGAATCCTTGTTGCTTCTTTTCATACATTTGTTATTTAATGAGAATTTTATTGCAAGAAGAATTAGATTTACTTGGGCCTTAAGTGATGCAATTATCTAGTGTATTACTGAAATGAGGGTATAACTTTCTGACATAAATCAATAGGTGTCGAACAGATGAATGAGTAAATGTGTTTCTCTAGGACCTGTGCACTCTCAGGTGCTATGAGAAATTGTGGCATTCATGTGTTATGCCTCATGTGAAGTTTATCAACATCTAAACGT
This sequence comes from Musa beccarii, assembly GCA_024322285.1. NCBI lineage: Eukaryota > Viridiplantae > Streptophyta > Magnoliopsida > Zingiberales > Musaceae > Musa > Musa beccarii. The sequence goes on from CM044398.1 coordinate 41,529,837, forward strand.
ATATCATTTTCATCGAGTGAGGGAGTATTGATCATTTTGATGAGGATCAAAGCGCATTTGACACTCATAATTTTGACCGGTAATTCATGGTGACTTATTCTAGAAGACAAGGTTGGTCTGAAGCTTATGAGCACAACTCTTTGTTTTATAAAGTGAATTAGTTATTTCATGCTATTGACTCTCTTTTAGCATGAGCAATATCCAGCCGTTGAGAAGCAAATGTTTAACTGCAAAGTATTTTTGTTCTTTGTTGTGTTCTGATACGTTATTGGGTTTAGTCTGTTGTGCTAGCATTTTGTAGAGGTAACATGTGTTTTCCATACATTAACTTACTATTTGTATATCTCTTGCCTGATGATAGTTGATTGTGAATTTTGGGATCCAGAAAGATAAATGGTCATCATGTATGTACCATGTATGTGGCTGTCAGTTGCCAGACTTCTTATCTGTGCTTGTTCATGCTGTGCATGTTTCATGCTTATAAGTTGCTCGGGTCCCTAAAATTCTTTTTGATCTGAAGGCAGTTGCTCTGGTCCTAGGAGGGATGGGCCATGCGTTTATGCTTGATCTCATTTCTTGGGGACAGACATCTGGTTGATCTTCTCTCTCATCTTTTATGTGCTTGTTTGTATGCAGTATGACTCACCATTCCGTCCAAAATTTTCTGTCGATTGTTCTCCAGGATTAACCGAGTAATCCATTGACAGGAGGAGCAAGTTGTGAAAGTTTATCTTCCAGTAGATGATGATGCATACAAGTTGGGGACCCAAGTTATTTTTTTCCCCTTTAATATGTAAAATTGTCTTTTCTTGGTGCTTTACTGAATGATTGATCTTGCGCAGCTTTAGTCACTTTGTTATGGTACTAATGTGTTGCTTTTCATACTGGTCCATACTGTTTGGTAGTCATTTAAGTGCACGATGACCACTGCACAACTTTAAATGTTATTGAATTGCTTGCAGAAGTCTACTGTCTGTACTAGAAACCACCAGTAGGATGCGAATGATCTGCAAATAGCTATCTTTCATTTATTTTTGCTGTAATGGAATCTTCTTTGATAAATTGAAGCATCTGAGCCACTTGTGGGTGTGCCATTCTGTTGCCTCAGTTTGGGAACTTATTTTCTGTTCTATGATTATGCAGGTTTAGTTCCAACAATCAAACAAAGGGAGGAATTTTCATTGATGACCATTTTAGCCTTGATCTTAAGCCAACACTTGGAATGCTTTTCTGAGGTATGCATTTGCAGGTTAGATGTTTTTAGCTTAGGATTATATGATATGTGTCATTTAGGAAATACTTGCCGAATGTCCCAATTATCTGTGGTATTTACAATGGAAAGGAAAACCACAAGAATATCTGTATGTAAATTGCAGAGGGTCCCAACTCCACATAGATCATGGGGTCCATAAATTTCCATATCAGAAATATGATTGGCCTTATCACAATGCTTAACTTTGGATGTGTATTCTTTTGTTACACAACTTTCATTTTAGCATTACATGATGTTTGCATTCCCAGTATCCGACGAGGTACGTGAAGGCCTCCGTTGTAGCTTCGTTCCCCGGGAAAAGGTCTGTCGTACACGTGGAGCGATGTTGGAGTGTGGATCTTAAAGCTTTCCGGGATGAGTATGAATGGTGTCGATATGGGCCCAAACATAAGTCGGCCTTTAAAGTAAGAGGATTTAGCTGGCCCAAAAAAATAAAAAAATGATTTGATCCAGTCGATGGACGGTCGGGATTAATGTTGTGAAATGGATGAACGGTTGCCCATCACTGTTGGTAGAACTTTTATAGGGGGTTCGATGACCATCAGCGTGGTCTGAGCCGTTAATCAACGGCATGATCCACCTCCCAGCTGCGACGGAACGAAGCGCGCCTGGTACCCGATGCCCCTCCCCTTCGCCACTTGACCGCCGCCGTCACCGCTCTCCGCCGCCACCCCTGCCTCGCCGGTGACCTTGGTTCTCTTCCCCTCGCCCGCTAGTCTCACGCCGCCGCCATCACCCTCGGCCTTCGCTACCACCCCCCTCGTCTCCTCTGCCCTCATTTCTGCGTACTCCCTTCTCCGCCTCCCGTCCCTTTCGTTCCTCGTCTTCCGCCACCATCAGCAGCCAAACCTTTTCCTCTACAACTCTCTCCTTTCTGCCTTCTCCCGCAACGGCCTCTTCGCCGCAACCATTTCTTTCTTTTACCAGTTGAGTCTCCGGCTCTCGCCTGACCAATTTTCCCTCTCAATCGCCGCTAAGGCCGCTGCCGAGCTCGCTGAATTGAGAACCGGGCGGGCGGTCCACTCCCTCGCCATTCGACTCAGTTTTGACGCTGACACGATACTCTCAAATTCGCTGATGTTAATGACTTCAGATGTAACTGCGCAACTGATGCTTACTGCGTATTTGATGAAATGCTTGCAAGAAGTGTGGCTTCTTGGAATGCTTTGATTCTGGAGTTGGCTGAAATGGTGGATGTCATAGACGTGGCAGGAATGTGAGAACTTGTGAGGCAGATGCAATCAGAAGGCATGAAACCAGATTCATTCACGATATCTACTATCCTTGCTTTGTGTGGTTTCGATGATTGGAGCCAGAAGCGTGGGAAGGAGATACATTGCTTTGTTTTGAGAAATAACTTGGGTATGGATTCTGATTTCCATGTAAGGAGTTGTCTAATAGATATGTATTCAAGAGTGAGGTGAGTGGATTTGGGAAGGTGAATTTTTGATGGTATAAGTTCAAATAATGTGGTGGTCTGTACAACTATGGTTGCTGGGTATGTTGAGAATGGAGAGTATGTGGAATCCCTTAGGCTTTTCCAAGAGATGACTCTGAGAGATGGTACAATGCCAAACAAGATCACTTTGGTAACTATCCTACCAGCAGTTGGATTTCTTGCGAGCTTGGTAGAAGGAAAGCAAATTCATGGTTTTGCCATTAGATTGGGGTTGAATAGTGAGACTTCTTTGAATAATGCTTTAATTGATATGTACTCCAAATGCAGAACCATGCGTCATGCAAGATGCATCTTTGATGATGAGTCCTGGAAGAAAGATATCATCTCTTGGTGCTCGATGATATTGTGTTATGGAATCCATGACAAGGGAGATCAAGCTATTACTTTATTTAGAAAATTGAGTAGTCTTAATTTCAAACTTAATCATATACCGAGTTTGGCTAATTTTTCGGCTTGTGCTAAGGGTGGCCTAGCAATGGAAGGTCTTGAGATATATAATTCTTTGGTCAAGAATCAAGCAGTTACGCCCACCGTTGAAATTTGTTCTTGCATGGTTGGCATGTTAGGTCGAGCAGGCCAGCTGGATCACGCTTTGGATTTTATAAATTCAATGCACATTGCACCCTCCCCTAGTATTTGGGGTGGTCTATTTGGTGCTTCAGTGATTCACAATGACCAAAAAATGCAAGATTTGGCTTATAATTTCCTTATTCAGTTGGAACCTGACAACCCTTCAAATTTGGTGTCAGCTTCAAACTTACATGCCTCATCTGAGAAATGGGATTTTGTGGCTCAAGTAAGGATGAAAATGAAAGAAAAAGGCTTGAAGAAAATGCCTGGCTCTAGTTGGGTTACTGTTTAGAGGACTTATCTTTACATGCCTTATTGGTGTTCGGATATAAGTAATGCAACCAAAAAACTCTCTGACTTTGCACTGGAAGAATCTAGTTTAGTTCTCATATGTGGATAATCCTGCAGGTGCTTCTAGTGCTAGATCACTTCACTGGTGGTGGTATTCATAAAGATATGGATTACTGACAAAATGTTGCTCTGTTGTTCGTAAAATTGTAAATCAAAGTTTTCCAGGTATGTTTATATGTAGAAAGAGTAATTGCTAGATTTCTATCAATGAACATGATTGCTGAATATGGTCATGTTACTATGAACCTACTTTCAAACTCATGTGCAATAGCATTTCCTCTAAATAGCTTTTGTAAATGTGAATTACTTTAAGAAAATGGACATAAGCGACAAGTTCTTTTTGTTTCTGCAAAACAAGAATAGTTGCTACTTGCTACTCAGATCATTGCTTATGTTGATGCACACCAAGAAATTGCTATAACTCAATCGGTGAATATTGTTGTTGAAAATGGTAATGCTAAAATGACATAATTTCAAAGTTGTGCTCTATCCGCTTCATATCTATGACAGAATAATAGCTATCTATTATAAGGAATGGATGGGTTTGGAGACTTTACATCATTTGCTAATATCTTCACTACAAACATTAATTTCAAACTGCATGTCCTTTAGCATGAAACAGAATAAAAATCGTGTTCTTTAGCATGTCTAGACTTTAGCTTGAGATAGTATAAAGATCACTACTCACCTCCAGAAGCACCTTCTGGATATCTCTTTGGGATGGCTTGGCAGATTTGGTTATAGTCTGAGTCATGACAAATATGTTATCTTGATCTATTGCCTATTTCAATTAATCTTTAGTTCGTGGAAGAGAAGCACCATGGATGGTGGCATCTACATGGTGAGCCATGTCACCTCCAGAATCTTATATTATTTTGGGGATTCCTGTAATCCAAGTATCTTCATGTGTACTTGAGTCTTAACAAGAATGTCACATATTTGAGTGGGACTGAATTATAATATCCCAAAAACAGTTGCACATTGGATGTGGGCTATTGCTTAACATAGTATATGTATTGTTTCTAAATTCTGAGATGAGAACAGACCTTGTTAAATATCATAGTTCATGATCTGATTTGCCTAAATACTTAGACTAATGACCATAACTTATAATATCAAAATCTTAACCCATATGGATTGCTCTTAATATAACTAAGGATATTGCTCTTTATTCTTTAAAGAGCTTAATGATGGCGAAAGATCTATGTAGCTGACACTAAATAGTTGGACATGACGGCTTGCTTTTGTTGTATGCAGCAAGTGAACTTCCTGCTTAAGAATGTGATAGATGTGTGGAAGGCAAACCAATAATCAAATTGGGCCTCACCTTGTAGTTGGATTATCTATTCATTTTGAAGTGATTTTAGGTTGAAATCCTAATGGAAGCAGTGCCAAGTATTTGATCTAGGTAATTCTCTAGGTGGAAATCGTCCCCTTTGTCATTTCTCAAAAGAGAAAAGAAAAAAATCCAATCAATTGTAATAATATTATCAGCAATGTGAAGGCTCACTAAAAGTTGTGTTTCTCCGACAATGTATTGCAGCACTACCACTTTCTGGACCAAAAAGTTCTATTTTCTTGAGTTGTTGTGATTCTCTGATTTTAAATAATGGCATTTTTTACCAAATAATTATAAGGGGAAGGATAATAGTGGTAAGTGATGCATGTTTGTCTTGTAGTCATGATATAAAATTCGGTTGGTTTTGAGAGGACTAGTAAATGGTTTCTGACATCATTTTAATTTGTCTGTTTTGCCAACGAACATTGAGTTTATGCTAATTTCCCAAGGAGGTTTTAACACTAAATCCCTGATGTAAGTCGGGAATGGTACTTCTTGAACAGGTGATGTGAAAACACCTCTGCAGCTACCTGCCTGAAGGAAGAGTATAATTGGAGATGCACAATAATTTTCTGAACTTGTATCCTCAAGGCTTGAAGTCGACCAAGTCGATGTCAACTAACCTTTAAACCAGAACAAGTTAATGTTATTGAGAAGTACTTTACCATAACATGTATGTATTCCCTTATATTGATATCTTCTGTTTCTGTTTTCAGAGGAAAGTCATGAGAACCCTCATATTGCTGATTCTGATATGTTGATTGATTCGATAAATAATTCCTATCATGTGGAATTTCCCTATTGTTTGGTTGTCTTGTCAGATGTTTAGGTTAAGTGGTTGGCAGGTGAAAGCAATTCTACATTTATGTGCCAAATTTGCTAACTGTTTATATTTTGAACCTAAGAGATCTGTTGTTGATAACTTTGACTGCTTTATAATAAAAAATAATTTATATTATCATTATGAGATATTTGTTCTTTTTCATGCAGTTATCTGAACTGCAAATTTATACAAAATAATTCTCTTCTTCATTACTATTGATCTTTTTTAGGAAGTCATAATTGAGGACCACATCCCCACCAATTATTTCTGTTGGTAGGGATGCATATCCTCATCAAATGCAATCTTTTGCAAAACAAGATTGATCTGGAGTGTATATATGAATAAGCAATCCGTTGTGATGATTTATCATTTTTTATATCGGTGACACTTTTCATGGATTGTTCATATGGTTTTTATGCATTCCTTGTTTTAAAGTCTGATGCTTCCCTCTTTCTTTTGGCAGAATGCATGAAAACCTTATACTGCCGACACACATCATCATCAGTTGTGAAAAATTGATGGCTATTAGGAAATCTTACTCTTGGTATGTTTAACCGGCTCACCTCACGGGGAAGGTATGTGCTTGCTGATGCCTGCATTTGAGTGAGTTTATTTTTAAGGTGTGATATCCAGATGATTAACTCTAGTTTGGTGCAGTGTCATTGTTAAATAAAAATGGTGAAATATTTATTTCTATTGACAATAAAAAGAACATTGAGAGAAACTGGATCGTGCTTTCTCTTTGAGAGGCCTGCAGAGACAATGTTAGAAAACCTGTTGCTGCTAGCAACAGTGTATTCATTAACTTCAACAGGCATGGCAGTGTCAGTGATAACATACTGTTTATGCCGTCAGCAACACTCAAACCCACGTGTGTTCTGACGGATTGTGCATATCTATTGCAATCAAAATATGCTCGACATGTAATTGGCTCATGACAAGCAGCTACTACTAACAAAGTTGGGAGTATGTGCTTAAATGCTGGGAGATGAGGGTATCACATGGGTGTTCCCTTGGAATAACATTGTCTTAAGTTATCATTTGTCGTTGGACCAGAATATATGGTTTAACAGGTGCATTAAATGGACTACATTTCAAGTCTTCTCAACCTTGATGCTAGGTAACCTCAGAGCTCCACAGGGAAGGGATGATTGGTCCACCAATTCAATGTAGCAGTAGATAGGTGGGGTCTGTGTGGAGGCCATTTGCAGTTGATGTCCACGTCAGCTGTGGCATTGTAGAAGAATGTTCAATCACATGATTTGTCTGCCATCTGCAGTGTGACCCTCTTGTGATCTTGAGACATGAGAGACCTTGATGGACTATCCAGTCTCTCTCATCCCATCATGGAGTGGGGCCATGTGGTCCCTTTCCTCCTGCCAAAGTAATACATAAATGAAATGTGACACTAGGAAGTCATTTTCAGAGTGATATGCCTTGCTTCATTTATTTTCTTTGAACCTTATCCACCAAGTCTAGCTCTCCAAAATCTGAATGCTCGGTAGTTTCACTTTCTCCATCTATGCAAGTTCTCACTTCATCAGATACATTACACTAATGCTGGTTAGGCTTTTTTTTATTTTACTTTCATTGTACGTCTACTGTCCACTAAGACCTTGTCATCATTTAAGAAGCTCTTTTTTTCTCTACTAATTCTTGTCGATAGGAGCTTATAAGACAACCCTGAGTGGGAGTTTTTAAAATGCTCTGGTAAAATTTGGGTAAAAATTGCTTCTGTATAAGAAAGTAGCCAACATAATGTCGCTACTATTGTCAAAGCCAATATTGTTGTCATAAACCATTTCTGTTTCACAATTAAATTGCCATAGCAAAGCAAGGGCATCTAAAGTACAAGACTCATTGACTTTGTATTCTTCTGTGTGGTAATACAGTGATGTGAAAGTATTCTGCATAAGACTTTCAACAAGATCTGATAACTTGTCTAATGAAAAAATATATTTCAGAGCGAAATGGTTTATTCGCTTGTCAAGATTAAAGAGAGAAAAATCAAAATGCTATGCAGTAACCTTTCTTTTATTAAGTGAACAATATAAAATTCACTTAAGAAAATAATGCATTGTGTAAGTTGAATTATTTGTTTAAAGTTGAGAGATTCCTCAAAAGTATTCCTCATCTTTGAAGACCCCCAGAAATTTGACTTCACAGGTTCTTTTGAGGGTTTAGGTGGATAAGATTTGATAGTGCAAGGCAAGAAGGACAAGGCCTTTAAACGCTTCGATTCTACAACACTTTCTTTTAATGCTATATTTAGATCAATTTAGATACTTATATGGGTTGTAATGATTTCAACAAAAATAATGGACTATAATTATTTCTTTTTCTCCATTACCTCTTTGTGCATCTTAAACAGGTTTTATTCTGAGCCCCTACAGTTTTGCCACTGCTTTGCACAGAAACTAAAAGTTTATTCACTGATATAACTGCAGGCAATTAACTTCATTTGTTTTCTCTGTGGAGGCTGGTCAAACAGTGGATGCATCTCTTTGATGTTGATATCCCGACAAATGACAAATTGGATGATCTTTTTTGAACCTCCAACTGAGTTTAGCATAAACTGCCACACAATAGCCAGTTATCATCAGATAAGGGGAAAAAAAAGAGGAAAAAGAAATCCCTCTCCCTCTCCATATCTGGGCATTTGCTTGGTATATTCTTTAAGAAAGGCTTGAAATACGAAAGAAGAAAAGGAAAGGCTACGAATAAGAAAATGGTATGGCTTCCCATTATTTAGAGGAACAGAAAGCAAAATCAATCATAAGAAAAGACTAATTTATAATTGAGACATTTCACACTGCTTTTAGTATCACAAAGTAGACTGATAACAGATATGGGTCTCTTTGAATTGTTGAAAGCTCTTACAATTCAATAGGGATTGAAATGAGGTTATGATTCCTTCAAGCATTGTTAATTCAAAAAGTATATTTTGGAGCATATGTTGGAATATAAGGATACAAGTAGAGAAGATTAGCAAGATATTTACTAATAGGATTTGATCTCCAGTGAAATCACCTAGATCTTTCCATCCTAAGCAGGATGCCATCTTGATCACACCCTGATACTATTGATGCTGAACTTTCATTTTCAGCTCCTAAATCATATTATCAACCTTCAAGCCAAGCAGCTCAAATTGGCAATAATGGTGCAGACACATCCATGATTGCTGGTACCAGCACAAGCATATGGCCATTTTGTCTGAGAGTGCATCAGAGCGAGCTGTAAACTTGTACTCCATGGACAAGGGCAAAGGTCACCTGAGGTCAATGAGGCAGAGGAGAGAGGGAGATGTGTAGGCCACACCATGTGTGAGTCTCGTGGGTTGTGATGTAAGACTTATCAGAATCCATGGATCCCCAGCAACGAAAAGGGTATATGTGTCCTTCTCATGATCAGTTGTGGGATCAAGAATGGTCCAGTAGAGTTGCATGAGGCCTCGGTATGGAAGCAGAGCTGAGAAGCTCACAATATGGTCAGAGTTTCTACACTTTTGATCCCCCACTAAAGAACTTGGATAGAGAACTGAATAACACAGCACTTTGGGATTCTTCTTACATGCACTGTACCTTAATGTCAGGGTAGAATATGAGTTGGTGGTGGAGGAAATAGGAGGGCATCTTTAGTGAAAAGGCCCTATCAGTGCCTACAACTTTTAGGAAGGTTTGAATTGTTCAGGGGAGTGGAATACTTGATGTTTGGATCTCTAAGGAAGCAACATTGAAGTTTTTGAGATGAATTGGTTGATGCGTTAACCTTTCCAGTTCTAATGGGGGTTCTTTCTCTGCTGCAACTGGGTACAGCTGAGAACCTTGCCTTCTCAGAAAACAATCAATGAAGGTTGCAGTATCTGCAGTGTACTACTGTGCACCCATTGTACTCATCAGCCTTATGGTATGGAGATCAATGAAACATATCCAGGTTTGTTCCTCTTCTAGTCTGGCTAGAGAAAAGAGACGTGTGTACAGTGGAGATGCCAAGATATATGAGAGGAATGTGGTGATGCTGTTTCCATTCAAGTGATGCGTTGAAGTGGTCTACAAAGTTCACAAAAGTGAGAGAAGCCTCATCATCATCAACCGTTGCTCTGTACAGTAGGCCCATTCCGGGTGCAAAACTTGGGCTCCATTGAGAGAGGGCTCCATGCACTCCAACTGTTCGACGTAACGCTACTCTACGACAGTCCATCTCATTCAAACGAAACAGGCCAGAGAGAAATTGGCCGGCGACGGGACAAGCCGTTAGATCTGTGAGATGCATCTCCTGTGGCAGGCGACAGGTCGCTTCGCGGGCTTGGTTTCCTCCTTCCACATCCTACCGATGTCCTTCGCTGTCCTCGCCGCATCTGAGGATGCACCAGCGAGGCCTCTCCTTGTGAAGCCAACCGCGTAGAGCCCAGACTGCCCTTTCCACCCGTTTGGGAATGGGGTCTTCGGAAACCCATCCTTGGAGAAGAAATCACATCCCTGCACAATCCCACAGACCTGCATTAGTCTCCCATATTGTCCTCGCTTTCTACTGTCAAGCTGAAACAGTGGAGAATCTTGGTTGGTACCTGAAGCCACTGAGGGACGTTGCTGCGGTATCCTGTGGCCAAGATGACGGAATCGATGTCGAGGGCCTGGCCGTCGACGAACTCGACTCTTCCGGAGGAGAACCTCTTGATGCCAGGGACTACCTTGATGTCGCCGGATCTTATCTTGGCGAGAGCCCCTAAGTCGAGAACAGGGGTTCGTCCTTGCGTGTTTTTTATCTCCAGGGGACCTGTGGAAGGCCGCCTCAAGCCATACTTCTCTACGTTCCCCAGCAGCAGCCATGCCAACCACAGCAGGATCTTGTCCACCAGCCACAACGGCAGCCACTTCATCAGCAGAACAGCCAGCTCGAACGTCGACTTCCCGAGAACCTCCCTCGGCAGTACATGAACCTGTGAATCAACAAGTTTCCGTCAGGAGAATGTAATTGTATGTATCGAGCTGCTTCCTTTCAGGCAATGATCGCTCACCGAGTCGCGGACCACCATGGCCGGGAAGGCATCGTGGTCGCAGAGGTCGAGGCAGAGCTCCATGCCGGAGTTGCCGCATCCGATCACCAGCACGCGCTTCCCGCGGTAGGCCTCACCGGACTTGTAGTCGCAAGCATGGATCACGTCGCCGCCGAATCCCCCCAGCCCCTCCAGCTCGGGCACCACCTTCTCAGCGTTCTCGCCGGTGGCCACCACCAGCCACCTGCCAATGTACTCCACCTCGTGGCTCCGGTTACCTGCCTCGGCGCCGGCTCCCACGGTCCTCACTCGCCACAGCCCGCATGTCTCGTCGTACCTCGCCGACTGCACCGACTGGTTGAACCGCGGGCTGATCTCGAAGTGCTTCGCGTACGACTCCAAGTAGTCGACGAATTGCTTCTTGGTGGGATACTCAGGGTAATGCTCGGGGAAGGGGAACTTAGGCAGCTGACAGAATTGCTTGGGGAGGTGAAGCTTCAAGCGGTCGTAGGTGCGCTTCTGCCAGAGGGAGGCAATGCAGTCGGCGCGCTCGAGGATGACTGAGGGCACGCCGTGCTCCTTCAGGCACGCCGCGACCGCCAGCCCGGACGGCCCTGCTCCAACGATGATGGGGCCGTTCACCCACGCGCACCTCCGCGAGAAGAAGTCCAACCGGTCAGTCATGCTGGCCATCCGTGGTTGTCGATGTGGTTTTGGATTCCTCAGCAGTTGGGAACAAAGCAGAGCTTGAGAAGCGACAAGTTGGAACAAGCACTTGTTGCCAATGGAATTTGGATTTGGAGGTGGGAACGAAGACGGCAAACAGTTAGGAAAGCGAAGGTGATGGAGAAAGGGGATTAGGAGAGGCGAGAATGTGGCAATGGAAACTTGTGCTGAAGTGGGGAAGGGTGCGAGAACGGGGCGGTGTATAAATAGGGTGGGGGATGGATGGCCATTGCTCATGAGAGCTGCATGTGAGAAGTTGGTGCAGAGGCCCTTCGCAAGTGAAAAGTCTCTTCTCTCCCTTTGTTTAAAGCTTATTGGGCAGTTCATACTTTCATAGATGCATCTCGGGCAAGGCTTCTATGGATATTTTGTGGGAAGGATTTAAAGATCATCTTCATGATGTAAGTGTTCATTTTCTAAATATGTGTAGATATATTTCTCTTTGCAGATGACATAAATCCATTGTTGGATGCCAAGAGCACCACTTACAGACATTGCTAAGCCTGCTGTTTCATATACCCTATGTTTTCAATTGAGGTGCAGAAAGTTATATCCAAACTACAAATTCTCAGAAATCTCAACAGAGAATTGGAATTAGTCTTCACCATGAGATGATGCACTTATTAGAAGGCAGTCGCTGTTCGATCAATCACTTTCAGGTGATGGTACCTATAAATGCTGCTGAAATATTAGCCCTCTGTTTTTTTTCTCTTTTGTTTGGGTGATCATTTTTGATGGGGGAGTCATCATTTTGACTTCAAACTGCATCAGTGTCAATCCATGGAGCTCTTCTGGACCTCCCAATTGATTTGCCAGGAAACATTCCCTCCATCTAGTGTTCCTGCTAAGAGCCACAGATTAACTTAGCATGCTTTGCTTGCTGCCACAAATTGCTTCCTTTAAATTGAGTATTGGTTGATAATTTTTTTTTTATTTTGTCATCATAATGGGATAGAAAACTACATAAAGAATTGAATTCAAGTTGTTCAACTTTTCCAGGCAAAAAGGATTAAAGAGAAGAAAAGATTACATTTTCTAGTCCCTTCAGGAGATTCAAGTGCGAGTAAGGCTTCATTGTTTAAACAAATTCATGCTGAGATGAACTTTTTTTATCAACCATCCTACTAAAATAAAATATGAACATGACATCCATTGCATAATCTTCATTTCTCTTTCATTAGATTCGAGTGTTGGTCCAATAAAATAATCTCTTCATCTGTAGGATTAAGACTATGTACATTGATTCATACTACCCTGTATCAATAGAACCTCGTGTATTGTATTCCTTTCTTTTCTTTATGATCGCTCGATCTCCTGAGCTCAACCAAGTCTGATGATGATTAAACAGGCCCCAGTCCTACCCACACACACTGCAATAGAAGGAGAAAAGAAAAGCTTATCTGCATTCAAGCAAGCACATGTACTGGTCAAATTGAGGCTTTATTTAGGCCTACCTGCATTAGAGAATCCATCAACAACCACACTTGATGGTCCTCTTTTCCACCAAAGAAAGAAGAAAGAGATGAAAAAGAACTGATCAATATACTTGAATGTTTTTGGCAACAACAGTACCTCTGTAGAAACACTGTGGCTGTTCTTTTAGTCTCCACGCAGTAGTTTTTTATAGAACAAAAGCAAGTTTTCAGAGCACAATCAATTCTTAAATTTGAAATCGGATGACCCAACAGTCTCAACACTTCTATATCGGATTTTTCATAATTCATGGTTGAATATTTTGCATCAGTGATCTAAGTTGGATCAAGTTAAAGGACTAGTTATTCTATCTCGTCAGAGAAATGGAGGTTCATGAATTTGGTTCAGTAGTAATCATAAATTACAAGGAATCAGATGTTTGGTTATCCTGCACAATTTGAATAGTAATTGGTCCTTTCACCAAGGAAGCATATGGGAATAGGGTCTGCATGCATGTACACTGCAGCTTTGAAGATGATCCAGGAGGAGTTCTTCCGCTTCTTTGTTCGAGAGCATGTGCCTGAGACCTCGATCTCCTGAGAGACTCTCCCTTTCATGCCTACCTAGTGGATAGGTAGAGTACGCAGTGGTGCTTCCTGATCAATCTCTTTTTCCACGGGCCTCGAAATGGGCAGCAGGATCATGCGTACTTCCCACCTTTAGCACGAGAACATTTGGCTGCCACTGTTCAATGAATGATTGGTTAGGGAAGTGTGCTCCGAAGACAAATGGTGCAAGAACGCCATGGCCACGTATCCTAATCCCCCTTGTTTAAGCGTTGATGGGGGTCGCACATCAAGGAAACCCCCATGGTCGGCGTTGGCAGCTTCCAGCTTTTAGGTTAAACTAAGCCGAAGCCATGAGAAGCCCAACGAGGAGCTTTGTGCTCGTGGCGAAAAGTTGGCGAAGAATTAGAGACTGCTTAGTGTTTGATGAGCTTCTTTGTGGCTTCCCAAAGGCTTTGATGCGTGCCTTTTAGGAAGGGCAGCTCGAAAGGGTGATGGAAAGAATGTTATCTCTCAAAAGCTTTGTGATTTCCTTCAAATACAATATGTGTTCTTCTTCATCGAACAGCCATGGTGGGCTCTTCCACTGTTCTTAAACTACAATGGGGGGCAACATAAAGATAACGCTTGTTGATTCTGGTCGATGATTAGCAGAGGGGGAGGAAGAGGTGATGCTTGACTAATTGGATTCTCCATCTTCTCTTCCATTTACATGGATTTGTTGCCTGCCTCCACATGAACTCTGATGCCCCCAAAGCCTGATCCCAAATCCATGGGTTCCCACATGATCATCAAGGCATCAAGCTGGTGCGATTCGATGCCGTCCAACCACCGAATCCTAATCTAATCATTACGAGTGCTGCATTTGCTCAACAGCACTTCATGATCATGAATTGTGTTACAGTCCAATGCCGTAGTCAAATGTGGGGTGATTAGCAACATGACTCTCTTCTCACCCTCTCTCTCTCTCTCTATCCTCGAGAACACCTCATCACCTTCAGTGGTAGGTAGCTTAACTGTTTAACTACCATGTGGAGCAACAATTATTAGCCTCATTGGTTTTGATTGTTATATGGTGCACCACATGGTCAGCAACATATAATATGTATTGACTTTGGGGAAAGGAGGAGAGCACATTGGAGAGTTTGCATCAGTATCTATGTGGGCATTTGTTATTTCATTAATTTCCTTTTGTTTTATGGAGAATCTCGGTCCACTCATATCTATGGTAGAGTTCCTTCTAGATTTTGTATTATACACATGTATATTTATTAATGCTTTTAGTACTTCAAGGTCTGGATTCATCTTCCTATTGCATGTGAATTTAGATGGTTGATGCAACCCCTATCTTCCCAACCTTACATGGAGTTGAGGAACGAGGAATGACATCCATTTTGAGCATGTAAGTGACACCAATTCCCAAGAAAAGTATGCAACAGCTTGTGTAGCAATTTTATACCATGGAACCATATGCAATGTAACAATTTACTTTGTAGTTAGTACTGCACCCAATTATATAGTTGCACATTTATACGCATATAATACAAGATGAAAGAAAAATGCTCTCTTTCGTCACTTGGATTCTCAGTCATGCGATCTGTTGACTGGGTCTTGTGTGGTCAAACACCAAGCAGAATGCACGAGCCCACATGGAGATGAAATCCCAAGAATAGGAGAGGAATCAAAGGGGTTGGTGTGAGGATTTTTGGATACCTTCATTCATCATGCAGTAGAACATGTAAATGCTGCAGCTGCGCTGCGCTACCTGATTGTATTATTTGTAGCGTTTGTATAAGAATGGCAATGATGAGAAGCCGGAGAAGACAGCTTATTCTTGTGTCTTCTGTAATGGGAGAAGAGAGAAGAGTTATTGGTGTTGTTAGTAGACAAGGAGATTATGCTGCATAAATCTATGTAGTGAGAACAATGGTCATCAGTAAGTTGGGCACGGCAGGATCATCATTAAGTTCGTGGCCCTTAATCATATGAATAAGATTGGAGTCCATGAATCGGAGATTGAAGCCCATGTTGCAGTCAGCATTTCCTTTTCACCTCTAGAGTTTTCTTCAAGGACATGAAATAAATGCGTCCAATTCAGCCTGCTATCTACGCAAGACATGCGAAGTGCCACACTTACAACCCTACTCGACTGGTGAACTTTAGTCAGAGGATACAGAGTATTCTGTGAATGTTAACTAGATTGATACATTCACTATTTCTTAGATTCAAATGTGGGTTTGTAAAGCACCATAAATATGCTAATCTTGCAAGTCCTGCATCATATGAACCAGGAAAGCACTACCCTGATCGCAGCCAGGTAGAGAGAGAAGATACATGACAGAACAGGTCAAGGAGCGCAAGCATCGTCTGAAGTAGCATGAACGAGGTCGAAACTGCTACTGCTTCGGCCGTGTTGGGTGTTTGGCTTTGTTCTCCGTCTCTTATTTTAGAGTGGGTTCAGAGAACTCGGGTTGCTAATTTCCAAGGCGAACACTTTGAGTTTCTTTTCGGGACTGTGGATTACTAAATTGCCGTTGTCGATGGAGCTTAGAACGTGGACGAAAGGATTCAATGCTCGGCACATTGGATGGTTGTGTGTCGGTATAGCAGCACAAAGAATTCAGCTACTACGAGACAGAAACGTCAAAACCAAGAACTTGGATTTTCCTGTGTCGGATGCACACTCACTTCAATGGATGTCATCGAGATGAGGACCAACCGGCGACGGTGGTGGATTCGCTGGGACCTCAAACTCAAAACGAAACTAGGACCTCTCCTATCTGCGCGGTCATCCATTCTCGAGTATGTGCTGCTCATCCTTCAAAACAGTGGATATGCACATGGCGGAAGCAGCGGCAGCAGAAGAAGGTGACGGTGAAGAAGAAGAAGAAATGCTTGCAGATCATGATGTATGTAGCCCGTCCGAGAATATATGTATCTCTGCGCGAGCTCCTCAAGGCAATCGGATTAAAATTCTCAATTCGGAATGCGGTGACATAACATTAGAAAGTCTGAAAACATAGCTGCTAGAAGAGCATCGCACGATATTCGATGCATCTAAACGCGTACGTACTTATAATCGTATCAGGTCTTCAAGATGAATAATTTTTAGTCGCGTTGATAAATAAAATATGGAAAAGAAAATTCAACGAGATGAATCCCTAACGCAATGCAAACAATGTCGTAATATAAAATCCAAAGGGTTCTTTGTGTCTAAATATATGTACTCATAATGATATCAGGTCTTCAAGATGAATAACTTTTTAGTCGAGTTGGTAAATAAAATATAGAAAAGAAAATTCGACAACATGTGCTATAAAATAGTTAAATTATTAGGATCGAAAACATGGACACGTCGTTGTTCTATTCGGGTGTAGTTCATGGGGCAGTAGTACTGGTAACAACGTGTGCTCGATATCAGTAAATAATTACAATGTCATCCTGTAAACCCTAATATCTACCACCCACCAATGCAGGAGAGAAATCATGGAGGAGGAAGACTCTCGGGCCTCGTCCCGGCCATCCTCGAGCTCAAGTAGTACCGCTCGGCGGCGTCGGAGGATGAAGGGTGGCCAACCTCGAAGAGAACACGCGGTGGTAACCCCGCTCCTCGTCTCCATCCCGGCCACCGTCATCGAAGTTCTGCGAGTAACTCAGCGGGTCATACCTGAAACTGCCCCGCTTCACGTACAGCCGGCCGCGGCGTCCTCGCCGGCTTCCGCACCGCCTCAGGCTTCGCCACAGCGACGCCAGCCGGAGCTTTCCCCAGCAGGAGAAAAGTCCATGTAGCTTCTGATGCTGCGCCACCGCCGTTTCTTCCTCCTCCATTGGTGGCAGTCTCTGCGTGTGGTTCGCATGCAGCTCCTGCATGAAAGCCAGCCAGATGCGAAGCTACAAGAAAGAGGAAGCAGCGGAGGAGGAGCCTGAGTGGCAGAAGTTGCGGTGGAGTGTCGGATAAGACTTCGGTGAATGTGTGTCCGTCCGTGATATGGATTTGTTGGCAGCTTTAGATGGTGGGGAAGCTAAGAACAGCAACAGCTGGAGTCCTTTGGCACATTCCGGAAGACGGAATCTTAATCATATGGGAGGTGGGAGAAGAAAGCTGTCCGTTTAGATTGCAGGATGCCACCTCTTGCGATAGTTTATGAGCAATGCAATGCTACAATGACCCATGCGGCAGTCACGACAAAGTTGATGTGAGCTTCCCTTCGCACGAATCCATGGTGGGGCTCTCAGCAATCTTTTGAGACCGGACTTTGACGCATCCACCGCTTTTCATAATAAGCACACAGACGAGGCCACATAAAACCAAACTTTTATGATGTGATCATCAATCTATAAGGATGATCACTATTTTTTATGTTCTAATAATATTAGAATTACTTGAAAAATATCATATATATATATAAATATAAAGCTTAGCAAATGATGGGATATGGTACATCAATCATTGGGGGACCAAATTGATTTATATTGAGATTATTAAATATTTTAAGATTTTTGAAGCATGTGGTGATGGGATAAAAAGAGGCAACAAACAAGGAAAGATTTTTGTACATGAACAAATACTAGCAGGCCGTAACACACAGTGAAATTAAATGAAAATCATAATCAAATAGAACACCAAGATTTACGCGAAAAATCCCTTCAACGTGAAGGGTAAAAAATCACGGGGCAAACCAGAAAAAATCCATTATAGAAATAATGAATGTACAATTCTCGAATCTCTTGCCTAAAACCCAAGCAACAATCACAAGAGAATAACTGGGATATAAGGATCACGTTACTGTGCACAATATTCAAAACCTCCTTAAGCAATCACAGAAAAATTCACTGTAGATCTGATCTAACCTGTGATGAGAAACTGTTTAGATGAATGAGAACAATTTCTGTATTTTTCTTATCTTCTTCCCTTTCTTTTTTTCTTATTTTTCTGCCCTTTTCTCCTCTCTTTGAATCCCTTTTGCTGCTGCAAAGTTTTTGCCCTTTGATGCGATATTAATCTCTATTTTCGCAGCCACCATTAGCCCCTATTTAAGTCTAGGGTTTAGGTTAAGTTAGGGTTTAGAGGAAAAAAATGGGCTATGGGCTGATAAAACCCATATGGGCTGAATTTGGGTTGTCAGCCCAACAACCTCTCCCTTTAGCCCATAAGGGAAGCTGTCCCTTTTGCTCCTCAATGTAAATTCATGTCGACCAACTGTCGGCATATCTCCTGTCTCTCTTTTGGTAAGGTCCATTAACGTATGTCGCTCCATTATCATCTGTATGAATTTTGAAGTTGCAATCGCTTTTCTTCGAGTACATTTGAATCCGGTGATATCGATATCTATATGCTTTGACTTGGAATGAAAAGTTGGGTTCTTACATAAATGGATGGCACTCTGGCGTCACAATGCACCACATAGTTTTCCTATTTCAACCCCAAATTCTTGTATGAATTCTTTCATCCATAACATTTCTTTGCAAACCTCTGTAGCAGCAATATATTATGCCTCTATGGTGGAGAGAGCAATATACCTTTGCAATCTAGATTGCCATGACACACTCCCCTACAAAAGTAAGTACCAAACCGATGTGGATTTCTCTTGTATCAATATCTCTAGCCATATCGTATCAGATCTGTGTAACCAGTTAGCAATTGTGGTCCACCTCAAAGCTTAAACAAACCTTAGAGCTTCCTCCGAGATATCTCAAGATCCACTTCACTACTGCCCAGTGCTCTTTGCCTGGATTTACAAGAAATCTGCTAGTAACACCCACTATATATGCGATGTCTGGCCTCGTACATACCATTGCATATATTAAACTTCCAACTGTTGAAACATAAGGAACCTTTTGCATTTTCTCCTTCTCCTCATCACTTGACGGACTGCATTACGAGCACAACTTGAAGTGACACGAAAGAGGAGAACCAACTAGCTTTGTATTGCTTCGAACCTTTCTAATACCTTCTCGATATATTTCTCCTGTGACAACCAAATCTTCTTGTTTTTCCTGTTGCATGCCCATGATTTTTTTCTTTGGCCCTTATGTCCTTCATGCAAAGGACTCACTCAGTTCTTTCTTCAACCTATCAATTATACACATATCTTTCCCAAGGATAAGCATATCATCAACATAAAGTAAGAGAATAATAAAATCCTCACCAAACCGTTTGATATACACACAATGATCTGAAGTCATTCTTTTGTATCCATTTTCAATTATAAATGAATCAAACTTTCTGTACCACTGTCTTGGAGCTTGCTTCAATCCATACAAACTCTTTCTTAACTTGCAGACAAAATTTTCTTTACCTTTGACTTTGAAACCTTCTGGATGCTCCATATAAATTTTCTCCTCCAAATCGCCATGAAGGAAAGCTATTTTCACATCTAATTGCTCCACCTCTAAGTCCTGGCTTACAGCAATACCTAGAGCAATACGAATAGAAGACATTTTAATAACAGGAGAAAAAATCTTTTCAAAGTCAATACCTTTCTTTTGACCAAAGCCTTTCACAACCAATCTGGCTTTGTACTTTGGTTAAGAACAATATTCTTGAGTCTTCAACTTGAAAACTCACTTGTTCTTCAAGGCCTTCATTCCCTGTGGAAGTTGTACCAAATCATATGTATGATTCTTCTGTAGAATCTCTTCCTGTATAGCAACTAGTCATATTTTTTTCACTTTCGCTTTCACTTGCTTAAGCTCTCTCTGGTTCACTGTTTAAGCATCACATACTCATCTGTAGAGTATCTTCTGGAAGGCTGATGTTGTCTAGAAGATCTTCTCAACTGAGATTCTGCGGGAAGCTGCTCCTCAACTTCTTCTTGCTCAATATGTCCCGCAGGTAGATTAACATCTAGTTCTACACTATCTTCCTGCACATCTCCCCTATCACCTTGATATACTGGAGGAATAACTGGGTCATAATCTGCTAATCCTTCTGCAGAAGGATTAGACTGGTGCCTCCTTTTCAAATCCTCAGGGTTTGATCCTCAAAGAAGACCACATCTCGCTTCTAAATACCTTCCGCTCGGATCCCAAAGCCTCGCAACCAAATTGATCATGTGAGTAGCCAAGAAAAATACATTCTTTTGTCTTACCATCTAGCTTGGAAATTGTAGGCAAATGCATGACAACCAAACACTCTCAAATATCTATGAAACATCTTTCCCGACCATACATACTCTGCAACATCAAGATCTAGGGAACATGACAGGAGATAAGTTGATATTTTATAGTCCTCAAAGCCTATCAAAACCTTTTGGGTAGCTTTTTTGGAAAGCATACATCCGATCTTTTCCATGGTGATGCTTTTCATCTAGAGATCTAGAATGTATTATCTTTGAGGTGTACTAGGAACTGTATCTCATGTTGAATGTCATATAACCTATAATATAAACAATCCTGTATACTCACCACTATTATCCGATCTTATGCATTTCAATTGTCTTTATAAACTCTTTGAAGATACTATAACCGATCCTTGGTCTTAGTATAGCTCAAACTTTCCTAGAAAAGTTATATAAAATAATAAATATAAAGTGCACCATTGATGCCGGGAATATTAGTAGAACCACTAGGAGTTTTTGTCCTCAAAGAACCACATACATTTGTATAAACACGGTCAAGGCATGCATTTTTCTAGACAAAGAAGACTAGCAAATAAAACTCTATATTATTTACCAGCTAAACAATCAATACAAGGGTTTAAACGTATACCTCTCGAGGTCAGCAATACCTCTCTATTGGAAAGATAATGTGTCCCAATTGCCACAACTCCATGCATAAATCTTAGTGTGACATTTCTTTCCATTAGCTATAACAAGAAAACTAAGTTTCCATTGCCCTCTCAGAAACCTCGCTATCATAGTCTTCATTATATGAATTAAATTCACCTCAAGATAAACACCAACTTGCATCAAGGAGTCACCCATGCTAATAATCGAATCATGGTTGCCCATCTTGACAACACTAAAATTTCCAGACCTGTAGGTAGCAAAGAACTCCCTCCGTGGTGTAGCATGATAAGAAGCTCCTGTGTCAATTATCCACTCGAGATCCTAACACACACAAGAAAAAATATCATCAGAAGGGGACAAAATCAAATAATCACCAACCTGCACTGTAGTTGTGGCATTCTCTTTGACTGTGAGACTCCAACTTCTTTTCCCTTTTTCTTACTCTTCTTAGTTGCTTACACTCGATTCTTATAATGTTCTTTTTCTCACCAAAGTTACCAAATTAAATCTTATGTTAACTTTTTAAAATCTGTTTTTGATTGTTACTCTTTGGGATTTATTTTAGTTCTATAATTATTTTCTCCCTCCCAACAATCGACAAGTATTGGAATGATAGCATAACATGCACGTTATCTTTTTTTTTTCTTTTCCCTAAGTCTATCCAATTCATTTAGTCATCATTTTTATTAAGTATATGATAATTTCAAATAGAGAATTAGATGGATGAATTCGTTCAAATTCAGATAAAGATTTATTATATTTTTTTATTCGGAAACAAGTGCGTCTAACTTGCTGAAATCAGAATGAGGATGAATTCCTATTCAAGATCATGGTGGAGTTCTGATATGGTCAATCTTGATCATCAATCTAACTTAGTAAAATTAATCGGACTTGATGCATTTTTCAAGTCGATATTCTATAAAGGATTTGACAAAGCATTTCTGATGATCAAGCCAATCATGTTTGTTCATTTTGGGTGTCAAAAGCTTCAACATTTCTTTAATAAGTTTGCAATGAATAAGGTACATAAGAAGATTTATTTATATGATATCAATCTTGTAACATCAATTTAATGGAAGATTATAGCATGCAAAATGGCATGCATATTATGCGTTGATCATACTCCACGTGTTGCATCCTCATTGATTAAAAATAATAATTATATTAAGTTTGAAACTCTAAATCTTGAGACATAATTATGTCATCTTTCTCGTTATATCTATAAAAGGCTTGGGTAAATATTTTAGAACTTTAGATTTTTTTGATGATGTGATGAATATTTATATATCTAGAGATTATTCTTGTATTGAACTCCAGCTCAATACATATTATATATATATTCTTCAAGGTTTAAATGAGGGTATACAAGAAGATTATATAGTTCTTGAATCTTATAATTAATCTTATATAGTAAAAAATTTAGTTTTTTCTATGAATGTAGATAAGAGTTATCGAATCATATTAAATCTTATGTTAACTTTTTAAAATCTTTTTTGATTAGTAAAAGTTCTATAATTATTTTCTCCCTCCCAACAATCGACAAGTATTGGAATGATAGCATAACATGCACGTTATCTTTTTTTTTTCTTTTCCCTAAGTCTATCCAATTCATTTAGTCATCATTTTTATTAAGTATATGATAATTTCAAATAGAGAATTAGATGGATGAATTCGTTCAAATTCAGATAAAGGAAATTGAGGATGAATTCCTATTTATGGTGGAGTTTATATGGTCAATCTTGATCATCAATAGTAAAATTAATCGGACTTGATGCATTTTTCAAGTCGATATTCTATAAAGGATTTATTTCTGATGATCAAGCCAATCATGTTTGTTCATTTTGGGTGTCAAAAGCTTCAACATTTCTTTAATAAGTTTGAAATGAATAAGGTACATAAGAAGATTTATTTATATGATATCAATCCTGTAACATCAATTTAATGCATCCTCATTGATTAAAAATAATTATTATATTAAGTTTGAAATTCTAAATCTTGAGACATAATTATGTCACCTTTCTCGTTATATCAAAGGTTAAGGACTTTTGATGAGGGAAGTATTTATTTACATTCTTGTATTGAACTCCAGCTCAATACATTTATACCTATACAAATGAATATATATGTGCAAAAAATCGCTGTTATCGAATCACACAGTCCATATCATTATCCTTTACTTACTAGTAAAATTTTAAGTAATTTTTAACCCATTTAATTGGCATAAATATAAGTACTCTACTAGGATAGCTTAGTTGGTAGAGCGACTTGAAAATTCTCATGTCAGTAGTTCAAATTTGATTTTCGACACATAAATAATATATCGGATAGATATTCATACAACCTTCTTCATTTCATATATATATTTTTTTCATTTCTTCACCCTTGCTTACTTTACTTTTCGGCTCCATCTACATCTAAGTTTGTGCGAGTAAAAAGTCTATCGTGTAGAACTATTTTGATTCATTCCATTGTTTTTGCTCATACAAAATGGATATGACCTATTCCAAATTTTGGAATATAAATGAAGATTTTTTTTAGGTTATCCACGATACAAATTAAAGTCCAATTACTTTCTTTTATCTAGAATGGAACATAAAAATATTTTTTTTTTACTTGAATGAAGTATGGAATCATGTCATAGTTATATAAGAAAATATTTGTTTCTTATCATTTAATAAACATCTTGGATTTCATATAAATTGAGTGTAATATAGTCCTTAAGTAGGGGCCACCTTATCCAACTTTCTGACATCGAATACGTTTAAGACATAGATGATTATCATAAAAGATTTCTAATATATCATAAGATCTACATTCTTGAAAATTAACACTTGTCCAGATCAAGAAAACGAATGGGATTCTAAGATTATTCCTTGAGACAAATACTTTTATATATACCTCTTCTCTTCTGGTTTAGTTATATCATATTATATCCGACTAAAAATCCACCTAGTGCTACATCATAGGACTACGACACGAAAGGAACATTATGGGAAATGGAAAACACACTTAGCTCTTATATGGGTGTGTATACGTGTATCAATACCTGCTTACAACATACGGAGTTTGGTACAGCAAATAAAGACGTATTGAGAAATATATACTCTCATCAGTGACCAACGAGGGCAACAAAGGTAGAAAACTCTCCACGTATAGAATCTCTACCACTTCCATTTATGATATGTTCCCTTGTTCTTTATCTCAACATCCTTTTCTGATTTGGTTTTATTTGGAAGTTATTTATTCACCATGAAAATTAATGATACTAGAGATTCTCTATGTTAGATGATGTAATTTAAATTGGAATAGGAGTAGAATTAGATAAAAGTCCTAAGTTGCTATAAGTGCAACAACTTATTCAAGTAGGAGTCAAAGTTCTATTTTGAACTATAAATTGGATCTCACCCAATTTAAGTAAAATCGAGAGAGAGAGAGAGAGAGAGAGAGAGGTGTTGGTCAAACACCTCAACAAAAAAGGGTCCAATATATTTTTTTATTACTCTTCTCTCCTCTTTTATGATGATGATGATGATGATGATGATGATGATGATGATGATGATAATTATTATTATTATTATTATTATTATTATTATTATTATTATTATTATTATTATTATTATCATCATCATGAGTTATTTGGCCTCGAACCCACAAATTAAGCTTGTTAGATACCATGTTATCCTCGAAATATTTGAGATGATTCATTGCATGAGCCCTACATGAGTGTAATACCTCAACTATTTTGAATGGATTTGGATTGATTTATAAGAGTCTTGTATATTAATATTAATTTGGGTTTAAGCATCTTAGGCTAATGGATATAGACTTAGCCAAATTAATATGTTAGCTGGCAAATGGTTTGCCTACCAAATTGTAGGCATGATAAAAGTTACTTGTGGATAGGATCAAAGGGCTTGTAACTACTTAGAGACACCATTTGGTTAGGCCTCATATACATGAGTATGATTATGAACTATATTAATGCTTGACGATGACATCAAGCCATTAAGCAAAGGAGATTGTAACACCTGTTTGAAAATATTCATGTGTGTGAGATGAAAAGAGATATCATAAGAAGATAGTCTTTTATCACTAATGATTGGAAGAGTTGAGTTATATATATTAAGCTTGTCCCATAACCTAGAATTATTGTTTGATCTAATAGATATTAACCTTGATCAATTTGACTCAGACTCATTAGAATAAGATTTATATTATTGTATCAAGAGACAAATGGATGAAAAGTTGATTTGAACAGTCAAAAGAATGAGCAAAAAAAAAAAAATCAATCTACCATTTGATTGAATAAAGATGAATCATATGAATCATACCACTGTAGATAGATGTGGATTAGTAAATCATCTCATAGTTTTAGAAAAGATATGAACTCGAAGTTTAAATCCTTAGGAGCAAGGAAAAGACCTTAAATCCACACATGAATGAGAAAAAATGTTGAAAATATTCATGTGTGTGAGATGAAAAGATATCTTAAGATGATAGTCCTGTATCGCAATGATTGAAAGATTCGAATTATATATATTAATTAGGCTTTGGCCATAACTTAAAAGCTTAAGTTTTTGAATTGAACTAGTGTTTAACTTAATATGTTAACCCAAGACTAATTTAACTCAGACTGATCGCTATAAAATTTCTAATAATGGTAGTGATCAAAGATTTAAATTTTTATAAAAAGATAATGATTATATTATTATTAACTTAGACTTAAATATCATTAAATTTGTATGTGAAGTATTGTGAATTTTTTAAATATTCTCATTGTATCATCCTTCTTTTTTAGCAATGATACTATTTATTTTATTGAATCTTAAATACTTGTAAACGTAAAGCAATCATAAGACACTCATAACAATAGCCTGAAATTATATTAAATGAAAATAAAGGAAAATTGCATATAAAAAATGTAGAGGAAAACCTATAACGAAATAATATAGTATAAGCTTTTTTGTTGGTTTCGAGCATACCCTTCTTATTGTTCATTTCGGCTTCATTGGTTTGGTTAGTATTTACGTATAAATGTTATACATAAAATAGAAATAATGTATTTCCAATATATGGAGCTCCTTGTGTGTAAACTAAGTATTATTTTTTTCCCCCAAAAATTCCTACTATAAATAAAATCAAATTGCTTTCTCGATTTAATTTATCGGGAAGGAGAATTAAGGTGTGATATTTGCATAAAATTTTTATTGAGTTCGTGTCAAAACCAGAAAAGCACTTATAAAAATTATAGTTGAACCGAACTCAAGTTCAATCTCAAACATGTCCTGTTCTATCTGATTTGACTCGAATTTTAATCTATAATAATTCTCAACACCCAATTAATTGATTAGCAAAATAATTTATTAACTTGAGTGAGGGACTAACAAAATAAAATTAAAATTAAAAAAATTACTAGAGATGATTCTAGCAAACTGATCTTACAAAGGATGATGAGAAAAATCAACTCCCTTATAATCCAAAAGATTTTTATAATACTTGAAGATATTATTTTTTAATAATTTCATAAATTTTTATTTATAATTATTCTAGACCTTGAAAACTAGTTAACTAGGAATGTAGGACAAATTTAAGTCTTGAAAACTAATTAACTAGTAATGTGAGATTAAAAATAATAATAATCAATAAATAATTTTAAACTATTTAAAAATAATCTTTTTTATGCTTATTCGGAAATTGATACATTACTCTTATACACATTAAGCCTTTTCGAAGCTTAACATATTTGTCGAATCAAGAGGTGAAGACCGAATCACATGAATTGAGTACGAGAATATCTCCTCCTCTGGCGTTTAATGTAATGTCACATCAGGTAGATAAATTAACAGCTCAATTAATGAAGATTGCGTCGTCCAATGTTCTATTAGACATGTCGGTCAAATGATTTATCCATACCACCATTGATTTGATATCATCGTGGACACTCCCTCATCCCCACACGTCAATTATGAACATTTGACATCAACCTGTTCGATGGACGCCCTCACAATCAAATAATTATATATTATTTCATGTAATTGATCTTTTACTAAGACAATTATCCGAGCTCACAATACTTAATTATCTTGGATTTGTTTTCACTCAATTGAGTGCGGAAAATATTCTCATTGTGAGGTATTTACTTTGAATCGAGGTTGGATTAGATATGATTATTTAAATGATTAGTTGGGTTGGCATTTTAGGTTTTAATATTTGTTAGACAAAATAGAGGATATCTCGAACGGATAAATTCCACAGGACCCAATATGTTCGACAATTCATACTATGCATTAACCCATACTACATCTTCCTCTCTTGGACTCCAAAGACAATGCCAAAGAAATTTTCTCTGATAAATAAAAAATAACAATATCATACCCATTATCAAGTATTATGATAGTGGATTGATTATGATTAACAATAGCCGCACCTGT
Organism: Musa beccarii; assembly: GCA_024322285.1. Classification (NCBI taxonomy): domain Eukaryota; kingdom Viridiplantae; phylum Streptophyta; class Magnoliopsida; order Zingiberales; family Musaceae; genus Musa; species Musa beccarii. The sequence continues at coordinate 41,557,514 of CM044398.1, forward strand.
TGGATAAATTTAACTTGAATTTTGGGTGTTGTTAATCATGTCTGAAATCAATTCAATTATAAAAAAAAAAAGGGTACTCGAGTCAAAATCAAGTTGAATAAAATCAACAAGAGAATAATAAATTATAATCTTTCGGCCGCTTAATTCATGCATATTCATTTCAGATTCATTGATTAGTATTTTCGTATAATGTTGTACATAAAGACGAGACATTTTCTTAGTAAATCATCCGACATATATTTACATAATTCTTAATCACATTGGAGGCAAGAAAGACGAGGAGATTATGTAGTATTTCTTTTATGCTCTTCGTCCAGCCCCAAAGCAATAACAATGATGTTTCTTTCGAGATCAAACGAGACCAATTTGTTTAGTAGCATCTCATGGTCACTCCGCTCACGAGGAGAAATGTACGCAATTGGATTACAATGCACGTAGTTCTTATTGGCGTACATGTAGTAATAGGAAAAATACTATGAGACCAAGGCCGAGTCAATAATTAAGTCATTGAACATTAATCAAATATAAAATATTTAAGAAATATTCTTTTCATGCTATGAAATATTTTTTCGTTGTAACGGTTATAAAATGCTTATCAGACCATAATAGTCAAGATCAAATGCCATTTACCCGCACCTTCTTCTACTTCATTCCATTATGATCACTTGATCTTCTTGTGTGTTGACATCAGATCAAGCACCCAAGACCCACTCAATCGTAAGATTTCTTAGGCATGTGAGTTCACATTAAGTTAGACTAATCTAACATCAAATAAGTTAGATTAGGTTGAAATGTCACAATTTGATTTTTTTTTTCAAGCAAAAGATAAATATATTAAGTCAACAAAAATGGGTACACCTTGTGGTCTCTGGAGATCAGCATACAAAAAATATGAACCAATCCTCCTTCCAAATAAAACATGAACCACTAACTTTAGCATAGTTTACCAATCAATTCGCACATTCATTTGCTTCTCTATACACATGAGAGACAATTACATAAATAAAATAGTATATCATATAAGGAGGAAAACGTACCACTTGCAAGGACACATATATTAAGGAATGGGAACGGGTAAGATATGCATGAATCATTAAATTAGAATATAATTATACATGCTTTTCGATAATTTGAACCTAATTATACCTGTTTTTTCTTCGATAGAAATGTTGATATTCTAATATTAATGTTTTGGTTCACTCTAGTACGAACAAAACATGAATTAGGCTGAGTCGATCAGATAGACTCGAGTACGCGAAACTACTTGACTAATTGATAAGGTCAAATCATCGGAGATACATTAAACGTGAGCTACAAAGAAGTTGATGCTACAGTTTGTGGTGCATTAACATTAATATCAACGTGATAATTCAAAATCAACTCATCCCGGAAACTTGAACTTTAATTTTTGTTAAGTCAAAATATGACGTCCGATGTTGATTTTGAACCAATCAAAACCTAATTCAACGTTTATATCTCGTTGTTGTCTAAATCAACTGAACCTAAGAGATGCCAAGTCCTACAAAACCATGTTGGGAGGATATCCAATAAAGCCCATTCGGTACTTAATTTATCTTATAAGTTACAAAGCTAAAACCATTAATTGAGTGAGAATTTTTTTATGTATAAAAATACACGTGAAGGGACTTTTTATAATGTGATTCTGGAATCATTATGTTCATAAATGTGCATTGATATCAGGAATAGTTTTATGTACTCCTCCATCCTATTAGAATTATGTTATGTCGAATTCAAAGAATACGTGACTAATAACTTACGAGGAATGTCATCATGTAAATCACCTGACATCAAAGTGTCAATAACTTAGCACCAAAATAGTCAGTCATCAATATCGAAGTGGTAATCATGTAATGCTGAGGTGTGTGTCACATTGCTATTTCCCTATCATATAATCATCTTAAAAGTTTTAATCAACGTCATTTGATGGTGGTAGACCAGACTTGGTACATTGATTTATATTCTTAATTAATCGTAGATGTCAAAAATGAAAACTCGAGTACAAACACATGATTGGGTATAGATTTATGATTCATGTGTCATTCAAAGTATCAAAAAAGAAAGAAAAGAAAGAAAAAAGAAAACTTTCTGATTCAGCATCTGTTAATGAGGTTGGGTCGGATTCTCGGGTTATCAACTCCCCCCAATATATATAGCATAAAATAGACTTGACGTGGAAGCACTCTCTTCAGCCATTACCTGTGGACGGTCTCTTTCACGTACCATCTTCCTCTATCTCGAGTTGACATCATCATATGGCTGCATGTCCTCTTCCAACAACGTACGATCATGATTTCGGTCCGATGATCACGCGATGTGATTCGTTTTTTAATAACAATAACCCCATGAAAATATTTCTTTTAAGTATGTTCGACGACTTCTATGTCATAATTAATTCTTAGCGTGCCGTTCATGTTTGATTTGGAATTTCCGCTTTAAGTTTGTCTCAAAGTGAGGTGATGTAGGCCTTATCCTGTAAAATTATATTGGGAGTTATCGATAAAATCTTTTCGATATTTTAAGTTAGATTAGGATTATAAGGATTTGGTTGGATGTCTAAGTCTATTTGAAAGCAAATGCTCCGAGAGAATTTTGATCCTACAAAATGTATCCAAGGGATCTTTAGGTCTGTTGTATTCGAGATCATAGTTAAATACCTAGAATGATTACGTGCTTAATTCTTTCGACTTTTAATATGATCGTGTAGTGTTGAGCCTCAAGAACATGACGTAACAATTAGCTAAGTCAGATTTTATTTATTAATTTTCATGACACTAAAGTGATCATTACATCATCTATAAGGTGATGATGTATCAACCACACAATCATGTGGTGTTGACCATATGGTGATGAGATGTGATGTTATTTGTCTTCCACATGTCATCATATCTGTATCATTAAATAAACTAAATTATATTTTTTAGAAAAATTTAGCAAATGAGTTATCAATCTTTTCACATAACATCAATCTTTTCAACATATGTGTCATTATATCCATGTCACTAAATAATGTAACTCATATTTTTTAGGAAAATTTAGTGAATGAGTTATCGATCTTTTCAACATAACGAGTATTTTAAATGTGTAAAAATTATAAAATGAGATTTCGAACTATTACATTCGTCTAGAGACTTAATAAATGATGTTCGAGATGCACCATCTCCATCTGCTGGTAGATCGCAAACTTAATCATTAGAAATTACTAAAAATGTATACAATTTTTTAGACTAAGTGCATATGGATCGAAGTACTAAACTCACTCAACGCTCATTCGAATCCATCCATTTAGATATTTGTTTGTAACTTCATAAATCAAAAGTATATATATATATATATATATATATATATATATATATAAATATATATAAATATATATATATATATTGAGCTATGATTAATGTATTTTACTTTAGATATGTATTTATTTATTTAAAACTAAATTAATAAAACAAAATATATTTTTTTGTATAAATAAATGTTTTTCAATTTTTAACAATGAGAAATTAATTGATTTTGCATAAATAACATGCCAATAGATCATGTTTTTATACGATGGCAAAATTTTTGGATTACTTGAAGTTAAATAATATATAAGATATATTATATTATGTATTTATGCCTATGAACTATTTATTCTAATCGTTATTGAAATAATTGTTAATTTTTTTAAGCAAGATAACTCAAACTCGTCTCATTTTATATATGAGTTCGAGTTTTAATCGGTTTTAAAGCTAGCGACGATCAAATTTTCTTTAGAGTAAATAGGCCACTCTAACATCAATCTAAGCTTGCCACCTAAATTGAAATACAAGGTTGAATGATAGGTAAAGTGTTGGGTGCTTGATAAAAAAAAAATGTCACTCTAATAGCTTATTTATCAAAAATTAAAGATTCAAAATGATAAATTTTTAAGTTGATGTGTATTATACGATACTTACTCTTACCATGGCTAATATATAGATAGCAATACAATCTAAAAGCTTAAGTCATATATAATTAGATTTTTTATGAGTATTCTCTATTCACATTATTTCATGGTAGAAGCTAAGGATGAGCTAAGTCAAGATTGAAATTTCTTAGAATTAAGCCTTTTAAGTCTAACCCTAACATTGATCTAAGTTCTCGCAAGCAGCACTTACCATTAGAAGGAAACATCAACATTTGCCAAAGGTATAAATTGTTATGACCAAAATATTGGTTAGATGATGATCTAATAGACTCACTTATATAAAAAAAAAAAGATTTCAAAATTTTATTCGATAGATTTTATGCATAAAAAAATATTATTTTGATAGTAATATATCAAGATCATTTATGAGGGTTTGAGACTTCATTGAATAATTTTTTATATCTAAAATATTGATCTTAAACTAGTGGAGATCAAGAGTTTGAAATATCTTTTTTTTTTGTTCAAAACATAAACGATGAGAGTATTTTTTTATTATAAAAAATAAATGATGAAGATGGGATTTGAGCCTAAGATTTTACAATAAATTGTTAGAATCTTTACCAATTAAACTAGCTCACACCATCATGAGATTAATATTCAGGATGTAAAAATATATTAAATGAGATTTCGAGCTCTTAATCTTTGGCTAGACTATGGTGCAAAATATATTGGATAAGATCTTCAACCTTCAGCCTTCAATCTTTGGTAAGAAAATATGAAAAATCATCTTCTATCTACTAAATCATTGAATACATTGGTTAATTTAGATATCAAAGTTTTTTTTTACTATTGATGATAAGATCGTTTTTTTAGTTCCAGTCATGATGAAATAATTAAATGAAGGTGCTAACTAGTTTTACTGGTAAAATTTTTGATAAAATATCGAAAAGTTGTAAACTCTAATACTGCCACTTATTTTACCACTGCCAAAAAAAAAAAATCACTTAGTTTGCATTCGATGATAATAATGCAATAAAAAAGCTTAAAGCTCATGTGACTCGATATTTGTAATCTCAGTGATGGGTGAGTATTTTGTACATGTATTGTTTCATCTCACATGTAACTGTGTTGTCGTGTATGCCAAGAGAGAAACGTAGGCAGAGACAGACATATCATCTCAAGCACGTCGTGCATTCGGTGAAGCATTAATTAGATGGTATACTTGTTATGTAATGGCGTAAGCATAACGTCTGTAATATGCTATATGTTAGGTGAGAAAATTTTAATGTTAAAATTGAAATCAATTAATAATAGATTGAATTTACGACACATACCTTTCAATGTGTCAAGAACTTTATTTGATCTATAGGGGCATTAATTTTGAATCCAAAAATCATTATCGATCGATAAGAAAAACTAGACTCTCATTATTCTTTTTTTTATCTTTTCAAAGAATTACTTTTATTGATAGATTATAGACAAGAAGAGTAAGAGAGAAATTATAATCTATTAATGACTGTCATATATCCAAATCATAAGATTGTGTCTATGTCCGTCATGTCACACACCATGCAATCATATGCGTTTAGTTCCTAAAAGATCATATCTATATCTATATTAAGCGAGAGTAAAAAATTTAAAATAAATAATTATGAAAGTTTTTCCCAAACATGCACTCTTTGTTTTCCAGCAAGAATCAGGAAGCCCAGTTTGCATTATGGGATTAGAGTTTGGTATTTCATGTATAACGACTGAGATGGTGGGATGGTAGCCTAACTGGGTTGGGAAGACGAGTAGCAGACATCTTCATCGTTCCGCAGACTCCACAGTGTTGTTGGTTCGAGTTATTAATGGCTTTGGTGTCTTCACATCTCAGCTTTTTGTTTGTCCTAACGGACATTATAGTCATGGAAGAGATGCGTCCCTCTCTCGGTGGCATGATGTGATGTACGATAAATGCATGATGGCCAAGTGAGCCGATGAAGGTTGACGGACGTGTGAGGTCAGTAGGAGATTAAGATAGCCGGAAGATAACCGAGATTAAGATAAATGCATTATGGTCAAGTGAGACGATGAAGGTTGACGGACGTGTGAGATCAGCAGGAGATTAAGATAGCCGGAAGATAACCGAGATGGAAGAAGCTTCTGTTCGTGCTCCACTGCGTCTGGGTTTTGCTCGGTTGGTCCCCAACTCGCTTTTACTCCTCCATGCGCTGGACTCCTTAGCATGTCCCGAGCCGCACTGATTGCTGAAAGCATTTGGGTTAAGCTATGTGAATTAATCTCCCCTGATGATTGTGATATCTGTAGAAAACATGCCATGACAAGACGAGAGCTTTTTCTTCCGAGGTTGTAGCTGGTGGCATTTGCCTTCATGTCTGGTGGAGATCCAGTTATTTGGCGAGCAGTAGTGCCGGATCCCAATATCCATGAAGAACTGCCGGAGAAGCAACTGAGCAAGCAACTCGCTGTTGCAGTTAGGGAGATCCAGTGGAGCTATGCGTTCTTCTGGTCCACCTCCACCAGGCAACCAGGGTAAAGAAGCTGCTCCCTCTTCTTTCCCCCCTGTTACATCTGGTCCTTTAACGGGTTAGAACATCGGCTACTCTGTTTTGTTAGTGTCCTGGAATGGAGTGAGGGATGCTACAATGGTGAGATAAAGACGAGGAAGACGACGCAATCGACAGAGCCTGACCCTGACCAAGTGGGCCTTCGGAGGAGCAAGCAACTGAGAGAGCTGTATGAATCACTTCTATCGGGTGACAGCAATCAGCAGACCAGAAGGCCTTCTGCTTCACTCTCTCCTGAGGATTTGACAGAGGCAGAGTGGTATTACTTGGTTTGCATGTCCTTCACATTCAGCACAGGACAGGGGTACGTACAACACTCTCTTCTTACCAGCCTAAGCCTCCCTTTGCCACTATCACTTGTTCTTTGTGTTCCAGAAAAAAGGTTCTTATATTTGACGATCATGTCAAAGCTTTCGCTTCGACTTAGCTTTCAGGTTGCCTGGCAAAGCATTAGCAAACAATCAACACATCTGGTTGAACCATGGCCAGTTTTCAGATAGCAAGGAATTTGCACGCTCTCTGTTAGCAAAGGTGGAACAGTCAGTAACACTTTCCAACATCATAATTATGTCTACAGTAATTAGATGATTCAATACAAAGCTAACGTTTGGACGCTCCTTCATTTCTGATATGTTCTTCATGTGACGTTCAATTGGCCCGTCACAAACACTCCCAGGGTGCATCTGTTCAGGTACAATTGCAGTCTTAGTTATAGTTGATCATTAATGCCATGAACCTTCTTGCTGTCTCTTAAGATTGAAACATGCCAAACTATTAATATTCTGGTTTCTAGTGTTATCAGAATCATTAGCTGATCATATAGTTCCCATTGTCAGATGCTTTCTTTTTTCTTTTTTTTTTATAATATCTTGTTGCATTAACCCATGAGCCCAAATTTTGAAATTGACGCAAATATCTTTCACTCAGGTTCGAGATTCACATCATAATTAATCACCGAGAATTCATGAAACATGATCCAGGATTCACATCACAATCCCTAGATATAAGCTCCAAAATATTAAATGTTTGAGCATTAATAGTGTGATAGTCAATTAGACCTCTGTTAGCCCAGACTCCAAAAATAATTAAGAAGTTGTCTCGGATCCTCGTTTGAGGGTCAACTTGCAAGAATATTAAAATTGGGCAGAGCGTTTGATCAGGTCTCTTGACGCTTAAGTTAGGATCGAAATAAAAAATAAAATTATGGATAAATAATAACTGGCCTCGATAATAGTAAATTAGTGGGCCTTTAGCAAAATAGGCCCAAGGAAATATTATACAATATGGGCAAAATATTTTTTTCTAAGTAAGATACTATTATTGGATTTGGGTAATTATCACATTATCTGGTCCCTTGACGTTACCTAAGCTAGCAATCATGTGGTGAGATGGGAATGCAAATAGTGAGAAAGTTACCCTCTCTATTTGACAAAAGATTATGATAGAGACACACATAAAATGATATTCTTATATTTTTTATATCCTCAACTAATCTATGATTTGAGTAGTTGTTATGATTGTGTGATTTGAGTGCAAGATTAAGGAAAGTCTCTCTCTCAAAACTTGTATAAATACTCATTACTTTAATGAATGAAAACCATCCTTTTCACAACATATTTTTCGGTTCTACATGGTATCAAAACTCCTCTTGCCTCAAGCAAAACTTCTCCTTTCTCACTATCCGACAACCTCAATCCAATTTCTTCGTTGATTTGCCGTTATCAGTTTCCTCCTCCGCTCGACGATCCTTCTCCCAAATTTGCAATCATCAATATTGCTTGTAGATCTGATCTAACTTTAGTGATTGCCCTTACTCCTCTCTGATGATCGTGTTGTCCTACTCATAGATCCGACCCCTTCCTAGAGTGATAATTCTCCAACCCCTTCCATATTGGTTCTTGTGTCGATCTACATCATGGCATCTTATTGATCTGCTATCATCGTTGCAACAACAATAGTATTCTGTCCTCAATGTCATGCAATCAAGCTCTTACAAATCTCTTTACTAATTTCCTTCATTGGCAGATCTCCCTATCATAACCATCTTTTCTGCCTTGTGAAGTGCTAATGACATTGTTGCCCTACTCTACTTCAACAAATTTTGCTTCCTCCTCCACCCATGACAACAAAGTGCTTTGTGCCCTAAGCGATCCCCCTTCTTCCTCATCGAATGTTGCATCTTGTCACTTTTTGCACCAAGCACTCTCTGCCCCAAAGTGCTCTCTTCCCCACTACGGTCGCTCCTCCGCCTTCGCTTACCCTCCTTGACTTAAATCAACACTTTACTATTCTCTATCCCAAGTGCTCACTTCCCCACCATGGTTGCCCCTTTGCCTTCACTCGCGCCTATGTGATGGACATCCTTCTCAAGTGGTTCCATGTGAGATGAAACAACAATAGCATTCTATCCTCAACAAACTGTCATGCAATCAAACTCTTACAAATCTCTTTACTAATTTCCTTCATTGGCAGATCTCCCTATCATAACCATCTTTTCTGCCTCTCTGAAGTGCTAATGACATTGTTGCCCTACTCTACTTCAACAAATTTTGCTTCCTCCTCCACCCATGACAACAAAGTGCTTTGTGCCCTAAGCGATCCCCCTTCTTCCTCATCGAATGTTGCATCTTGTCACTTTTTGCACCAAGCACTCTCTGCCCCATAGTGCTCTCTTCCCCATTACGGTCGCTCCTCCGCCTTCGCTCACCCTCCTTGGCTTAAATCAACACTTTACTACTCTCTATCCCAGGCGCTCACTTCCCCACCATGGTTGCCCCTTTGCCTTGACTCGCGCCTATGTGATGGACATCCTTCTCAAGTGGTTCCTCCGCTCCTTTAACTCTAAAGGGCACCACTATCAATAACCAATCTCTACGTGCTTCTATCGCAAGAAGGAGCCTTTCTCCCTCCTTCCAATAATGTGTGACTTCTCTCTTTGCCAGATCGATTCAAATTTGCAACATGTCTTCCTCATCTATATTTGATGCTCTAATTATTATTTTTACAGGAAAAACTAGTTTTTCTCACCATACGAGATTTATATCCATTAATATTGTAACTCTAATCCCCTTCAAATTATCTAAAGGTAACAATTATATATCTTAGCAAGCATCATTCTCCAATCTCCTCTTTAGATATGATTTATTAGGCTACATCAATGACTCTCTCTCTATTGTCTATCAAAAGGATCCAAATATCAAGAAAACCTAGCCAATAATAAATTCTAATCATAAATTATAATTATAATAAAATTATCTTATTCTATAAACAATTCAAGCCTTAATCGCTGGCTTCATAGGATCACTAATATCTTCATGCAGCATTGTAACAGAAGCATAATCAAAATTACAAGCTACCCTCGCCAATTGCTTTCGCACTCATACACTAAGTCTCTTATCTACTTTGATAAAAATAACATAAGAGGGAAGTATTATTATTGATTATATATAAAATATAAAAGTTATTATAAATGACTTAGTTTTTTAATATATTATATCCTAAGTAATTAAAAAATTATTCATACTCTTAATGGCCTAGGAGACGAATATAAGGAACTAGCAATAGAAATTCGAACATAAGGCTCACTAATATCATTTGAAGAACTATATGATAAGTTGATTGATCAGGAAACATATCTGAAAAGGGGAGAGAGGATGATAAGACCAACTATTATAACTCAAGTCAGTTAAAAATCTAAAAGAAAGAGCAATCAAAGTAACAAGAACTTCAACAAAGAACTGAACAAGATACCTCCTAGACATGTAGGTAATATGTAGAGCTATCATCTTTTATTACACTATCAACCCTAAAATTATGATGACAACTTTAATCCAAATAATTCAAGAAATAACTTACACTACAACTATCAACAACTTTGGCATTCCAACAATAACAATTAAGAAAAAGTCATTTACTAGTTTTGTGACAAAATCAGACACAGAGAAAAAATCTATTGGTCTCAACCCAAATCTATTACTATACCCAATTGGCTTCAAGTAAATATCATGACTACTTCGATTGCTCGTCCAAATAATTATATTATTAACTTCAGTGTTTCATATTATATTATTTTTTATATGTAGAACTTATTTATCCATAACGACTATAGAGACAATGAAGACATTTTCTTGGTAATGGTAACGTAATCTCTATTACTCACATTGGTTCCACAATACTTAATTCATTCAAACATTTAGCACTTTTATACTCGATGATATTTTATGTATACCTCATATTTAAAAAATCTCATTTTTATTTCTCAATTCTACAAATAAAATAACACATCTATTAAGTTCTTTCCTAAGCACGAGAGAATCCTTAGTTTGAAGCTAAAATAAAGATAATATATACGAGTAGTCATCATCTTCATAAATCACCCAATCAACTATTCTTGCTTCAATTACTGCTCTATTCGATGTGTGACATTGTTACCTTGATCATTCATATCTTTCATTTAACAATAACTACTTTTTCGTTACTATCTTAGAATTAAATCTCATTATGATGTTTGCTTGAGTAATAAAAGTCATAGACTACCTTTTAAAATATTTTTTTATATCATATTCTAAATCATTTGAGATTATTTATATCAATGTCTGAAGCTCTATCTCAAAACCTGTATAAATACTCATCATATCAATAAATGAAAATCATTCCTTTCATAATATGTTTCTCGAGACTACACTATCAAACATAAAAGTCCTATGTTTCAGGATCGAAATATGAATCTTAACCGGAAGCTATCTGTTGGTGTCAACACCTTTACGTCGTGGCCTCGGGGCCGACATGGCTGGGTTCGGGTCCGAATGGGCAGAGATTTTCCTCGATCGACCCTGGAGTCTGACGATATCGACAGGGGCTCTTCGACGTGCACTCCGTCTTCGTTCCTACAAACAGGTCAGGTCGGGAAAGCTCCGCCCGACCCCTCCGACGATCAAGTTAGTTGATGGTTTCAGAGGGGGTTTTCGCTGGTCTGAGAGGGCCTCCCTTTCTTCCCGAACGCAGGGGCTTATATAGGGAAGGTTACTGTTTCCTGATATGTCCACTCGCAAGGAGCAGGGTCGTACCTCTGATAGCGTCTGACATTGTGTGGAGGACCTGGCTCCTACGAGATGGCGATATATCTCGGACAGCGTGCGGGTCGGCGACGTGCCTCGGTCGACGTTTGGCCTGCTTTGGCCAGACGCTGTCGGGTTGGATGGACAACCTCCGTAGCTCTTCGCCAAGCACGGTCCAGGGGATGTCACCAGGGAGCAGGTGACGTCGGCTCACATCTCGTTATCATTATTACCCTCATCATTCTCCCCCCCCGAAGGAAGCCATGCATCGGCTCTTACTAGGGGGGTCAGAGGCATGGCTTCTGGCAGTTGAGACAATCGGTTTGTCCTTCGGTCGGTGCTGGGAAGGTTTTCCCGAGGGTCTCGGTGGGCTATTGTTGGCTCGGCGTCCTAGGCGGAATGCGACCAGGGTGTATGACTTGAGCGTCCTTCGACTGAGGCAGAAGGGTTGGGCAACCAGGTCGCACCGAGATGTGGACTTGGGTAGACTACGGCTGAGGTACACGACTCAGGCGGGTGGACCACGCAGAGGTGTAAGACTCGGGCAGACTACGGCCGAGGTTCACGGCTCAAGCGAGCAGGTCGCGTAGAGGTGTAAGACTCAGGTAGACTACGGCCGAGGTACACGGCTCAGGCGGGCTGGCCACGTAGAGGTGTAGGACTCGAGCAGACTGCGACCAAGGTATACAGCTCAAGCGGGTGGACCGTGCAGAGGTGTAGGACTCAGGTAGACTGTGGCTGAGGTACACGTCTTAGGCAGGTGGACCGCGCAAAGGTGTAGGACTCGGACAGATTGTGGTCGAGATACACGACTCAGGCGGACGGACCATGTAGAGGTGTAGGACTCGGGCAGACTACGACCGAGGAGTTACTTGGGGCAGTGATGACTCCACACAACTATCTGCTAGACGTGGGCCGCTGAGCAGACCCTTGCTTGCGTGAGGCTTCGAGAAATGATCTCACCTGTCAGGTCGTAGGCCCTCAGGAGTCGAGATCGAGGAGCCCGCGCTCTGGCGTTTACTTCGCCCGCCTCCCGACTGCCACGTCAGGCCCTATTTATGGCGGGGTGGCTTTTGGCCTTCCCGACGTGACGTGCCTCGTGGGCAAGCACGCCAGTGGGTTGTCACCCACTTTCGGGAGGCGAAGAGTCGTTGTTGACAGGATTTTCCCTATAAATAGTGTGCGGTCGCTTCCCCGCATGTCTTCTGTTGGCTATCCGTCTGGTTGTCCCTCTAGGGTCTTGTCGTCTCTCTTCTCAGTCACTCCTATCGATCTCCACCATCATCACCGACCGTTTTGGTCCCACTCCTTTTTCTTCTTCAGGTCAGTGGAGATGGCATCCTCTTCTTCTTTGTCTTTGTCCTCTTCCGCTTCTTCTTCCAGTAATGTCGGGGAAAACTCGTTGCCGTTGAGCCACATCTTGTCTTCCGATGAGAAAGCGGCACGGGCCCTCGAAGCTCTGATGTAGCCACATGACCTCGACTCCACAGTGAGCGAGTCGTCACTCAGCAGCCTCCGGGATCATTACAGCATCTCGAAGTACTATGTTCTTCTTGCCCCCAAGCCAGGGCAACGGGCGTACGACCCAATTCCTAAGGGTTTCGCCTTAACCCTGGATGCCCTCGAGGCGAAGTTACGTTTCCCTTTGCACCCCATCATCAATTCCTGTATCTCCTGGTGGCGCATTTCACCATCACAGATGGCGCCGAACTCTTAGCGCTATCTGGTGGCATTCCTGGGGGAATGTCACTATGTCAGTATCACCCCGACCCGATCCCTTTTCTTGTCTTATTTTTGCCTTTCTAAGGGGTCAGAGGGCTATTACCTTTTAGCCCAGTCGGGCTTTCGGGTTAGTGGGGCCCCTTCCAGCAATAAAGGATGGAAGGGGCATTTCTTTTACATCTACTGCACGAGGGGCTAGAGCTTCGTGCTCCGGTGGTCGGCACACATGATTGACAACACCACCCCGGGTCTGAACGACGAAGAGCAAGGGACCTCCGGAGGCTCAAGGAGATTCTTCCCGCCTCTAGAGTCATCCGAAATATGACTGAGTAGTGGCTGGTCGAGGCAAGCCTTAGCCCGACGCCTCGAGGTATACCCGCAGTAGGTAGTTTATGGACTTTACGAGTCGTTCAGAGTACTAACCAGGGTCTGTGCTTTCTTGCAGAGATGGTGAATCTCCGATCCGTGTGCGAGGGGCGGGCTTCATCGGTTTCATCCCCGCACCCACCGACCGAGCCGAGGACTGACTCAAAAGAAGTGCCGGTGGAGGTCGAGGCCGGTCGGCCTCAGAAGAAAATGAAGGTCTGTGCCACAAAGGGGTTCGACCCGGCAGCAGCCCGGTCGGGAGGAGCCGCTACAAAACCGGCCAATCGTGTGGGGGCAAGCCTCAGGTGGGGTGAGGCCGGCCCCAGACGGGAGAAGACAAGGAAGGCACCTCGGGTGCCCTCCGTACGGGATCTCTATCGACTCCTTGCGGGCACCAAGGACGAGCCCTATCAGGCTCGAGCGATGAGCGACCTGCCAGCGGGAGAGGCATCTGACCCTCTGGTGGCCCACTGGGGAAACTTGTCCCGCGGGGACTGGATCTAGGCCGACGGTGATTCCACTGCTTCATTCATCCGTAGAGGGCTCCATCCCGACATGGCTCAGGAGATGTACACCTTGTCCTCCGAGGTTCTGCTTGATAAATTTATCAAGTCGCTGATGTGGGTAAGTATCATGTCTCTAGCTTCCCGTCATTACTCAGGCGGTATCATTCTAACTCTTTTTATCGTAGGGCCAGCACTATGCTATGGTGTTGATGGACCGCGTGCGCGACGCTGGCCGGGTCATCGACGGACTGAGCGAGCATAATGTTGAGCTACGCAAGCAGGTCGAGGAGATCCGCGCAGAAGCAACTCTCGAAGTAATGGCGGTTGTCGAGCAGCGCATGTCCGACCTGGAGGTGGAGGCGACTCGCCTCAAGTCTGAGCTCAAGGAGGCCGAGGAGTAGAATAAAGAGCTTCAGGTGCATCTAAAGTCAACTCGGGCAAAGGTTCGCTTGTCGAAGGGTGAGGTGCTCACGCTCACCAAGAAGCTGGAGGACGTGGGCGCCGAAGCGCAGGCGGCATCGGAGGCCATTGCTGAAGAGATCCGTCAAAGGCCAGAGAAGAATAAGAAGCTGATCGAGGATTATAAAGCATCCCGGTGTTTCCAGCTCAGGCTGACTTGGTCGGGCCAGGTCACTTATGAGTACGGATACCGGGTGGCCCTGGCCCGTTTCCGAGTGCGTCACCCCGACCTTAAGGTCACGGAGGATCCCTTCGCCTCCTTTCCCAAGGACGAGGGCGTCAACATGCCCGAGGACATCCCCTTTGACGACAGCGTGGAAGGTCCCGAGGAATAGAGCGGGTCTATTGTAATGGTTTTTTCTAAGGGTCAGTCGGGTGTAAATGTTGTAAGACATGGTCGTCCGGTCCTGTAACCCAACTTTTGTTCAAACTCTGTGTTGTCCCACTTTGGTTTTCTTATACAAAAAACTTCTTAAGGTTCTGCACATTCCACGTCCTCGGTAGGGGGCGGCCTTGCATCGTTGCGAGCTGGTACATGCCAACTCTGACGACTTCGATCACCCGATAAGGTCCTTCTCAGTTGGGGGTGAGCTTGCCACGCGCTCGGGTCGGGTCGCTGACCTCGATTTTACGCAAAACCAGATCGCCCAACTTGATCAGTCGAGGGCGCACCTTCCAATTATAGATTCTGGCGATAGCTCTCTTATAGGAGAGGTCCTTTAAGTGCACGTTGGCACGCCGTTCCTCGAGCAAGTCGAGACCGGCTCGGAGCCCTTCGACCGACGTCCCTTCCTTGTAGCTTTCTGTCCGAGGGGTAGGGATAACCACCTCGGGTGGTAGGACAGCCTCGGTGCCGAACGCGAGGCTGTAGGGAGATTATCTAGTCGCAGTTTTAGGGGTGGTCCGTAAATACCACAGGATGCTCGGGAGTTCATCCACCCAAGCCTCGGGGCTTAGGAGAAGAGCGTCCGTGGCCTCGGGGCCGACGCGACTGGGTTCTTGTCCGAATGCACAGAGATCTTCCTCGATCGACCCTGGAGTCTAACGATATCGATGTGCACTTCATCTTCGTTCCTGCACACAAGTCGAGTCGGGAAAGCTCTGCCCGACCCCTCCGACGATCAAGTTAGTTGATGGTTTCAGAGGGGGGTTTCGCTGGTCCGAGAGGGCCTCCCTTTCTTCCCGAATGCAGGGGCTTATATAGGGAATGTTACTGTTTCCTGATGTGTCCGCTCGCAGGGAGCAGGGTCGTACCTCTGATAGCGTCTGATGCTGTGTGGAGGACCTGGGTCCTACGGGATGGTGACATATCTCGATCGGCGTGCGGGTTGGCAACGTGCCTTGATCGGCGTTCGGCCTGCTTTGGCCAGACGTTGTCGAGCTGGACGGACAACCTCCATAGCTCTTCGCCAAACACAGTCCAAGGGACGTCACTCGGGAGCAGGTGACGTCGGCTCACATCCCGTCATCATTATTACCCTCATCAGTATCTACTTCTGAGTCTTGAACTTGGATTTTTCTCTATAAATAATTCCAAAATGTGTTTCGGTAGCATCACCCTTCGTTGAAGTTGCTTCAATTTTATGATTGGCAATATTGTTTCTTTAACACTAATTGTACTTAAAATCCTGTGAAACCCTGAAGAAGATCTCTGCAATAAGTGAGCGACAATTCTAACTTCTCTTCCTATGCATTTGTTATGGTTTTCTTTATTTTGCAGACAGTGGTATGCATCCCTATAATGGGTGGTGTACTGGAGCTTGGGACAACTGAATTCGTAAGTTTCAATCGATTGTTCTTATGAGGATTTCATATAAATTTAATGATCTAGACTTCTCACACAACCATGCCTCCTTTAATTTGATGTTACTTTTAAGATTTTGGAGGATCCTGCTCTCATAAAGCAGATCACAAGTTTCTTCCATCAGCTACCAAATCCAGTTTGGTCTGAGCAAGCTACATCCACTCCCCAAGTGGCTGAGAATGATGAAGATATGTTATGCGTTCTTGATCATGACAGAGATAATTCTATGCTCTTGGAGGATCAAAAACAGATTAATATTTGTCAAACACATTTGTCTGTCTCTGCTGAACAAACAGACTCAGTCCAGTACAAGTTTGGGGGGGAACATGTAGGTTCTTCTCGTGACCGCTCCAATGACTGCTGGCCCATTCAGCTGCTTGAAGATTTATTTGGAATTGATTCGCTAGATGGCATATCTCAGACTCAGAATTGGCAGTTCATTGGTGATGATGAGGATGAGGATGAGTTCAGCAATGGCCTGCATGGCTCTCTAAACTCAAATGAGCGTGTATCAATGTCCTTTGTTAATGCTCAGAGAGTTGCCTCTTCTACGGTGGGGGAGAGAACAAGAAATCAGATGCTCATGTCACTGGATCTTGATGGCCACGACCCACACCATGCCAAGACAATTGCTAACATATTGCAGAACCCAAAACATGCAAAACCTGATTCATGCTTTCCGAGGGTTTCCGACAGATCCAGCTTCATAAACTGGAGAAGAAGTATGAACACCCCAAAGCCATGCGCCAGAGCCCCACAAGAACTGTTGAAGAAGATCTTTATGGATAGAGCGTGGCTGGGTGGCGGTCACCAGCTGAAGCGTCGAGTGAAAAATGGGCTACCGGCGAAAATTTGGAGACCAGAAGGAGGCGCCCGTGCAAGTCATGTGCTGTCGGAGAGGAAGAGAAGAGAGAAGCTGAATGAGAAGTTTCTTGTTCTGAGATCACTAATTCCTTCAGTCAGCAAGGTAATTTATGGCAATTCTTCGAATGTTCTTCTTCACTGCTCATAAATTACTTTTCTTTCATCAGGTTGACAAGGCATCCGTCCTTGGTGACACCATAGAGTACCTGAAAGATCTCGAGAGAAGAGTGCAGAAGTTGGAATCCTGCCGGGGGTCAGTTGAGCGAAGGAAGCATTTTGATGTCGCAGAGAGAACAACCGGCAACGAAGAGATCATGAACGGCAAGAGGAAAGCATGTGACGTCGACGAAGCAGAGACCGAGCACCACTGTTCCGTGTCCAAGGATGGTCCGATCCATGTCACAGTCACCATGAAGGAGACAGAGGTGTCGATCGAGCTGCGCTGCCCATGGAGGGAACATCTGCTGTTTGAGATCATTGGATCGATGAGCACCCTCGGTTTGGATCCCCTCTCGGTGCAGTCGTCCACCGTCGATGGCATGCTTGCATTGACACTAGAATCCAAGGTTTGGATGCATCATCCGAAATCCCCACTAGCAGATTGCCTTCTGTGTTGATCTCCATTACTGATTTGCTTATGGTCGTCGCTGCAGATGAGGAGCACCGCTGTTGCCTCGCCAACAACGATAGAGAGATCACTTCAAAGAGTGATAGCTAAATGCCTGTGATGGATCATTTATATCTATGTACTCTGCAACATAATCCTACTCACAATGTTGAAAACAATACAATAATAATCAGATAAATAAGAATATTACATCATCCATGATGAAAGAACCCTTTCACCTCCTAAATGCCCAAAGGTTGAAAGATCACATTGAAAGCCTTCCTCTTTGTCCCCAAACAAACTTTTGACTTAAGTGTGAAGCATGATATCCACGTACCCAAAAGCACAGCATTGAAGCCTTTCTTTCCCCCAGTCCCATTGGCCTAAAGCTCACCGGTGCAACAGTGACGGCAAAGTGCTGAGACCATGGCATGAGCCGCCCAGTCTCACACTTTCTTTGTGGTCATTCGCCATGAATGCCCCCCCATCCATGCTTATCCAAAGGCGAAGCTGTGGTGGTTCCACCAGCTGATCTCTTTGGCACAACTTGCCTGCCAAATTGGCCAAGAGGTGGCGCGGCTGCTCCCTTGTTTGACTCCTGAAAGAGTGTGAGATGTTGATCGGTTGACTCACTTGGCCTCGTAATGATATAACTGCTTAATTCTTGGTGTCTATTGTGAAGTACATGAAAACCTGTAGACTCTCTCAGTCTTGTAGACTTGTTTGTTTTGCTGAATTATTTTAATATAATTACTCAATATTAGGTGACATTCAAGTGTATATACATTGATGGACTCCATTTTCTTTCAATCAAGGCTCAAGATGGATCAAAGATAAATACAAAAGTGGCCCTGCATTATATGATTGGCTTCAAAAGCAATAGGGGAGGAATAATAACAGAGAAGACAAAAAGGGCGGCCCATAAATATCAGTTAATGCAGTTTTAGAACATTATAACACCGATTCAGTGCAATGATGTGTTCTAAGAAACGGACCACGTAAAGAACACTTCGCCTTGCAGTTGGTGAAATCTACGCACGGGAAAGGAGGTGGGGCGGAGATTGGGAGCGCAGCGTGGGATGATGGTGGACTTTGGAGTTCGCGAGGCCGAGCACACGAATTCCGAGGATCCCCGCGTCATGTTCCGCTGCAAAAGCTGCGCCATGCTCACCGACCCAGTTGCAGGCAGCGCCGGTCGCAGGGGTCCCGACGCCCCCATTTAAGCCTCTCTGCGGCCGCTCCAAACGTGAAGCGCGTGTCGCGCGTCCATCTCCGTCCCCTCCGGATCGGACTGCTCGGGTGACCTCGCCATCGACGTTGGCGAAGGCCTCGCCGCCGTTCCCGCATCAGCTCGACCAGCAATCCAACTTCCCGAGAGTGTGTACGTTTCATACTCTTTGACGCGTTCCCCGTCAGGGCACCTGCCTAGTGATTGGATTTGAAATCGGACCCACATGAGCCTTTGCGGGTAGTCGTTTGAGTTCGTAAAGCCCCAACGAACGAGCCCACAGAAGCCTCCGTGGAAGAATTCAATCAGCGCCCTCTATTTGCCTCGCGATTCGTGAGACCAGAGACTACGACACTGGATGTGAACTCCGCATAAACTCTTCCACGCATTTGATACGGCCAAGGTGGGTCCCAAGTTGTTCTCGCCCTCGGATAAGTTAGAAGGCTGTGGGTCCCTTTCGCGGGGGAGTTTGCTGCGCTGGCGCTTGTAGCAAGTATCGAACGTTCGTTCCTTTGGATAATATCGCTTACTTTCTATTTATTTTATTTTCTTTTTTTTGGGGGGGTGGGAAAGAAATAAAAGGTTTTGTATTTATCCGATCATCACCGTATCCACCGTACCCTCACACACGCACACGCACACGCACACGCACACACACACTCTCTCTCTCTCTCTCTCTCTCTCTCTCTCGGCTATGTGAGACCCCAGAATTAGCAAGAAATAAAAATACCAGCTTTTTCTTCCTTTCTTCTTTCCGGAGACCGCCTGCCGTGTTGATTACTCTCCCTCGTTTACGACTCTAAGCTCCGTCTTCTGCTTTTCCGGTTGTCGTTGTTAACTTTCTCTCTGCAAGGATCAGAGATTGAGAGAGAGGGAGAGAAAGAGGGAGCTGGGGTTTCTGGGGAAGCGGTTCTGAGCTTTAACTGCAGCGTTTCCTTCTCTAGATCGTTCCACCAATCCGCGCCGAGCCTTGGTTCTCGCCATTCTTCCGAGAAAAGGAAGCTTACGAAACTCGCGCTTTCTCTGCACCGCTGTTCACGTTTTTTTTGCATTGAAGAAGAGACGAGGAGAGGTAAATCGTAGGAAAGAGGTGGATTTCTACTGGTTGAATAAAGCGGAAATGGCATCAGGATTTTCTCCATCTGCTCTCGGCTCGTTCAGCTAGGTATCGACCTTGGGACTTCTGGTCGCGATCCGAACCCTAAAGTTCGGATCTTGGTTGATTCGGGTCGAGTTTTCGTGCTGATAGTCTTCAGGGAGGGAGGAGCAGCTCCTGCATGGACGGGAGAGATGCCATGGCGATGTCCGGCCCATCCTCGTATTACATGGCGCATAGAGGAATTCCAGGTCCCGGTGCTGGTTCGCAGCCTGGGCTGCATGGGGCGGCGCAGCCCGGGGTCCGGTCGATGCTGAACCCTGGCACGAGTCTGGCCGTGCCGTCCTCTGGCCTTGGTACGGCAGCGTTTCAGGTGGAGTCTCCGCCAGCGGTCTCGTCACACGACGGCGGTGGCGGCGGTCTGGGCGAAGGAGGGAGCCAGGTGGAACCAGCGAAGAGGAAGAGGGGCAGGCCAAGAAAGTATGGGCCAGATGGGAGTGTAGCTTTGGCTCTCTCGCCCGTTTCTTCGTCCGCACCTCCTTCAGGGACAGTAATGGGGTCGGGGTCGGGCGCTCCTACGCAGAAGCGGAGGGGGCGGCCACCCGGCACTGGGAGGAAGCAACAATTAGCATCACTGGGTGGGTTAAAGATCTCTCTTTTGGCTCTTCTCTGTGAAAGAAACTCCCTTTTTTCTTCCGTCTGATGCCTCTTTGTTAAATAGCCGGAAGATGCAAGGCTGCGTTGTCTGATACGGACATGAAATCGTTTCAATTTGAGCATGAGTGGGTGGATATTCATGCTATACGACCAGTGCTAGTATCAATCAGAATCTTTATTTCAGAAAGAAACGATGGCCAACAGCTTTGCCTTATATTTTTAACCTCTTTAAAAGATAGATTATTTAAATAGAGGGGCTTTATCTGACAATAGGAAGATAACTATGTTGTCTCGACTTAAAAAAGTAGTTGTTCCTTCCCTTACTCTTTCATGATCCAATTGGTTATGGTGGAAAAGGTCGAGAATATTGTAATAGTTCTTTGCTGCAACTTGAGTGAGTGCTCTATTATTTATGTGCCTTGAGAACTGTATGAAAAATTGAAGTTTAAATAACCATAATCATATTAAAGGTTCATCACATTACAAGAATATTGTGAGCTTCTTGGCTCTAACTATTTTCTACTTTTGCTAATTTGGTTTCTAAAATTTTGGTTTCAGTTTATTTTTAATTGCTTCCTCTTGATTCCCACATAAACTGCCAAATTAGTGTGTGAAAGCTTCTTTGTCAACTGTCTTTCAACAGGTGAATGGTTTGCTGGTTCAGCTGGATCTGGCTTTACTCCACATATCATAACAATTGCAGAAGGAGAGGTGTGAGTTCTATTATTTTTAATATAATGGGTTTTAATATGTCCTGTTTCAATAGCTTTCATGTCATTGATAATCTTTTTGGGGTGGCATGCTGAAGGAAAATATTCTTTCTGGATAACAGTACGAGTTATGTCATGACTCAGAGTTATGTCATCACTCAGAAGGAGAGGTGTGTGTGTGTGTGTGTTGCAAAGACAATTCAGATACTCATTAATGAACCACATCCTTCAACTTGAGGGTCATTAAGTGGCGTGTGTGTGTGTGTGTGTGTGTTGCAAAGACAATTCAGATACTCATTAATGAACCACATCCTTCAACTTGAGGGTCATTAAGTGGCATCGAACTCCAATTTATATCTAAGGTTATGATGTTGCATTATAATTAATTCCCAAGATCACAGAAATTTCCATCATTTTGCTTGTTTGAAACTTGCTTGAATCAAGAGAAACATTGTTAGTATTTCGCATTCCTGTTAGATGATGAATATGGTTGTAAAATTGCTTATGTTTTAGGTGAAATTCTTTAAGTAACTAATCTTGAAAGTTGAAACAAGCCACAATTGTGCCATTTTTATTTTGCCCAGGAAGTTCCGTATTTTAGTTGCCACTGTAGTTGGCATTAAGTATTAAGCTCTGTAGATATAACTTGACTTGTGTTGAAGCATTATCGTATCTGCTTGATTCCCTTGTATATTCATTGGTGATTTGATTTTTCCATGCTTAACAGACATGGTCATTGATGTGGTGCCATTGTGTTTCACATCCCTTTTCTGTAAAGCTCTTATCTATTAAGAAAGCTGTAGTGACTTGTAATTTAGAGCCAAGTTGCAATTCGCAATTAAGAAACTGTATGGGACTGTTGTTAATTATCCAAATTATATGCTACATTCTTTAATTTTATTTACTGCTGGATTATTTTTTTCCATCAATAATTGTTAAGTATACCTCATTTGTAAGTATACTGCTTGAAAGCATCATACAATTGTCATTCCCAATCTCCTTTCTGGAAATTTTTGTTGACCTTGCATGTTTTCCATGTGAAAAGTTTAAAAAGTCTTTCACAGATGTTGTGGTACATACTTGATGGTATTCATACTTTATTTTTTGTGCAGGACATTGCCGCAAAGATTATGTCATTTTCACAGCAGGGACCAAGGGCTGTCTGTATTCTCTCAGCAAATGGTGCTGTGTCTGCTGTTACCCTTAGGCACTCTGCAACTTCTGGGGGCACAGTCACTTTTGAGGTTCAGAACATCTTTAATTCTTTTTTCATTGAGCATTTTTAGTTGATTATGTATTACATCAGAGTATCTTCCAAACACTATAACTGCCCAACTTGAATGATGCATCTTACAGCTGTTGTCAAAAGTATTGGTATTGTATATATATTGTTGTTGAAATTAAAAATTTTTAAATTATTTGATAGTGGATATGCTTGGAGTCCTTGGACTGATGAAAATTGCTGCAGTATGTCAATTTACTAAGAAGTGAATAATTGGTTTTTGATTGATATGGAAGGGTGATAGAGGTGATGAGCCATCAGCATTTAGTTTTGATTTTTCTTCATGAATCTGGAGGAAACCAGTTTCTGCTCTAAAATTTTACATGATGAGAGTTCAGACTAACTTGACCATTATCATATAGATGCTTGTTAAAAGTTTTAGTATAGCTTTGTTTGTTCATAAGAAGCTCTTCTGACTTGAATTACTAACAATCATTTTTTCTCCCAAAATATTTCCCTATGTCATACAATAGAGCCTATCTCATTAACTATCATTTGCAAACTGAAGCACCAAAAGTTAAGTATTACTAAGAGACCTAGCTTCATGATTTGATACTCTGAAGGCTGATATGACTACATCTCCCTCTAGTTTGAATTATTTAATGCCCGATTGCTGGAAGGAAAAACAACTGATTCAGAACATAAATGGCACTTGTGTCCTCTAAAATTTTCCAAGATTTTCTAGATGAAAATTCTAACGACAAATTACTGTATTTTTTTTCAGGTTCAAGACTCTTAGATGATTGAAACTGGCAACTTGTACATATAATAATTGTGTGTCTACCACTAATTTCTCAACTCACCTGTCCTTTATACTGTTTCCTCCTCTATGATGTTATATCTTCATTGCCACTGAAGAATAGTGCAAGACAAATAGCACAGTGGAGCAATCAAGCATTAGTGAATTTAAATTGTATAATTGTACTATAATCAACATGTGATTTTTTTGGTAAATGAAGTATGTTGAAACTCTAATTGTACACTATGTATCTAGCATGTTGTCTTTGCTCACTGGCTTCACAAAATTTTGCTGGATGAGATCTTGGATTGATCACAATTTGGAGGTTATTGAAATTTCTTTCTATAATATCTCAAAATTTGCATGTGCTTTTTTAAGTTTGTTTGATTCTCTCTGCTTCACAAGTGCATACTTTTGCCGTGCAATATGAACATGATGAGTTAGGTTGTGTTAGCCTCGTAACAAGGTAACTTAAACCATGTGGTTGATCTCAGGATCTCCCTGGTGTCCCATGTTTAACTTATTCTGAGTTTTGAACTTGGTCAGGGCCGTTTTGAAATACTCTGCCTGTCTGGTTCATACATGCTGACCGACAGTGGTGGATCCCGTACCAGAACTGGAGGATTGAGCATCTCTCTCTCTAGCCCTGATGGTCGGGTAATTGGTGGTGGTGTAGCAGGGCTGCTTACAGCTGCAACCCCTGTACAGGTAACTGCTTCTAGACCTGAAATGGCATCCTCAAATGTTGGTGGTGTGCCTCCATGTGTGTTCGTGGTGGTAATCAAAACTCACCTCCTATTTACCGATTCCTATGCATTTCTTTGTTAAAGTATTCTGAGATACTGTTACTATTACTTGGATTCGTATTTTAATTGATTATATACCCTACTTTGACTTCTAGAATTTCTTCTTTTCTATGAAGAGAATGAAATGGAAAAAGGTTTTTGTCAAATCTTGCTGTTACATGCATACTTTTGCAGTCCAACTCTATTACTGCACTTCTTTTTATCGAAACCTTGTTTTCATTTCAATCTTAATTACTTATTTGTTGTCATTCATGTATACCTTCTTGTAGGTGATTGTAGGAAGCTTCATTTATGCTGGATCAAAGGCAAAGAACAAAGCAAAAGCCAGCAACGAAACATGTGCGGAGTCCGAACTTGAGGTTGGGGATAATCAAAGTACCCCATTCAGTGCACTTCCAAATCAAAATCTTAACCCTTCCTCGGTCATGGGCGGTTGGCCTGGTTCAAGGCCCTTGGATACAAGGAATGCTCATGTTGATATTGACTTGACGCGAGGGTAGCTCTTTAGCTGTTTCGGAGTCAAAATGATGGTGCTTATATGGGTCATCAAGTAGCAACACTCCATGAGACCTGCAGAATTCTTGTTATTTGTTCATTAAATCTATCGGCTTATGTGAACATGCTGCAGTCCGGATCTTATCATCCGTCCGATGCTTGTTGGAGAAATGCTTGCTCTGTGACTTCACTGCTGTACTAAAAGAATACAGGTTGGATATCTGTTTAAGCTTGCAATGACATGTTGTGCTTCTTTGTCATGCTGCAACTTGTAATTGATCATGGCTTTGTGCTGTCAAATGTGTTGAAAAGGACCTTCAATCTTCGAGTTGCTACTTCCATCGATGATGCTTGCTTTGGATTAGAACCCGTGCTTGACACGATCCTTTATTCATTTTTTCATTCATTTATTCATGTAAACAAGTTATTATTATACTAAGAAAAATTTATTTGTTTCCCGAGTCACTAAATGACATTAACTACGGTCAGCCATGTAAGACATTTGATCTCAAGAACTTATTATCCATAGTAAGGCTTTTGTCTTTGAACTTTTAACCCTCAACAAATGGGGTTTGTCGTGTTTTCAACGTCTCTAAAATTACGGAAATATTTAGTACGACTGCAGAAAAAAAAAAATAATAAATTACAAGAATTGTATGATCTAATTTTCAGTAGCAATTATAGGGAATCCTAGTTTTCCTTCCGTTTCCTGTTTACCTGTCCGAGCCCAAACGAGCTTCCTCAGCGCCCTCCGTTGAATCTGCGCCAGTAACAATCTAATTGTCCTTTCACTTTCGGGAGTGGTGACGTGGCACCGAATCATGTAGATGAGAAACGCTTCCTGTCTCGCACAAACCTGCCGGTCGGGCCCCCGATTTAACTCACGACTTAATATCTCGGCGTCATGTGCCTGTTTCGCTGACACAACTTGTAACGGTCGAGACAAGGAGCCACCCGTTCAATGTAACACAACACTCGTAGAGTCTTTTAATTGGCCGAAAGAATGGAGCCCACCGGGATCCACCTCTTATCCGCTCTTATGTCTAATTATAAGCTGCGACAAAAAAGGGGTACCCGATGAGCTTTTCTTGGGGAGGAACAAAGGTTACGGCAGAGCTTTCTATAACGGGACGGGACCCGTTCCTATCCAAGTAACGGAGTTTCTAACGACCAAGTTGGGCCGTCATCTTTCTATATATCTGAAGAGTAACGCATCGAATTCTAAAGCTCAATAACGCAAGAAAGCATATAACAATCCCCGAGAGGCCGCCCGCAAACGGCAATGGCTACCAAAATCCCCGCCAGAATACCCCCATCCCTCCTCGCCCGATCTCTCTCCTCCGCCTCCTCCATCGCCGAGAAGCTCCCGAAGGCTTCGTCGCCGGCATCCCCGGCCATCGACCTCTCCGACACCCAGCGCCTCTTCGCCTCCGTCCCCACCGCCTCCCTCCTCCACTCCCTCGCCAACCTCTCCGCCATGGCCGCCGGCCCGCTTGTCGACGTGGGCGTCGCGGTTCTGCGGGCCGCCTTGGCGTCGGAGGGGCAGCTCCTCCGGGCCGCCGCCATCGGGGTGGCACGGGCGACGGTGCATCGCCACTTTTGCGCCGGCGAGGGGTTCGAGGACGCGGGCCGCGCCGTCACGGGGATGTGGGAGGAGCAGGGGCTGCGCTCGATCCTGGACTACGGGATGGAGGACGCCGAGGACAGCGCAGCTTGCGACCGCAACCTCGCCGGCTTCCTGCGGACGGTCGAGATGGCGTCGTCGCTCCCGCCCTCCTCCGTAAGTAGTTTATTTCACGATTAAGTGATTCGTAATTGATGAATCTTGGCATGCAACGAGTGCGATACCAGTGGTATCTTCGATCGATAGAATCGAATCTCCATAGTTCATTACAATGATTCCTGAGAAACGCGTTACGTAAACGTGATTTGATTCGGGAATCGCTCTAGTTTCTTGTGAGTGGTATGAGAGAGTGAAATGATAGAGAGGTTGTGGTTTCAACTTTATTTTCGTCACCTATGAAGATTTGAAGTTAAGATTAGAAATCAATGAGATGCAGTCGTGCAAATAGTCTGGCAAGAAGAAAAGGGTAGAGGGTGGAATTGCTTTGAAGTGGTCAACTAAATTTATTGACCTTCCAAAATGGAGGAATCTAAGACTAATAGAATTTTAGATATGTTATAATTAGAAAATAATTTTTACTTCTTCTCGCCAAGAACAAATGAAGCTGACGAAGCTTTTCTGATCAGGCAAGCGTATGCATAAAGATCACAGCAATTTGCCCCATTTCGTTGCTGGAGAGAGTCAGCGATCTGCTGAGGTGGGAGCAGCAAGACCCGACACTGCGACTTCCATGGAAGACCAATTCAATTCCCGTTCTCTGTGACTCCAGCCCCCTTTACCTTACACGTTCAGCGCCAGATCCTCTAACTGAGATGGAAGAATGCGACCTCCAGTTGGCCTCACAGAGGCTGTCCAAGATCTGCGAACAATGCACAGAAGCCAACATCCCGCTGCTGATCGACGCAGAGTACACCTCGGTGCAGCCTGCGATTGATTATTTCACTTATTCAGCAGCGGTGCAATTCAATCATGGCAACCACCCTATCGTCTTCGGAACGATCCAGGCTTACCTGAGGGACTCCAAGGAGAGGATGGTGAATGCCGTCGAAGCTGCGGAGCACGAGGGGGTCTCTTTGGGGGTCAAACTAGTGAGAGGTGCATATATAACAAGAGAGACCAAGTTGGCATCATCCTTGGGCGCGCCATCGCCCATTCATCCGAGCATCCAAGAAACACACAATTGCTTTAATAGTTGCGCTTCCTTCATGCTCGAAAAGGTCAGGAGGGGATCTGGTGCCGTCATGCTTGCCACCCACAATGTTCAATCTGGTAGGTGTGCTGTAATCATCAAGACTCAGTCTCCGTGTTACTTTGAGTACCTGGGTGATCATCTGCCATGGGAACTGTTGCAGGACAAATAGCTGCAGAAAAAGCAACGGAGTTGGGAATTGGGAGGGTTGACCGCAAACTCCAATTCGCGCAGCTAATGGGGATGGCAGATGGACTCACATATGGTCTAAGGAATGCGGGTTTCCAGGTGAGCAAGTACGTGCCATTTGGGCCAGTGGAGCAGGTCATGCCATACCTGCTCAGGAGAGCCGAGGAGAACAGAGGACTCCTTTGCACCACCACAGTTGACAGACAGCTCATAAGGTTTATGATCTCAAACCATTGCACAACCATGTCACTTTTACTTTCTCCAACTTCAAACTTTCAAAACGTCACATTGCTATGTTTTCTCCAGGAAGGAGATCTTGAGAAGACTTGCTACTGCAGTTGCTTGGACTACTTAGTTTCACTCAAATCAAGGGTTAGTGTGTTTAACATGTATAATTGTACCTATAATAACAACAGATATCTAGCATGTTGTCTTTGCTTCACTCACCTCACAAAATTTTGCTAGATGAGATCTTCGAATGATGACAAGTTCTCTTCACACCCTGTTCTTATTTCAATCTTAGTTGCTAATTTGTAATATACTATATGCCTTCTTATAGGTGATCGTAGGGAGCTTCATTTATGCCGGATCAAAAAGCAAAGAACAAAGCAAAAGCCAGCAACGAAACATGTACAGAATTAGAACCAGAGGCTGGGGATAACCAAGGTGCCCCGTGTGGTGCACTTCCCAATCAATCAAAAGCTCATGTCGACATTAACTTGACACGAGGACAAATCTCGATCATTACGAGTCAAAATGGTGGCGTTCTTATGGGTCATCACGTAGCAACACTCCATGAGACCTGCAGAACTCGCTTTGTTTGACCATTAAATCTCGTAACTTTTGGTAACATGTTGCCACCAACAGGTCTCATCATCCCTCTGAAGCTTCTCGGAGAAATGTTTGCTCTGCGACTTCACTGCTGTACTAAAAGAATCTGGGTTGGATGTATGTTTAAGCTTGCAGTGACATCTCTGCAACTTGTAATTGATGATGACATTGTGCTGTCAATGTGTTGAACAAGAGTTTCCAGCTTCATGTTGCTACTTCCTGTGATGATTTTTTTGGCCTATGTTGGCTGTCATAATTGCATTGGACAAGCCTTTGGAAATGTAGAACCAAGTTAATTTTCATGGCCCAGAAAAGAGTACATCGTATCAGTTTTGAAAGATCAAACAATTTATGAGTCAAGGTGACATATTTAGCAAGTTATCAATGGACATAATGTAATACTTCAGATTTAATCTAATATCAGATGTGGATAAGAATTTGGATTGATTTATGATGATCCCATGTACGTGTATTAATATTATTAATTTAAGTTTAAATATTTTGAATCAGCAGAGTCGATACAACAAGATTAATAAATTAATTATCTCATCATATCATATCATGATAAATAGTATTAGAATTAATAAATATATTATATTAGAGTATGATTTTGGATTATATTAAACCTTGACGATAACTCCTACGTTGGAAAGATTATAATACTTTAGTTTGATTCAAGTTCAACAAGTTAGGTTGGGTCATGACAAATAGTATCAACAAGATGTATGACTCATGTCAAGGATAAATTCTTATATGTGCAGAGTCACCATTTAATTATAATATAATATGGTTTTATAAATGTATTATCATATATTTATATTTAAGTATTTTGAAACAATCGCTTCGAGCTCACCAAAATAAAAGGTATCTCATCAAATCAAATCACGACAAAGGATGACAATTATATTGAGCTTCATATGCATGGTGGCATTATATTGTGGCTTGATTCTGGACTATCTTGATCAACACTATATAGTGATTATGATACCTTAAGTAGTTTCGCATAAGAAGTAAAATAATAATAAATGAAAAGATTTAGATGGGTCAACTATCATTATTTTGGGTCAATATTTCATACTTAAACAGGACAATATTATGTAATAAAACAAGGTACACATCTGTCCCGTTGATTGTTCCCTTTTTGTCTTCCATTTATTAAAAAAAAATCTCAGTTTTTGTTCATTCATTTATTTCTTTTCGTTTTCTATGCTTGAACTAATTTATTCATTTATTCACGTAAACATGTTTTGGCACGGGCATGAGACTTTGATACTTCATAATTTTTATTTGTTTTCTAAATCATTGGACAACATTAATTAAAAAGCTGACTAAAAATCCAGTATTCTTAATATAAATGAGGCGAAAAGAAGTCTAAAGGAACTGATCAGTAATTTAAAAAAAATAAAACAAAATTAGAAACATTTAATAATAATAAAATTTTTCATTCCAAATTCAGATTCAGATTCAGATTCAGATTCTAATTAAGAATTAGAACATGATTAGGGTTTTATCTCTGTTGAGACATTTGGGCTTATTAATGTGTTATTATATAGGTGATAGATCTTATGTTTGAGTTCATACGTGAGCATCAGTTACATCACTTAATATAATAATTTTTTATTTTTTTAGAAAATTATGTTTATATATATATATATATATATATATATATATATATATATATATATATATATATATATATATATATATATATATATATATATATATATATATATATATAGGACAACGTATTAAAAAAGCCGAGAATTGTATGATCTAACTCTCAGTAGGAATTTGAGGGGATCCTTTATTTTCTGTATACCTGTCCGAGCCCAAACAGCCACGTGAGTCGTAAGCTGCACCTTAGCATCCTTCGTTAAATCTTCGCCAGTAATAATCGAATAATCCTTTACTTTTGGTAGCATATGAGCTGTTCCATATCTCAAGTGATGGTCAAATTATTTATTTGGGAATGCACAGCCCTCCTACGCTATAATACTTACCACACTTCTTTCCTCGGTGGAGGCTGACCTTCTCTACCGAGCTCCTCCTTTAATGGACGACGGAGGAAGCGTTCGCTACTTTGTTGGGTGACGTCGCACTGCGTGTATCCTTATCGACACAGATTCCAGCGGTCCCGCGAGTCAACCCTAACCGAGGTGGACCGAATTGCCCTTTGAATCGTCTACGGATGGCGACGTGGCATCGAATCGTATAGAAGAGAAACGTTTCGTATCTGGCAGAAACGTGCTGGGCCGGTCTCCGATTTAAATCACGACTTATATACCGGCTCCGCGAACCGATCTCGCTGACACATGGAACGGTCAAACCAAGGAGCCACAACTTAATTGTTACACAGGACTAATACCATCTTTTAATTAGGCAAATGAGTGGAGCCCACCGGGATTCACCTCTTCTTCTACCTAATAATAAGCTGTGGAAAAACGGGTACGCGAATTTTTAGGAGGGAACCAAAGTTACAGCTGAGCTTTCTATAACGGGAGCCGTTTCTCTGCGAGTAACGGAGTTTGCGACGCCCAAGTTGGGCCGTCGTCTCTCTATATATCTGAAGATTAATGCGTCGAACTCTCAAAGCTCAATACGATTCTTCCGCAAGAAAGCGTAAGCCATACCTTGAGAAGCCGTCCGCAGATGGCAATGGCTACCAAGATCTGTGCCAGAATCCCCGCATCCCTCCTTGCCCGATCTCTCTCCTCCGTCTCCTCCCTCACCGAGAAGCACCCGGAGGCTCCGTCGCCGGCGAACCCGGTCATCGACCTCTCTGACACCCAGTGCCTCTTCGCGTCCATCCCCACCGCCTCCCTCCTCCACTCTCTCGCTAACCTATCCGCCATGGCCGCTGGCACCCTTGTCGACGTGGGCGTCGCGGTTCTGCGGGCCGCCTTGGCGTCGGAGGGGAAGCTCCTCCGGGCCGCCGCCATCGGGGCGGCAAGGGCGACGGTGCACCGCCACTTCTGTGCCGGCGAAGGGTTCGAGGACGCGGGCCACGCCGTCACGGGGATGTGGGAGGAGCAGGGGCTGCGCTCGATCCTGGACTACGGTATGGAGGACGCCGAGGACGGCGCAGCCTGCGATCGCAACCTAGCCGGCTTCCTGCGGACGATCGAGATGGCGTCGTCGCTTCCGCCCTCCTCCGTAAGTCCTTTACTTCACGAAATAAGGATTCGTAATCGATGAACCTTGGCATGCCACGGATGGGATAGCAAAAGTGGTATCTTCGATGGATAGAATCGAATCCCCATAGCAGTTCATTACAATGATTCCTAGGAACCCCGTCACGTAAACGTGAAATAATTTGGGACTCGCTCTAGTTTGATGGTCGTCACTGATTTGGTGGTCGATGCCTGCAAGTGGGAGAAGAGAGTGACATGCTAGAGAGGTTGTGGTTTCAACTTTATGTTGGTCACCTATGAAGATGTTACGTAGTTTTCAACTCTCACTACGCCAAGAGTTGGGCCATAGGGACATCAGACTCATGTCTTTCTTAGTTGAGGTAAGATTTGAACTCGCGATTAGGAATCAACGAGAAGAGGGAACAGGGAGTAATTGCTTTGAAGTAGTCGACTAAATTCCTTGTCCTTTCAAACTTTCTAGAATGTTGGATTTGTTAGATTTGGAAAATAACCAAACGAATCTAATGAAGCTTTTCTGATCAGGCGAGTGTATGCGTAAAGATCACAGCGATTTGCCCCATCTCGTTGCTGGAGAGAGTCAGTGATCTGCTAAGGTGGGAGCAGCAAGACCCTACTCTGCAACTTCCATGGAAGACCAATTCGATTCCCGTTCTCTGCGACTCCAGCCCCCTTTACCTCACACGTTCAGCGCCAGATCCTCTAACTGAGACGGAAGAGTGCGACCTCCGATTGGCCTTGCAGAGGCTGTCCAAGATCTGCGAACGATGCACAGAAGCCAACATCCCGCTGCTGATCGACGCAGAGTACACTTCGGTGCAGCCCGCGATTGATTACTTCACGTATGCAGCAGCGGTACGCTTCAATCATGGCGACCACCCTATCGTCTTCGGAACGATCCAGGCTTACCTGAGGGACTCCAGGGAGAGGATGGTGAACGCCGTCCGAGCTGCGGAGCGAGAGGGGGTTTCTTTGGGGGTCAAGCTAGTGAGAGGTGCTTATATGACAAGAGAGACCAAGTTGGCATCATCCATGGGCGCGCCGTCGCCTGTTCATCCGAGCATCCAAGAAACGCACAATTGCTTTAATAGTTGTGCTTCCTTCATGCTCGAAAAGGTCAGGAGGAGATCCGGCGCAGTCGTCCTTGCCACCCACAATGTTCGATCTGGTAGGTGTACAGTACTCATCAAGCCTTACTTTGCCTTGGTTTGAGAATCCAGATCATCATCCACCATGGAATCTGTTGCAGGACAAATTGCAGCAAAAAAGGCAATGGAATTGGGGATCGGAAGGGATGACCACAAACTGCAGTTTGCGCAGCTCATGGGAATGGCAGATGGGCTCACGCATGGACTCAGGAATGCTGGTTTCCAAGTGAGCAAGTACGTGCCATTTGGGCCAGTGGAGCAGGTCATGCCATACCTCCTCAGGAGAGCCGAGGAGAACCGAGGACTCCTTTGCACCTCCACAGTCGACAGACAGCTCATAAGGTTTATGATCTCAAGCCATTGCACAACCTTATCACATTTTCTTTGTCCAGCTTCAAACTTCTAAAACATCACGTTGCTATGTTTTCCCCAGGAAGGAGATCTTCAGAAGACTTGCTACTGCAGTTTCTTGGAGGACTTAATATCTCACTCAAATCAAGATACAGTGAGTTCAAACTGTATAATTTTACTATATTTAACGCACATTGCTAAATGAAGCCGGTCAAGGCTATATTTCGCAAGATTTTGATAGATGAGATCTTGGGTTGATGACAAGATTTCTCCTTCCCTTGTTCTCATTTCAGTCTGAGTTACTAATTTGTTATATGATGTTTACCTTCTTATAGGTGATTGTAGGGAGCTTCATATATGCCGGATCAAAGGCAAAGAACAAATCCAAAGCCAGCAACGAAACATGTGTAGAATCTGAACCTGAGGCTGGGGATAACCAAAGTACCCCATACAGTAGACTTTCCAGTCAAAACCTTAACCCCTCCTCGGTCATCAGCGGTTGACCTTCAAAGTTGGATAGGAGGAATGCTCATGTCGACATTGACTTCACGCGAGGGTTGTTCTTAATCGTTACGAGCCAGAATGGTGGTGTTCATATGGGTCATCAAGTAGCAACCCTCCATGAAACCTTGAGAACTCTCGTTATTTGGCCATTAAATCTCAGAGCTTTCGGTAACATGCTGCGACCAAGATTGACTTCACTGCTGTCCTAAAAGAATCCGGGCTGCTTATATCTGTTTAAGCTTGCAGTGACACTGCTGCGACTTGTAATTGATGATGGCATTGTGCTGTTATTGTGATGAACAAGAGTTTCCAGCTTCATGTTGCTACTTGGCCTGATGGTGCTTTTCTTTGCATACATTGGCTTTCAGAACTGGATTTGATGAGCCCTTGGAAACGTAGAACTCAGTTAATTTGCATGGCCAGCAAACGTAAGTCCCATCGTCTGACAAAGATCAAACAGTTCATGAGGTACGTTGACATATGAAACGAGTTATTAGATGGCTTGAATTGCCAACGAGGAGTGGCAGTGTTGCTTTCATAGTAAATAATCTGATTTCATGCTTAAATAATAGAATTTGATAGGTAGAACAGAATCTGGTCAAAACGTGGACCAGAAAAG
Organism: Musa beccarii; assembly: GCA_024322285.1. Taxonomy (NCBI): domain Eukaryota; kingdom Viridiplantae; phylum Streptophyta; class Magnoliopsida; order Zingiberales; family Musaceae; genus Musa; species Musa beccarii. The sequence goes on from CM044398.1 coordinate 41,591,993, forward strand.
TCGGCGTTGTCTGCGGTCGGGTCGGGTCGTGTCGTGTCGTCGTAGTCCACAACGTCACGTAGTGCCCTGTTCCTCCTATCCTTGTATCCACCTATAAATAGACGCCCACAGGGAAGACGAGCGTTGACCGTTTCCTCTCCCCTTTGTGCCTCCTATTCACTTCTATTTCCACAGGCAAATTTAGGATTCATATCCTTGTTTTTTTCTTTGGTGATTTCGTGGGGTTTTGTTTCTTTGGGTTTGTTCAGATCGGATCCGAGGATGTTGGAGCAGCTGCTGATCTTTACGCGGGGCGGGCTGATCCTGTGGGAGCTCGGCAACGCGCTCAAGGGCTCCCCGATCGACGCCCTCATCCGCTCCTGCCTCCTCGAGGAGCGCTCCGCCGATGCCGCCTTCCATTACGACGCCCCCGACGGATGCGCCGCGTACACCCTGAAGTGGGCCTTCGACAACGACCTCGGCCTCGTCTTCGTCGCCGTCTACCAGCGTATCCTCCACCTCCTCTACGTCGACGACCTCCTCGCCGCTGTCCGCCGCGAGTTCTCTCGGGTCTACGATCCCAAGCGGACCTCCTACGATGATTTCGACGAGACCTTCCGCCAGCTCCAGAAGGAGGCCGAGGCCCGGGCCGACGAGATGCGCAAGTTCAAGCAGGCCGACCGTGCCCCCGCGGCGCCTGGCAAGAAGCAAGTTCCTGGCTCCGCTTCCAGGGGTTCCGGGAAGCAACGGAGTAGTGGTGGTGGCGGTTCGGGGAAAGACGAGTCCGACGGTGATCCAGGAAAAGGTCGTCGGTCAGAGAATGGTAGTTCTAAAGGGCAAGAGAATGAAATCAAGCAGACTTCTCGCGCCCAGAGTGTAGTAGTACACGGAAAAGAGAACGGAGCCCCTCAAGCTGAGGCTTTCGATGTAAGTAAGCTACAGAAGTTGCGATCCAAAGGTGGGAAGAAGACGGATACTGGTGCTGGTGGCTGTAAGGCCGCCAAGGCAGAGCCGAAGAAGATTGCCAAGAAGAACAGAGTTTGGGACGATTCGCCGTCCGAGTCGAGACTGGATTTCACCGATCCAGTAGATGATAGAGGCGAAGGGCCTGAGGTTGTGGTAGCAGATCAGGGAGAGAGCATGATGGATAAGGAGGAAATTGTGAGCAGCGATAGTGAGGGTGAGGAGGATGGGGAAGTAGAGAATGAGAAACCTGGCACGAAGAAGAAGGGGTGGTTTTCGTCTATGCTCCAGAGGTAAATATCTCAATTTGGACCCCCTTAGTGTTACAATTTGGTGATTGCTTTGGTGCAGGATGATGCTTTTCTGCTAAGAAAAGATTGCTTTATTTTTATATACATGATTGTTGCAATTATTGATTTGTGATTGTTGTATGAAGCTACAACCAATTGCTCTGATAGGCTTTGGCATCTTTCATGTCTTAAATTTCACTTTATGAGAGCTTTTCCAAACCCAATTCACTTGGATAATTGGATTTATTTGTCGAGGATGTTACTACTGTATCTTTACCTGGTTCCTATCAAATTCATTTAGTAAATGTATGGCCTGTTTAGTCTAACTTTCTTTTTTATCAGCCTTCATTCTCTTTGCTTTACGACTTTACATTTGTTCTAGTGATTCATTTTATCCATATCTTGCTACATGACTAAAGTCTCCCCAGCTTATTTGAAACATCATTTTTGGCAAATCCAGTGAATTAATAGTTGATATTAAGATGGTCAACATTTGCTAAACCATATTGCATCAAAGTACCTGACAGGATTATCCAACATTTTCATTTCATTCGCTTAAGTGTCCTGGTCATATTCATAATTATTTGAGAAGGGATGGGAGATCAGCTTTCTTGTTCCTTTCTTCTTCAGAAACAATCGGATTGTATCATGAGCATACGTGGCAACCCTAAATAGGCATGATCCCTGGCAACCATCAATATTCTGCAACACAAAAATGTAGGACTTGCAGTGGCATAAAAACGATTGCCTTTTGTTTTTTCGTGTTTATTTTTTCTCAGTTATCTTACAGCTAAATATTAGTATGGGCCATCTCTATAGTCGTCAGCTAATGTATGAGTGGTCTAAAATTGAAGTCATGAAAGAAGTATATATCAGAATTCAAAAGGTGATCACTTAAATCGTCCTTCTTTCCTGATCACACTGGAGATTTTGCAATAATAAGGAATATTTTGGATTTCTCAATGGTCTGAAAGATTTTTTCCTTCACAAGTATAATTGCTAATCCATGTAAACCTGAATCTAACTGTTGTGTTTTCTTGGCTTCAGCATTTCAGGTAATGCTGTGTTAGAGAAATCTGACTTGAGACCAGCACTGAAAGCTCTCAAGGATAGGTTGATGACCAAAAATGTGGTATGTGTCTGATCTTATCCGCTTGGTCTATGCATGTATATAAAGTTCTGATGTTTGTTTCAACTGGTGAACTTGTCACTACATTCTTAGAATTACTTTTTCATGATACTTTCAGGCTGAGGAGATTGCTGAAAAGCTTTGCGAATCAGTAGCAACAAGTCTTGAAGGGAAAAAGTTGGGCTCCTTTACAAGAGTGTCTTCAACAGTACAGGTTTTGTAGGCTTATTGCTTTTTTAATTTCTTTTGTTGCAGGCTTCATTTTTCTGCAGTTGGCTCATGCAAAACCTTCTATGTTAATGTTGGATGACAATTGCAGACAGCTATGGAGGAGGCGCTCCTTCGCATTTTAACTCCAAAACGATCCATCGACATTCTGCGAGATGTCCATGCTGCCAAGGAGCAAGGAAGACCTTATGTTGTTGTTTTTGTTGGTGTCAATGGAGTTGGAAAATCTACCAATCTTGCCAAAGTAAGCATATTTTTATCTTAATTTGCCAAAGTTAACTGGTATTGGTCCTATTACATAGCACCTTTTTTTTTTTTTTTTTCATTTTATAGGTTGCTTACTGGCTTTTGCAACATAAAATTAATGTCATGCTGGCAGCATGTGATACATTCAGGTCAGGTGCTGTTGAACAGCTTCGCACGCATGCACGCAGACTCCAAGTATGCTATGTTTTTTCCTTTTAATTGTCATTATGTGGTGTATGCTATGTTTTGGTTCATTTTCTTGTTGTTTGTTGGAGTTCACCACCATCCTGTTTTTGTCATCGTTTGATGGTGCAACTTGATTATAGGCCTAGAAAGTGTCAAAGATTATCAATGTACAATTGTTCAGTCGACTTCCATAAGAAAACACTTTTGACATGTCAATATGATATGCTGTCTCCCTGTAAATATGTCATTTTCTTTCTCGGTGTTGAAGGTTAAATGATGAAATTAACATGGCATCAACACCCATATGTACAAGTTATATTCCAATGTTGGTGTCACTTGAGCAGTACTACAGTAATGGAACAATATTTGAGAATAACTAAAATGCTTTACAGATACCTATTTTTGAGAAAGGCTATGAGAAAGATCCTGCGATTGTAGCAAAGGAAGCTATCCAGGAAGCCAAACGCAACAATTCAGATGTTGTTCTTGTTGACACAGCTGGTCGAATGCAGGTAAGATTGCTTAGTTGTTTGAGGACTATTTCGATGGCTTAACATTTATGACATATATATTCTGTATGTATTCTTCTTCCCGGCGTCATCGCTTATCAGGATAATGAGCCACTCATGAGAGCACTCTCCAAGCTTATCAATCTCAACAACCCAGATCTAGTTCTTTTTGTTGGAGAGGCTTTGGTTGGAAACGATGCTGTGGATCAATTGACAAAGTTTAACCAGGTGCTGTATGATTTTGCTGGCTAATTTGCAAGATCACCAATTCAACACAAAGGGCATATCTCCTCTCATTTCTTGGCTTGACATACCTTGCAGAAATTAGCCGACCTGTCCATGGTTCCTAATGCCAGGTTGATTGACGGCATCTTGCTCACCAAGTTTGATACAATCGACGATAAGGTGGCAAACTGTATGCTGTCGAAGTTGCTTTTACAATTAGCCGTCAATGTTTTCCTGGTTTTTGTAACCTGTGAAGGCTTTCATGCAGGTTGGAGCAGCTCTTTCCATGGTTTACGTTTCTGGAGCTCCGGTGATGTTTGTTGGTTGTGGTCAATCGTATACAGACCTTAAGAAGCTCAACATCAAGTCCATTGTCAAAACTCTTCTGAAGTGAATGTAGTTCTCTGCTCTCTCTCTCTCTCTCACTACTGTTGGCTACTCCTGCTTTGAGTTTAATCCCGTGTGACCTCATTTTCTTGGCATTGGAAGCAAATAAATCATAATGGCTCGGTTTGGATTTATGATGTTATTATGCTTGTCTTATTGGAATTGTTGTTCTCTGCTTGAGAATTTGCATGGTAAAACAAGTCACTTTATTCATGTCATACATGCATTGTGGGGGAGCTCATCAATCGACCAGGGGGTTAACAACATGCCCCAAGAACAACACTGCGTCGCTCTCCTCCTCCATGATAGCAAACATAAAAGGATGGTCAGCTGAGAAGTCGACAGGTGGCCGATAACACTGTGCTCTAAAACATACGGCGGTCGCTGCAGCTGCTGTGGTGCCTTCTTCGTCAACCTCAATCCTCGCTTTGTGGTGCACGCGTGAGATGAATAGATTATCTCGTGGAGGCAGATCTGACACCATCTCTGTGAAATCTGCATGCCCACCATCAAAAGGAGCTTTCATGCCCAAGTCTGCCAAGACTTTTGATGCTTCGAATTCGCACACAAAATTGAACTTTGGAATCATGAAATTGCGAACTTCAACGTCGCTACGTGGGGTGTGGTCCTTGATGAAGCTGGGATCAGATGAGAGCTTGTGGATGAGTAGAGGAAGGCCATCTTTCTTGTCAGGAAGAAACATTAGCATGTAGAGGAGACTTCTCTGGTTTGGGTTCCGTCGGTAGCACAGTTTCAGCACTTTGAAGCCATCGAAGGAGGAGATGAACTGATCTCTCCGAGAAGTCATGAATGGCACTTGGACTGTACCGTTGTCCAGGAGATGAAATGTTCCATGTCTGGTAACAGAAGCATCAAACTTGTCAGCCCACGCTCCTTTGAAGTAGAGAGCGTTAGCGAGGATAAGCCTTGTGTACCCATCCACAGTTCCCTCAGGGATAAGCTCGTTGATGAGCCCATTCGTCTCGTTTTGAACCCACTCATTGACTTCCTTCGCTGCTTCATCAGCCTGCCAACACAAATAAATGAATAAAAGTTACTTGTGTAGCACTGTGAGGAAAGTTTCAACCATTAGGATATGTATATTTTTATTTTCCTAAACTTATTTGGTTTTTTTAAGTATCCTAATGATGATAAAAGATTCACATAACCTTTTTGTAAGGAATAATGTAACATATAACCAAAAAAAAATCTATAGTAATGTTTAAATTCGTAAAGTCTCCATTTGTTTATTTATTTACAGAAAGCACAAAATTAATCGATGTCAGACAAAGATAAGGTCGTTGTCTCACCTGCTGCCGGAAGTCGACGGACTTGGCCACCGCCCCGTAGACGGAAGCGGCCACGTCATGGAAGCCCGGCTTCAGGGTCAACGACCGGTCGACCCACACCCCGTTGACGAAAGACAGGCGCGGCCCGGCGCTTTCTACGCGGCCGTCGCCGTCGGGGCGGACGGACGCCACGAGTCGGGCGCAGGCGGAGTTGAGGTGGTCAACGGTCGGGGAGCCCAGGAAGGAAAGCATCCGGTGCAAGGTCTCGCCGCCGGCGCCGGCGGCAGCGAGGCCGAGCGCCGCGCGGATGGACAGCGGGGAGAGGACGAAGTTGGAGCCCTTGGCGGCGGCCGCGAGCCCCACGCGCTCCGCCACATGGAGGCAGGAGTCGACCTCTGTTGAGCTCATGGCGTCCGAGAGAAAGAGGGGGCGGGGTGGGGGGGAAGACAGAGGACGAGCGCACCAAGGAGTGAGTGGCATTGCTGGGGGGGCTGGGGGAGGGGGCGCGCGGCGCGCGGGGGGGTTGCGCGGGGCGCCGGACCGCGGGGGCGGAAGACAGAGGACGAGCGCCCCGAGACGGGAACGGCGTTGGGGTTGGCTCACCGCCTTATATAGGATGACGAGACTTCACGGGAAAGCAAGCCAATTGACTCAGAGACGTTCGTTGAGGTGTCGTCAGGACCAAGGAGCCTTCACGACCAAGGAAACAAAGATGGAATATTAAATGATATCATTTTTTATAATATTTTATTTAATCAGACCCGTTTAAATCGGATCGCGTCTGCAAATGAGTTCAATAGAAGAAATTAGATGTCTAAATCAAAGATCAAGATCGAATATATATATATAATGCTTTCCTTGATTGCAACTTTGTTATGTTGACCATGATACATATTTCATCTGAATTGCTCTATAAATTTGGAACCACAAATAATTATACTCTAAAAATGAAGCAATTAGCTTATTATTAGAGTTATGTCTTCCCTAACATGCAAACAAAAAAGATTGTAACATCCAAAAACTGTGCCTTTAAAAATATGATGTCTAGTTGAGAAGATGGAAGTTTCGTAGTTAATAGTGATAGGGAAAGTAACAACACTAACGTGACACTACTAATTCATTCGATCAAGAATTATCATCTAAGCAATGATATAATTAAAAGACCCGGTGCTCTTTCCTTGCAATCGTCGATAGGAGCACAATCCATTCATCATTATGTCACATCATCTTAAAATTATTGTATTCTGAGAGTTATGATCCTGTCTTAAAAATCGATAATATTATATTCAATAAAAATCTAATTCTAGAATTCAAACTAATTTGAAGATATAGAGAAACATTCAAATATCAATCATATCCATAAAACCTGTACAGTTATAATCATACATCACATTACTCAAACACTTATGAAACTCAAAGCTGACTTAATAAAACATTAACAACACTTATAAATCTACAAGCGTAAGAATTTATATAATCAAATCTCTAATCATTTACCACAAGTTCATATCATCGTAAACTAAACTTAACATTCCAAAATTCCAAACCTGAAAGATCTTTTAAAGCCTTTACATAATACATCAATTTAGATTTATCAACAACATTTCATTACATACAAAACATACTTATACAACAATAACATAATAACTCACAAAGACTTGCCACAATCTGAATAGCTTTTCATTGCCTTAACTCAATTTAAGCATCTAAGTGAGTAACAAGTTAACTTGAAAAAATGTTATATAGCAATAGAGTGAACTACAAAGTTCAGAGTTGCAAACATATTTAGAACAAGATATGATAGTTTCAAACAAACTTGATATCGAAATACAAGACAGAGATACAAAAATTCATGAATATCAACTCATTAGATACAAGATCGCAAATGTTATTTCAATTACAACATATTTGGTTCATAACAAATGGAGAAAAGAGTAATTAGAGCATATCAAATGACATATAGAATATTTCAAAATATATCAATGGTGTATAGGACATTTCAAAGCATATTAATAACGTATGAAATGTTTCATAGCATATCAACGGCATATGAAACATTTCGAAACATATCAATAATGTATGAAAAGTTTCAAAGCATATCAAGGACAAATAAAATATTTCAGAATATATCAAGGACGTATGAAATGTTTCGGAGTATATCAAGGGCAAATAAAGTATTTTGGAACATATCAATGATGTATGAAATGTTTTGGAATATATTAATGACATATGAAATATTTCGGAGCATATCAAAAGCATATGAAATGATTCGGAATATATTTCGAAGAATAACAATAGCATATGAGATATCTCAGAACATATCAATATATCAAATAAGAAACAGAAGCTCAAATGTCACAACTAACGTTCATTCATTTCATTCTCATCTTTGGATATCATATCAAAAATATAGATGGTGTAGTGGGACCACAAACATAATATAGTTTATCTATTTCTAGATGATCACCAAACATAAGTCTCCCACGTTTGGGAGCTCCACCCACGCTTGAGTGAAATCATAGGGAGTCGACAAAGCGTCGCGAGCTCTAAGCACATACCCTTTACCATTTCTAACAAAGGTCTAAATTATCCCACAAGACACCATAGTATAAAAGGATAATGTGAACAATAAAATTGGTGCATATCGAAAGCACATGCGGAATAATGAAGCGTACATGTGCCTTTATGAGTTAATACGATGCAAACATATCTTTCACAAATACATTCAAATTTGAAAGAAAATAAAAGTAAGAGCATACAAGGATTCGAAGCAATAATATAAAGCTAATTTCCAAAAGAGATGAAACATGAATAGGCAAATCAACAAAAACCCAATCATGGTAGAATTTGAGGGACATATTACAAGAATTATTTAAATAATTAATTATACTCTAAATTACTCAAAAAAAAGGTATGTACAGAAAGATCTATGCGTCTAGTCTCCAACAAAATATGTTTTGCTCAAATCAAAGTTCTCAATAGAGAGTTATAAATAGTTTAGTATCAAAAGGTCAGAAATCATGATCCCTATTTTATATAATCCATAGGGTTAATTAAAATAGGAATCTGAATAGTCATTTGGACTCTAAATCTTTTAATCCATATATCAAAAGAAAGATCTATGAGTCTAAATTCTAATGAATAAAGTTTTGTATAAATCAGAGTTCTCAATAAAGAGTTTTAAGCCAATCAGTAATAAAAGGTTAGAACTTACAATCTCTATTTTACAGAATTTATAGGATCAATTAAATTAGATGTTTGGATAGTCAAATTTGCTCCAAATCCTTCAAGTAAGCTATCAAAAGAAAGGTTTACAAGTCTATATTCAGATTAAATAAGTTTTGCCTAAATTGGAAATCTATACAAAGATTTATAGCCAAAAAAAAGTAAAAGGGTTAGAACCTCGATAATTTTTCAAATTCAAATCTTTCCATTCCAAACAATAGAGATATCATATTTCAATACTAGAACAATTCAAATTTCTCATATCCAAGGCCAAAGAAAAGATTATAATTATAGAAGAAAAGATTGGAACACTTGACTTTCGAAGATTTCGATCCAAGAAACTGTAAGCCCAAATCTTTCTTCAAATCTTCCTCTTCCTCTTCTCCTTGTTTTGTTTTCTCCTATCTTTTTTCTTTCTCCACAATTGCAGCTTGTGCAGAATGTCGAAGGGTATAATTGTTTGTTCTCCCCTCCTCTTCTCCTCCTTCTTCTTTCCCAACTGCAACTGCCATAGCTGCAACCATAGCCGTAGCCTCTTCTTTCCCTTCTCTTCTTTCTTTGTCCTCTTTTTCCTTCCTCTTCTTCTTTCCCAGCTGTAGCTGCCACAGTCGCAGCCACAACCTTCCCTCCTCCTCTTGTCTTCTTCTTCTTCCTTCCTCTGCTTCTTTCCCAACAGCAACTGCCACAGCCGTAACTGTTAGAGCTAGCCCCAGGAAATTATCACAGGGTAATTTGGCAACCCAATAAAGACAATAAACAGAAAAGAATAAAAGAAACAAGAACATCGAATTTACGTGGTTCGGTCAATTGACCTACGTCTATGGATGAAAGGAGGAGCAAATCTCTACTAACAATGGGACAATTACAAATACCTTAGGAAAATGTTCCTATGCCATAAAACACCTGAAACTACTAAACAAGAAAAGCCCAAATATTTAACTTAATGTGGACTTAATAGAAATTAAATCCAAAGTGGCTTTTCTTGTGGTGTGATATGGTGCATATTGCTTCTGAGATGGAGGCTCCTATTTATAGCTGCAATAGGAGATAACCAATCTGATTTTCCCGATGTGGGACTAAAGGACTTGCCAAACTAACAAATCTCCACCTTGGCATGTCCCAACATTAACAATTAGCAGAACTTGCTCCACCTTCTTCACAAAAGCCCCAACGGGCAATTACCAACAATGAATATTAACCAAGTCCAAGCACTGCTTGAACTTGTGAACTAGAAGAGGCTTTGTAAGCATATCAACTGGATTGTCCTTCGTATGAATTTTCTGAACAAGGACCTTTCCTTCAGCAATGGTATCATCACAATAAACTACATTTGAGTAGGTAGTAGGCTCACCAACTCCATCAGTTTCTTCTGCAATAGACAAAGCATATGCAACTAAATTTGCATATCTTTGTGGTGGTCGAATAACTCTCCATGGTCTATCATTGGCTATGGAATATTGCTCTTCCTCTGGATCACCTTCGTTAGTAGATTCGGGAGAATTGAAACAGACTCTTTTCTGCTTTCCAAAAATACAGTGTTCACAAAAATCCAATGGCCCAGTACTCTGACCGCAAAGAAGACCCCTTTTACTTAATGTGCTCAAACCTTTTTCAGAATTAGACAATGATGATGACGAGACTGCAACTGATCCTGTGATAGTAGTTCTCTGCAAAATATATAAGCTACCAGACCTACAAGCTTTCATAATAATAAGGACACCTCTAGAAACTTTCATAACTCCACCTTCAGCTGTGTATTTGCACCCAAGAGCCTCTAGGGTGCCTAAAGAGATGAGATTCTTTTTCAAATCAGGAACATGTCTAACATTAGTGAGCGTCCTCACAATACCATCATGCATTTTAATTCGGATTGTGCCTTTATCAATAACATCACACGCAGCATTATTGCCCATCAAAACAATTCCACAATTACAAGATTCATATGTGGAAAACAAATCCCTACTAGGACACATGTGATAAGAATAACCCGAATCTAAAATTCATTCATTTTTAGACCTTGTCCTGTTATCAGTAGCAAAGAAAATATTTTCAAAATTCTCATCAGCTGCAACACTAGCTTCAGCGGACTCAGTAGTTTTCTCAACAATTTTTTCCTTTTGCTTTAATTTATTTTTCAATTTAAAGCAATCAGTCTTAATGTGCCCCATTTTATGACAATATCTATATTCCAAATTTCTATGTCTGGATTTAGATCTAGATTTAGATCTACTACTGTCAAATTCTCTTTTATCAGTTCTACCCCTGACAACTAGACCCTCGGCCTGATTTCCTCTATTTTTCCCAGTGATATCCCTATCAATCTGCTCCTTAGATTTTAATGCAGATTTAATTTCCTGATACGAAATTGTTTCTTTTCCATAAATCATAGTATCACGGAAATACTTGAAGGATTGGGGGAGAGAACACAAAAGTAATAGGGCCTTATCCTCATCATCAATCTTTGCATCTATATTCTCCAAATCCATAACTAATGAATCAAATTTATCAAGATGTGAGAGTATAGATGTACCTTCAATCATCCGAAGCATATATAAACTCTGCTTTAAGTAAAGACGGTTCTCCACTGTCTTCTTCATATACAAGGCTTTAAGCTTGTCTCACATGCTCTTAGCCGTAGTCTCCGTAGCTACCTCCCGTAAAACCTCGTCAGAAAGATTTAGAATAATGCTAGATCGAGCCTTCTTATCCATACTTGCAAAATCTTCTTCTGACATACCATCTGGAATTTTCTTAGCTCCCTGTAGTGCCAAATCAACTCCGTCTTGAACCAAAATAGCCTCCATCTTGAGCTGCCACATGCCGAAGTTGATATTTCTGTCGAATTTCTCGACAACAATCTTTGTTATTATCATTGTTGCCAAAAAGATCCCAAAACCAGGCTCTGATACTAGTTTGTTAGAGCTAGCCCCAGGAAATTACCACAGGGTAATTTGGCAACCCAATAAAGATAATAAATAGAAAAGAATAAAAGAAACAGGAACACCGAATTTATGTGGTTCGATCATTTGACCTACATCCACGGATGAAAGGAGGAGCAAATCTCTATTAACAATGGGACAATTACAAATGCCTTAGGAAAATATTCCTAGGCCATAAAATACCTAAAACTACTAAACAAGAAAAGCCCAAATATTTAACTTAATGTGGACTTAATAGAAATTAAATCCAAAGTGGCTTTTCTTATGGTGCGATGTGGTGCATATTGCTTTTGAGATGGAGGCCCCTATTTATAGCTGTAATAGGAGATAAACAATCTGATTTTCCCGATGTGGGATCAAAGGACTTGCCAAACTAACAGTAACCACAGCCTTCCTTCCCTCCTCTTCTCTTCTTCTTCCTTCCCCTGCTTCTTTCCAAGCAGCAGCTGCAGCCACAATCACAACCGCAGCCATAGCCATGCCGCAGCCCTCTTTCCTCTTCCCTTCCTCCTCTTCTCTTCGTCTCTTCTCTCCTCTTCCCCTTCTCTTCTTCTCTTCTTCCTCTCTATCCCCTCCTCCACCTATGCACCTCCTTGTGCAGAAGGTAGAGGAGTGTAGCCCACTTCTCTACCTTTTTCCCCTCCTCTCCTTCTCTTTGATAGAAGATAAGATTTCCTTAACTGCATGAGAAAATTTCGCTATTTTGTTGAGGAAAATTCTCTATCCTAAATGTGTATAAATAGACCTCGAAGTATATTGGTTGCAATAATGCATTTTACAATTATATTTCTATTCTATCATGGTATTAGAGTTGCTTGCCTAAGAGCAATGTCTCTTCTCGCTGTCCGACGACAACAATTGATCCTCACCGAGGCTTGCCACCTTCCAAGTTCGGCAAGCGGTGTTAACCTCGGTTGTTCAGCATTAAGGGGCAACATCCAAGGAGTTTCATTTCCTCTACTACGATCGATTTTCTGCTCCTCCTCCGGTGGCATTCCCTGCCACCAGATCTCATGGAACTCTGGCAAGGCTCCTCCTCTTCTTCCTTACCAACAATCGTCGCCTCCTCTCGACCGTTGCACAAAAGCAGGCTGAGCGCTCGCCACCTCCTCTCGCCTCTCTTTGTGGTCACCTCCCATCGCAGACTCATCCTGTTTCAGATTGCTGCCTCTCCTCCGTCGATAGCCGCTCTCTTCTTCCTTTGGTGGCTACTCTCTAGCATCGCCGATCTTCCTCATCGATGGACTTCAAATGAGCCGAGCGCCCACCTCTTCTCCCCTGATCTGTCTTGTCACAGTCGACAGCCTCCTCCTCCCTACATCGACGTCTTCTCCGACGCTGCAACTCCATCGAATACTTTTCTCTACCCCAAGCGCTCATCTCTGCATCGAGTGCCATGCTGGTCACCTCACCCTTAGCGCCCACTGCACCCTCCTCCCTTGTCTGTTGCTGCATCCCTCTTTCTACGTCTGTTCGCCACAGACACAATATGTCGTCGCAAGCCCGACACTGACATCGTCATCCCCAAGATCACCTTTGGGTGCTCTCATCATAACAGTGGCAACCTCAGCAACAGGACCGGTGGGCTTGTGGGACTTCGAGCCAGGCAGCTCTCCCTCATCTCCTAACTCGGTTCCTCCAATGATAGCATCACCATCCTTTTGCTGAAGGCAACAGCAGTGTGCAATCTTCAGCACTGATCCCGCCCCTATTCTGAAGACTACAAAAGCCATCGGATTCGACTCAAAGCTGAAGTCGAATTGTTTCTGAACCTCTTCTTCATCGGCGTGAAACTCTTCCCAACAAGTCTGCACCTTCTCCCTTCGGTAGCTACGATCTTTTGATCATGCGGTGCTCTCTTCTTCTTACTCGTCACTACTGTTTCTTGGTCACTGTCGCGCTTTCAGGAAGCAGCCATCATTGCCAAACATTTGCTGGGCCCAGTCTGCATGCAATAGTGCACCATGTGTGGCCTTTAGTGAAGCTATAATGAGGTGAGTGCAGCTTCATTGCTTCTTGCTTCACTGCTTCCTGCTCCCTCGCACAACACCCTTTGGAAGAGCTCAAGCCTGCTACAACTCCAACGCTTGCTGCTGCATAAGCAATCTGTCTTTTGAGCCTCTATTTCAAGTAACATCATCCTCCTCTTCTCCCTACTTCTGAAACCCATTAGAGCAGCGGGCATGACTCTGAAGGCTTGCCACGGCCAGCAGACATACTTCACCCGCCTTCACTCCAATCCTCTCACTTATGTCATGCTCCATAAGCTTGAGCAGCCATCGCGGTCTTCGCCAGCTTTTCCTTCAAGCTCAGTTTATTCTCCTCAGCTCCTCTCTCAGCAAATCCACCTACCACCCAAGACAATGCACTTCGTTCAAGGCTTGACGAGAACAAAGCATCCACAGACAGTGGGGATTGCATTTAACCAGGATCATCTTCATCATCTTAGGGTAAACGAAGGTGACGAACCTAAACATTCACTTCAGTTAGAACGGGATCCGTACATCCTATATTGGCCCGTAGAAGCTAAAGTAGTTGGAGATGTCTTCTTCGGTGAAGGTGTTGCTTCTCCTCCAATAACGACTGTGATTTTCTAATCGTCGGCATCACCTTCAAACCATCAATAATTGCTCATACGAACTCCTTCTCCGGCAAAAATCTATACTATTCTGTCATGAACTCTAAGCCCTCGAATCAGTATAGCTACTCAGAATGTTTTCATCGTCTACTTCTGATATTTTAGTTACTGTTTCTATAGGGAATCATAGTGCTTCTCCACATACAGGACTTATCTCCATCAATGCTGCCACGCTAATCCCTTTCAAGTTATCAAAAGACGGTAACTACGCATCTTGGCGAGCCCAGTTTACCAACCTCCAATTTGGATACGACTTACTAGGCTACGTCGACTACTCTCTCAGTTGTCCACAAGCAATGATGAACATCCCCGAAGAATATAGTCCAGTACCAAATTCAGCTCATAAACTATGGTTACGTCAAAACCGTCTCATCCTCGAGGCTATTCAAGCTTCAGTTGCTGGTGATGGGGAACCAAAAGGATAGGCAATAAACAATAACTTTTGTATAAGAACAAATACTAGCAGGCCGTAACACACAGTGGAATTAAACAGAAATCACAATCAAATAGAACACCAAGATTTATGTGGAAAACCCCTTCAACATGAAGGGTAAAAACCACGGGGCAAACCAGAGAAAATCCACTATAAAAATAATGAATGTACAATTCTCGAATCTCTTGCCCAAAACCCAAGCAACAATCACAAGAGAATAACTGTGATACAAGGATCACGTCACTGTGCACAATATCCAAAACCTCCTCAAGCAATCACAGAAGAATTCACTGAAGATCTGATCTAACCTGAGATGAGAAACCGTTTGGATGAGTGAGAATAATTTCTATGTTTTCCTTGTCTTCTTCCCTTTCTTTTTCTCTTATTTTTCTACCCTTTTCTCCTCTCTTTGAATCCCTAATGTTGCTGCAAAGTTTCTGCCCCTTTGCTGCGATGTTAATCTCTTAATTTCGCAGCCACCATTAGCCCCTATATATAATTAGGTATAGGTTATGGTTTAGGGTTAACAAGAGGAGGGCTATGGGCTGCTAAAGCCCATATGGGCTGAACTGGGCTCTCAGCCCAACAACCTCCCCCTTCAGCCCATAAGGGAGGCTGTCACATGACTCCTTAGTGTAAATCCATGCCGACCAACTGTCGGCACATCTCCTGTCTCTCTTTCGGTAAGGTCTTTGTCAACATGTCTGCTCCATTATCATCTGTATGAATTTTCTAAAGTTGCAACTGCTTATCTTCAAGTACATTTCGAATCTAGTGATATCTGACATTTATATGCTTTGACTTGGAATGAAAAACTAGGTTCTTACATAAATGGATGGCACTCTGGCTGTCACAATGCACCACATAATTTTCCTATTTCAGCCCTAATTCTTGTAAGAATTCTTTCATCCATAATATTTCTTTACAAACCTCTATAGCAGTAATATATTCTGCCTCTATGGTGAAGAAAGCAATACACCTTTGCAATCTGGATTGCCATGACACGACTCCCCCTGCAAAAGTGAGTACAAAACCTGATGTAGATTTCCTTGTATCAATATCTCTGGCCATATCTGCATTTGTGTAACCCACTAGCACAGGTGGTCCACCTCCAAAGCTTAAACAAACCTTATAGCTTCCTCTGAGATATCTCAATATTCACTTCACTACTGCCCAATGCTCTTTACCTGGATTTGGAAGAAATCTGCTAGTAACACCCACTACATATGCGATGTCCGGCCTTGTACATACCATTGCATACATTAAACTTCCAACTACTGAAGCATAAGGAACCTTTTGCATTTCTCCTCTCCTCATCACGCGTGATGCACTGCTTCGAGCACAACTTGAAGTGACCTGAAAGAGGAGAACCAAGTGGCTTTACATTGCTCATACTGAACCTTTCTAATACCTTCTCGATGTATTTCTCCTGTGATAACCAAATCTTCTTGTTTTTCCTATCACGAGAAATCTGCATGCCCAATATTTGCTTTGCTGGCCCCATGTCCTTCATTGCAAAGGACTCACTCAGTTTCTTCTTCAACCTATCAATTGTATGCGTATCTTTTCCAAGGATAAGCATATCATCAACATAAAGTAAGAGAATAATAAAATCCTCACCAAACCGTTTGATATA
Organism: Musa beccarii; assembly: GCA_024322285.1. Lineage (NCBI taxonomy): Eukaryota > Viridiplantae > Streptophyta > Magnoliopsida > Zingiberales > Musaceae > Musa > Musa beccarii. The sequence continues at coordinate 41,608,295 of CM044398.1, forward strand.
CACACAATGATCTGAAGCCGTTCTTTTGTATCCATTTTCAATCATAAATGAATCAAACTTTATGTATCATTGTCTTGGAGCTTGCTTCAATCCATACAAACTCTTTCTTAACTTGCAGACAAAACTTTCTTTACCTTTGACTTTAAAACCTTCTGGTTGCTCCATATAAATTTTCTCCTCCAAATCACCATGAAGGAAAGTTGTCTTCACATCTAACTGCTCCACCTCTAAGTCCTGACTAGCAGTAATACCTAGAGCAACACGAATAGAAGACATTTTAACAACAGAAGAAAAAATTTCTTCAAAGTCAATACCTTTCTTTTGACCAAAGCCTTTCACAACCAATCTGTCTTTGTACTTTGGTTGAGAACAATATTCTTGAGTCTTCAACCTGAAAACCCACTTGTTCTTTAAGGCCTTCATTCCCTATGGAAGTTGCACCAAATCATATATATGATTCTTTTGTAGAGCGTCCATCTCTTCCTGCATAGCAACTAGTCACAATTTTTTTTGCTCACTTTCAACTGCTTCCTGGTAACTCTCTCGGTTCACCTACATCGTTAAGCATCACATACTCATCTCAGAGTATCTTTCGAAGAAAGGTGACGTTGTCTAGAAGATCTTCTCAATTGAGGTTCTGCGGGAAGTTGTTCCTCAACTTCTTCTTGCTCAACATGTCCTACAGGTAGATTAAAATCGGCTCTACACCTTCTTCCTGCAATCTCCCCCATCACCCGATATCTTGGAGGAACAAGCCTGGTCACATCGCTAATCCTTCTACTGAAGTATTGGTGGTGCCTCATTCTTCAAATCCTCAAGGGTTTGATCCTCAAAGAAGACCATCTCTCGCTTCTAAATACCTTCGCTCGGATCCCAAAGCTGTCAGAACCAAATTGATCATGTGAGTAGCCAAGAAAAATACATTCTTTTGTCTTACCATCCAGCTTGGACATTTCATTGTCTGGAATGTGTGCAAATGCACGACAACCAAACACTCTTAAATGCTTATAGGAAACATCTTTCCTTGACCAAACATGCTCTACAACATCAAGCATCTAAGGTCATGACAGGAGATAAGTTGATCACATCAACTGCATCCTCGAGCCTCATCCCAAAACCTTTGGGTAGCTTTGCTGTGAAAGCATACATCCGATCTTTTCCATGATGGTGCGGTTCATCCTCTCTGCAATTGCATTATGCTGAGGTGTACCAGGAACTGTCATCTCATGCTGAATGCCATGTGACCTACAATAATCATCAAACAATCCTGTATACTCACCACCATTATCTGATCTTATACATTTCAATTGTCTTTTTGTCTCCCTTTCAACTCTGGCATAAAACTCTTTGAAGATACCAATAACATGATCCTTGGTCTTCAAAGCATAAGCCCAAACTTTCCTGGAAAAGTCATCTATAAAAGTAACAAAGTAAAGTGCACCACTAATGCCAGGAACATTAGTAGAACCATTAGGAGTTTTTATCCTCAAAGGACCACATACATCTGTATAAACACTGTCCAAGGCATACATTTTTCTAGATAAAGCAGGACTAGCAAAAGAAACTCTATGTTGTTTACCAGCCAAACAATCAATACAAGAGTTCAAACGTATACCTTTGAGGTCAGACAATACCTCTCTCTTGGAAAGAGCTTGCAGTCCCTTCTCGCTCATGTGTCCCAATCTCCTATGCCACAACTCCATGCTGAAGTCTTTCTCTATAGTATTCAATTGTTCACCATAAGCTTTGGCCTACAACCTGTATAAAGTGTGATATTTCTTTCCATTAGCTATAACAAGAGAACCCTTACTGAATTTCCACTGCCCTCTGTAAAACCTGCTATCATAGTCTTCATCATCTAATCTTCCAATTGAAATTAGATTTAGCCTCAAGTCAACCACATGCCTCACATCCTTAAGCACCAATTTGCATCCAAGATTGGTCTTTATGTAGATGCCACCCATGCCAATGATGTCTGCTGTGCCATGGTTGCCCATCTTGACAACATCAAAATTTCCAAACCTGTACGTAGTAAAAAACTCCCTCCGTGGTGTAGCATGATAAGAAGCTCCTGTGTCAATTATCCACTCGAGATCCTGACACACACAAGAAAAAATATCATCAGAAGGAGACAAAATCAAATAATCACCAACCTGCATTATAGCCGTGGTATTCTCTTTTGACTCTGTAGACTCCACTTCTTTTCTCTTTTTCTTGCTCTTCTTAGGTTGCTTACACTGATTCTTATAATGTCCTTTCTCACCACAGTTATAGCAAACAATATCTTTCCTTGATCTTGACTTGCTTCTACCTATGCGTGAACTGCTTCTATCTTTAGACCTTGACCTTCCTCTACTCTCTGAGATAAGTGCTTGTGAATCAATCTGAGATACTGCTGAGTTCTTTCTTCTCAACTCCTTATTCAACAAACTCCTTATTCTCAACCTTTACAAAACATATAAGTTCAGGTTCACCATCGACATTTCACTAAATACAAAATATACTTATACAACAAAAACATATCAACCACTAAAGATCAATCCAAAATCTTCTAGCTTTCCCTTCCTCAGCACAATTTAAACATCCCAGAGTCTGATAAGCTAACTTGAAAATATTATATAACAACGGGGTGAGCATAACAGAGCTCAGCAAGTGACTAACATATCCATAGGGAAGGAGAATAGCTTTCAATAAGCTTGATATCAAAATGCAAGGCCAGATACAAGAAAACATATACAATCATTATATCAGAATCACAAATGTCCTCTTATTCAAACTTATTTAATTCATAACAAATAGAGTAAGGATTAATTAGAGCATATCAGACGATGATAATGGTAAGTTGGAGCATATCCAATGACACATAGGACAATACGAAACATATCAATGGTGCATGGGAGATCTCTCAGAACATATCATAATAACAAACAAGTAACAGAAGTTTAAATGTCATTTCTGATCATTCATTTTCGTATCATCCAAAGCGCACATATAAACACAAACAATGCTTTGGATATCATATCAAAAACACAGAAGGCGCAGTGGGATCCCAAACAGAATATGGTCCATCCATTTCTGGATGACCACCAAACAGAAGTCTCCCACGTTTGGGAGCTCCATCCACCCACGTCTAAGTGAAGTCATAAGGGGGCCGGCAGAGCATCTCAGGCTCTATGCATAACTCCCTTTATCATTTCTAGCAAAGGTTCACATGATCCCATAAGACACCAAAGTACAAAAAGGATAAGTGTGAACAATAAATTGGTACATATCGGAAGCACATGCGGAATAATAAAACGTACATGCGCCTTTACGAAACAATACAATACAAGCATACTCTTTCACAATGCATTCAACTTTGAAATGAACATAATGACATGTGTATACAAGGGTTTGAAACAATGGTATAAAGCTCAACTGAATGAAGGACTTTAGCTGAATTCAGTTTCCAACAAAAAGGACAAAACAAGAATAGGCAAACTTGACAAAAATCTGGTTCTGACAGAATTTGAGAGGTATAATTCCTGAGTTGTTTGAGTAACCAAATATGCTGTGATTTACTTTAAATTAGTGTCATTTGAAAGATATAATAATCTATATTCGGATTAACAAAGTTTGGTATGAATTAGAGGTCTCCACAAGAAGATACAAATAATTTAGTGACAGTAGGTCAGAAAACTTCATCTCTATTTTACAGAATGTATAGGGTCGACTAAATAGACGTTTTTAGTTGGTATCTGTACTCCAAATATTTCAAATAAGATATGCACAGAAAGCTTTATGAGTCTACTTTCCAATAAGGTTAATTTTATCACCATTGAATCTGTTTACAGTGAGTTACAAGTGATAGAATGCCCAGAGGTCAGAACTCGGAATCTCTATTTGACAGATTCTATGGGGTCAATTCAAATAAAAGTTCAGATAGGCAATTGAACTCCAAATCCATACATCTTAGTCTCAAAATAAAGATATACTACTATAATTTCGGATGAATTTAATTTTGCTTAAATACGAATTCAGTACAGAGAGTTATAGACATGATAAGGCAGAAAAGACAGAATCTGGAAAAGAAATCCAGATTCACTGTTTGATACATAAATTGCAGAAATATCATTATGAAACTTCAAATTTCTAAAATTTTCAGGATTAAGATGAGAACAAGGACTAAACTAACTGTAGGAAGGGGTTAGAACACTTGCCTTTGATCAATTTTGATCCCAATGAAAAGTATTGAGCCCAAGAACCCTAAATCCCTAATTCTCCTTCTCTTCTTCTCCTTATCTTCTTCTCTCTTTCTTTCCCTTTCTTCTCCACATAGGCTGCCTTCTCAGTTTCCTTAGGAATGAAGGCAGAGGGTTTTAAACGGTGGGATTTGTTATTTTATGCATTTTGCAATTTAGTCCTTGTATTATATATTTTTACAATTAAGTCCTCCAAATTTTACAAATAGGTCCTCCGAATTTTACAAACAGATCCTCACATCTTATAAATAGGTTTTCAATTTCATTCAAACTCATCTATCAAATTTAAAATGGATAGTAACTTTGCTATTAAACTCTTATACGAAAACTTAGAAACAAGGAATGCGATGGATGTTACACTCTCCCCCCCTAAAAGAAATTTAGTCCTCTAAATTTATCATACCTCTATCAATGACAAGATGAGGATAAACTTTCTTCATTTCCTCCTCTAGTCCCAAGTTGTTTCTTCTCCGGAATGATGTCTCCATTTCACTTTAACGAGAGGGATGACCCGATTCCTTAAGATTTTATCCTTTCTATCAATAATTTGAGTAGACTCCTCCAGATAGGATAAGTCTTTATCAATCACAATCGGCTCATAATTTATCATATGAGAGGGATCATGCACATACTTTCTAAGCATTGAAACATGAAAAATATCATGGATCTGACCTAAGGATGGTGGCAAGACAATTATAGTTTACGTAACCAATTCTTTCAAGGATTTCAAAAGGTCTAATAAACCTTGGGCTTAATTTTCCTTTCTTCCCAAATCTTGCTACGCCTTTAGAAGGAGAAACCTTCAGAAATACAAAATCCCCTACTTGAAACTCAATATCTCTTCGCCGGTTATCAGCATAGCTCTTTTGGCGACTCGAGCGATCTTTAGCCTTTTTCTTATAACTTGGATCTTTTCAAGTAGTCTCTTGTACTTTATCTGGTGCTAACAACTTTTTATCGCCAACTTCCTCCCAACATATAGGCGTTCTACACTTTCGCCCATACAAAGCTTCATAGGAGCCATCCGAATGCTTGAATGGTAACTATTATTGTAAGTGAACTCAATAAGGAAATATCTTTATCCCATTCACCTCTCCAATCCATGACATAGGCTCTGAGCAAATCCTCAAGTATTTGAATTGTTCTTTCAGATTGACCATCGGTCTGCGGGTGATAAGCGGTGCTAAACTTTACTTGGGTGCCCATAGACTCTTGTAATCTCCTCCACAATCTAGAAAGAAATGAGTCTCATGAGATGATTTCCTTTGAAATACCATGAAGTCTTACTATTTCATCAACATATAAATCAGCAAGTCGATCAAGTGAATAAGTCATATTGATTGGTAAGAAATGTGCAGATTTAGTTAACCTGTCAATAATGACCCAAACAAAGATCATGCTTCCTAGAGGTTCTGGGTAATCCGAAACAAAGTCCATGGTAACACATTCCCATTTCCATTCGAGGAATATTTAAAGGTGTAATAAACCTCCAGGTCTTTGATGTTCTGCTTTGATTTCGACAAGTCAAACACTTCGAAATATACATTGCAATCTCCTTTTTCATGCCTTCCCACCAATAATGACTTTGGAGATCCCTATACATTTTAGTGCTACCAGGATGCATGGTGTATTTCGAATTGTGACCCTCCATCAGGATTTTGTTCTTGATATCTAGGTCATTGGGAACACATACTCTATCCCCAAATCTCAAGAGGCCATCCTCTAAAATTTGAAAATTTGGCTTCGATCCCTTTTCAACTTCATTCCTCAAGTATATTAAATGTGGATCTTGTAGTTGTCCTTCTTTAATTTGTTGCGTGAGATCAGACTGCACTTGAATAGAAGCCATCAACATCATTAAATTTTGCCCTTTTTTCATGACATTCAAATCATAATTTTCTTCTAAGAACCTCCATTGTTTCACAATCAGACTAGCCATAAAGCTTGTAGATTTTCTACTAAGCGCATCAACTACAACATTAGCTTTACCTGGGTGATAATGGATGGCACAATCATAATCCTTTAGAAGTTCTATCCATCTTCGTTGCCTCATATTCAACTCTTTCTGAGTAAAAATATACTTTAAACTTTTGTGATCAGTAAGGATTTCAAATGTTCGCCCATACAAGTAATGTCTCCAAATCTTTAGAGCAAAGATGATTGCTGCTAATTCCAGATCATGAGTTGGATAATTCACTTCATAACTCTTTAGTGCCTAGAAGCATAAGCAATTACTCTCCTTGCTGCATTAGAACACATCCAGGCCCTTTCTTGAAGCATCGATATAAACTACAAATCCTCATTACCACTTGGAATAGTGAGAATAGGGGCACTTTGGTCAATCTTCTTTTTAGCTCTTGGAAACTTTGCTCACAATCATCACCCCATTCAAATTTCATATTCTTAAGTCGGTTTGGTGGGGAGAAGCGATTCGAGAAAATCCCTCCACAAATCTCTGTAATAACCTGCCATGCCTAAGAAACTTCTAACTTGATTACATTTGTTGGTACTTCCCACTTAACCACTTGCTTCTACCTTCTTTGGATCAACAGATATGCCTTTCCTGAAATCACATGGCCTAAGAAAGCAATTTCCTTCACCAAAATTCACATTTACTAAACTTTGCATACAATTTCTTTTCTCTTAGTATGGATAATACGTTTCTCAAGTGTTCCTCATACTCTTGATTACTCTTTGAATACACCAATATGTCATCAATGAACACAATTACACAAATCATCCTTGAAATATCCTGTTCATCAATTCCATAAAAGCTGCAGGGCATTAGTCAAGCCAAAGGCATTACCAAGAATTCATAGTGTCCATATCGGGTCCTGGAGGCGTTTTGGAATATCCTCCTTCTTGATCTTTAATGATAATAACTGACCTTAGATCGATCTTAGAGAACACTTGTGTACCTGCAATTGATCAAACAAGTCATCGATCCTTGGAAGAGGATACTTGTTTTTAATGGTCACCGATTCAATCGTATCATAGTCAATACAAAGCCTCAATGTCCCATCCTTCTTCTTAACTAATAGCCCGAGCACCCCATGGTGAGACTGGGTCGAATGAAACTCTTATCTAACAACTCTTGTATTTGCTTCTTCAACTCCTCTAACTCGAGGCGCCATTCTATAGGGAGGCTTAGATATTGGGGTTGTCCCAGGGGACTACTTCAATAACAAATTCACCATCCCTCCTGGTGGTAATCCAGGCAAGTCATCCAGGAAATACATCAGGAACTCTTTGACCACCAAAGTTTCATTTAGTTGAGTTTCTTGATCTGAATGATTCTTTACACATATAAGATAACAAAACAACCCTTTTGCATAAGACGATGAGCTTGAAGTGTCGATACAGGATAAAGAGGCATATCATGCCGGATTCCCTCAAAATAAAAGATGATCTGATCCTAGGCAAAAGTGATCATTTTTGTATAACAATTGATACTAGCATGATAGGAAGATAGCCAATTCATGCCAAGTATAATATCAAAACCTTGGATCTCCAGAAGGATCAAATCGGCAAGGAATTCATGTTCCCCAATAGAAATCAAACAAGATGGATAAATCAAGTTTGCTATCAAAGAATTCCCCACAGCAGTAGTTACATACAACATATAATCCAGTGGTCTAGGTAGAACACTCAAATGACAAGCAAAATGTGGTGAAACAAAGGATAGATTAGAGCCAGGATCAAACAAAACTTTTGCATTTTTATTAGAAACATGAAGAATACCTTCGACCACTAATTTAGAGGCTCTAGCATCCTGCTCAGTGATAGCATATACTCTAGCATGGGCTGCTGATCTGGGAGGTAGTGGTTCTTCCTTTTTCTTAAAGGGACAGTCTTTTATTTTGTGATCTAACTTTCCACAAGCAAAACAAGCTCCAATCACCCGAAAACACTTACTTGTTTCATGATTGCCTCCACATTTTGCACATAATGGAATCCTTTGTGGTAGCTTTCTCATCTCATATCCATATACCTTTACCCTCTTGTTACTTCTCTCAGGTTCATTTCCCCTCCTATTTTTATAGAAAAACTTATCCATACTATTCTTGCTCATGATTTCTTGGATCTCTTCTAAATCTTTTTCAATTATGAAAGCTCTTTCCACCACCTCGAATATGCTGAAGTTTTAAAGGCGATATTCGGCTCCTTATGGCTGGCCTTAATCCCCTCTCAAACCTCCTTGCTTTTCTAGATTCATCATCAATCATATGTGTGGCAAACTGGAGAGCTGTGAATTTAGATTCATAGCCACCGTTAAATTTCCTGAATGAGATTCAAGAACTCCAATTCTTTCTGCTCTCTAATGCAATCTAGGAAATATTTATCGTTGAACTTTTCTGTAAATGTCTTCCAAGTGAATGGCTCATGTCTAATTTCAAAAATCCTCCTCATTGTTCTCCACCAGTGTTCAGCCTCTCCCTCTAACATAAAGGTAGCAAGAGAAACCTTCGATCATCGAGGGTAATTTAAAACGTCAAATATTTTCTCTATCCGCATTATCCATTGTTCTGCTACCATTGGATCAGGCTCACCACTTGAGCTTCTTAAACTGTTCAATTCCTAACCCAATCCGATTTGAAGTCCCTGCCTGCTCCATCATTTCTTTCCAGTCGGACTTATTGTTGCATTACTTGTGTCATAGCCTCTAGAGTCTTCATGATTCCACTCAATTGATCAGAAGTAGATGCAACAGGAGAACTAGACGACCTCGTCATTCTTGCTTCCTAAAAACAGCAAAAAGGAAAATTTTGATCAATCTCTAAATAAAAATCACTAAACCTCAAAATTTATTATGCATCTAGCATATCAAAATTCCTAGTGATTCTCAAATCATGCTCTGATACCACCTCTGTTACGCCCCCCTGAAATTATCACATTCAGAAGGTGTGATCCTGTCTTAAAGTTCATAATATTAAAATTCAAACAATAAACAATCCCAGGATCCAAATTGATATTTGAGGACACTAACAATCATTCAAGTCATAAATCACATCCAAAACCCATAATTCATAAAACCTGTGCAGTTTATAATCCATATACCACATCACTCTAGGACTCATAAAATTTCAAAGCCAACACAACTAAACAATATCCACATCATAAAATCCACAAGTGAGGAAATCCATATAGCTACAAAACTAACATTTACCACACGTTTATATCATCATACCATTTAAACTTCACATTTCAAGTTCTAACATGAGAGGTCCTCCAACCTTTACAAAACATATAAGTTCAGGTTCACCATCGACATTTCACTAAATACAAAATATACTTATACAACAAAAACATATCAACCACTAAAGATTAACCCAAAATCTTCTAGCTTTCCCTTCCTCAACACAATTTAAACATCCCAGAGTCTGATAAGCTAACCTGAAAATATTATATAACAACGGGGTGAGCATAACAGAGCTCAGCAAGTGACTAATATATCCATAGGGAAGGAGAATAGCTTTCAATAAGCTTGATATCAAAATGTAAGGCCAGATACAAGGAAACATATACAATCATCATATCAGAATCACAAATGTCCTCTTATTCAAACTTATTTAATTCATAATAAATAGAGTAAGGATTAATTAGAGCATATCAGACGATGATAATGGTAAGTTGGAGCATATCCAATGACACACAGGAAAATATGAAACATATCAATGGTGCATGGGAGATCTCTCAGAATATATCAGAATAACAAACAAGTAACAGAAGTTCAAATGTCATTTCTGATCATTCATTTTCGTATCATCCAAAGCGCACATATAAACACAAACAATGCTTTGGATATCATATCAAAAACACAGAGGGCGCAATGGGATCCCAAACAGAATATGGTCCATCCATTTCTGGATGACCACCAGATAGAAGTCTCCCACGTTTGGGAGCTCCATCCACCCACGTCTAGGTGAAGTCAGAAGGGGGCCGGCAGAGCATCTCAGGCTCTATGCATAACTCCCTTTACCATTTCTGGCAAAGGTTCACATGATCCCATAAGACACCAGAGTACAAAAAGGATAAGTGTGAATAATAAATTGGTACATATCGAAAGCACATGCGGAATAATAAAACGTACATGCGCCTTTACGAAACAATACAATACAAGCATACTCTTTCACAATGCATTCAACTTTGAAATGAACATAATGACATGTGTATACAAGGGTTTGAAACAATGGTATAAAGCTCAACTGAATGAAGGACTTTAGCTGAATTCAGTTTCCAACAAAAAGGACAAAACAAGAATAAGCAAACTTGATAAAAATCTGGTTACATGAATTTGAGAGGTATAATTCTTGAGTTGTTTGAGTAACCAAATATGCTCAATTTACTTTAAATTAGTGTCATTTGAAAGATATAATAATCTAGATTTGGATTAACAAAGTTTGGTATGAATTAAAGGTCTCCACATGAAGATACAAATAATTTAGTGACAACAAGTCAGAAAACTTCATCTCTATTTTACAGAATGTATAGGGTCGACTAAATAGACGTTTTCAGTTAGTATCTGTACTCCAAATATTTCAAATAAGATATGCACAGAAAGCTTTATGAGTCTATTTTCCAATAAGGTTAATTTATTACTATTGAATCTGTTCACAGTGAGTTACAAGTAATATAATGCCCAGAGGTCAGAACTCAGAATCTCTATTTGACAGATTCTATGGGGTCAATTCAAATAAAAGTTCAGATAGGCAATTGAACTCCAAATCCATACATCTTGGTCTCAAAATAAAGATATACTAGTATACTTTCGGATGAATTTAATTTTGCTTAAATACGAATTCAGTACAGAGAGTTATAGACATGATAAGGTAGAAAGGACAGAATCTGGAAAAGAAATCCAGATTCACTGTTTGATACATAAATTGCAGAAATATCATTATGAAACTTCAAATTTCTAAAATTTTCAGGATTAAGATAAGAACAAGGACCAAACTAACTGTAGGAAGGGGTTAGAACACTTGCCTTTGATCAATTTTGATCCCAATGAAAAGTATTGAGCCCAAGAACCCTAAATCCCTAATTCTCCTTCTCTTCTTCTCCTTATCTTCTTCTCTCTTTCTTTCCCTTTCTTCTCTACATAGGCTGCCTTCTCAGTTTCTTTAGGAACGAAGGCAGAGGGTTTTAAATGGTGGGATTTGTTATTTTGTGTATTTTACAGTTTAATTCTTGTATTACATATTTTTACAATTAAGTCCTCCGAATTTTATAAATAGGTCCTTCGAATTTTATAAACAGATCCTCACATCTTATAAATAGGTTTTCAATTTCATTCAAACTCATCTATCAAATTTAAAATGGATAGTAACTTTGCTATTAAACTCTTATACGAAAACTTAGAAACAAGGAATGCGATGGATGTTACAATGGTGAAAGACACTGTCATCGAGCCACTGTCGAATAAACCCAATCGTTTTTCGATCTAATCTCTTCCACTCATCATCTGTCATAGTTATGAGTTTTTCACTATCCCCTTGCAAAGGTCCATATAAATCTTTGCAATATAAGAAATCTTCCATTCTTGGTTTCCATATCATCCAATTGTTTCCGTTCAAATTAATCATGCGAGAAACACTACTAGCCTCCATGTTCAAATACAAAAATTAAATCACCAAAACCTTGCTCTGATACCAGTTGATGGGGAACCAAAAGGATAGGCAATAAACAATAACTTTTGTATAAGAACAAATACTAGCAGGCCGTAACACACAACGGAATTAAACAAAAATCATAATCAAATAGAACACCAAGATTTACGTGGAAAACCCCTTCAACGTGAAGGGTATACAAAACTTCTACCCCGAGCACACGCAATGGAGCCGTAAACAGTCAAGTGAAATCCAATCCACGAAATAATTTGATCTATGGACAGCATCGTTGTAGTAAAGGTCGAAATGCCAGAGGAATCATTACCGCACGGCATAGAGAGGGAGGTCATAAACGTCTATACCGTAAAATCAATTTTTGACAGAATGAAAAAGACATATCTGGTAGAATCATAACCATAGAATACGACCCTAATCGAAATGCATACATTTGTCTCATTCACTATGGGGATGGTGAGAAGAGATATATTTTACATCCCATAGGGGCTATAATTGGAGATACCATTGTTTCTGGTACATAAGTTCCTATATCAATGGGAAATGCCCTACCTTTGAGTGCGGTTTGAACTATTGATTTACGTAATTTGAAGTAACCAATTAGGTTTACGACAAAACCTAGAAATCAATCACTGATCCAATTTGAGAACCTCTACGGGATAGACCTCAACAGAAAACTGTTGAGTAACGGCAGCAAGTGATTGAGTTCAGTAGTTCCTCATAGAAACCATGGGGCAAACTAGAGAAAATCCACTATAAAAATAATGAATGTACAATTCTCGAATCTCATGCCCAAAACCCAAGCAACAATCACAAGAGAATAACTATGATACAAGGATCACGTCACTGTGCACAATATCCAAAACCTCCTCAAGTAATCATAGAAGAATTCATTGAAGATCTGATCTAACTTGAGATGAGAAACCATTTGGATGAGTGAGAATAATTTTTGTATTTTCTTTATCTTCTTCCCTTTCTTTTTCTCTTGTTTTTCTGCCCTTTTCTCCTCTCTTTGAATCCCTAATGTTGCTGCAAAGTTTCTGCCCCTTTGTTGCAATGTTAATCTCTTAATTTCGTAGCCAACATTAGCCCCTATATATAATTAGGTTTAGGTTAGGGTTTAGGGTTAACAAGATGAGGGCTATGGGTTGCTAAAGCCTATATGGGCTGAACTGGGCTCTCAGCCCAACAGCTGGATCCATTACACCATTGATATCTTCATGTGCGACTGCTGCAGAAGCATGGTATAAGTTACAAACAACCTTAACAAATCATTCATGTACTTGTATGCTCAGCCTATTATCCAATCTAATGAAAACAAAATAAGAAGGAAGTACCATTATTGATTATCTATAAAATATCAATGTTATCATTAATAATTTGGCTTTCATAGGTCATTCTCTTTATGATGAAGAAGTCATAATTTATACCCTCAAAGGCCTAGGTGATGAGTAAAAGGAATTGGTAATTGTAATTCGAGCACATGACTCACTAATATCATTCAAAGAACTCTATGACAAGTTGACTGACTACGAGATGTACTTGAAGCACAAGGATAAGTTGCTCAGACCAACCATCACAGCTCAAGTTAGTCAAAAATCTAAGAGAAAGAGCAACCAGTATAAGAAGCATATCAACAAAGGTTTGGCCAAAATGACCCTTGACCCTATGGGTCTCAAACAAACTTCCTTTACTCCACCTCCTCAACATTTCTATCAATGTGGCAACTCCAATAAACATCAGCCCTAGCGTCCTGACTTCACAACACAACAAAGAGTTGTTTATTAGCTATGTGATAAAGTCGAACATTCTCCAAAAGTCTATCGGTCTCGACCTAAACTCTCTGCTCTATCATGGTGGCCTCAGGTGAATCTCATGACTACACCAGCTATAAATCAACCTAATTGGATTATGGATTCTAGCACCTCTCATCACATCACTTTTGATCTGTAGAACTTATCCATCCACAATAACTATGACAACAATGAAGATATCATCATCGATGATGGTAAAGAAATTTCTATTACTTATACTGGTTCTACAACGCTTAGTTCACATACCGTAAGTTTTTCACTCGATGATGTTTTGTGTGCACCTCACATTAATCGAAACCTCATTTTCATTTCTCAATTCTGTAAATACAATAATACTTCTATTGAATTCTTTTCTGATTCTTTTCTTGTCAAGGATTTGAATACGGGAGCATCCTTGGTCCAAGGCCAGAATAGAGGTAACATTTATGAATGGCCGTCAACTCCACAAATAACTCAGCCCATTATCCACTCTTCGGTTGTTGATTCAATTGATGTGTGGCATCGTCATCTTGGTCATCTCTTGTCCCTTATCCAACAAAAATTACTTTCACATTATTCTCTTCCCAATTTTAAATCAAATAACTTTATAACTCATCGTGATGCTTGTCTTAGCAGTAAAAGTTATAGACAGCCCTTTGGTACATCCTCCATATCTTACTCTAAATCGTTTGAAATCATTTATACATATGTTTGGGGCCCTGCTCCTACCATTTTTCTAACCAATTCAAATTTTATATCATTTTTATAGATTATTTTAGTAAGTATATATGGTTGTACCCTCTTCACCATAAATCTAAAGTTTTTAGTAAGTATATATGGTTGTACCCTCTTCACCATAAATCTGAAGTTTCAATGATCTTTACCAACTTTAAAAAGTTGATTGAGAACTACTTTCAATCTACCATAAAAATAGTATACTCTGATAGTAAAGGTGAATATCAAGCCTTAACATCTTGTCTCTCAGCTTATGGTATACAATACCTCAAGTCACCCCCACATACTCCTCAACTAGTTGGCTCTGCTAAATGCAAACATCGACATATAGTTGAAATCAATCTCACACTACTACATCAGGCCTCCATGCCTCCAATCTTTTGGTCAGTAACCTTTCAAACTATAGTCTATCTTATCAATCGTATGCTTACTCCAATTTTACAAGATTAGTCCTCATTTGAAATACTATTTCATAAATCTCCAAACCTTCAAAAACTTAAAGTATTTGGTTGTCTATATTATCTATGGTTATGTCCCTATACCTCCCATAAGTTAATATCATAATCTAAGCTTTGCGTCTTCATCGAATACTCTCTTGAACATAATGCTTTCCGATGCTATAGCCCTCAAAGCCAACAAGTCTTTATATAATATCACATTATTTTTGTGGAGTCTACCTTTTCTTTCCACAACCATGAGTCTCCTACCGTACAAGTCACTCCACCAAACATTTGTCACTCGAGTATACCTCCGACCCTATCAGACGAGGCCCCTATGACACCGTCCAGTTCTTCCCCTCAGGATCCACACTCTACTACTACTCCAACTCAACAGTTTTGTATTCTTCCATTACTTCTTCACTCCCTTCTTCTCAAGTTCTGCCCATTAATGATGTCACACATTCAGAAATATAATCATTGTCTTTATCTCCTCCTAGACTCAGTGACATTAAAGTACCTCAGCCTGACTTGACTCATGTACGTGACTCTCCACCACCTCTACCAACAATGCAATCTCATAATCCCATAGCATCCGAACATTCAATGATAACACGCTCTAAGAGTGATATTTTTAATCCACGTCAAATCCTTGACTTACATACTATCACAGAATCCTCACTTAAGACCATTAAACTCACCACATTCACTCAAGCCATGTGTGAAGAATATGATGCTCTCATCCATAACTCTACATGGACTCTTGTACCCCTTCATCATATATAAAACACCATCGGGTGTAAGTGGGTCTTTCAAATTAAGCGAAATCCTGATGGATCCGTTGCCAGATATAAAGTACGACTAGTCGCCAAAGAATTTTATCAACGACCTGGTATTGATTTATCCTGAGTTTGGCCACCACTAAAGGTTGACAATTACGATAATTAGATGTTAATAATGTCTTTTTACAGGGGGGACTCTAACTGAAGACATCTTTATGCAGCAACCTCTTGGTTTCCTCCATCCTCAGTATCCAATGTATGTTTTCAAACTACAAAAAGCTATTTGTGGACTTCATCAAGCTCCAAGAGCCTAGTACAATGAACTTGGCTCATTTTTTACTTCAATTGGCTTTATTAACTCCAAGTCTGATACATCGTTATTTTTACGATAACAAAATTGAGGCACAATATATATTCTGGTATATGTAGATGACATTATTGTCATGGGTAATAATCTTATAGATATCTAGGCATTCATCAAGCAATTAGCAGATCGATTCTCCCTTAAAGATCTAGGCACCCTGAGTTACTTTTTGGGAGTAGAAGCAATATATACACCTTTAAGTCTCTTCCTATCATAAAGAAAGTACATTCAAGATTTATTATCAAAGATAAATATGCAGGATGCAAAAGAGGTTACAACTCCTCTCTCTACTAAATCACTCAAATTATGTGATGACAGTCCTGCTACGGAACCTACTCAATATCGATAGGTAGTTGGCTTCTTATATTACTTAGCTCTCACCTGTCCAGATATCTCATTTGCAGTTAACAAGTTATCATAATTTATACATCAACCATCTACTATGCATTGGTCTGTAGTTAAACGAATCTTGCGATATCTTAAAGGGACCCTCAATCATGGTATCTTTCTGTGCAAACACTCTCCACTTCATCTCCATGCTTTTGTCGATGTTGATTGGGCAGGAAACTTTGATGACAAAATATCCACGTCGGGGTATATTGTCTTCCTTAGAGCTAATTCAATCAGTTGGAGTTCTAAGAAACAAAAGACAGTCACATGGTCAACAACTGAAGCTGAATACCGTGTCATCACCACCGTTGCTGCAGAACTCAATTGGGTCATAAATCTGCTCAAGGAACTCAATATCAACTCTACTCTTACTTCTATAATCTACTGTGATAATGTTGGAGCTACCTACCTGTGTGTCAATCCAATGTTCCACTCCCACATGAAACATATTACCATCGACTTCCACTTTATCCGATATCAAGTTATCCGACATCAACTACGTGTTTCTCAAGTACACACAGCTGATCAACTAGCAGATTCATTCACAAAACCTCTTGCTCGTGAATTATTTTTATTACATCGGTCCAAGATTGGCATTCTTGACAGGAGCACCATCTTGCGAGGGTATGATAGTAGATAAGATTTCCTCAACTACATGAGGAAATCTCACTGATTTGTTGAGGGAAATCCTCCCTCCTAAATGTGTATAAATAGACCTCGAAGTGTATTGGTTGCAACAGTGTATTTTACAATTGTATTTCCATTCTATCACTCTTCTCCTGTTCTTCCCTTCTCCCCAACGCACCACACCTCTTCTCTGTTTCCTCCTATAGGAAACAGAGGTGTGCAGCCCTAGTTGTAGCCACCTCCTTCCTCTCTTCTCCTCTTCCCTCTCTTCTCCTCTTCTTCTTCTTCCCTTCTTCTCTTCTTCTTCTCTTCTTTTCCCCGATGCACCACACCTCCTCTGTTTCCTTGCGCAGGAACAAAGGTGCACATGAGGAAACTGAGAGGTGGTGGGATAAAATATCTCTATTTTCCCTTCTTCTTTTTTTTTTTGTAGCTTAACAACTTAATCATAGAAATTTCTATATTTACATATAGGTCCTTCAATTTTACAAATAAATCCTCAAATTATACAAATAGGTCCTTATAAATAATTTAAAACAAGTCCTTACATCAATTTCAGAAATGATGGATATTACACATTACCCAACTTAAGCTCCACGAGAGTCGCACGAGCTCACCGCAGGACGCATTAATTTATGGTAGTGAGGCTCATCCCTTCTTTTTCTATGAACAACCTAACAAACCCAACCAAACCATAGTTTTGAGAAGGCTTGCATGCCCAACAATAGAAGGTATGAATTCCAAGCGGCGTGATCCAGTTCTGGCCCATTTTTGCTTGTCCCTAAATAAGCCTTAGCCCTAACAAACAACACCTCCATCATTGTTTTTCCCTGACACCACCTACAGAAAGGTGCACTCACTAGTCGTTGATATTATAAACCTTGAAACAATGTAAGGGGCACTCTAACCTGCCACCAGCTTCACGCCATCAGCGGCTCAAAGATAAAAGCCAACCTCTAATACTCAAAGGAGGCAATTGGACTATTTCCCACTTCTCTACTAACTTAATCATCGGACGAGTTGGGAACACACACTTGACGTTGTTCGCTTATGCAGGCACCTTGGCGAGGCTTAGGGGCACTTTGAAATGACTCTAGAACTCGCTTCTAAAGGACAAGTAGTGCCATGAGATCGTGCTAACCGAATCTACTTCTTGCCCTGATATCCTCACGTGACCCACCCCATGAGTGTTTTTGGACGAGCTTACACCTTTAGGACTGAGCCAAACTGTGTCGACTCTCCGATCAATGGCATCAACAAGACAACAACACATAGAGACCACTTTAACATCAGGAATTTATATGCACCAATTCAGGTATTGGAATCTATCAACTTCATTTCACAAGGAAATGAAGTTTCTCTCATTACAAAAAGCATGGTCTGTAATACCAAATAATATTACCCGGTATGAGTGGTACATACTGGTCCGACAGGATATCGGTAGGCGAGACCACCCGCTACCAGTCGATATAATTTTTTAATTTTTTTAATAAAAAATTATTTTTTTATTTTTTTAATATGGATGTCACCTCCTCCTCGGGCGACGTTGCCGAGGCGATGTCGAGAAGGAAGGCAACTTCACACAGGCGAGGTCGTTTTTATATTTTTTAATAAAAAAATCATTTTTACATCTCTTGAGGTGACGTCACTAGTTGAATTCTCGGACTTCTCCCAAAACATATGTATACATATGTATATATATATACATATGTATATATATATTTATAATATTTATTTATATATATAATATTTATAATTATAAATATATATACCGAACGATATGTCGAAACATATCGTTCGGTACATGGTACCGTACCATATCGGAGAAATGTCGAAACTCTGGTATCATACGATATCACAGACATTGACAAAAAGTACACATGTATGCATTATTTACACCTTGCAATTCTGGATCTGCTGTCTGATGCATCCAGATTCTTGCCTATACAAAAGATTAATGGAAGATTAAAGGAAGAAAACCACTAATTTTTCAATGCATTTTTAAGAGTCCTGATTGTCATCATGAGCTGTTGTCTTTCACCTTCAACTTCTGCAAACTTTAGGCTTATCTCAGAGTACCTTTCTTGCATTTCCTTCAGATCAGCTTCTGTTGACTCATTCTGCTTCCTTAGGACAGCCAACTCACTGATTATTTCAGATACCTTGTGATCATCAAATGTACAGGAAACAATGTGTTCCTTTTCTTCTGAATTAGTTCTTGAGAACCTGCAAACAGATTAACATCCTCATAAGATCATGAGTATTAGGAGTTTTACGTGGATCAAGGAAGAGAAATACCAGCAATAAGAAAAGTCACCTTGTGGCTTGTTCTTGATCTCTGGGGTTTGCATTGTTAATCTGTGCTTTAACTTCCATCCTCGATTGTTGTAGGCAATCAACATCACTTTGGCATTTGTTGGCATTGGCACACCTGGAGCTCTCATGGCAATGTTCGGCTTCCTGCATAAGATGATTGCACAAAACACAAACATCATTTTTATGCCTTGGTCATCCTACAAATGCACTACAATTGACAAATGTAAATAAACCTCAATGGTGCCAACATGCTAACTTTCAATTCAGTGTTTGTGTGTTGTGTCTAGCCATGCCTCATTTTACTTGGTAAAAGATTGTGTGCATTACTACATCAATGGATTGTGCATCAGCAATTTCAGACAATTTCTTGAACTTTAAGAGGATCTTTTAGATGAAGCTGCTTTTTCTTCAATTTGAATCTCTTGCCAGTCATTTGAAATAATTATTTTAACTAGTGATCTTCTGCAGAATTATGAATGATTATGCTGAAGTCTCAAGTGCTTCTACCTCAGAGTTCAGCAGTCTGATCACAGCCTCTTCTCCACCCCTCACATTCCTTAGGCCACTGTTTTCCTGCCTCAGTGGCAGTATCTCTTTCTTGAGGAGTTCACCTTCCAGATTTCTATCATGAAGCATCATCTCGTTTGCGGTATACACCAATTTTTCTCTCTCTTCAGAGGCAAGAAATTTCTCGGTTTCGAGCTTTTCGATCTGTGTTTTTTGTGACTGCATTCTCTTATACCTTTCAAGCTCTTCATTCCGATCTTTCAGTTCCGATTGCAGCTTATCTGCTTCTTTCGATTTGGAGTCTAAAAGGCTCAGTAGCTGTTGAAGATTCACACGGCATTGGCTTTGCACTGATGCCAGATCCTCCATGGTTTTCTTCAGAAGCTCTTCCAGGTGGCTGTTCTGTGAACGCAGCTCACTGGCTTCCTTTAGCGCATGCTTGACTGCTTTCTCGTTACCGTAGAATGCGGATGAAGCTTGCGAAGACAGCCGCTTAAGTTGCTCGTGAAGCCGTTCGATGGTGGAAGCAAATTTCCACTTCGCTTTCCTCAGTGCTTCCTCTGCTCGTATGGCCTTCTTCTCCTGCTCAACCTTAGCCTGCGTCTGTGTCTGCAGTTCTTTCTCTAAGCTTTCGACGTGGGCTTCGAGGTCATGGATGATTGCTGAATGTTCCGAACACTCATGGTGAATCCTGAGCTGCTCATGCTGCTCCAGCTTCGAAGAGATGTCATGGTTTTCCTGTTTCAAGATCTCGTAGTCCGAAGCAAGCTGTTCCAGTTGCATTTCTAGTTCTTTCTCATCTTTCATGCAGCAGGGTGTCTCCCTGTTCTTCTTCTCCAACAGGTCATCAAGATCTCTGACAGCAAGTAACAGTTCGGAATTAGCTTCCTGTGTCTTCTGCAGTTGCAAGCGGAGACTTGAGTTCAGGTTTCTCTCGTGATCTAACTCTTGTTTGACCTCTTCCAGCTGTGATTCAGCTAAATCTTTCTCAACAACATTATTTCGCTTCTGTGAAGGCTTGAGCTCTTCACACTCTCTTCGTAGAGCATCTCTCTCCTCCTTCATGCTACTTATCTCCCTCGAAAGATCTTGCCGTTGCCTGCTTTCCTTGACGATTTGCTTTCGCAGACTCTGCAACTCCAGCCCGGATTCTTCCACCTTTCTCGTCAAAAGAACAACATCACTGCTTAGCTTCTCAAGGCTATCATCTGAGAATTGCAGTCTTTCTCTCAAAACGTCTCTAAGAGGTGAGAGGAAGCTCCCATTGTTGACTCTGTTCTGCCTTGTCTTATGTACCTCTGAGCTACTACCAGAAGTGGCTCCAGATAAAGCACCAGAGCTCTGAGACTTTTGGAGCTTGCCATTGGAATCAGCACAAGTGGGGAGGTTTCTGCTTGAAGGAAAGTCCACTCTCGGCTCTCTGTTGATATATGACCCATCCTGCTGGAAGTGAGAGACACAGTTCATCATCAATCTATTGGAATTCAGAAGAATGACAAGGGATTCCAGTGTGCAATTTCCAGATCTCGCATCAAACATTCTCTTGGAGTTGACTCCTGAACGATTTGTTGTTGCAATTGTTTGAAGTTTTTGACAAGCATGCAGAAGGCAGATATTGACTTGCTCTGATTGATGAATCAATAGCTTTCAAAAATAAGTTGATACCTTCTTTTGTGTTTGCTGTCACAGAGAGAGGTCTTCTACAAAGAAATATCTAAGAACTATTCGACAGCAGATTCATATCCTTACCTTCACCAAACTCATGTCATTCCTTCCGATCAGTGCTTTGAGACCTTTTTTGTTGTCACACTTACTTATCTGGCTCCGCAGTGTTCTGCATTGTTGCCTTGCTGTTCCATCTCCATCTTCTTCTGCACCCCTAATGATCAAAGAGAAGAGTCGAAGGCAGCATAGATGAATCATGAAAGGCTTGCAGTAGAATTACTCCTGCTAATTGTTACCTGCCTGCAACTTCACCTTTCATTCTCTGTATGGTAACCTGTGATTTCAGGTAGAAATCCATTAATCAGGGAATGAAACCTAGCAACAAAAATATTTGTGACCTCGAGTAATTTGCAGCATCAAATGCTCACATGCAAGACGGCTCCTGCTTTGAGAGGGAGCGCAACAGATGATGCTTTGAACACCTCAAAGTAATCTGCCAGGTTAACAGTGACTTCACCAAGAAGTCCGGGCTTGCTTGATCCCTGCAAACCCTTCAGCGGTCGGTCGCAGTTGGAAGCAGAGCACAATTGATGTTTCTTACCTGTGCAGAAACAAGAAACTGGTAGAACTTCTCATTAATCTTTCCACTCTTGGGATCGCACGCCAGGCTCACTGTTTCGTAGATTGGGTTCAACCAGTTGCAGGTTCCATCCATCACCGAAACCTTTTCTGATCTTACGGTGGGCCTTCCTACATCCAGGGGAACCAAGCTCACCATCACTGTCTCCGATCCCAACACTGGCACCTGAGGAAACCAACAATGTAGCGCACCAGAATTCTCCCAAATCCAAGCCGGTTCATGAAGCACCAGTAATATGTTGACCAAACTGACCTGTGTTGCTTGGAATTGCAACCTGAACACAACCTTGATCTTGTTCTTCTCGCTCCTCCATCGTGCTGCCTTGAACATCTTTGATGTCCCCTTCAGTTGTTCACGATCTCCTATGTTTGGCCTTCAGCAACAGAAGAAGCCTCCACATTGACACAAAGCAACACCTGGAGACTGCATGGAGGGGGCTTCTGACAGAGAGAAGAGGAAGTGTTGCAAGTAGGTAGCCTGAGAGAGACAGAGACTTGGGAGGGAAACTGGCAGGCGGATCCAGCCACAGAGTGTCTTGTTTTCTTTCTATATTTATGCAGCAGTGATTGTTTGTGTTGCACAGGAATGAAGATGATACAAAGATCAAAAAGAGAGGCTTATGTGCGACAACAATACAGATGATATACACATTCTTTTATAAGGTATAGAAATGGTTGCTTGAGGCTCACAGCAAGGAGGGGGACATACTGACAGGTGATGATTCCTTTTTGTATATCTTTCCATGAATCATTTCTTCTCTAGCTGGGACTTCCATAATCTTTCATGGAGATGCAGTGGCTTGGTTTGATGAGCAGACATTATTCTGCATGAGGATCAAGCACAATATCCTATATATGATCTCCCTACATGAGGATTAACCCTGAGACACATGCGCTGGAGGAAGAAAAAAGGAGAAAAGATCTGCACTGGCATCAGCTAGTTTTCTAATATGGAAGCCTCGCAATGATGAACTCCTGTGTCAGGAACAGGTTGTGAGTAGTTGTACACAGGACGTGTATGCTGCCATGGACCTTCAGCATTTATGGATGTCACATGAGTTGGCTTTGATGTATGTAGTTTGCAGATATCAGTCCTCCATGGTCACATTCATGCACAAGAGTGGGTGTGGAGCAGGATGATCTGTTTATGGGGCATAAGCTCTTCTGCTCACTTTCTTCTCCTGTTGGCTCCCATACCATTAATCCTTGAGAGAAAGGGATAAATGGCACATTCATTGGCATTCTTAGCTCGACTCCTTCTCTTCTTTAGTTGATCTAATTTTCTTATACTAGTTGGCATCAACGTTATCTTTGATTCATTAGACCCTGCCATGTCCTTGGCTCATCTTATCTGTACATGAAGAAGATGTCTATCTTTCCATTGTTAGCTACGATGCATTTGCCAAGCAGTAAAATTTCTTTAAACCTAGTCAAGCTTTCATCTATGAGAAGAATTGGAAAGGACGGACACTAATGATGGATTAAAGTCGACCAACCAAGGTAAGCTGGCAGGGCAGCCATGGGGTTGGTGGTCGTCTTGCTCTTCCTTTGCTTGCCTTGAAAGCCTGACGAGTTCATCTCGTGCGTTGCCTGCTCACGCCTGGTCAGCTTTCATCGGGCCATCATGATCACCGAATCAGCCAAGTCGTCAGAACAGACGATGAGCATCCTACTGCTCGATCAAAGAACAAGGCACTTTCAACATGCCGATCCAAGACGGATATTTTCTTATGCCCGACTAAGAGGCCAAGCCAGCAAAAACTTTATGGGATCCATCAAAATCATATTGGTTTGACTCAAAATAGGCAATTGCTGTCTCATTTTCATTTTCATTCTTGATGACGATAAATAATAAATTATAATCATGTATTGAAATGAATAAAAATATTTTAAAATTCATTCAAATAGATAAAACCGTATAAGGCTCGCTCAAAATGAACAATTATTCCCTCGTGCTAAGGTTAAGCACCGGAAAGAATAGCGTGGTTCTACTGTTCTCACGGTAAGAAAACCAAGTAGGGTTTGAATGCCACACGTGAACCGATGACTGCAGAAACATGCATTAGCTACGTTGTTTTCTTCTCTCTTATCTGCGGGAGCAATTCACAGGAGAACGTTCTATCCCGCGCATACTATACATGTATTCTTAAAACATAAAATTAAAATTGGTAGAGATGTTTGATCTCAAGGCTCCATAGATATAAATTCTGAAGAAGAAAAAAACACTTCATAATTTTTAAATTTTTTTCTCGATTAGCAAATCCTCCATTTATTCTCGCACAAAGCTTCTTATTTTCTAGAGGATGAAATTACCTTTGGCCTTCGCCCTTATTCATTGATGCCGTCGTGTGATCGTCTATTGTCTCAACCCTCACCCTCATTCATCGCCATCGCTACGACGATCGAAGCAAACGATTTCTCGAGAGGATGACCGACGATGGCCTAGGCTTGTGCAAGTCAATTACAACAAAGTTAACTTGACCGTACTTGGGCTTGAGCGAGTCAACCTCGAAACCATCATTGTCCTCAACCTCCACTCTCCTCTCCAACAATCGCCTCAACCCTCCTCCCCTCTTCCTTTGCCACCCTTGCATCCCCTCTCCTCCCCACCCCACCTACTATAGAGGCTGCGGCCACCTCAAAGGCATCAACAAGGATCGACTCGAGCAACGAGTCAACGAGGAGGTCGAGGCCTATTTCAAGTGCAACCTTGCACGCAATGTCAAAGGCTAAAAGCAACGCAATTGCGAGCCACAAGCAAGAGTGGAGGCGACAAACCCTCTCTTGCCCACCACCTCCAAACTCAGGAAATGATAAGAAGGTGGCAGGACAAAAGCCAAGGACAAGTTATCTTCTAAAAAAATAACAAACATTCTACAGAAATAAATAAATAGTTTCAAGAAAAATGTTCTACAAGAACAAATAGAACAGGAGAAGCTAATAAAATAAAAATAAGAAGCACACAAAGAAGCCTATCTATCACAAGGCAAATTCCCAACGGGCAGATGATTTCCCAACTTTGATTCGTTCGAGCAACCGAGCAAACGCGACGGTGCTCCCTTAATTAGCTTATCCTCACCAAGCACTGTGCATTCCATATCATTTATTCATAGAATAACCTGTTCTGCATCCTATGGCGGGAAAACTTCATAGGCATTAACTATGGAAAACAAACTGGAAAATCGAATGAAACAACCACCAAACGAGACACAAAGATTGACTAGGATAAAGTGGACTCATGAAATTATAACCATACTTCCAATCGTTTGGAACTGTAACCATTTGAATTGTTCAAAAGCGATGTAAGAGTTCCAGCTAAATAAGGAGCACTACCTTAGAATGACATAAACATCCCGTGCTTAGATGCCAAGAAAAAAAAGGTAGATGACAATCTAATTAGGATGCCAAGAAAATGATCCTGTCCATGCTAACATTAGGTATCATATTAGAGATACGGAATCCATTTCGAAAAATGTACCAACAATTTGAAGTTACCAAACAACAGGTTTCAGCATACAGATTCGACCACAGAAGCTGATTTATGTTGTCGTGGATGCCCCACACAGAGTCACCTTCAAGGCAATAAAATAAACCCTGCATATTTGCCCACAGAAACATGATGTTAAGAGAATTGTACATGATGAAAGATTCTTCAATAATAGAACTAAATATATGGAATCAACAAATAGCTTAAGGAAGATAAGCTTCAAACAATGGTTTAGAAGCCATTATTGACGTCTCACCCAAATCCAATATCACCCCAACTGGTGGCAAAACCCGAGTCTGCCAAGTACCACTGCTTCTTAAACATTACATTTACCACATAATGGAAGACCATTATAGCAAAAGAAAAAAAAATGTGACTGAGTTGTCCATACTCACTTGACATGCTGGTATTTACAAGTGGCCTCAATTGTTCACCAAATATGAAAACTCCAATAGATACTGTCATTGATCATCTGCAGTATATAGCTTGATCAATTTGGGGAGGAATCTGCTTAATTTCAGTTCCGAGTTCTTGCTCAATCCTATACCTGCAATCATATAACAAGTCGTCAGAACAAAAGAAAGGAATAAAAGTAAATGAACCAAGAAAGTCCAGAACTTGTAAGAGTGCATACAAGTTAAAGCGGTCCTCATAGGTGATGAGATTTACTGCTAAACCGAGGTGACCAAATCTCCCAGAACGACCAACCTAACAAAGTCAAAGATATGCCTTAAGCTAATATTAATTCATGAAAGCTTCCAATTCCAGAATGTGATGGATAACATAATTTATGACTGTCGGGGCAAGCAGTCAAATAGCAAAATTTAAAACCAGAAAGATCAAAACAAAATCACGATGTGAAATGATGACTCAAAAAATATGAACACTTTTTTGACTCAAAACTTAATAGTATCAGTAGCCAGCCAACTTAATCAAAGTACTAGCATATATCATATGATTTTTTGGAAAAACATTACCCTGTGCAGATATGTCTCGGAATTCTTGGGGAAGTCAAAATTGATGACAACATTAACAGCTTGAATGTCGATACCCCTAGTAAACAGATCTGCAAGATCAAGGACAAAATGTAAGAAGCCATAAAAATATATATAAACAATCTATCACCTTGAGTTTTACCGCGTCTTCTGATTTTTCCTTTTTTGCTAAATTCCCCAAGTTCAATCGTTTTGAGCTTTTTGTAAGTGGGAAGGACCAGATGAAATCTTTACACCTTAATGACTTGATAATATTCAGAGAGCCTATTTCAAGAGTAAAATGAAAGGGCTCCATTCCAGTTGTCTCAAAGTGAGTATTATGGAGACAACCAAACATGAGGTTTTTGGGTAGTGGCCTAACTGCAACCACCTCCCCATACAAGAGAATACACTAACAAGTACCAACAACAAGAAAAATATGAGACTCCCAATTTTATGTAATTCATTGCGCATATAGACGAATGAAGGAGAATTAATGTCAATAACTACAATGAATTTAGCTAGCATGACAACCATTTCACTTATAATAGCGGTAGTAAACGAGTGCAAGACCAATACAAACTTTATAAGAGAGAACTGTGGATGTGGAAGTCCACAAACATATCAAACATGGATGTGAAAGTCCACGAGCATTTCCCCTCTCGACTACTATTCCATGCATATACTGAAAAGGTTACAACATGATTGGTATACTGCCGGGTTAACCGGAACCAGACCAGTCTGACAAGGTCAGGAAACCCATACCAGACTAAGATTTTAGATGTTGCTGACAATTGCTAATAGCATAAAATATAAAAATAAATAAACAAGCATGTACATCAATAGCCACAAGAAAAGAAGTTTGAGGCAGCAATGACAAACCTGTACAAACAAGATTCCTGCATGCACCATTGCGGAAGTCATGGAAGACTCGATTCCGATGATCTTGCAACATTTTAGCATGAATGTAGAAGCAAGAATAACCAAGCTCAGTAATTTTCTTTGCCAGTAGCTCAACCCGATTAACAGAGTTGCAGAAAATGATGGATTGATTGATTTGAAGCTGTAAGAAGTAATGCCTGTTAGCATCACAACAAAACTTCAATTTACAATATGCATATTGCCAATGGTAAAATGACTAACCTTAGAGAAAAGAGTATTAAGGCAGTGGACCTTCTGCCTTTCCTCCACAAAAGCATAGTATTGAGTTATTCCCTTCAAGGTTAATTCATCCATTAGATTGATTATATATGGTTTAGGAAGATATCTGTCTTTAAAATCCTTCACGGTTACAGGGAATGTTGCTGAGAATAGTAAAATCTGTCGACTAGCAGGAAGGAAACGTATAAGCTGCTCCACAGAAGGCTGAAACTCAGGAGCCAGAAGTTTGTCTGCCTGCAAAAAGAGAGGGATTCTGTAAGGCAGAAAGATGAAAAAGGCAGAAGACACTGATATTTTATGGGAAGATTTGTATGTATATAATAGACACTATGACCTCAAAAAGAATTTGATATTTTCCTTAAAAATTTCATAAGTAGAAAATGAATTGATAAGAAGGAAAGTTACACAACATAGCTTTCCTGATGTGTAAATTAATCCAATCAACCATAGAAGCTTATAAAAAAATACACAAACTAATTTTCAAACGAGAAAAATGAAGCATGAACAAAATGTAATAATCATACTCGAAATAGAAGGCTAGATAAAGTGATATCACATATATTTACATTTGACAATAAGATTAGAACTCCAGCAAGTATCATAGTGACATCCAGTGTTTAGAATAATAAGGTAGCACCAAATTCTTCTTCTGACAAACAGAAACGATGGAAAAATATTAAAGAAAAGCAAAAGAATAACTTGATCATGAAATTCTTGAAAGAAGAGCATGTTTAAGAATGTCACCTAAGATTAAGCAAAGAAACACATATAACATGTCCAATAATCCCAAGATAATTATAATTTTGTTGTGTTCAGAAAAATAAATATTTATAATTATTTGTATTTTGTACCTCATCCATAATAAGCATCGAGCAATTCTTAAGGATGCAAACACCTTTTTTTGCAAGATCAAGTATTCGCCCAGGTGTACCAACAAGCAAATGGACAGGTTGATACAAACGCATTATATCATCCTTCAGGCTGGTTCCTCCAGTTGTAACCATCACTTGAATCTTCAAATGTTTTCCCAGCTCCTTACAAACTTGTGATGTCTGAAGAGCTAACTCCCTCGTGGGAACTAATATAACAACTGCATATTGAAGAATAAATTTATCAAGAAGCAAATTAGAAACAGTTCTCAAATTCCAGCTATGTGCTAGTCTCCATAACACATAAAATATGCAATAAGATCGGGTGCAAGGAATCTATTAATTATGCATATCATATATGTAGTGTAGCACCACAAGATAAATAAAATAATTAAATAAAAGAGCATATATCAAAAATAAAAAAATGATGCCATACTTTTTCAGAATCATGGTGTTCAGAATGAGAAAACAACATATTAAATACAAATATGAAGCAAGAGAATTATCACAAGAAATTCAAACTCCTAAAAAAGCCCAAAGCAATCACAAGAAACCTTGAATGACATTGCGATCTTGATCAATTTTTTCCAGTGCAGGAATGCAAAATGCAGCTGTCTTGCCAGTCCCATTTTTAGCTCTGGCAAGAATGTCACTTCCAGTGAGTGCAATAGGAATGCTTTCTTCCTGGATAGGTGAAGGTCTTTCAAATCCCTTCTCATATATACCCATAAGAAGCTCCCGCTTTAAAAAGTAATCTTCAAATTCATTTCCTTTAGTTGCAGTCACATCCTGTAAAATACATGTCAGAGATACATGTTGACATACAAAAGAAGATAATAAATATGCACAGAAACGGATCCATCCTACCACTGATGCAAGTCCAATCAATTAATCTAAATTAATGTTTTACTTCATATGAATACAAGATAATTACATGATTAATATGTTCCCTTAATAAGGCATATGGCAGTAACATGCATGAGAAACAGAGAACTTTAGACATCAAGAAGATATCATCAAATATCGGGCATTTTACCATGCATATATTGCATCTTTGGGGATGTTAAATGACAGGCTAAATATATTAACAGGCCAAGAATATTCTTAATTTACGAGATACTAGTAGGCATCGTATTCCAACTAAATTAGAGCACTATGGAAGTGCTACACAGTGTTAGTCTCCAGAATCATAAGGATAATTCAACCAGTTTCTGCAATGCAGCATCCAAATCTGTTCAAATTACAAAAAACAATCTTAATAACCACTTAAATACCAAAAGTGTGGATCTAGGTGTCACAATAAGGTTGCTCCTTTCTGCTCTAGTTGATAACAAAAATAGCCTCTCCCCCCAAATAGACAAAGCTGCATGCGTTGACCCTCAACCTGCATTACCAAGAACTGTTTGCACCAGGCCACCTTTATTTTTCTTTGCTTCAATGATAAGACTAAAATTTAAACAAACAATATACCTAAATTCATTTGCACAATGGCTGTCTAACATTTTTGAGTTAAACACATCACTTGACAAGTGAAAGAAAATTGCAAACAACAGATAAAATTGGTAGACAATTAAACATGAATGACCAAACATGATGGCACAAAATAAGGTGGAAGGGAATCCAACAAAAACGGATTTTTCAGATAACTAAAGGAAATATGTCAAAAGCCTAATCAAATCCATCTTTATGACAGTAACATAACACAATCCAAAATTTACCTCTGTCCTGTAACGAGTATCTGGTGGTGGTATCTTCAGGTGTGCCTTCCAATCTTGAGAACTGTAACCACCAAGACAAAGAAATAAGAAAAAGAAAAACTGTAGTCCTGACACAAAGTGACAAATTCTACAGAACAAGAACTCAACTATTATCATGCATGATGTAATAGACCGAAATACAAGTATTTCTCAGTAAAAGAAACAATAACTTTCCAAATCGTCAATTTAAGTTCCAATAAGTAGTTTACAGGAAATTTAAAATTGTTGTCGATTTCACCTACAGGATTGTTAAAATTTATAAATTTAATAGAGTTTCCAAACCCAAGCATAAAACAAAAATGCCATAGAGTAAAAAAACTTCAAAATTCATCTATTACTGTATTACAAAATAAAATACTTAATATCTAACAAGCAGCTGCAAGGATGTGCAACAGAACTAAAACAAGGAGCAAAATTTGACAGTCAAAATCAACAAAATCCAACTAATCAGCTTTTCATTTTTTTTTATTATGTAATAAGTACACTCGAATCATATTTAACAAACTGTTTGACGCCCAACATTTACCATGAGCAGGTAGGGGAAAAAAATGATATCACAGTAAGTGGCTTATATCATAATATTCCTGGATAAAACTACAAATGTTGAGAATTACTGCATAGCAGGTGTCAAAAAATATATATTTGGCAGATATGCAGATGTCATAAAACCTCAACATAATACTATGATCAACAAGAGATAATATTGAATCAAAGGATCTACAGTGCCAAAGGGAAAGTAGATTCCAAAAATGTATATATTAAAAGCATTGGTACATCATATGTGATCTCAGCAAGGTGGGTATAAATTAAAAGCATTGGTACATCATATGTGATCTGAGCAAGGTGGGTATCTCTCAAATAAGGTTGATCTCAGATGATGTTGGACCTTAACCAATTGATGGCCAGGTGCCTCTCTCTCTCATCCCTCCTTAGAGCTCATTCATTCCTCAGCTGATCCCATGCATTCACATTCTCGTGCAAAATTCTCAGTAACATGGGAGATTAGATGGTGAATAGAAGCAATTAATCCAGATTTCTTTTATACGTAAAGACAATAATACCTTAGTCAAGTCATTCTTCTTTGGTAAGGCTAAAATATAAATAGTGAAATGCCATAACAAAAGACATTATATATGTCTTTGGAAATTCCATATAGAAATTTATTTAAAAAAAACTCATCAATTGCAGCAGCAGGAAAAGTAGATCCGACTAGAGTAATATGATCATTAAGTTCATAATATATCCAAGTTATTAGCCAAAACAAGATTTGTCAGCATCTACCAAGTGTCCTTGTATCTGTCACACGACTCAGGATTCTAGAGTATTAACTCTTATTTCATTCATGAGCTACAAAACTGTGAATCTCAACAACTTCCACTGCTAAAGATCTCTGTCATAAAAATGAAAATAAAATATCGGCATCTAAATCACTACAAATGAAGCATCATATCAGAAACATTGTGTCAAAGCAAATGTGATAAGCAAACAAAAGAGCTGATCAGTAGTCATTACTCATTATGCAATCAGCTATGGAACATCACTGATCCACAAAATTGGGAAGTCTTTAAAACTCATATCAAATCCAGTTTATCCATTATAATTTTAGCCATATAGTTTTATGTTATACTACAGCAGTTCTTATATAATAAATCCGCCAACATGTTAGGATAAAGGTTCTAGTAGATTCTTGATTTGCCTTATTTTCACTTCAAAGTTTCTCACTCACAGCACAAGTACATGGAAATTCCCTTTTTGTGATCCCATAATTACAATTCTGTTAGAGAATAAAGAATTGTTGCTTTTACTAAACCAAAAAAAACACAATGTGTGTTTGTCTTCTGAGAGGATGAACTTCCAAATGATCAGTTCCATTAAATACCAATAAACTAAGCTTTCATGACAATTGAGAGAAATGTACTGAATCCCTCCAACATATTTCTTCTAAAATGATCTCTCAACAAGCCTTTTTGCACCACATTCTCGAATAAATAAAAGGACTACAATTATGATGCATCCGTGTTCCTTACTTGAAATCTAGTTTAAGTGCACTTGAACCTAAAGCAAGTCAATTTTTTATACTGTGATATGAACCATCAAGTTGATCATAATTCTATTAAAGACTCTTTAACTATTCATGGAGGACCAATGACAAGAGCTAAAGCTAAGAGGATGAAAGAAGCTTTAACTTGTTTATTGAAAAACATTTGGAAGGATCAAGCTAGTCAAGACTCAGTCAAGGTTCTATGGTTGCAAGAAGAACCTAAAATGAACAACATGAACATGAAGAGAGAAGGACAAATATGGAGACCTCATCTTGAAGAATAAAAGTCCATTCAGCCATGTTTACCAAAATTCATGAATTAGGAATATGAACGTTATTTAATGCATTCATTCCCTTTATGTTATCCTCATACTATATAAATGAGACTGACTCTCAGTGTAAGATAAACAATTTGGGAAGTATAACAATTCTTCAACACCGATGAGTGTTTTGTTTTTTAAGTTCTTGCATGAACTTTAGAACTTATCAGGCTTTTCTGCTTGTGGCATTCAAACCCAAATATTTGCTTTTCCTTTGACTTATCAAACTTATTAGTTTGTGGCGTCTTAAGGGAATTCAAAGTGCTATTCTAATTATTTAATTAATTTTCTATTAATAAGTGATTAGAATAGTTTCCCTTACTTCATTCTTAAATGATCCGTCTTGTCTTCAATTCGTTGGAAGGTGTCAATTTGCATTCCATATGTATCATAGCTTTTTAGCTATCGGGGTGTATGGTTTCTAAGTTGATGATTTCCATCATTTGGTATCAGAGCACAGCTCAAGTTTGAGGTTTGCTTATCCATTTATTTGTTATCTTTTAGTTTTTTCTTGTTCTCTTATTCTTCTTTTATCACGATATCCATAATTGTTATTCTTCCTTCCTCCTTATTGTTGTGTTTCTTGTGCTATTACTGTTTGTTCTTCAATTTTTTTCCCCTCACTTTATCGTCAAAAAAAGAAAGAGAGCAGAAAGTTAAAAAAAAAAGAGATAGAAAATCAAAAGTAAAAAAAAAGGGAGAGGAAATCAAAGATCAAAGAAAAAAAAAGAGAGAGAGAGGAGAAGATCAAAGGTAAAAAAAGAAAGAAAGAAAGAAAGAGAGAGATCGGAATTTAAAAAAAAATTGTGAAAGAGAGAGATCGGAACTTCGTACAAATTACAGAATTCTATCTTCATTATTTTGAATTCTTGTTTCAGGTTTGGAAAATTTTTTTTTCATTCTAGAAAATTTTCTTTATTCATTTGATACTTGAATTCTAATCTTTGCTTATTATTGAAGTGTATTACACACACCTTTAAATTAGCTTACATTTTTTTTTGCTTTTATGTCCAATTTCAATACCCTTGAATTGTCACAATCTGAATTGTTTGTTTAAGTTTTTTTTAGTTAATCTAAGAACTCAAAGAACAAAACAAGAGAGTTAAAAGGCAAGAGTGGTGAGATCAATATCGAGAAAAGACAAACATTGTATGAAAACACGAGTGGAGTAAATCAAATCTTGAGTGAAACACATGAGGGAGTGTTGGTGAGGCTGTTCTAACTTTATTTTTCAGGTTGCAAACATGTCTAAAGAAAAAGAAGCGAGTTCTTCATCAAATGATCTTTTGCTACAAGCAATGCAACAACAATTTGAACGTATGTTCAAAGTGAAAGGAGATGTAAGAGATCATCTAGAAAGGCATGATGATACAATTAATAGATTGGAAGGTGAACCACGACGCAGGAGACAACCAGCATTCGTCCACGATGAATGTAATGGTGGAGATGACATCGACGATGACCAAGTCACTCTAATTGGTCAAAATGTTAATCCTAGGAGACAAACTAGGAGAGGACGTTTTGATGGTATGGATAGAAACATAGGCAGCATCAAAATGAAAATTCCTTCTTTCAAGGAAAGAATAATCCAAATACTTATTTGGAGTGAGAACGAAAAGTGGACCTGATCTTTGAATGTCACAACTACTCCAAAGAGAAAAAGGTAAAATTAGCCGTTGTTGAATTTTATGATTATGCTATAATTTGGTGGGATCAATTATGTAAAGGCAGGCGTAAAAATGGTGAAAGGCCCGTAGAGACTTGGTTAGAGATGAAACAAATCATGAGGAGGAGATTCATCCCAAGTCATTACTATCGAGATTTGCATCAATGGCTGCAAACTTTGGCACAAGATTCCATGAGTGTTGATGAATATCACAAGGAGATGGAGATAACCCTGATAAGGGCTAATGTGGAGGAAGACCGGGAGGCTACTATGGCTCGATTCGTGAGTGGATTAAACAAGAACATTGCTGATCTTATGGAGTTGCAACATTATGTGGAGATTGAGGATATGGTGAATATGACCATCACGATTGAGAGGCAACTCAAGAAAAGGCACAAGGTATGATTCAAAACCTTATTCGGGTTTTTCTTCTTCTTGGAAACCGAATTGGAGTAAAAAGGATGATATACCCATTGTTAAGCCTAAAATTGATGGAATTAAAGGTAAAAATGAATTAGGCAACAAGGGTAAAGGTGAGAATCAACCTAATCAAAGTAGAGGTATTAAGTGTCTTAAGTGCCTTGAGCATGGACATGTAGCACGTGAATGTCCTAATAAAAAAGTTATGATCATAAGGGATGGGATTATGGAATCGGAAAGTGAAAGAGAGGATGATGATGACATTCCAGAGGATGCTAGTGATGTAGAGTATGCTAAAGGTGAAATTTTAATTATTCAACGCACACTTAGTTTGCAAAGTAAAAATGATGAACACGGTGAACAACGTGAAAATCTGTTTCATACTCATTGTTTGATTGCTAACAAATTGTGTAATGTGATTGTTGATAGCGGAAGTTGTACAAATGTGGCAAGTACCTTGCTCGTGGAGAAACTAAAATTGCCTACTATCAAACATCCAAAACCTTACAAGTTGCAATGGTTGAATGATAGTGGTGTAGTAAAGGTATATCGGCAAGTGTTAGTTCCTTTTTCAATTGGTAGATATAAGGATGAAGTTTGGTGTGATGTGGTACCTATGTATATGGGTCACATGTTGTTGGGGAGACCATGGCAATATGATCGTAGGGTAATACATGATGGGTTCAAGAACCATTATTCCTTGATCATGGATGAACAGAAGTATCAGCTTGGACCTTTGCCTCTGAAGACAATTCTTGAAGACCAGATGCACATAAAACAACAATATGAGGAGCTTGAGTCTTCATTAATCCAAACTTTGGGGAGGGGGCAAGAAAGAGAAAAAAAAGAAAATGATGAGATGAGTGATAAAAATGAGAGTATTGGGAAACACAAGGGGAGAGAAAACAAGGAAGGCTTGAGTGAAAGAAAAATGAGTGTTTATACCAAAATGAGAAATGTGAAAAAAGCCTTAACTATGAGGCAACCCTTACTTGTACTTATATACAAGGACATTTTGATTTCTTCTAACAAAATTGATAAAAGTTTGCCTAGTGTTATTGTTAATCTTTTGCAGGAAAATGAGGATATCTTTCCCAGAGAAGTTCCCAATGGTTTGCCACCAATTAGAGGAATTGAACATCAAATTGATTTCATTCGAGTGCAGGTATGATTATATCCGCGTAATCAGGGCGTCGACGGCGTTTCTGTCGCCATTCACGGCAAACGTTACTTTGGATCCTTCTGCTTTCGACTTCGACTTCGTTCGGTATATATATATATTTATAATTATAAATATTATATATATATAGATATATATTTTTCTTTCCTTGGTGACGCCGCACTTTCGGCAGCGTCGCCGAGATATCAACATGGCAGCGACGCCGTCCTCCGGCGGCGACGTCGCGAGGACATCTCGGTCTTGACGCGCGCCGAGCCTCGAACTCCGCTGGCGACTCGGGCGACGCGCCGCCTTCCGAGTTCAGAAACCGCCACCGCCGCTCGACGCGACTCGCCTTCTCTTCAATCTCGCCGAGCGTCACGATGATCCGGTCGTGTGCCTCAAAGCCACTTCTTTGCCAGCCGCCTCTTGATACCACGAGCCTCGAGCTCTTGGGTTGCTGCGGATTAGCCCAGCCTTCGCGAAGTCTCGAAAGATTTCGCCAACCATCAGCTTTTTCCGGAGCATCGAAACGTTTCCGACCTCGTCGGCGTCGCCGAGAGCCTTCGGCGACATCGACCTCGGGGGCGTCGCTGAGTATTAAAAATTAATTTTTATTTAAAAAATAAAAAAAAGGTCCGATGATGGGCGGTCAGCGCATCTGCGGTTTCACCATCTGTCGGATCGATGGCCTGCGTCTTGCATCAGTCGATATTGCATACCTTGATTCTAGGTGCAAGCATGCCAAATAGGCCAGCATATAGATGCAACCCAGAAGAGACCAAGGAAATCCAAAAGCAAGTCAGTGAGCTTATGGAAAAGGGGTATGTGCGAGAAAGCATGAGTCCATGTGCAGTCCCTATTCTTTTGGTGCCTAAAAAAGATGGATCTTGGAGAATGTGTGTTGATTGCAGAGCCATCAACAAAATCACGGTGATGGAGGCTCTGATTCGAGGACGAATCCCTTCGAGGAAAGGGAGAATGATATGAACCATCAAGTTGATCATAATTCTATTAAAGACCCTTTAACTATTCATGGAGGACCAATGACAAGAGCTAAAGCTAAGAGGATGAAAAAAGCTTTAACTTGTTTATTGGAAAACATTTGGAAGGATCAAGCTAATCAAAACTCAATCAAGGTTCTATGGCTGCAAGAAGAGCCTAAAATGGTGATCATAAAGAAAGAAGGACAAATTTGAAGACCTTATCTTGAAGAATAAAAGTCCATTCAGTCATGTTTACCAAAATTCATGAATTAGGAATATGAATGTTATTTAATGCATTCATTCCCTTTGTACCATCCTCATACTATATAAATGAGACTGACTCTCAGTGTAAGAAAGATAATTTGGGAAGTATAACAATTCTTCAACCCCGGTGAGTGTTTTGTTTTTAAGTTTTGCATGAACTTTAGAACTTATGATTCAGTGCAGCGTGCCAAATAGGCAGACATATAGATGCGAAAGAGACCAAAGGAAGAAATCCAAAAGCAAGTCGATGAAGCTTATGGAAAAGGGGTATGTGAAAAAGCTTTCGAGGCTTTTACGCTTGTAATGGCGTTCAAACCCAAATCTTTGCTTTTCCTTCGACTTATCAAACTTATTAGTTTGTGGCATCTTAAGGGAATTCAAAGTGTTATTCTAATTATTTAATCAATTTTTTATTGATAAGTGATTAGAATAGTTTCTCTTACTTCATTCTTGAACGATCCGCCTTGTTTTCAATTCGTTGTAGGGTGTCAATTTACATTCCATATGTATCATAGCTCTTTAGCTATCGGAGTATATGGTTGCTAAGTTGATAATTTCCATCATACTGCTTTCAAAATTATTTATCGTAGCTGCTATCGGGTATATGGTTTAAATATGTATTAATTAGAATTGATTAAATATGTATTAAGAGAATTCTACTGTTATTTTCATGTTAAATTAGTAGCCTATTCTTATTAATTTAAGTATGTATAAAGTTGATCAACAGATTGGATAAGAGAGTCCCCATGAAGAGTTTTCTTTTAGAGTCCTACCTAATGTATAAATAAGAGTCACATCAAATCTTGTATGCATGTTAGTTGAGACAGATGATCGGAAGCTTTGAACTTGTTGGCCTGCAGTATTTATGTGATCCCTCTTCTTCTCTGATTCTGTTACTAAAATATATATACTTAACACCACTCTCTGCTGCATCACATTATCAACTTTGGAGTAGATTTTAGTCCAGAGTCTTAATTTGAATCATTTAAAATTAATACCCAGGTACTCAGTGAAAAAGAGCTCTAAATCACATGAGGTTTCTCAATCAAGCCCCTTGATGTAGAAGGGACCTATCTATCTTAGGAAAAATTACAAAACAATGCAATCAACAGGGGAAATGGGAAATGTCATGGTGTCCTATATCAAGAAACCAAGTACCTTGTAAATTTATTTTTGTATTTTTGTAAGTAATATCCTTCCAAATAAAGCCATGTTTACTAGACTTCATGTAACATAGAACTATCAACTACATACTCCCAACTCGTAACCAAAGCCTTTTCCAACAAGGAAAATTTATTGATCACTGCATACGATTAGGATCACTAGATAATAATTATTGATCACTCCATATGGTTAGGGTTACTGCAAGTTCATCATTCAACAAAATTTACCTTAGATTTCAAAAGCAGTAATAAACAGATACACATATCCCAAGGACAAGAGTCGCTCAAATAACCATACGATACAATGCATCTTACCAAAAATGATACTGAGTCGTTAATAGCTAATGCATTTAACGTCAATTGAAACCTCCTCATAACTAAAGTTCTATACTTTGAGTGCAAGTTACCCAAGACAACTAGTAGAGATCCATTCTTGTTTCTAATTTTACTATTGAAAACTGAAACCTCTGAATAAAATGTAGACCACGGTCTTAAATCTTTCTAATGAATTCAGAACCAAAACTCCAAGCATCAAAACTTGTAGAGGTATCAGAAAGAAGGAAAAGGATTAAGCAATCTGCAATCATCTTTTCTGACTTGATTCAAGACAATGAAGACATTTTGCAATAACGCTTACAATGAATTCCAAATATAAAAATAATAAAAGTATTGTTAGCAGTAACTGGGGACTCCAGGCAAAAGTTACATGCTGAATCAAACATCTAGTCGGTGGTGTTAGCATCTGATTCATTATATGGCTCTCAATGTCAAAAACAAAACAACAACAACAACAACAAAATCGACCAAAGTAGAGTTAACAATTACACATATGCATTACAAAAGCTACAATTTTTTTAATTAAAGTTTTCACCTTTCCTTTTACCTGGAATCCATTAAAGTTACTGCGTCAGATTGAACCGATTTCACGACTTCGCCAACACCAGAATCGCCCCCCATTTGATTCCGCCTCGACCAATGCTGGTGCTGCTGCTGTGGCTGAAACTGTTGATTCTGCTGTCCCTGCACCGGATTCCTCTGCACATACTGCTGCTGGTGTTGAGGGTTTCTTGCATAGAAATTGGGGTTCGCACCCGCGCCGCTGCCCGCCCATACCCGGTGGAGGATATCTACCTTGAGGATTCATCTCCAACTTGGATCGGATCAACCGAACGGCCTCTTCTAAGCGACAAACGACGCAAAAAAAAACAAAAAAAAAATCGCACAAAAGCAAGAAACGAAGATCCTCCACAGAAAGGGCAATGGAGTCAAAAAAAAAAAAAAACCAAGAAAGTAGGATCAAAATAAGGAATTTTTAGATCGGAGTGGAGAACATAAGAATCCGAGGCAGAGGTTGCTTGGAGGATCTTCGACGCGTCGATCCGCCGCGATAACAAGAAGAGACTCGAGGTTTTGGAGATGGAAAGATGAAGAGGAAGGCGTTACCGTCAAGAGCTGAACGGACTTGACAACCGACGAATTTTTGGATGAGGGTTTCGCCGTGGGTGTGTTTTTTAGGGCGACGACGACGGAGAGCGCCGTGGGGAGGTTAATGACGAAGAAGCCCTCCGACGTGTCTGGAAATTTCGGGATAGCGTGGTGTTGGGTTGGAATCATCCGCAAATATCAGCAGTACCATTACGGCATGGCCAGAAGACTAATTTGGTATAAGACGGGCCCCGTGCTCGACGTGTCGAGAGCATATGCAACCACGTCACCGTGCTTTTTCCATATTGGTGATCATCCTTCAAAAGGTCGCATTAGTTGCATTAGAACTTTCTACTTTAATTTTTATTTTATTTTCTTTATTTACATGGAAAATACTATTTCTAAATAAAACTAAATGTGTGATGGTGGCGATGACGAATATTTGACATAATGATGAGATAATGCGGTTTTATAAGCCGAAAGCAAATAATCACTCTATTTAAGTCGTTCTATATACCATTGATATCTAATAAAATATGCAACGCATTGTAAAAATGAGAACTCATAATATTATAATCTTCATTCTTCGTATTGACGCTCATGTATCGTTTAAAACACCTAATTTTGTAAGTCAAATCAAACTTTCTTTCACTTCTAATGTGTCACGTTGCTTCTGTCGGCTGCACTATTACTACATGTGTGTTTTTAAAAGCTTTCTTAGATAATGTGCATGGAGAATCATGTCGCACGAGAAAATGAGTCGAGGAACGTTGTGAACTATTTTTAACCTAATGTGAAGTTTTCGTAAATAATTTATATAGTATCAGGGGAATATATTATTGACAGCTTATCAATGCCATATAGTTTAGACATGTACGGATAATGTCTTAT
This sequence comes from Musa beccarii, assembly GCA_024322285.1. Lineage (NCBI taxonomy): Eukaryota > Viridiplantae > Streptophyta > Magnoliopsida > Zingiberales > Musaceae > Musa > Musa beccarii. The sequence continues at coordinate 41,648,996 of CM044398.1, forward strand.
ATAGAAACATCAAGCTTCATAGATATTAATTGCTCAAAGATCAAGAGTTTATTCCTCCATTTGATGCCTCAATTGATAATATGAAGCATACAAATGGGAATGTGAATAGTCAAAGAAACTTTTATAGCGATTATTTTTCTTCTTATAAACGATGAGAACTAAGTTTATGATTATCTTCCTTATAATAAATGATGAAAATATTATCTTATCCTTTCACATTACGATGATATGTGAATGATTAATTAACAATATATCTTTTATCATATATCATAAAAAAAAATTATTAGGAAGTTGATAATCTTACTCTAATCTTAAACTTTGATGATCACTCTTTCAATTTATAATCTTATATGAACTACGGATGAAGATAAATTAACCCAAACTGATATGTGGAGATTGAACTAAAGTTGGGGTGTTGAATTAAAATCAAAGTATTAATCTAAATTGATATTAAGTGTATGTTGGGGAATCACAAAACAAAATTGGTATCGGGCGTTCCACTCTATTCTAAGCTCTAATTTAGAGAGTAAAAAAATATAAAAAAAGAGAGAGAAGAAAATATCTTGATATTTATAATTGAGATTCTTTCGATCACTTATAGTTAGAAAAATATTCTCCAAATTAGATATGATTTAAAATATATATTTTATTAAAATAATTATTGTTTGTGGTAGATTTTAACATAATATTTTTTTTTTGTCATTTCTCGGTATATCGATGTCCACATATTTATTTTATTTTAAGGATGATTTTGACATTATCATCCAATAACTTATTTCATGTGCATGCACTCCTTGTTTTCAAATCTTTTTATTGCTTATTGTGATTTACTAAATCATTTTATTATCTATTGTGTCATATAGATTGATTAATGTATTATTGTATCGGTGATACTTGTCATGTTCAAATCTACTTAAGAAAATATTCTTTTTTCTACATCTAAACAAAATAGAAGGAGATCACTTGCAATACTGCCATGTTATTAGCTATTGCTTGCAATAATAATACAATCACTTGGTTTACTGTAAATGATTGCCACTTTAAATTAATTGATTTGTTAAGCAATTCTAGCCGCAGGATTTACTCATGATGAGGAAAGGGGATATTGCTATTGATAGTTCTCATTCGTAAGTTTACGAAGGACACATCAAAGCATAAAGCATAGAGATTATGTCTGGATATAATAAATATGATCTCTCAAATATAAAATTAATATCATAAGTTAAGTCAAATGTGTCAATTACACTCGTAAATATGTGAATGAGAAGTATTTATTATTACTCGTGAGACAAGGATAAATAGAAAGCTCTCGAACTTATTATTATATCCACCAGTCAATATATCGAGCGTGATATTAGGTTTAGATACTAGGCAAATCAATTACCCATATGATTTAAATCAGGTTAAGCTAAGCGTTTCTTGAATCGACATAAGATTAATAAATATTATTATTTATATTTAAATATTATAATGAAATATAATTTTTATTTAGAATATTATTATTATTTATAAATTTTATATTATTAATTAGTTTTAATAATAATTTAATTTGTTAAGTAAAAAATAATTTAAGAAAATATGAAGAATCCATGAATTTTTTAGAAGCACTTCCCGCCTCAATCGTCGACATTCTTAGGTGGAGTTAAAGTTTTACTTTAGGAAAATCATGATTATACATCACTTACACTTTACTAAATATATTTTGACATAAAATTTTGATCTTATAAATGAAAGATAATGTAGAATAAATAATCAAAATATTTAAAGACGGGCTTTGTTAAATTTGATCTAAACAAACGCAGATCATAAATTAGTGTTCGAATTACATTATTGTTATTTCCAAACAACAAGGAAATTTCCAATAAATGCATGATGGAATAGAATGAATTCCTCAAACTAATTGTGTTTGTAGGGTTATTTCTTTCTCCCACATAATAGATGTGGAATTTGATCGCCATATATATGGCACTTATGCATAAAAAGCATCTCTTAAAATACAAATTTTAATCTCAACCACTCTACCATTTTGGTTAAAGCAATTTTATTATTATTCAAAGCAAAAGGACGATTAAAGATCAACTAAGGACTTAAATTCCATGATATGATTCCCTTTTCTTAAAGAGAGACACGTCATATGGTCTCGTAGACAGGAAGGTGAGGTCTTCCCTTCACCTCGTCACTCTTGACTGGGTCTCGTGGTTTCAGGCTCACATCCCTCCGTTTCCATCTCCTACCTTTCCTCCCGTGCTCCCATATTTTCCTCGCAAACTTCATGCAAAACGTTGATCTCCTCCCCCGCTCTCGGCTCTGTCGCCTTCCATTTTGGCAGACTTCATGCATGCAAACCCTTGATCTTCGTTTTTGGGAGCTTCTTTGTCTACGGTAGCAGTAAGCAGCCTTGGATTTTGGTTCTTCACCATGTCTTTCATTGGTACTGCAGGACAAGTGCAAGGAATGCGAGAAGACTGTCCATTTCATAGATCTCTTGACCGCAGATGGAGTTACCTATCACAAGAGCTGCTTCAAGTGCAGTCACTGCAAGGGCACTCTCTCGGTAAAATCTAGCTTAAGAACTGCAGTATGATTGGAGTTCCCCCAGTGTGATTCTTGGACATTCATACATCGATACTTTTTGGAATGTCTCTATGTCTTCCTAGATGTGCAACTACTCCTCCATGGATGGTGTCCTCTACTGCAAGCCTCACTTTGAGCAACTCTTCAAGGAGACGGGAACCTTCACCAAAAAGTTTCCTGCAGGTTATCTTCCTTTGGCTTTTCAGATGCATGCTTCAGTACATTATAGCTTCGAGGCTAATGCTAGGTTTGCGATTCTCAGGCGCAAAGTCTGGAGAGAGGAACGAACAGGTGAGCTAATTAACCCATGCATGATTCAGTATCCGAGTAGCTGGTTAGCTGATATGATCACGATCTTGCCAGTCCAAGACACCGAGTAAGATCTCCTCCATGTTCAGTGGAACTCAAGACAAGTGTGCTGTCTGCAAGAAAACAGCTTACCCCTTGGAAACGGTCCGTTCTTCGTCGCATCAAATGCGTGTCGGGAGCAATAAACATAGCTCAGACTTAACGTCGCTGTGGCTTGTTGTTGTGGCAGCTGACCATGGAGGGGGAGTCGTACCACAAGACCTGTTTCAAGTGTTCCGTCGGAGGCTGCACCCTCACGCCTTCGTCCTACGCGGCGCTCGACGGCATCCTCTACTGCAAGCACCACTTCGCGCAGTTGTTCAAGGAGAAGGGAAGCTACAACCACGTGATCCAGGCAGCGTTGGGGAAGCAGAACACGGCGGAGCAGCCACCGTCGGAGGCAGCGCCTGAAGAACCCGAGCAGGACGGGGAGCAGCAAACATGAGGACGTGAACACGTCGAGCATTGCTCTTTTTCTTCTGCTTCTTTATGTCTGACTTCATCCTTTCCACTGAAAAAGATGGGTCTGTTCCGGCCTTGTTATGGTTCTTCGTCTGACTTGATGTGGTAGCCGTAACAAAGGAAATGTATGGTCAACTTCAGTTTAATTGACATGTTTTCGAGCTTAGAAAATAATCTCGATGTTGTTCTCCAATCTCCATTGAGCTCAAGTGACATTATCAACATTAAATGATGTATGGCAACAGTGTTTTCGAAGGCGATGTTTGCATGCCGTAAACGAAGCCGATCGCAGTTATGACCGTTCGTTACAGGGCTCCGCTCATCGTGCCAGACGGCTTTAAGAACCGTGCATCAACGTGGCAGCTATATATTGGTTGATATGGGATCTCGATTAGTCGGGACCGTAGGATCATCAGAGCGGATCCGTACCAAAAGAACGAATCTGGACCGTCCATTTACGAGAACATGTACGAATTGGAAGCGGGGAGGATGCGAAAGAACGCATCGTATCCATCGCCCCTTTTCGTCGTCGTTTTGGACTCACCGCTTCCGCTCCGCGAGAGAGAGGCAGAGAGAGGAGAGAGAGATGGCATTTGTGGAGGCTTGGGAGGTGGCGAAGAGGGCGATCGAGGCTTACACGGGGCTGTCGCCGGCGACGTTCTTTACGGTGCTGGCGGTGGCTGTGGCGCTCTACCACACGGTGGCTGGGTTTCTGGCGCCGCCCCCGCCCCCGCCGCCGCGGTCTCGGGAGGTCGAACCCCTTGCGCCGCCCGTCCAGCTCGGGGAGGTCACTGAGGAGGAGCTTCGGGCCTACGACGGCTCCGATCCGAAGAAGCCGCTCCTCATGGCGATTAAGGGCCAGATCTATGACGTTACCCAGAGCAGGTTCGCTGCCTCTTCCTCTTTGTTCTCTATTTGTTCAAGTGCAACATTAGTTTCCATTTCTTCACAGTTTTCTTAGGGTTTCGACATATGTCCGGGATGGCTCTATTTCTCGACGCCCTTTTTGGTTGTTCGATGGATGCTTTGATCTCACCTTTTCCTGTTCCACCGTTTCCTTTTGGAACACATTTCCTGGCTTCTGATTCTTCACTGAACACACTTTGTGGAGTGATCATCGCGTCCTTAAATCTCTTATGCCTCTTTCGCCTCCTCCTCCTTCCTCGTTTTCTTTTGATTTTACAGTTTGCAGTTATACAAAACTATAATCTTCCGTGATACGTCTTGGTTGGATAACATCAATATCTATGATATTGATATTGAACTTACACTAGACGATAATTGTTCTTACGTCTCGCCCTAATATGGTACCAAATTTCAGAATTGACAACAATAAAAAAGCAACTAATCATAAAGTGCTAGGACTTGTTGTCTTTTTTAGATTTGTCCTGTTGTCAAAGTGGATGCAATAAGTTCATTTATTTGTTGCCGAGTGATTGATTTCAGCAGGCCCATTAGAAAAGGTAGATTACTTTTCTAAAATTTGAAGATGCTATTTGTAGATTTGAGCTGGTAGTAGTTCTGCACCATGCTTGGTTTTCATTTTGATCAATGATGTCTAACATGTGGTACCAAATTTCAACTACTTAATCCATGAGGATGCAATGTTCATTTATTTGTTGCTGAGTGATTGATTTCAGCAGGCCGATTAGAAAAGGTAGATTACTTTTCTAAAATTTGAAGATGCTATTTGTAGATTTGAGCTGGTAGTAGTTCTGCTCCGTGCTTGGTTTTCATTTTGATCAATGATGTCTAACATGTTAGTACCAAATTCCAACTACTTAAACCTGATTCAAATAAGTTTTTATCGGCCGTTAAATTTTAGACATATTTTTGATCTGTTATCAATCACCTCTGTTGTAGCATAATGTATATGGTTTTCTTGAAAAGAAATGACAAAAAGTTTGGAATCTTATATACATTTGGCTCATCTAATATAGAAAATTTTGCATCCTTCTTCAGTACATAGTTGTGGTATAGTTTATGATCAACATGCAATCTCCATATGATGCTTTATTTTGATTTTGTGTTTCCATCTAATAGCTTGGTTTAGTTCTTCTGCCCTTTTTTGTATTTTGTTTATTTTTTAATTGGGTACCCTTTTTTTTTTGTTGGTTACATGGCTTGTAGTCATGGCTCATATATAGGTTTATTATGAGATTAAGCCATCAGAAGTTTCTTCTGTTGGTTTTTTCAAAACTACCAGTAAAGTGAGAATAAGAATTGTTTGCATTTATAAACACTCTGGTATAAGATTGATGGAAGACAAAACGTGGAAAATTTTTAGGATAGTATGAATATGTCAAAAGGAAACCTATACATGCTACCTATATATAACTTGGTTAGATTGGTTGAGCAGATTAGGATTAATGGCGCAAGGAGAGATTTAGAACGATCTAGGTCAGCTTTATCAAAAACACCAAAAAATAATCTGCTTTACTTTGACCATTACTTTTTCCCTACATATAACTTAATGGAGGGGCAAGGTTCATGTAGCCAACTCCGAATTGGTGGACATTATGTTGTATTGTTGTAATTTGTTTGTTTGATGTTCATGAAGATGACGATTCAACTGATTTTATGATGTATTGTTTGACCATTTCTTGTTGGGAAGTATGAAAAGAATTGTGTGAATATGTTTGGGAAGCAAATAAGGAGTTTCTGATTTGGACAGTTATTTATTCATATTTGATTGTGTGTAATTCAAGACATCGAAACAAATAGATCCGTATCAAATGAAGTTGGACTAATACCACAGTCTAGTACAATGACATTGTGCAACACTTTATTCCATTGGACAAATCACGACACTTTCTCTGTGTCATGGTTTCAAGATAAACTGTGATATTTAGTATTCAACATCTCACATCAAATAGCCTGCATATTCCAAAGAATTTAATGGTTTTACTTTTACGTTGCGACATGAGTGGTGAAATCCTATTTCTAATATCATTGATTACATGTTTTGCCACCGACAAATAACCCTTTTCTTTTCATCCATTTAAACTCGGCCTATATAGCTTGCTTTGCTACTTATTGTGTATCAACAAACATCTTTTGCATCTAAAAGTTTTCCTTATTTTCATGTTGTCTTAGGATGTTCTATGGACCTGGTGGGCCATATGCACTATTTGCTGGGAAAGATGCGAGTAGAGCACTGGCAAAGATGTCATTTGAACCAGTAGATTTGACTGGTGATATCTCCGGCCTTGGCCCCTTTGAGCTCGATGCCTTGCAAGACTGGGAATACAAATTCATGAGCAAATACGTCAAAGTTGGAACAATCAAGAAGACAGTGCCTCGACAGACGAGGCAAGTGCCCACGACAGACAGGACCGATGATGGCACTACCTCTGAAGTAACAGAGAAAAGCACAGGGATCACAGATGGCACAGACAGACAAGTAGAACATAGTGCAGAAACAAAGGAGGATGATCAGTGGAAACCTGTGCAAATCGAGAACATGATGAAGAGCCGAAGCAGGATGGTCGGTTTGGTCATGGTGAAGCAGAACTGAAGGAGAATGATTCATTAGAGTTGAAGGAAGTCGGCGCCGGTGAAGGCACCAAAGAGTAGAACCCTGCACATTTGGCATTTGCACAACCTGGGTTCATTATCATATTATATCATAAAAAAACATGGCAACAACCTGCGGGATATGAGTTATGCAGTGCTTTTTGTAATAAGGTTATCAAGGTAAACCTTTTCAACTGGGGCTTTTATCCATGCCTTGAAGTGATGACCGTATTTATTTGGTCTGTGCATGCTGTGGTTCTTGTTACCATATAAATTGGATGGACAATGCCATTTTATAAGAATGCTATTGTTTAATTTAAAGCTCAACAATGGAAAGGCATAGCCTGCCATTAAACAGCAGGTCGGCCGCCGTGCCTGCCACCACTAACCCCGTGAACCCGCTTGTGTTCCACGGTTTCTCCATCTCACAAAGTGTCACAACTAATTGATTGGGCCTAATAGTGGCCCAAACTTAGTTTCCTGCTAATGTCACCACATTGTCTAATTAACACCAAATCGATTGGATCTCAACGTCTCCCGTTCCTCTCCTCCTCCTCCTCCACCACCACCAAGTCGAATCGATGGCGGTTCCCCGCCTGACGGTGTCGATGGCGTTGCCGGTGCCGAGGACCGCGGCCCTGGCCCCGGGCTCCTCTTTCCTCAGCCGACGCGCGACGAGGCTTCTCCGGTTTTCAAGGGCCTTGGGATATGCATCCGCCTTCCCGGGGTTTCGTTCGCGACGAGCTCGAGGGCGGTCCGCCGAGGAGCCGTGGTTTGTGAGGCGCCAGAGACGACCACCGGGCGTAATGCTTTCTGTCCTTTCCGCCTTTTCTTTCTTCTTATCTAAGATCCAAGTGGTTAGATTCTTGTTCTTCTTTTGGGTCTTATGCTGCTTGTGTGCTTGTGTGATGCGTTGCCTGAACGATTAAAGATTGTACTGTCTCGTAGTTTAGTGGTTAATTTGAGCTAATTAGTCTTGGTTGTGAGCAACTTTTAGAAAGTAACCTTATTTTCCTGGCATTGATCGTTGGATTATCTGATTAGGAAACACTAAAACTATTAGATCAGGAAGAACTTTTCTTCTTTGTTATTGGATATATACGATGCTCCTCGTTCTGCATTATGAAGAAAAAAGTTCTTTTCACCACATCTTGCCTATTTAATGGGCTTTCATGCAAGTAACTTGTTCTATGCTGCAGCATTATCAATTCCACATTGAAGAATTTAAATCAATTTCTAGGCTATAAGAAATTCCTTTCGGTGTCTTGTGATTTTAGTTATTATAAACTTTCTTGTTTTTCATCAAAGTAGCATTTCTTAATGAAGGCGGTTCAAATGACCTTTACTTCAATTGAATACTAAAAGTCACAAAGGCAAAATAGTAAAAACTTTAGCCATCAGCTGTTGCTAGCTGAGCCATCTACATGGTCCATCAACAGCACTATCTTTTTGTAACCTAAGGTTCAAACTAAAGACAATGCATAATAATTTTCAAACGTTGTTATGTGACCTGATAAGCAGTCATCCACTCAGAGAAGGCAAATTTATTGTATCCTGAGCTTGAATATCCTTTGTAATCAAAGCCATTCGCTGATTTGTTTTAGTGTTTGTGGCATGCCCTTCCTCTTTCTATCACTTTTCGTCTTCTGAAAGCATCTTTTACCTAAATTGATCTCTAGATCTTATAAAGAAAGTAAAGAAAGGCATGCATACCTTCCTCATTAATAGCAACAGAACTTTGTGTTCTCCATATATCGAGGAACATCTTTATGCAGCTACTGATTGTTGTTTGAGTCGCTTACTACTTGAATCCTGGCATAGTGTCATACCTATTAAGGAACCTTCCTGAGTTGGAGTTTTAATGTTAAAAATTTTAGCATTTTGCTCCCATGATTGGTATGTTTTTGTTCTCATTTGATATTCCTGCACTTGTTTGAGAACATTCTGTCTTTAAGTAGTTCATAAGGATGTTTCTCAGGTGCATCTTTTTGCTTGATGCAACTCTTGTAACTGGTAACTGATTTTCCTTTGCATTACTAGCCTGATCTTCTTTTTTTTTTTTTTTTTTTTGTGTGTGTTTGTGTCATGGGGGATATTTATTTATATATGTACATGTATGGTATTTTAGGAATCCGATTCCAAGTTAGTTTCGTGATTGAAAACAGTACCAAACCCTGCGCATGTTGACTGGTCAAGTTAGTTCAGTTCTAAGTGTTGCCCACGAGAATAACCATATAACATGAGACTTTTCCTCTAATATTGCGGCTAAACCTATATTTAGAGGGTTTTACTTTCCTAATAGCTTATTTGATTTGTAGCCCAGTCAACATTTGGCCATGGATGTATCATGTGCTGAGGGTAACAATCTACTCCGTGAGTGACCTCTCATGCATCAACCAATTGGCTTGATGAGAAACATGATCCAAAATATTTTGCCAAATCTTTCAACATTATGGTTAAAACACAAATTGAAACTTCTTTGCACATCTGTTCTTGTTCTGTATACTGATTGTGCTGTTTGATGATATATTACTATTGGTGATTTTAACATGAAAGAATGGTTGAGCGTATGTTGCTCGCATGCCTTTATGCCCTGTTAGTGGGGATGATCCTAAGTGCTTTCTGCGATATTGATTCCTGTATTGTCACTTTTATCGGTCAAGTTAAACTCACTTCCAGTTGATGTTCTCTGAGTGCATTCCGCAACCTAACCCAATTGATTTTGAAAAAGAAATCCATCTGTCCCAATAATCAGGTCGGGTCTTATACTTTTGGCCTGAGCCAAAATCCAAGATCGATGATCATCCACTAGGCTTCTGTGTAGTGATATCCAAAGTTAACATCTTGTCTTGTTTATCATGGTCAAATATTTTTGTAGTTTATGATAGCCATTTAAGTGGTTCTGGTGCATCTTTAATGGCACTTCATTTATTTATTTGTCAAATTATCTTTTTTTGGCTCATTAGAACCTACCAACATAGTTTCAGATGTGTCAAACGACATGTGCTCTCGGTGATTCTAATGTTCCAGTCTAGAAGCTCCATCGGATGATTGAGCCAACCATTGTTAAACTGGTCATTTAAGGAAGCTCAGGTGCATAAGCTCAACACAGATGAGTCACAGTATGGGATTCATCATCCCAACTAGCATATTCATGGCAGAAGAAGATGCTGCTTCGAAAGCACACTCGTTATATTGAAAGTTTCTTGCAATCACGCAACTTCTCAGAGGTGTTTCTGCCTATCATAATTAAGCACTACTTTTCCACGGTACGTGCTGTTTACTCAAAGTGCCTTGGCCTACTTTAGATGGTAGTAATGGGAAATTCCTCAGCTGTCTTATTTCTATCTCAATGTGATATGTTTAAAGCATCAAACAAATTGCATTAGAATAAGCTGCCTTCTTAATAAAATCCACGACTTGTGTTCTATCATAGCAATAAGATATAGAGCCTGAAAATTTCTTTTATATCATTAAGAAAGATTAGGTGTTCCTCAAATATTGCGTCACCTTTCTAAGGCAATCTTTCACACCAATTCAGTGAAGGAATCACTGCCGCCTTAGAATCTCCACCAAATGCATCATCAGATAAGGTGTGCTCAAAGCTCCTTTGTCTTTGGCACCACGCAAGATTTTTAGTACTTCCATCCAATAATAAATCCTGCCTCCGCCGCAAGAGTCCATGTCGACTCGCCTAAGGATGAGCACCAAGCCTCCGCTTCCCTGCTCCATCTTCAAAGCCAACTCTTCACGCGATTTGGGTACTTCACCAAGTTTTCCCAAGTTGCTCTCGCTTCTCGACAAGATTGATTAATGGTGGCCTCACGCCCACCATTCCACTTTCACCGCTGAGTCCGATCTCCTATCGGCTCTTAGTGTGCCTTCACTTTCGGTTGCCCTGGTTGCTCCCCACTGATCTCGCTTTGCGCCCACCAACGATCGCCACATCGTAGATTATACGATGACTCTCATCGCCACTCGATCCTCGAAGCCTCCTTCGAGGTACTCCACTTCATTGCACCGATTCACATTCGGAGAGCGGACTTATCCTTCGGATATCCGCCCTGCCGAGCAACATCTCTTCGCATCCTTCCTCGAAGTTTTGAGACCACCGCCCCTCGACTACTCCGCCACGAACAAATCTGCCACCTCCGCTTTCGCAAATGCACTTTGCTAGATTGGACACTCACCAATACAATACTTTACATCGCACTCCTCTCGGTCTCAGCAACAGCCGCACCCGCTGTACATTTCTTCATACGAAAGTATCCCGCATACGCCGAAGAGAAAGTTTCTAATGCTCCAACGCACGGACCTTCACCGCCATACTTTGGGATGGCAATGATACGATCCATCGTCCGCATGCAAGACCTTGCATTTAGTATCGAATTTCTTGAGTTTGCAACTTTCCTCACTCTCGTGAGCTTTGCGACAACTCTTTCGATCATCGAGCAACCATCAGAAACTCGACGGTCTCATCCTTCGCCAGCACCGCTTGCCTCGAGCACCGCGTCGAAGTTTGGAGTGTCGATGTCGAGCCACCGCTTCGAACTCACCATCCCCACCTTACAGGCGCTCCGCAATTCTTCTTAGCTTGTCCTCGTGGTGCGACAAGGTCCCCACGCTTGCATGCTAAGTGTTTCTAAGTGAGCTTGTCCCGCTCGATACCAATCCACGGACTTATTTGGTTTTGCCTAAGCCGTGCGGGGCACCAACGCGATCACGCAGAAAGGTCACTTACCCGAAATCTCTGCTAATCCCTTAGGACTGCAAAGAGAGAAGGGACGAGAAAGCGCTTCACACGGATCCACAAGCCACTCTTTTAGTAAACACTTTATAGCCAAAGCACATTCCAACAATGGATATCACAAGCTCGTAATCGGCCAGACAACAAAGGCATAAAATTGGTCCACTATCTGCATCAATTTATTACAAGTAATCCTCGACGCATACTTTTATGGACAAGCCTACAATGGCGCCAAACTCACTCAATATGGGCATTTTGCCTTTGGCAAGCCCTTTACAAGCTTTACATTATATGACAACCCAAAAGGGACACGGACAAGCATAAGCATTACACCGAACAAGCCGTTTACAATTTTGTCCGTGACACATTGTTAAGCCTAAAATTGATGGAATTAAAGGTAAAAATGAATTAGGCAACAAGGGTAAAGGTGAGAATCAACCTAATCAAAGTAGAGGTATTAAGTGTCTTAAGTGCCTTGAGTATGGATGGACATGTAGTAACGCGTGAATGTCCTAATAAAAAGTTATGATCATAAGGGATGGGATTATGGAATCGGAAAGTGAAAGAGAGGATGATGATGACATTCCAGAGGATGCTAGTGATGTAGAGTATGCTAAAGGTGAAATTTTAATTATTCAACGCACACTTAGTTTGCAAGGTAAAAATGATGAACACGGTGAACAACGTGAAAATCTGTTTCATACTCATTGTTTGATTGCTAACAAATTGTGTAATGTGATTGTTGATAGCGGAAGTTGTACAAATGTGGCAAGTACCTTGCTCGTGGAGAAACTAAAATTGCCTACTATCAAACATCCAAAACCTTACAAGTTGCAATGGTTGAATGATAGTGGTGTAGTAAAGGTATATCGGCAAGTGTTAGTTCCTTTTTCAATTGGTAGATATAAGGATGAAGTTTGGTGTGATGTGGTACCTATGTATATGGGTCACATGTTGTTGGGGAGACCATGGCAATATGATCGTAGGGTAATACATGATGGGTTCAAGAACCATTATTCCTTGATCATGGATGAACAGAAATATCAGCTTGGACCTTTGCCTCTGAAGACAATTCTTGAAGACCAGATGCGCATAAAACAACAATATGAGGAGCTTGAGTCTTCATTAATCCAAACTTTGGGGAGGGGGCAAGAAAGAGAAAAAAAAGAAAATGATGAGATGAGTGATAAAATGAGAGTATTGGGAAACACAAGGGAGAAAACAAGGAAGGCTTGAGTGAAAGAAAATGAGTGTTTATACCAAAATGAGAAATGTGAAAAAAGCCTTAACTATGAGGCAACCCTTACTTGTACTTATATACAAGGACATTTTGATTTCTTCTAACAAAATTGATAAAAGTTTGCCTAGTGTTATTGTTAATCTTTTGCAGGAAAATGAGGATATCTTTCCCGGAGAAGTTACCCGATGGTTTGCCACCAATTAGAGGAATCAACATCAAATTGATTTCATTTCAGGTGCAAGACATGCCAAATAGGCCAGCATATAGATGCAACCCGTAAGAGACGAGGAAATCCAAAAGCAAGTCGGTGAGCTTATGGAAAAGGGGTATGTATGTAGAAAGCATGAGTCCATGCGCGTGGCAGTCCTATTCTTTTGGTGCCTGCAAAAAAGATGGATCTTGAGAGAATGTGTGTTGATTGCAGAGCCATCAACAAAATCACGGTGATGGATGCTCTGATTCGAGGACAAATCCCTTCGAGGGAAGGGGGAATGATATGAACCATCAAGTTGATCATAATTCTATTAAAGACCCTTTAACTATTCATGGAGGACCAATGACAAGAGCTAAAGCTAAGAAGATGAAAAAAGCTTTAACTTGTTTATTGGAAAACATTTGGAAGGATCAAGCTAATCAAAACTCAATCAAGCTTCTATGGCTGCAAGAAGAGCCTAAAATGGTGATCATAAAGAAAGAAGGACAAATTTGAAGACCTTATCTTGAAGAATAAAAGTCCATTCAGCCATGTTTACCAAAATTCATGAATTAGGAATATGAATGTTATTTAATGCATTCATTCCCTTTGTACCATCCTCATACTATATAAATGAGGCTGACTCTCAGTGTAAAAAAGACAATTTGGGAAGTATAACAATTCTTCAACCCCGGTGAGTGTTTTGTTTTTAAGTTCTTGCATGAACTTTAGAACTTATCAGGCTTTTCTGCTTGTGGCATTCAAACCCAAATCTTTGCTTTTCCTTCGACTTATCAAACTTATTAGTTTGTGGCATCTTAAGGGAATTCAAAGTGTTATTCTAATTATTTAATCAATTTTTTATTGATAAGTAATTAGAATAGTTTCCCTTACTTCATTCTTGAACGATCCGTCTTGTTTTCAATTCGTTGTAGGGTGTCAATTTGCATTCCATATGTATCATAGCTCTTTGGCTATCGGGGTATATGGTTGCTAAGTTGATAATTTCCATCATACTGTTTTCAAAATTATTTCTGCTATACAGTTAAATATGTATTAAGAGAATTCTACTGTTATTTTCATGTTAAATTAGTAGCCTATTCTTATTAATTTAAGTATGTATAAAGTTGATCAACAGATTGGATAAGAGAGTCCCCATGAAGAGTTTTCTTTTAGAGTCCTACCTAATGTATAAATAAGAGTCACATCAAATCTTGTATGCATGTTAGTTGAGACAGATGATCGGAAGCTTTGAACTTGTTGGCCTGCAGTATTTATGTGATCCCTCTTCTTCTCTGATTCTGTTACTAAAATATATATACTTAACACCACTCTCTGCTGCATCACATTATCAACTTTGGAGTAGATTTTAGTCCAGAGTCTTAATTTGAATCATTTAAAATTAATACCCAGGTACTCAGTGAAAAAGAGCTCTAAATCACATGAAGTTTCTCAATCAAGCCCCTTGATGTAGAAGGGACCTATCTATCTTAGGAAAAATTACAAAACAATGCAATCAACAGGGGAAATGGGAAATGTCATGGTGTCCTATATCAAGAAACCAAGTACCTTGTAAATTTATTTTTGTATTTTTGTAAGTAATATCCTTCCAAATAAAGCCATGTTTACTAGACTTCATGTAACATAGAACTATCAACTACATACTCCCAACTCGTAACAAAGCCTTTTCCAACAAGGAAAATTTATTGATCACTGCATACGATTAGGATCACTAGATAATAATTATTGATCACTCCATATGGTTAGGGTTACTGCAAGTTCATCATTCAACAAAATTTACCTTAGATTTCAAAAGCAGTAATAAACAGATACACATATCCCAAGGACAAGAGTCGCTCAAATAACCATACGATACAATGCATCTTACCAAAATGATACTGAGTCGTTAATAGCTAATGCATTTAACGTCAATTGAAACCTCCTCATAACTAAAGTTCTATACTTTGAGTGCAAGTTACCCAAGACAACTAGTAGAGATCCATTCTTGTTTCTAATTTTTACTATTGAAAACTGAAACCTCTGAATAAAATGTAGACCACGGTCTTAAATCTTTCTAATGAATTCAGAACCAAAACTCCAAGCATCAAAACTTGTAGAGGTATCAGAAAGAAGGAAAAGGATTAAGCAATCTGCAATCATCTTTTCTGACTTGATTCAAGACAATGAAGACATTTTGCAATAACGCTTACAATGAATTCCAAATATAAAAATAATAAAAGTATTGTTAGCAGTAACTGGGGACTCCAGGCAAAAGTTACATGCTGAATCAAACATCTAGTCGGTGGTGTTAGCATCTGATTCATTATATGGCTCTCAATGTCAAAAACAAAACAACAACAACAACAACAAAATCGACCAAAGTAGAGTTAACAATTACACATATGCATTACAAAAGCTACAATTTTTTTAATTAAAGTTTTCACCTTTCCTTTTACCTGGAATCCATTAAAGTTACTGCGTCAGATTGAACCGATTTCACGACTTCGCCAACACCAGAATCGCCCCCCATTTGATTCCGCCTCGACCAATGCTGGTGCTGCTGCTGTGGCTGAAACTGTTGATTCTGCTGTCCCTGCACCGGATTCCTCTGCACATACTGCTGCTGGTGTTGAGGGTTTCTTGCATAGAAATTGGGGTTCGCACCCGCGCCGCTGCCGCCCATACCCGGTGGAGGATATCTACCTTGAGGATTCATCTCCAACTTGGATCGGATCAACCGAACGGCCTCTTCTAAGCGACAAACGACGCAAAAAAAAACAAAAAAAAAATCGCACAAAAGCAAGAAACGAAGATCCTCCACAGAAAGGGCAATGGAGTCAAAAAAAAAAAAACCAAGAAAGTAGGATCAAAATAAGGAATTTTTAGATCGGAGTGGAGAACATAAGAATCCGAGGCAGAGGTTGTTTGGAGGATCTTCGACGCGTCGATCCGCCGCGATAACAAGAAGAGACTCGAGGTTTTGGAGATGGAAAGATGAAGAGGAAGGCGTTACCGTCAAGAGCTGAACGGACTTGACAACCGACGAATTTTTGGATGAGGGTTTCGCCGTGGGTGTGTTTTTTAGGGCGACGACGACGGAGAGCGCCGTGGGGAGGTTAATGACGAAGAAGCCCTCCGACGTGTCTGGAAATTTCGGGATAGCGTGGTGTTGGGTTGGAATCATCCGCAAATATCAGCAACGCCATTACGGCATGGCCAGAAGACTAATTTGGTATAAGACGGGCCCCGTGCTCGACGTGTCGAGAGCATATGCAACCACGTCACCGTGCTTTTTCCATATTGGTGATCATCCTTCAAAAGGTCGCGTTAGTTGCATTAGAACTTTCTACTTTAATTTTTATTTTATTTTCTTTATTTACATGGAAAATACTATTTCTAAATAAAACTAAATGTGTGATGGTGGCGATGACGAATATTTGACATAATGATGAGATAATGCGGTTTTATAAGCCGAAAGCAAATAATCACTCTATTTAAGTCGTTCTATATACCATTAATATCTAATAAAATATGCAATGCATTGTAAAAATGAGAACTCATAATATTATAATCTTCATTCTTCGTATTGACGCTCATGTATCGTTTAAAACACCTAATTTTGTAAGTCAAATCAAACTTTCTTTCACTTCTAATGTGTCACGTTGCTTCTGTCGGCTGCACTATTACTACATGTGTGCTTTTAAAAGCTTTCTTAAGATAATAGTAATGTGCATGGAGACTCATGTCGCACGAGAAAATGAGTAGAGGAACGATGTGAACTATTTTTAACCTAATGTAAAGTTTTCGTAAATAATTTATATAGTATCAGGGGAATATATTATTGACAGCTTATCAATGCCATATAGTTTAGACATGTATGGATAACGTCTTATATAGAAACATCAAGCTTCATAGATATTAATTGCTCAAAGATCAAGAGTTTATTCCTCCATTTGATGCCTCAATTGATAATATGAAGCATACGAATGGGAATGTGAATAGTCAAAGAAACTTTTATAGCGATTATTTTTCTTCTTATAAATGATGAGAACTAAGTTCTAGTCAAAGATATTAATTGCTCAATAAATGATGAAAATATTATCTTATCCTTTCACATTAGGCATGTGATGATGATATGTGAACGATTAATTAACAATGTATCTTTTATCGTATATCATAAAAAAAATTATTAGGAAGTTGATAATCTTACTCTAATCTTAAACTTTGATGATCATTCTTTCAATTTATAATCTTATATGAACTACGGATGAAGATAAATTAACCCAAACTGATATGTGGAGATTGAACTAAAGTTGGGGTGTTGAATTAAAATCAAAGTATTAATCTAAATTGATATTAAGTTTATGTTGGGGAATCACAAAACAAAATTGGTATCGGGCGTTCCACTCGATTCTAAGCTCTAATTTAGAGAATAAAAAAAATATAAAAAAAGAGAGAAGAAAATATCTTGATATTTATAATTGAGATTCTTTCGATCACTTATAGTTAGAAAAATATTCTCCAAATTAGATATGATTTAAAAAATATCTTTTATTAAAATAATTATTGTTTGTGGTAGATTTTAACATAATAATTTTTTTTTGGTCATTTCTCGGTATATCGATGTCCACATATTTATTTTATTTTAAGGATGATTTTGACATTATCATCCAATAACTTATTTCATGTGCATGCACTCCTTGTTTTCAAATCTTTTTATTGCTTATTGTGATTTACTAAATCATTTTATTATCTATTGTGTCATATAGATTGATTAATTTATTATTGTATCGGTGATACTTGTCATGTTCAAATCTACTTAAGAAAATATTCTTTTTTCTACATCTAAACAAAATAGAAGGAGATCACTTGCAATACTGCCATGTTATTAGCTATTGCTTGCAATAATAATACGATCACTTGGTTTACTGTAAATGATTGCCACTTTAAATTAATTGATTTGTTAAGCAATTCTAGCCGCAGGATTTACTCATGATGAGGAAAGGGGATATTGCTATTGATAGTTCTCATTCGTAAGAGGACACATCAAAGCATAAAGCATGGAGATTATGTTTGGATATAATAAATATGATCTCTCAAATATAAAATTAATATCATAAGTTAAGTCAAATGTGTCAATTACACTCGTAAATATGTGAATGAGAAGTATTTACTGTTACTCGTGAGACAAGGATAAATAGAAAGCTCTCGAACTTATTATTATATCCACCAGTCAATATATCGAGCGTGATATTAGGTTTAGATACTAGGCAAATCAATTACCCATATGATTTAAATCAGGTTAAGCTAAGCGTTTCTTGAATCGACATAAGATTAATAAATATTATTATTTATATTTAAATATTATAATGAAATATAATTTTTATTTAGAATATTATTATTATTTATAAATTTTATATTATTAATTAGTTTTAATAATAATTTAATTTGTTAAGTAAAAAATAATTTAAGAAAATATGAAGAATCCATGAATTTTTTAGAAGCACTTCCCGCCTCAATCGTCGACATTCTTAGGTGGAGTTAAAGTTTTACTTTAGGAAAATCATGATTATACATCACTTACACTTTACTAAATATATTTTGACATAAAATATTGATCTTATAAATGAAAGATAATGTAGAATAAATAATCAAAATATTTAAAGACGGGCTTTGTTAATTTTGATCTAAACAAACGCAGATCATAAATTAGTGTTCGAATTACATTATTGTTATTTCCAAACAACAAGGAAATTTCCAATAAATGCATGATGGAATAGAATGAATTCCTCAAACTAATTGTGTTTGTAGGGTTATTTCTTTCTCCCACATAATAGATGTGGAATTTGATCGCCATGTATAATGGCACTTATGCATAAAAAGCATCTCTTAAAATACAAATTTTAATCTCAACCACTCTACCATTTTGGTTAAAGCAATTTTATTATTTTATTTTTATTCAAAGCAAAAGGAAGATTAAAGATCAACTAAGGACTTAAATTCCATGATATGATTCCCTTTTCTTAAAGAGAGACACGTCATATGGTCTCGTAGACAGGAAGGTGAGGTCTTCCCTTCACCTCGTCACTCTTGACTGGGTCTCGTGGTTTGAGGCTCACATCCCTCCGTTTCCATCTCCTACCTTTCCTCCCGTGCTCCCATATTTTCCTCGCAAACTTCATGCAAAACGTTGATCTCCTCCCCCGCTCTCGGCTCTGTCGCCTTCCATTTTGGCAGACTTCATGCATGCAAACCCTTGATCTTCGTTTTTGGGAGCTTCTTTGTCTACGGTAGCAGTAAGCAGCCTTGGATTTTGGTTCTTCACCATGTCTTTCATTGGTACCCAGGACAAGTGCAAGGAATGCGAGAAGACTGTCCATTTCATAGATCTCTTGACCGCAGATGGAGTTACCTATCACAAGAGCTGCTTCAAGTGCAGTCACTGCAAGGGCACTCTCTCGGTAAAATCTAGCTTAAGAACTGCAGTATGATTGGAGTTCCCCCAGTGTGATTCTTGGACATTCATACATCGATACTTTTTGGAATGTCTCTATGTCTTCCTAGATGTGCAACTACTCCTCCATGGATGGTGTCCTCTACTGCAAGCCTCACTTTGAGCAACTCTTCAAGGAGACGGGAACCTTCACCAAAAAGTTTCCTGCAGGTTATCTTCCTTTGGCTTTTCAGATGCATGCTTCAGTACATTATAGCTTCGAGGCTAATGCTAGGTTTGCGATTCTCAGGCGCAAAGTCTGGAGAGAGGAACGAACAGGTGAGCTAATTAACCCATGCATGATTCAGTATCCGAGTAGCTGGTTAGCTGATATGATCACGATCTTGCCAGTCCAAGACACCGAGTAAGATCTCCTCCATGTTCAGTGGAACTCAAGACAAGTGTGCTGTCTGCAAGAAAACAGCTTACCCCTTGGAAACGGTCCGTTCTTCGTCGCATCAAATGCGTGTCGGGAGCAATAAACATAGCTCAGACTTAACGTCGCTGTGGCTTGTTGTTGTGGCAGCTGACCATGGAGGGGGAGTCGTACCACAAGACCTGTTTCAAGTGCTCCGTCGGAGGCTGCACCCTCACGCCTTCGTCCTACGCGGCGCTCGACGGCATCCTCTACTGCAAGCACCACTTCGCGCAGTTGTTCAAGGAGAAGGGAAGCTACAACCACGTGATCCAGGCAGCGTTGGGGAAGCAGAACACGGCGGAGCAGCCACCGTCGGAGGCAGCGCCTGAAGAACCCGAGCAGGACGGGGAGCAGCAAACATGAGGACGTGAACACGTCGAGCATTGCTCTTTTTCTTCTGCTTCTTTATGTCTGACTTCATCCTTTCCACTGAAAAAGATGGGTCTGTTCCGGCCTTGTTATGGTTCTTCGTCTGACTTGATGTGGTAGCCGTAACAAAGGAAATGTATGGTCAACTTCAGTTTAATTGACATGTTTTCGAGCTTAGAAAATAATCTCGATGTTGTTCTCCAATCTCCATTGAGCTCAAGTGACATTATCAACATTAAATGATGTATGGCAACAGTGTTTTCGAAGGCGATGTTTGCATGCCGTAAACGAAGCCGATCGCAGTTATGACCGTTCGTTACAGGGCTCCGCTCATCGTGCCAGACGGCTTTAAGAACCGTGCATCAACGTGGCAGCTATATATTGGTTGATATGGGATCTCGATTAGTCGGGACCGTAGGATCATCAGAGCGGATCCGTACCAAAAGAACGAATCTGGACCGTCCATTTACGAGAACATGTACGAATTGGAAGCGGGGAGGATGCGAAAGAACGCATCGTATCCATCGCCCCTTTTCGTCGTCGTTTTGGACTCACCGCTTCCGCTCCGCGAGAGAGAGGCAGAGAGAGGGAGAGAGAGATGGCATTTGTGGAGGCTTGGGAGGTGGCGAAGAGGGCGATCGAGGCTTACACGGGGCTGTCGCCGGCGACGTTCTTTACGGTGCTGGCGGTGGCTGTGGCGCTCTACCACACGGTGGCTGGGTTTCTGGCGCCGCCTCGCCCCGCCGCCGCGGTCTCGGGAGGTCGAACCCCTTGCGCCGCCCGTCCAGCTCGGGGAGGTCACTGAGGAGGAGCTTCGGGCCTACGACGGCTCCGATCCGAAGAAGCCGCTTCTCATGGCGATTAAGGGCCAGATCTATGACGTTACCCAGAGCAGGTTCGCTGCCTCTTCCTCTTTGTTCTCTATTTGTTCAAGTGCAACATTAGTTTCCATTTCTTCACAGTTTTCTTAGGGTTTCGACATATGTCCGGGATGGCTCTATTTCTCGACGCCCTTTTTGTTTGTTCGATGGATGCTTTGATCTCACCTTTTCCTGTTCCACCGTTTCCTTTTGGAACGCATTTCCTGGCTTCTGATTCTTCACTGAACACACTTTGTGGAGTGATCATCGCGTCCTTAAATCTCTTATGCCTCTTTCGCCTCCTCCTCCTTCCTCGTTTTCTTTTGATTTTACAGTTTGCAGTTATACAAAACTATAATCTTCCGTGATACGTCTTGGTTGGATAACATCAATATCTATGATATTGATATTGAACTTACACTAGACGATAATTGTTCTTACGTCTCGCCCTAATATGGTACCAAATTTCAGAATTGACAACAATAAAAAAGCAACTAATCATAAAGTGCTAGGACTTGTTGTCTTTTTTATGTGGATTTGTCCTGTTGTCAAAGTGGATGCAATAAGTTCATTTATTTGTTGCCGAGTGATTGATTTCAGCAGGCCCATTAGAAAAGGTAGATTACTTTTCTAAAATTTGAAGATGCTATTTGTAGATTTGAGCTGGTAGTAGTTCTGCACCATGCTTGGTTTTCATTTTGATCAATGATGTCTAACATGTTGGTACCAAATTTCAACTACTTAATCCATGAGGATGCAATGTTCATTTATTTGTTGCTGAGTGATTGATTTCAGCAGGCCGATTAGAAAAGGTAGATTACTTTTTAAAAATTTGAGGATGCTATTTGAAGATTTGAGCTGGTAGTAGTTCTGCACCATGCTTGGTTTTCATTTTGATCAATGATGTCTAACATGTTAGTACCAAATTTCAACTACTTAAACCTGATTCAAATAAGTTTTTATCGGCCGTTAAATTTTAGACATATTTTTGATCTGTTATCAATCACCTCTGTTGTAGCATAATGTATATGGTTTTCTTGAAAAGAAATGACAAAAAGTTTGGAATCTTATATTCATTTGGCTCATCTAATATAGAAAATTTTGCATCCTTCTTCAGTACATAGTTGTGGTATAGTTTATGATCAACATGCAATCTCCATATGATGCTTTATTTTGATTTTGTGTTTCCATCTAATAGCTTGGTTTAGTTCTTCTGCCCTTTTTGTATTTTGTTTATTTTTAATTGGGTACCCTTTTTTTTTTTTTGTTGGTTACATGGCTTGTAGTCATGGCTCATATATAGGTTTATTATGAGATTAAGCCATCAGAAGTTTCTTCTGTTGGTTTTTTCAAAACTACCAGTAAAGTGAGAATAAGAATTGTTTGCATTTATAAACACTCTGGTATAAGATTGATGGAAGACAAAACGTGGAAAATTTTAGGATAGTATGAATATGTCAAAAGGAAACCTATACATGCTACCTATATATAACTTGGTTAGATTGGTTGAGCAGATTAGGATTAATGGCGCAAGGAGAGATTTAGAACGATCTAGGTCAGCTTTATCAAAAACACCAAAAATAATCTGCTTTACTTTGACCATTACTTTTCCCTACATATAACTTAATGGAGGGGCAAGGTTCATGTAGCCAACTCCGAATTGGTGGACATTATGTTGTATTGTTGTAATTTGTTTGTTTGATGTTCATGAAGATGACGATTCAACTGATTTTATGATGTATTGTTTGACCATTTCTTGTTGGGAAGTATGAAAAGAATTGTGTGAATATGTTTGGGAAGCAAATAAGGAGTTTCTGATTTGGACAGTTATTTATTCATATTTGATGTGTGTAATTCGAAGACATCGAAACAAATAGATCCGTATCAAATGAAGTTGGACTAATACCACAGTCTAGTACAATGACATTGTGCAACACTTTATTCCATTGGACAAATCACGACACTTTCTCTGTGTCATGGTTTCAAGATAAACTGTGATATTTAGTATTCAACATCTCACATCAAATAGCCTGCATATTCCAAAGAATTTAATGGTTTTACTTTTACGTTGCGACATGAGTGGTGAAATCCTATTTCTAATATCGTTGATTACATGTTTTGCCACCGACAAATAACCCTTTTCTTTTCATCCATTTAAACTCGGCCTATATAGCTTGCTTTGCTACTTATTGTGTATCAACAAACATCTTTTGCATCTAAAAGTTTTCCTTATTTTCATGTTGTCTTAGGATGTTCTATGGACCTGGTGGGCCATATGCACTATTTGCTGGGAAAGATGCGAGTAGAGCACTGGCAAAGATGTCATTTGAACCAGTAGATTTGACTGGTGATATCTCCGGCCTTGGCCCCTTTGAGCTCGATGCCTTGCAAGACTGGGAATACAAATTCATGAGCAAATACGTCAAAGTTGGAACAATCAAGAAGACAGTGCCTGCGACAGACGAGGCAGTGCCCACGACAGACAGGACCGATGATGGCACTACCTCTGAAGTAACAGAGAAAAGCACGGGGATCACAGATGGCACAGACAGACAAGTAGAACATAGTGCAGAAACAAAGGAGGATGATCCAGTGGAAACCCGTGCAAATCGAGAACATGATGAAGAGCCGAAGCAGGATGGTCGGTTTGGTCATGGTGAAGCAGAACTGAAGGAGAATGATTCATCAGAGTTGAAGGAAGTCGGCGCCGGTGAAGGCACCAAAGAGTAGAACCCTGCACATTTGGCATTTGCACAACCTGGGTTCATTATCATATTATATCATAAAAAAAACATGGCAACAACCTGCGGGATATGAGTTATGCAGTGCTTTTTTGTAATAAGGTTATCCAAGGTAAACCTTTTCAACTGGGGCTTTTATCCATGCCTTGAAGTGATGACCGTATTTATTTGGTCTGTGCATGCTGTGGTTCTTGTTACCATATAAATTGGATGGACAATGCTATTTTATATGAATGCTATTGTTTAATTTAAAGCTCAACAATGGAAAGGCATAGGCTGCCATTAAACAGCAGGTCGGCTGCACCACGTCCTACGATAGTTCCCTGAAGGCCGCCGTGCCTGCCACCACTAACCCCATGAACCCGTCTTGTGTTCCACAGTTTCTCCATCTCACAAAGTGTCACAACTAATTGATTGGGCCTAATAGCGGCCCAAACTTAGTTTCCTGCTAATGTCACCACATCGTCTAATTAACACCAAATCGATTGGATCTCAACGACTCGCGTTCCTCTCCTGCTCCTCCTCCACCACCACCAAGTCGAATCGATGGCGGTTCCCCGCCTGACGGTGTCGATGGCGTTGCCGGTGCCGAGGACCGCGGCCCTGGCCCCGGGCTCCTCTTCCCTCAGCCGACGCGCGACGAGGCTTCTCCCGGTTTTCAAGGGCCTTGGGATATGCATCCGCCTTCCGGGGGTTTCGTTCGCGACGAGCTCGAGGGCGGTCCGCCGAGGAGCCGTGGTTTGTGAGGCGCCAGAGACGACCACCGGG
Organism: Musa beccarii; assembly: GCA_024322285.1. Lineage (NCBI taxonomy): Eukaryota > Viridiplantae > Streptophyta > Magnoliopsida > Zingiberales > Musaceae > Musa > Musa beccarii. The sequence goes on from CM044398.1 coordinate 41,673,725, forward strand.
CGTAATGCTTTCTGTCCTTTCCGCCTTTTCTTTCTTCTTCTCTAAGATCCAAGTGGTTAGATTCTTGTTCTTCTTTTGGGTCTTATGCTGCTTGTGTGCTTGTGTGATGCGTTGCCTGAACGATTAAAGATTGTACTGTCTCGTAGTTTAGTGGTTAATTTGAGCTAATTAGTCTTGGTTGTGAGCAACTTTTAGAGAAGTAACCTTATTTTCCTGGCATTGATCGTTGGATTATCTGATTAGGAAACACTAAAACTATTAGATCAGGAAGAACTTTTCTTCTTTGTTATTGGATATATACGATGCTCCTCGTTCTGCATTATGAAGAAAAAAGTTCTTTTCACCACATCTTGCCTATTTAATGGGCTTCATGCTGGTAACTTGTTCTATGCTGCAGCATTATCCAATTCCACATTGAAGAATTTAAATCAATTTCTAGGCTATAAGAAATTCCTTTCGGTAAATGTCTTGTGATTTTAGTTATTATAAACTTTCTTGTTTTTCATCAAAGTAGCATTTCTTAATGAAGGCGGTTCAAATGACCTTTACTTCAATTGAATACTAAAAGTCACAAAGGCAAAATAGTAAAAACTTTAGCCATCAGCTGTTGCTAGCTGAGCCATCTACATGGTCCATCAACAGCACTATCTTTTTGTAACCTAAGGTTCAAACTAAAGTACAATGCATAATAATTTTCAACGTTGTTATGTGACCTGATAAGCAGTCATCCACTCACCAGAGAGAAGGCAAATTTATTGTATCCTGAGCTTGAATATCCTTTGTAATCAAAGCCATTCGCTGATTTGTTTTCGTGTTTGTGGCATGCCCTTCCTCTTTCTATCACTTTTCGTCTTCTGAAAGCATCTTTTACCTAAATTGTTCTCTAGATCTTATAAAAGAAAGTAAGAAAGGCATGCATACCTTCCTCATTAATAGCAACATGGGGAACTTTGTGTTCTCCATATATCGAGGAACATCTTTATGCAGCTACTGATTGTTGTTTGAGTCGCTTCTACTACTTGAAAATTGTTGACAGATGGCATAGTGTCATACCTATTAAGGAACCTTCCTGAGTTGGAGTTTTAATGTTAAAAATTTTAGCATTTTGCTCCCATGATTGGTATGTTTTTGTTCTCATTTGATATTCCTGCACTTGTTTGAGAACATTCTGTCTTTAAGTAGTTCATAAGGATGTTTCTCTAGGTGCATCTTTTTGCTTGATGCAACTCTTGTAACTGGTAACTGATTTTCCTTTGCATTACTAGCCTGATCTTCTTTTTTTTTTTTTTTCTTTTTTGTGTGTGTTTGTGTCATGGGGGATATTTATTTATATATGTACATGTATGGTATTTTAGGGAATCCGATTCCAAGTTAGTTTACGTGATTGAAAACAGTACCAAACCCTGCGCATGTTGACTGGTCAAGTTAGTTCAGTTCTAAGTGTTGCCCACAAAAGAGAATAACCATATAACATGAGACTTTTCCTCTAATATTGCTAACACTAAACCTATATTTAGAGGGTTTTACTTTCCTAATAGCTTATTTGATTTGTAGCCCAGTCAACATTTTGGCCATGGATGTATCATGTGCTGAGGGTAACAATCTACTCCCGTGAGTGACCTCTCGTATGCATCAACCAATTGGCTTGATGAGGGGAAACATGATCCAAAATATTTTGCCAAATCTTTCAACATTATGGTTAAACACAAATTGAAACTTCTTTGCACATCTGTTCTTGTTCTGTATATTTGCTGATTGTGCTGTTTGATGATATATTACTATTGGTGATTTTAACATGAAAGAATGGTTGAACGTATGTTGCTCGCATGCCTTTATGCCCTTGTTAGTGGGGATGATCCTAAGTGATCTTTCTGCGTATATTGGTTATTCCTTGTATTGTCACTTGGTTTTATCGGGTTGGGTCAAGTTAAACTCACTTCAGTTGATGTTCTGGTTGGACTTAGGGTTGGATTCTGAGTCAACCCTAATAAAACCCAAGTTGGACTTGGGTTGAGATTCCGCAACCTAACCCAATTGATTTTGAAAAAGTCCAATCCATCTGTCCCAATAATCAGGTCGGGTCTTATACTTTTGGCCTGAGCCAAAATCCAAGATAACGTATGATCATGTCACTAGGCTTTCTGTGTAGTGATATCAAATTGGCTACAAAGTTAACATCTTGTCTTGTTTATCATGGTCAAATATTTTTGTAGTTTATGATAGCTTAATTTAAGTGGTTCTGGTGCATCTTTAATGGCACTTCATTTATTTTATTTGTCAAATTATCTTTTTTTGGCTCATTAGTTAATCAGTTCTACCTACCATATCATAGTTCCAGATGTGTCCAAGGCGACATGGCAGTCTCTCGTGATGGATTCTAATGTTCCAGTGCTTGTAGATTTTTGGGCTCCATGGTGTGGGCCCTGTCGGATGATTGAGCCAACCATTGTTAAACTGGCAAAGGTTTACGAAGGAAAGCTCAGGTGCTATAAGCTCAACACAGATGAAAACCCTGATATAACTACACAGTATGGGATTCGAAGCATCCCAACTATGATGATATTCAAAAATGGCGAGAAGAAAGATGCTGTCATCGGGGCTGTCCCAGAAAGCACACTCGTTATATTGATCGAGAAGTTTGTAGCGAGGTAAATGCATTTGTTCTCTGGGATCACGCACTTTCTCGGTGTTTCTGCAGGCTATCAACATGAGGCCAGGTAATGTTTGCACTATGCTTTTCTTATGGTACGTGCTGTGTAGATGTTGTGAAAGGATTTGCAAAGTGCCTTGGCCTTTGACCTTTTAGAGTAGTAATGGGAATTTGGAAGAATAAGAAATGTTGGGTGCTATTACCTGGCTCCTGCGTCTTATTTCTATCTGCAATGTGGATGTAAAATCTGTATGTTTAAAGCAACATCAAACAAATGTGTTTCTGTGAATAAGATTTCCTGCCTTTCTTATTTATCTAAAGAAAAGTAAAAAGGGCTTTAGGCTATTCGGACTTGTTTGTTACCAATAATATAAAGGATCAATTTACCTTTTCTAGCAATAAGATATAATTTTTTTCTTGAAAATTTCTTTATATACTTGGTTTTGTCTAATTTATTTGACCAGCAAGATTAGGGTGTTCAAATCAAATCAAAAAATTGAATCAAAATCGATTTGTTTCGAATCAGTTCACATATGATTTGATTTTGATTTGATTTTGAAAGCGATTTTAGTTATGAGTAACTTTCTTTGGTTTGATTACTTGGTTCAAATCAAATAGAATTACTTTTAATTTAGAAAATATTAATCCGATTGAGTTCATTACCCTAAATCTGTAATCGGTTCATACCGATTAATTAAAACAATCTAAATATCTAATTTTATAAATAACAAAAAAATAATTTTAAAAATATTATCATGCTATCCAATCAATCAAGGTTTCAATTCGATTTAACTGAATCGAATCGATTTATTTTTAAATATATATATTTTAAATAATTTAAAATTATAAACTGATTAATCGAATCAGATTAATTGATTTTGAATTGATTATAAATCATTCCTTTTCTTCGTTTTCTTGTGCCTCCAAAAATATAGAAGTATGATGCAGTTTAATGTAATACCTCCGAACGTCTTCCTCGCAGCGGAGCTGACGGTGTTTGCTTTGGGACAGTGGTCCTCGAAATGGTATACGATATTGAGACTCTCTTCCTTTCATTTCTCTATCTTGTCGCTATTCTCGTGCCCACAGAGTCGGTGGAGCATTAAGCTTCGACCGTGTTGCATCTATCTCAATTCACACTCACCACAATTTTTTTTAGGTGGAATGTATCAGAATTTTCGTGATAAAAGAAAACAAGAAAAAAAAGAACACTTTGGTCACATCAGAGTGGGAGTTGCGCGAAGTCTTTGGGAAGACGAAGACTAAGAAGGTGGATGGCCTTTGGCTCCATCTTGTCGTTTCCTACTTTACTTTCTTGTATCTTTCCTTATCTCAACCGTCTCCGAGAGAACTTGTTCCTGTGCCTTACTCTTGCTGGGGACCTCAATGTAATGGTTGCTGTAGCTCCATCTTATGCTGCATATTCTAATGGTTAAGATATACCATGCACAATCATAAGGTGGGATATCTGAATCCTTCCCAATCTTAAATGGAAGAGTAAACCAGAGAAAATTAATAATGTGTGCTACATGCTATCTGTGTACTTATATGCTGACCAAAAAGGCATGATGCATATTTTTCCTAAACCTTCGTGTGTTTCTTCTATCTCAAAATAGTGGGGAAAATAATAATCACACACGCATCTGTTCTCTGCCCGTTATATGGTGGCCGGAATGTTTACTTGCCATCCGCGGCGCCTTCTTCTCACATCTGTTCTTTAAGGTTCGTGCGGTTCGCGAGTCGAAAGACCACCAACTGCGGGCCTTATCTGAAAAGCTCAACACGTAAGCTCGTCCTTACGAGTGACTTTGCTTGCTGCGGCTGTCACCGTTCCGTGCTCGTCGGCCAACCGCAACACGCAGCGGCACCGAACCCAAGCGAGATGGCCGGCCATCGAGGAGAATCCCGTCGCGGGGACGAACCTGGGAAGACGTGCGAGCCGGACGCCGGCGCGCTGGCCTCCGACAACGGGTGCTTCGAGTGCAACATATGCCTCGATGTCGCCGCGGAGCCGGTCGTCACGCTCTGCGGCCACCTCTACTGCTGGCCGTGCATATACAGGTGGCTGCAGCAGGCCGAGAGCGCCGCCCCGCAGCTGTGCCCCGTGTGCAAGGCCGCCCTCTCCCTGGACGCTCTGGTGCCGCTCTACGGCCGCGGCCACCGCGGCTGCCGGAGGAAGCCCCACCCGGGCCTCGAGGTACCGCGTCGTCCGCGGCCGGCCCGCCGGGGCACGATCGGGCCGAACGAGGCGCAGTACCCGGAGATTCGGCCTCACCGTTACCTGCAACCGAGCCACTCGATGGCGGGCGGCGTGCTGGGGGGGATGGCGGTGGCGGTGCTCCCGTGGATGGTCCGGGATCAGGAGTGGGCCAGCGTTGACTACTCGAATCCTTACCATATGGGTGGCAATGAGGGCAGCCGCAGGCGGAGGAGGCGGGAGATGGAGCTGGAAAGGTCACTCCATCAGATTTGGCTATTCCTCCTCTGCTGTGCCATTGCGTGCTTGATCTTTTTCTGAGCCTGCACACTTCTCTGTGTATGGTTCTTCAGCCTGTTAATATCATGTTGAAGGTAACAGATGTTATTCGCCATAAGAATCTGCAAATGTTTGCCTCAGTATGGACATTAAACCAATGTTATTTCTGAGTTATGATCTACTTCTATGCCTATTGTTTCATCATCTTCGTAATTTACCTGCTCAACAGTATTTTCTTTTTCTTAGCCTCTGTGGCAGGATTCTGTCGGCTTTCCTCTTCCCGAATCTTAAATATTTCTTCATCTGCATCAAATCCATATTTTGCTGGTGGTTTCCTGGCCAACACCAATATCCTCAGCAAGCATTCGTAGATTTCCCTTGTCGGAAGACCATGATGTCTCAACAACCTTGCAATCTCTTCGGCTCATTCCACTGATCCTTTTGATCGTCAAGGTACTCAAGGTTCTACCGTCATGGGATGATTCACAGCCCTCATCGCTAACCACACCTCGAATACGAAGCAGCTGATGTGCCCATTGCAATAGCACGACGTGTTCTTCCACCCTCAATGACCGTGATTACTGACACTCTGGTTCTCTAGAAGGCCTCTTGTATAATATGCTGCAAATTGCAGAATCAAATCACACTCTAAATCATGTCTCCTACTCCTTCAAGATAGCTTCCGGACCCTCTACATCATCCAGTTTTATGAGTCCACATATCATGCGCATATACATTGAGTTAGCAACCTTCTCCTTGATACATATTCCAAACTTGGTACATCCCAGCTTCATCTCTACATAGACTGAGCAAGCTTCTTCATTTCTTGGAAGATAACAGCCACTCTTGCAAGCTTTTCAATGTCAGTTCCAATTTCCACCCACACATTGTAAGCAAAGCCGCTGAGCATTTTTTGGTCTCCTACATTTAATGGAAGAAAGCCGCTGCCGACAGACTCGTCTTTCTACATTACAATTCAGAAAAGCATCATAAACTTACTGTCGTCAACAATAGATGAAACAAATAACATGACTAATAGGTCTGCTCCACAATTGTGGAAGGCTTTTGCTTTACTACAGGAGTAGAAATACCAAATACTGAACGAAGAAAGTGGAGAGAGTAGGCAGGCGAACCTCGAGGGCGTGAGCGTACCTGCGGCGGCCGCGCATCTGCTTCACCATCTCGTTGAGATAAATCTCGCGGACGGGATTGCCTTCCACGGCTCGACGCTCGAGCATGGGGAGCACGGAGCGTCTGAGTCCCCGACGGCGGCCACCAGGTTGAAAAGGATGTCGGGCCACCCCCTCCGGCAGCGGCGGGAACTCCTCAGCCGGTAAGGCGAGCTCCGTCCACTGCAGGCCCCGCGGAATAGCTGCATCGTCGGCGGCCTGTGTCGACGGCGTCTCTCAGGGATGAAGGGAACGGCTCAATGATACCTTGAACGAGGTATCTCCTCAACCATATTATCTTGTATTAGATCTTTTCCAACTAGGATACTGTGCGTCAAAATTCCAACTTAGTCGATCCGAATCAGACGGCTGTTCGAACCTTCGAAAGGCACGGTGCTATGCGACGATTGGAAGCTTTGATCGACCCGAACCGCCAATGGTTCGATGGTGCGCGTCAATTAGAAGCTTCAATCCAATGGTCGGTGATCCCCATACCCCGTGCCACCGTTTCAATCAGACCGTTCATTCGCCGCACAGCCATATACCGCAATCCCATTTCTCCTCCACTTCTCATTAGCGGGCGACCTTTACTTCTGCCAACCTTCGTCATCTTCGCTTGCGAACGATCGAAACCCTAGCTAGAAATGGCGAAGGATCGAGACGGATCCATTCCGGAGGAAGAGAAGGAGGTGCAAGAGCGAGGCGACGACGGCCCTCATCGAGGTCGCCACAAGAAATCCAAGCGGAAGGAGGAGACGGAGAGCGAGGAGAGTTCCGGTGGTTCCGGCGACGACAGAGTTCGATCAAAGAAGAAGAGGCGGCGGCACCGGAGCTCGAGGAGAGGCCACAGAAGGAGAGGCCGTGCGTCGGGGAGCGAGTCAGATGATTCGACTTCTTCCGATTCGTACACGGAGTCCGAGACGGACAAGTCCGGCAGCGAGTCCGAGTCGGAGGAGAGCGACGGCGAGGCAAGGAAGAGGAGAAGGAAGGAGAAGCGGCGGCGAGAGAGGGAGTATGAGAAGGAGCGGAGGAGAAGGAAGGAGCGGGAGAAGGAGAGAAAGAGGAGGGAGGAGGAGAAGGAGGCGAAGAGGAGGCGGAAGAAGCGCAAGGAAAAGAAGAAGGAGAAAGAAGGGGCGAAGAAAGGGGCAGTCACCAATTCGTGGGGGAAGTATGGCATTATCAGAGAAATCGACATGTGGTGAGTGTTTTTGTGATCAAAAGAGTCATGCCTTCGTTTCTGCCGTTCCTTAGTCTCCCGTGGGTCTACGTTTTCACAATTCGATGGCAACCGGTTTGTTAGATTGGAAAAGGCTTACATTGTGCAGTCCGTGAGTGCCATACGAGATATTCTGCTATCCAGAAGCTCACTAGGACTGTACATGCTTAGATTTATTTTATGTCTCTGATGTTTCTCTGGCCACAGACAATTGTATCATTAAGCAGACGTTGGAACATCATATGATTGTGTGGTATGTGAGGTGGTAGAAGGCATAAAAGATTTAGGACTACAGTAGAAACTTTGATTTTTGGTGGGCAAAAGGGTGAGCTGCATATTGCGAAAACAATCACTACTTTAGATGCAAAATCCACTCATCAATCATCATTCATCAAGTAATGCTTTTTCTTCCAACCCTTTCAGGAATAAAAGACCTGAGTTTACTGCTTGGCTATCAGAAGTGAAACAGGTATTCATTCTCGCAAGAAACCAATTCAGGTGCAAATCTGTAGTTCTTTGGCTTTTTAGTTCAGATCAGAATTTCATAGAACCATACTAAGGACCTTTTCTAATATTTGATGAATGAGGAAATTGGATCTTTGTTATCATATGTTTCTACTATTTTAGCAGTTTTTATTTGAAACTGGAGAATCCTTTTCCCTGCACCTTACTAAATATGATCACACAGGTTAGGTTTCCTAGATGTACATTCCAATAGTAATTTTGAGATTTTATTTTGATGATATGTATTTTTGTCATTAAACAGATCTGAAAAAGACAACATTAGGGTTTTAAGATAACTTCCTTCACATTAAGGATACGTATCACCATCTTATACAGACTATGTTAAATATTCATGCAACCAAGAATGGAGCTATTTTTAGTTTGATTTACATTATGAGATAACACTTCTTTTTTTCTGTGAAGAAATACTTTTTCGATTCCTTTGATGATTTTTTAATAGTCAATTCCCCTTTCACAACCAATAAGTGCTGTTTAAAGATTTCCTCTCTTTAGAATATGGTGTATGGGACCTTTCTTGGATGGCCATCGAGAATTTTGCTCCATTGTGTTCAGAAAAATATGTTAGTGTGTGCTATTTTGCTCCTAAACCAGATTTGGAGCTTGTTTATTGATTTAATTAATAGTTCAGTTTTGTTGAGGTTTTGTTCTTAGTGTGTTAATTGTATGAGGAAGCTATGATTGTCCAGGATGGTTCAAGTCATTTAAAGAAGCTTGCAACTGATGTCTTCCAATCTCTTCAACTTTTCAATCTCTTTGTTCACACACTCTGTTGATCAGAATTAGATTGATAGTTTAACTGAAGCAATTAGAGAAAAAGTTATATCTTTTGCTTGTTTATTTTTGCTATCGTAGTTTAGATAGAGTATATTTTAAATACCAAATTCTGGGTAAATCTTTTTTTTTAAGTCTATTATATGGAACTTGGAAAAACAGAGGTCATCAAACTACTTCTGACGTCTACAAGTATGAACTATAGGTGAATCTGGAAACATTGTCAAATTGGGAAGAGAAACAAATGTTCAAAGAGTAAGTAACACAAATCCTTTCTATTTGATTCTATCATACACAATTGTCTAATTGTCCATGATTGTTTTGTAAGAGCCGTATCTTGGATAACGAGATGCTTTGGGTTTTCAAGTATATTTCAACTATCATTGCCATGTCTGATATTGATCTTCTATCTCCACCTAGGTTTATGGAGGACCATAATACGGCTACATTTCCATCCAAGAAGTAAGGTTCTCCATTAAGCTTCTAATTTAATGCTTTTATAAATGAAAATGTTCTAGCAATCTATTAATTTTCCATAAGGAAGATAATCGTCAAATGCACACATTACCTTTTATTTTTTTTGTAGACTGTAAAGATTTGTGTGCTGTTTTTTCAAAATGAACTGCATAAGTGGTCTTAATTTCTTTGATTTTATTGTGTTAGCATCTCTTCTGGGAACATACTTGATTGTTTGACTTTTGTGTTCATGGTTTTCATCTTGTCATATATTGTATATTTGTTTGTGAATATATATCTGAAAGATGATTTAGTAAGAGGGAAAAGGAAAATTTTTAGATAAGTTGAAGGTTGTATTCTGGAAGCATGCTTTGGGTTAAATTATCTTGTGTTTACAGGAGCTTTTGTTGGGGTTTTTATTGCAGTGTTTTCACATTCATCATTTCTAACAAATAAATTACCATCTTGTGCTTGAGTCTTAACGCTGCCTAATGATCTTTTTGAAATTCATTGAATTTAATCTGTGGCATACATTTTTTGAGCTAGACATTTTATCCTAGCTAAACTATTATTAGATTTGGTAGGCATAGGATGGAAAGTGTAAACTTCGATCATTTTTTGATCTTATAATTCCATACACCATGATTATAAGACTATGCACATCACATCGTCTTGAGAATGTAAAAGAAGTCAGAACCCTCTAGCTTTTCATGTGAAATTACATGCCCATGGCTGCCACTAATCAGGTTTTCCAAAGTAAAATTCACACATGTTTCTTTCTCTCATGCTAACTATAACTTTTAACATAGCATTTCCTCAAAGGACATGCTTTTACATTTATACTAGTCAATGGCCTGAGAGTTATGTTTACTATTATTTGTAAGTCTTTTCAACAGGATTAAGCTTGTACAAGTATATTTATTAAATGATGCAAATAAGTTTAGCTTTATTGGCAATATCTAGTATTTGATATATTTAAAATTTGTTTATATGTATGCTCCCAGCATCTGTAGTCATTCGTTAATTTACTCTGCAGATACTATGATTTAGATGCCTATCATCGACGAAAGATAGAAAAAGCGATGAAAAAAGGCTCAAAGAAAGTCCAAGAGATGGAACGTACAGTTTTTGATGATGAAGAACAGCGTAGGTATGTATTTGGTGTTATTTTCCTATCGAAATGGTAACTTTGTGGATTTTAACTTGTGTCTCAAACTTAACCTTGGTTCATTAATTCATTTGTTTCATATTAATTAGAAACCCAGCTAACACAGAATTATTTCCTTAATCTGAAGTCATTAGGTTGCCATCCGGGATGATTGGTGATACACTTTTTTTTATCAATAACCCATGTTGATTGTTGATGCATTTTCTCAGCTACACTAATCATGATCTTTAAAAAAACCTATCATTCATCAGGAAATAATGGAAATGATGAGTTTCATGTGAAATATGCAAATGAATGGATCAGAAGCTACCCTATGAGAGCAAATTGTTTCCTTTTTTGGAAATACCCTAAAAACTATGGTGATATGCTTGTCTTGATATCTGAAATGTTTGTGTGTGTGTCATACCAATTACGAAAGGAGTGGCTTTCACATTTAGTGTGCGAATGTATCGAGGAATCAATGGATTTGAATTTGCTATAGTGTATATTGAGGAATCAATTTATGGAGGTTTTGTTCCCTTGTTGACAATATACCTCGTTATGGACCAATGGTCAATGTTCATTTTTATCTGTTTTCCTACATGATGTATTAGGATTCCAAGCAATATCTATAAATGACAGAGAACACATCATTTAGCATCTTGACATTAGAAAGTGATTTTAGTGGTCTGTATCTTTTTCAAGCATTTCAATGTCCTCACTTAAAGAGCACAGGTCTCCTGATGTTCACCCAAATGATTTCCAAGTTCATTTGATCCATTTAAAGGATTCACATGTGTAATGGTCTTATAACTGTGTTAAAAAGGGTTGATAGTTGAACTTGTACTGAACCAGAATATTGATGCTGATGCAGAATTGAATTGCTGAGGGAGCGTGAAAGACAAAAAGAAGAACAAGTAGAGGCTTTGAAGCGCTCAATGCAAAGTGGCATGGTGAGAATATTTTACAATTTTTTATTTGTATTTTGGTTCTTTAATATCTAAATGTGATCTTGTTGCTATATCAGCGCAAGCCATCACACTAGTATTTAAATTCTTTTCAGTTTGGCATGCTAAAGAGTGGTTTTGATTAATATTATTGCCTGAATTACAATTAATCACGTACTCATGAAGATTGGATCGGACAAGGTCCACATCTTTATTTCCCTCAATATTTACATCAAAGCCAACTGATCAACTAGATTTTTTATTGATGATGGATAACTCGATATAATCTGAAATCTTCATGAAGAAAAGACCTTGCCTTCTGTGACAGGATGCTTTTTGTATTTAGGCTCTGCGAGTGATCTCTCTTGCTTGACATGTGTTCAGATTTATTCTGCTATATAGACGTAAAGTGATCTTGTAATGTTGGTCATCGTTTGACATGTGGGACTACAAATTAAGTGTCTATCTAGTTCTTGGTGAATACCTAATAAAAGTTGTTCCCTGATAGTAATACTAAACTTTCATCTTGTTCTGTGTGAATAAATCCATTGACCTATACCTGGCAATAACTATCCTCAAATTTCTAGTGGTATACGGGTAAATGAAACAAGTTTTTTTTTTTTTTTCCTCCAAATTTTTTGTTCTACACAGGTCATTAACACAATCTCTTTTTTGACATTTAAGTGATACTATCTAAGCAAAAATAAGTGTAGCACTCCTGCAGCAAATCAAAATATTAGTGCATTTAGTTATTTAGATCAGCCTGTAAACTATTGTCTTTAAAATGGAAGGTGCCTTCTCCAGCAATATTGTGTAACTTCTGGTAATCTGTCTATTTGATTATTTAGGCTCAAGCAATGAAGGAGCAGGCTCGTTTAAGGGAAGAAATGATGTATCAGTATAAGTTGGGAAACTTTGAGGTGATTCTTTTTTCCTTCAGAATGCAACCCTTAAACATTTGAACATCTTGGTAAAAGTATAACTAGTGTTGTTCCTATTTCTGTAGGCTGCAGCTGCTATCCAGAAAAGGTTGGATCCTGATGTTGCTATGTAGAAAATCTAATCTGCTTGGATGCATGCTGCTCTGAATATGCCTCTTTTCTTCGGTAGGATATCTTAAAAATATTATCGAGTGATCAGTAGACAGTTTTGATGTATTTTGAATTTGCTTGTCCTGTGCAAAACATCGGCATGTTGCTTGTCCTATCACGTTTTGCATGAGATTTCGTGTTATCTTAACTGCTTGCAAATTATATATTAACTTTCAAAGCTCACTTTAATTTTTCACCGTAACGTTTTGGTTTATTAATTAACTTCTTGGTGTTAGGGCTTGTTGATGCCAATTTGGTTTGACTTCAATTTGATGGTCTCTAACATGTAAGGGTGTTTTCTTTCTCTTTGTCGGGAATGGCCACACATGTGGGTTATATGAGACGATTTTTGGTTTGACAATATTTCTTTCAATAAGTGAGCCACGTACATGGGTTATAATGAGGATCCTCGGTTTGGTTTGACAACGCTTCTCTCAATATTCCATCCCTTAGTGGAATGAGAAGCATTTGTGAACTAGTTTGACGGTCCATCTCATATAATGAGAATTAAAGTTATAGAAAATAGGGGTTAATTACATATTATCTTTTGTAGTTAGATTTTTTTAGTATCTTGATCCTTGGTCTTAAAAAATTTATATTAAAATTTTTATAATTATAAAAGTAAAACATTTAACTTCAAAAGTCAATTTTATCAATGAAAGATGTGACATGTATAAGAATGACACGAAAAGAAATAAAAAAGTAATTTTAATGGTTTAATTACATTTTCGATAATGGTAAACTACATTGTCATAGGTAGCTGTGGTCGACGAGAATGTTGGGGATTTTTGTCGCTTCTTGTGAGAAGAGGAAGAAGATGAGGAGGGAGAGCGACAATGAGAAATGAAGCAAAGGGAAACGAGAAAGAGGAAGATGCAGATGTTAACGTTTTATATATGTGTCGACACCAATAACGATGTGAGGAATGATGATGCTTATCCTCCTTTCGTTGCAAATGTCAAGCGATACTCTGCACTTTTATCTGTGTCGACATCAATGCAAATAAAGAGCGAGCCTTTCGTCGTTCTGCATCTACATTGACATAGATGTAGAACGTTGATATTTGCATCGACCTCTTCCTTCGCTCCCTTTGTCTCATTTCTCGTCATTGCTGTCTCTCCTTATCCACCTCATTCCCTCACAAAAAATCGCATGTCACTAATGTTATCGTTGATCACAACCACTCACGGCCTCCAACGACGTCACTATTCGTCACCATCGAAAACATAACTATAACATTGAAATTATCTTTTTCCATCGTTATGTGTCACTGTGTTGTATCTTCTATCGATAAAATCAATGACTTTAGAATAAATAAAATTAAATATTTTATTTTTATAATTATAAAAAATTTAAAATTAATTTTTTAAATATAAGGATCGGAAAAGGTCTAACTACACAGTTAGCCCTAGGAAATATAGCAAAGCTCAAGCAGTCTCGGAGCATATCCAACTCTTGCAGCGAGTCATTGCGTGGAGAAAGATGACGTCGGTCTAGCAAAATGTTGTAAACAGTAATCCACCAAAGGAATGCTTGCTACAACGATGAAACAGCCAAGAGGTGGACAAGTTCCATCCCGCAGATCTATTCATAACAGGTCAGATAAATGGAGCAAACATGTTCCTTCCATCCGAAGGGCCCAATCGTGTATCCAAAAACTAGGAGAGGCAGCAGGTGGCAAGAACACCACAGAGCAGAGCAGCAATGAATCAAGCGACAGAGGTCGCTGTGGAAAGCATCCCTACTCTTGTTTCTTGGTGGTTGCAGCATCCTTCGATGCCCTTCTCTTCATCCGGCTGAAGGGTCCGACCGTGCGGTCCATGACGTACATATAGATCACCTGAGTCCAGGACCCGTATGACTTCAAGCTCTCGTAGTACTCCGGCGCAATCGCTTTCACCTTGTGCAGCCTGCTGCCGGGGATTCTCGGGAAATCATGGTGCTCGTTGTGATATCCCACGCTCCATGTCATCATATTTAGGGGACCGTAGTACGAGTAAGTCTCCTGCTGTGGACTGAACACGTAGTGCTCGGAGATGAAATGGCCCGCCATCGGGTGCATGCCCCCTCCGACGAATGTTGCGAGTATTAGATAGGCGAACGATTTCCATCCCCAGAAATGCAGCAGAGAGACGTCGAGTGCGAGCTGGATCATCAGATTGGCGAATTCCCATAAGCCGGGGGGTTTGGGCTTGAGAAAGACCGGCCTCAGGGCGTAGAAGAACAGCTGGAAGAGGACCCAAATGGACTTGGTCGCGGCATTGGTGACGGCCAGAGTCTCGCCATGGCTGGGAATGTCCATGTCGATGCCGTCGACGCCTTGGTACCGGTGGTGCTCCAGGTGGTACTTTTGGAATGTGACGGACATGGGGACGCCGATCGGGAGGTTGGCGAAGATCCCCAGCCATCGGTTGTAGGACGGGGATGAGAAGGCGAGGTTGTGGCTGAGCTCGTGGATGGCGAGAAATAGGTTGTGGTTGAGGAAGGAGCCAAAGAAGTATGCGATTGCTAGTATCTTCATCCAGCTCGCGTCATGAAGATTGGTTGCAGTCCACAGCTGAAGCAGAACAGCTGCGCTTATCTGCAAAACATTACATCGGATTGGTATAAAAGAAAACATGAAACATACATGAAATGCCATAAATAAACCTCAAAAGTTCAAGTGAATACAAAGGGGGAAAAAAAAATAAAATTCAGATTGGTCTGTGTTCTAATATATAAATACATATAAATAAATAAAAATTAATCATTGATTATTTCTTACAATTAATTATTTTTAACTTTATACGTTCAAACGTTGCATTGACGTATTTATATTTACGAAAGCGAAACTTGCTCCAGTGAAATTTGATCTTTTTTATTTTTAATTTTATAAATTACTCCAACAAAACACACACCATTGTCATGCCAAAGACTCGTTCTAAACGCTTGGATTGTTCTTGATAGGACACCAGTAAGTCAAGTAAAAAAAAAAAATCCATCTTTGAAAGAAGAGAATCAAATATCAACCCGTTCGAGCAGAATGCGAGCGCAAGCGAGGAACGCCACACATCCGATTCGGTCGACGAAGAGTCCGATCCCAAAAAATGCGGAAGAAAGCAAGAAGAAAACGAAGGGATTCAAAATCCGGTCTTCGTGGACAGAAGTCGAGATCAAGCGAGACGCAAGAATGCATGCCGCGAGAGAGGAGGAATGCGAGGCGACCGTGTTCTCACCTTGAGGAACGCCCACGGGTCGGGGCCGAAGAGCTCCCTGATCTGAGGGTACCGTGCGAGGATCTCCTTTCGGCGCGAGGCGTGCGGCTCGTCCGTGTACGACCAGAAGAAATCCGTCGCCATTACCCCTTCCCCGCTGTCCTCCGCGCCGCCGCCCCAACCCATTCTTCTCTCTCTTCTTGATCCTGCCTTCACCCCTCCGTGCCGTCTTCTCTGTTAATGGCCCCTGTCAAGAGTCAAAGAGCCAGCCTTTTCAGTATGGGGAGATCCGCCTTTCCTACTCGTACATATTTATATACGGAAACAAAGAAAAAACCCATAAATAGAGCTGAGCCAGTGGCGGAGAAGAAAGAGGGACAGATTTCAGCCTTCCCAAGATTGACCAAGAGAGACGGATTTGAATCGAGCGAAACCCATCGATGACCATCGGAGGAGGGACTCCCATTGCAATTATTTCTCATTCAATGGACGTATGGCCCTCCTCGTTACATTCTTTCTTAGGCTCGAAAAATAGGATTGATTAAATATTACCCCTATAATTATTTATTTTTAATATCTCAGTTCTTATGTTTTAAAAAATTACATCTGAAGTTATAAAAGTGAAACATCCAAATTTATTTATCGTAACGACGCCAGTTTTACTAACGAAAATATAAAAATAAAAGATAAAAAAATAATTTTAACATTTGGTGATGGACGACGATGCCGTTGGTGTCAACGCTGATGCAGTTGCTTGGTCGCCTCCAACGATAATAAGGTCTGCTCTTATTGCTACGCCACCAGTCTCCACAAGGAGCATATCGTCGACTTCATCGTAACTTGTCTCGAGTCGCTTTGCATTTGTGTCATGTAATTATTGAGTGGTAACTACTTTAGCGTCGACGCAAATGGTGGTGGTCATCGCATCGTCTACGGCAAAGATGGTAGTGGCTTCATCATTGATCTGTTGGGCGAATCCTAGCCTCAACCCGAAGCTAGGGTTAATGGAGCTCTTGTCGCTCCCTCCGCTGTCACATCAATTTTGACACCACCTCTCGTCGAGCAACCATTTAGCTGCTTTACATCTGCGTCGACGTTAATGCAGTTGCCGAGCAATGAAAGGTTTACTCGTCGAGAGGTGGTGCCGAAATGATGCAACAGCATGAGGGAGCAACAAGAGCTCTAACAACCCAAGCTTTGAGTTGAGGTTGGGATTTGCCCAATGAGTTAACGACAAGGTGGCGACCATTTGCGCCGTAGATATCGCGACAACCACCACCATTTGCATTGACATTGACGCAATTGTCGCTCGACAATTGCTTCAGCGTCAACACACATGCAGAGTGACAAAGGACAAACGATGATGGGGTCGACGATGTGCTCCTCATGGAGGTGAGTGGCATCGTTGTGAGAACAAGCCTTATTGTTGTCGAAAACGACTAGGCAACTGCATCGTCATCGATGCTAATAGCGTCGTCGTTCACCATCAAACGTTAAAATTATTTTTTTTTCTCTTTGTTTTTTATATTTTTGTCAATAAAACTAATATCATTAGGGTAAATGAACATAGATGTTTTACTTTCGTAGTTATAGAGATGCCAATATAAATTTTTAAAGTATAGAGATGGAGACATTAAAGGTAACTAACTACATGAGAAAATCTATAATTAGCATTAAAAAATATCATATTTTGACTCTAAATATCTGGACATCATATATTACTAATCGTGGTTATGACTTCTCAGCACTTGATTTAAGTTTATATATATCCATGTATTTATTATCAATATAAGAGAGAGATATAATATTTTTGAAAGGTTTAATTTAGGGAGTGAATACCGAAAAAAAAGGTGCATTTTGTACTTGCGGATTACGTGGTAAAATATAACCCTTCAAACGTACAAAATATATACCATGGGGAAGCCCGGGACCGGCGCATCCATGTGCTGCCGTACTCGATCAAATGGAGCCGGATCGATGTGCTCGATGCTGCTGTTTCTTACCTCCCGTTTACTAATTCAAGAGATACAATGGCAGCAGACAAAGCATTTCAGTGTCTAATTCAAAGGATGAACGTGAAACGACTGCTCCACGTCCAAGCATTGTGTTGCCAACCAACACACATCAATATCCATATGCCGGCATAATTGGCGTGGGTGAACGATGCTTTACAGGCTGTTGCACTCGTCGCTTCATCTGAGACGGCGGTGTCATCCAAAATGGCATAACCCATGCGAAACACCGCTGGGAGTCGCACCAAATTGCAGTTATTATGTTGGCATTGAGATGGTTCGTAAATAAGAAGAGACTGTACATGCATTTACATAGTGACTAAGACGCTCTAAGTATACGTACGATGTAGCTTCGGAATAAGAATTGGAATGACCTCTAAAGCTTAAATAAATCGAGCTAAATGAGCAGGCGGATACTGGGTTAAGGAACTGGGGGAAGTTTAACCTGGCGGCCTGGGAACGTAGGTCATCTAAGATGTGAATCGTAAGGATCAGAAACTGTTTCTGAAACAATCTCCGGCAACTTCTTTATGTACATGATTAAACGCCTGATGTTTTCACGGGTCACCATTGCCATGTCAACCACATCTCTGTTATCGATGAACATCCACAGATCGCCGGAGTTTACTCTCGTGAGGCTATTGCGGCAGAAGGGGCATGATCGTGATCTCAAGTTCCTGCAATGATATCGTTGCTCAGTCTTCATATATGTTAGAAAAAAGAACAAAAAAAAAACACACATAACATCCTTAAGATTTACTTTTCAAGCCCAGAAGAAAAAAAATGAACGGGAGATCAAAATATGCACTAATAAACGAATACAATAGATTACGGTGAATAATTTGTTCGCTAAGGAGGCCATGTCCTTAGTACTCGATACCAAAGCCGGCAAAGTAAGAAAGGAAAACGATAGTCTAAGACCGTAAAGAAGAGGAGGAGAGAGAGGGGGGATGGGGGTACACATTTACACCCACAAGAATAGGGAACCCTTTGCAACCAAGTTTGATAAACATACTGTGGTAATCGGCTCAAAAAATTTATCAAAACACAACTCAGAAAACTAATATTATTGGGACAGGACAAAGGATGAAAATAGGGGGGAGCACGCTTAGGAGCTAAGATTCCTTGCAGAATTACATCCAATGTACAGAGACAAATAACGAGAAGAAAAAGGGTTTAGGATATGCTACACCTAAAGAAAATGTAAGTAGCAACAATGCCAGAAGAAAAAAACAGATAAAGACTAAACAAACTACACATTACAGAAACTCGATGAGATGAAATTAGTCACACTGGTTCTTAATACCAATGAAGACTGACAATGTGACGACCAATATTAACTCAAGGAACCAATTGGTCTTCACTGTTGACTCAAGGGACAGAACACAAAACATGATGGAAAACAAAAATGCACCATATATAATCCTTGACAATATGGCAATTTTTCTGGATTCTTCCAAGTAATTGCATTATTCTAAACAAACAACAAAAGAATGTATAGATTGTCAACTCCCAGATTGCATTATTCTAAACAAACATAGGAAAGAATGACCCAACCCCATTTGGGCCCAATGATGGGCAACACGCATCATCCCGAGAAGCCAATGATGGTTGGAGAGGAATCTGTCATTGGAATCCGGAAGTTGTCCAATCTCTTGACGTGTCGCTTGAGAACCTACAGAAGAAGACTAAGGTCGGGGATAGCCCGACTTGGTCCCTCCAATGCCTAAGTCAGCAATGCCCGAGGTGCAAAGAAAGTAAGGGTGTGGAATGAGAGAGACAGTTTAAACGATTAAAGGCAATTGTGGGGATGGCGCAACCGCCCGCTGAGATGGCAGATTTGGAGTATCCCTGCTGACGTGACCCAACCACCTACTAAGGTGGTGTAACTTCCACTGACGTGGCTCAACCACTTGTCAAAGTGGCATAACTTCCACTGACATCGCTCAACCACTTGCCAAGGTGTAGCGCAACTTCTGCTAATGTGGCTCAATCACCTGCTAACATGGTGTAACCGATGGTCAACAGGGCTCAACTACCCCCTCTGTGGTTAGATGTCATAACCGTCCTGCCACGGTGGCAGCCTTTGTTGCTGAGGTAGAGGTGTCCATGTGTTGGTTTTTGGATGGTCCATTTGGTTCTCTATCATAAATAATACGATACAAGTAACATCTATTTTGAAAATGCAATGGCAACTTTTGTGCAGAGTTGCTCAATGTGCCAATGCACATAAGAAGTAGATACAAGATTCTGAGAGCCTGAAACTGCAAAGCTTAAGGAACCAACAGGAAGATCAAATAATGATCTTAAAATATGGTGCTCTATTTTCAAGAACTAGAGAATCAGTCAAATGTTAACCTAACAATAGAATGTGTTGATCTATTAGGTCCTCCAATGGCAATTCTAAACTGGAATTTACTCCGCAGTTGAATTCAATGTCAACATAACAATTAGAATGTGTTGATCTACTTGGTCCTCCAATGCACTTCTAAACTGGATTCTATTCTGCAGTTGTATTCAACATGTTCATAATTCCAATATGTTCATAATGGTTTGAGAGATAATGATAACAATCTAAAGCAAGGATTGACGTTTTGCCTGGACTGGTACGAATCGGGTGGTACACACCAAGTTTGGATGTGAAGCATGACATGGACCACTATCGGTCCAGTCTGCCAGTAGGAAAAACTACCCCTAATCTTCTCGCGCATGCTGCACACCGCAACACACACCTCCACCGCCCCAATCGTGCACAACGCCACACACCTCCGCCATAAGCTCGCCAAACACCTCCATCGTGCACATAGGTATTCCTCCTCTCCTTCTGCACTTCTTCCTCTTCCTCCCTCCTACGCTTCTTCCTCCTCTTCCTTCCTCCTTCCTCCTCTTCCTCCACCATCCCTTCCTCTTCTCCTCCTTTTTCTTCCTCTCTAAAACACCGATATATACTGAACACCAGTACTGACCAGTATACCGGTCCAACCAGATCACCAAAACGTGTCCAGTACCCGAAATGATCATCCTTGATCTAAAGTAAAATGAGTAAAACTAGGAACTTATCCGATCTATCTTAACCATCACTAGCCAAGTGAATTCCAGAATTCAGATAGAAGTACTGAATTAAGCCAGAAACATCTTGGTCCTCAAGCAGTGTCTTGAGTGCCATAATAAAATTGGCATAACTCCAACATCTGTATCACTCACTACAACAAACAAAATAATATAGAATTCTCCAAATACTCATCTGTTCATACGTGTAAAACCAATTACCTAATAACCTATGATACATTCGGATGAATTCATCCAGACTACTTTCTAAATAAACAACAATTGCATTAGTTTTTTTTACATATGGACTCAGGCATCCATGAATTAAGTTTTAATTTAGAAACTAAGTGCATGCAATCACCACATATTTAGTGATGCATTGAAGTGGGAATTCCAACTAGACTCTATTTCCTCGGTGACAAAAAATATGAATGATAATTTTCCACTTCTAATAAGAATTTCAAGCATCTGTTACCCATTTCGGATGTATAGACGCGATAATTGGATATACCAGGCACCAGTTTAAGAGAGCTTATAACCTGCATGGAGACCATGAGGATAGAATCACCAGTAGCTTATTTCTTGAAACAGATTATCATTTCAATTCCTTCAGGTGTCTTAAAGTTAGAGTTGTAAAAGTCTTCCAGGCACTTATGCACCAATGACACAAATTAAAGTTCTTAATAAAAGGCTTGAGGTAACAAATTCCATATATGAAAGTTATGCATATGTACCTTTTCTTTAAGCTAATAATATATTGGCATAACACATCCTATCAAATGTAAAGTTCTAACTTCGGCAATCTGGGCATCAATAATAATACCTCAATCCCAAATGACATAATGAGATCAGCTGATATCTAAATGCTATGAGAAAAACCTGATAAGTACTCATGGCAACAAAGTACTAAGAGGTCTTATGAAAATAGGTCACTAGGTGTCAGGAAGCAAAAAAGATTCAACTCCTCATTTTCATAGAAAACCATGTTAACAACTTAAATCTTGGCAGCATTGCAACCATTTGCCTACAATCTCCACGCACTGCAAGTATAGCTCGTGGCTTCAATCTCCTAGCATACCATGCATTTTCTTTTTTACGACAAACTGTGATTTCTATCCAATTTGATACTTACACTGCGAAAATCTCATCAGCAACAAACTACCGCTCCAATCAAGAACAAAAAATTCAATATGCCATCTTAAGTTCTCCTAGCAACACATATCAACAGTATCAGAACTCAGAAGCACATATGCATGATATTTTAAAGAACAAACAATAAATCAGTCGCATAGAAGTAAAAAAGAACTATTAAAAAGGTAAATTAGGAATGATTTTCTCATTTAGCTTTAGAAAAATATTGAGTCAAAAAGTCATATTACACTTGTGTATTGACAAGTCGCACGGCTGCACACTCTTTTGATTTCAAAAACCACTACCCCTTTTAAAAGAAACAGTTACTACCTCACCATTTCTTATATTTCCATTTTTTTATTGCCAAACAATCAGAAATGAAAATCCTACAGGAATGCTATTATTTATCTCACATCAACTAACACCAAACAAATTTTCTTCTTTTCTTGTTGTACCCCTAGGATAATTTTACATAATTCTAAAAATCTAATAGTTAATTTCAAAGGCTTCATATCTTGCAGAGCTGAATGGATTTGTATGCTCAAGCCAAATCATCATGAGTCGGGGAAAAAGCATTTATTAATGGAGCCACAAAAAACAACAGCTTTTTAACCCTAAAGGAAAATATTTTTACCATTCTTTGTAGCATTTCATGCACATAGCATGGTTGCATTTGGGCAATACGATTTTGCTGTTCAGCTCCATGCAAATACCACATTCTTCTTCTCTTTCATCATCTGTCTCAGAGAACTGCTTCCTTTCATCCTCATCTCTTCGTCTATATCTTTCCATGCATACTGCCTTTTGCCTTTTGTTTTCCATATCGGTGATACCTTTTCTTAGTTGAAGCAAAGAGGGGAAAATTACAGCTATCAAAGGAAACAAAGAAGCAAGAAATTAGCAATCAGTAAAGACAGAAGAATGCTTGTCAAACTCCATTGCAAAAACCAACCATAGAATTCTTTAATGCTAGCTTTCCTTTCATGTGTTGACATGGTTGTTGATCCATCAGCATGAACCTGCACATCTTATAATTCCTCAATGAATAAAAGAGATCAAACTGTAAACAAACCAACGGGAGGCAAGTAAGAGTATTTTAATTAATGGTATAGCAATGGATGACATATAGAGACCTTATATATCATAATTCTAAGGAGTCCAAGTGCCCCAGCAAGGCTACAATCTGTCCACTGCACAAGAAAAAGAAATAAGTGTGCAGCTGGACAGTATGACATTCGCATTTGAAGGCATGCACCATCATAATCAGTGGGAAAATCTGATGCCCTGCAAGTCATGAGGAAGGATTAGGTAAAAAAATATTTTAAACAAAAAAACATTTATTTTACTTCTAAAGCTACATTTTACTTAACAAGAAATAAAGTTATTCCACTTCTTACAGAGGAAGCATTGACAAAATTAAAGGCAACAATTATCACGATTGCAAGAAAGCATCTAAAACAGTACTAGCCTTTAAAGGACATGTAGAGGAAATAAAATAAATAAACAAGCCCGGTAAACCGATTTTCCTTTCCCAATTAAACTTAGCGGACGTTGAGACGATGATGGAAGCCTCAGCTCTTTCTAAAAATAACCATATACCGAAAGATAACCCCACCGAGACACATGCACATACCATCTATGAACAAATTTCGACTCAAAATAGCCAAATATGTCATAAATTAAGGATACAAAATGTTCCCTTCCAAAAATCACCTAAAAAAGATTTAATTTTTGGTGTCAGGAGACCAATTACCAGAGTAATGCCAAAACCCTACAATACTTCAAATATCGATCACTATACATCGCTAAAATTCAACAAAATTATGCTTTTTTTGTCCTCATCATCAGGAGGAGAAAGACATAGTAATCAGCAGCAAACGATATGCGCATCGTCAAAGCAATCAGGAACAAAAACCCAAAAACGTAAACAACCAACGAACTTATCAAGAAACCCGATTGACCCAAAACACAAGAAATCAAACCCAAAAAAGAAGCAAAGAAGAAGAACTGCGAAAACAGCAGCACTACGTACAAAGAATTGGCGTGCTGGATGTCAGCCTCAAGGACCTTCAACGAGTCCTTGAACGATTTCCGCATTGAATTGCCCGACAACATCAACCCCTCCAATCATCCAAAGAAATAAAAACCCTAAGAGTCTCTCCACCCCGCGAATTCCCAGGTCTTAAACCCCTCTCTCTCTCTCTCTCTCTCTCTCTCTCTCTCTCTCGCTCTCTTCTCTGGTACAGAAGAGGACACGAAGCAGTCCCGTCTGATCGGGCCGCTGCTCTCGCTCGCTTTAATCGTTGGCTAGTTGCTTGGAAGAGAGGCGTTAGGGGTAGGATCTGTACACGTGGACGGAGATGGAGGCCCTCGTGCGCATCGAGATTGGAGCGGAAAAGATGAGCCCGGGATGGTGGGGCCGGATACGTCGTTCACCCTTCGAGGGAGGCAACCGGGGGTTTTGGGGCCCGCGAGTGTCGGGGGGAAGGGGGGTTTCGTCTTTTTGGGTGCACGTAGGAAACGAAAGGGCCGTGTCCCCGCAGAGTGATTGGTTGGGATGATGGAACACACAGCAGGCCCCATCTTTCCTCCAATGGTAGGAGAGCCCGTGGTGGTCTCAATTTGATCTTGTAGCACATTATCCG
Source organism: Musa beccarii (assembly GCA_024322285.1). NCBI lineage: Eukaryota > Viridiplantae > Streptophyta > Magnoliopsida > Zingiberales > Musaceae > Musa > Musa beccarii. Next base: position 41,698,203 of record CM044398.1, read on the forward strand.
CGATTAAATAGAGATTAATAAGAAACTAACTTAACCGAGCAAACAAAACTTCCTGAATTTTTTCTTCTCTTGTAATTGTATTTGGTGCATGAAAATATGAAAGCTTTATATTTTGCAGAAAGATTCTGCCTTTGAGCTTTTGGAATCTATTATTAAGAATACACTTCGAAATTAAAAATATATTAATTTACCTTGAAAATTTAAAATTTGTAGATTGTGCACTTGCAGTTTCCTTGTATCAAATTGCCTTGCTGAGTTCAAATTCATTTTTATTTTATTTTTGTTGTTACTCATTTAGGTCTGAAAGAACAAAGGTAATCTCTTTCATGAGCTTTGAGGAAAATTTCATTCTTTCAACTGTAAAATAATTTTCATCTTTCTAGAATACTGATGACAAAATTTTTTTAAAAAAAAGGTATACTTAATACATTTGTTATAAACTGCAATACTTAGCAGTTCGGATAGATGTTCATGTTTTGGATAATCTTACATAATCAATCTCGTAAGTTAATTCTTATTCGAACTATAACATAACCTTCTATAAAAGCCATATATATATATATATATATATATATATATATATATATATATATATATATATATATATATATGTTACTTTATCATATATATTTGAACCGCAAACCTTGCAATAAACTATTTTATTGAGACCCAACTATTAATTAAAGATGTTAAAATCTCAAACCAATGATAAAAGGCTTATCTGAGTCTTATAAATTCATGCATCTCAATCAATGTAATAGACTCATCTAGTCATTATTAATCTATTTAATCTTTTATCACGGTTGAAATGAAATTACGTTAGAGTTTTATACTTCAAAAAGAACAATGAAAAATTGACAAATTGAAGATGGAGATTAGGGAGGTAGAGAGGTGAACAGTGTTCATGATGGAAGAGATGGAAAGTAGACAAATTAATCACCATCATTTATATACTCAATTTGAGAAAAATATATGTAATATCTTAATTAATTTTATATCAAAAGTGGGTGAGATTAAGATTAACTTATCAATTTCAGATTAAATATTTTGATTAGCAGTTTAGATCATATGAATTTGATAGATCATTTAGTTTATTAGGTGTGGAGTTTGATTTGGACTATACTAGACATTTACAAAAAAATATTAAATCTTTAAATGAGAGAAATTATAATATCAATGTATGAAATTAAAAAGTGTCATTAGTTGTTGGAAATTACAGTAATGTATCTGTTAATTGTTGTCATTCACCTTTAAACAAAAAATTTGCTTCTTCTCTACTGATCCAGTAGTGTAGCACTACTTTCTTGCCTTGCAACAGATTGGATAATGCCAAGGAACTACAGAAACATGCTGTGTGTTCTATGAAAGTGGCAATTCTTCTCCTGTGAAAGCCTTTCATCATTCCTTTTCAACCTCACTTGCACCTTTTTCTCTGACACATGAGTTTTACTTGCAATTTACATCTCAGAAAAGACTCATGTAAATTACAAGCAAACTCATGAATTACATGAGTTTTCTCCGAAATAGAAAAACATTCTATTAATCTAACAGTCTTTGATGTGCTTCCTTTCTTTCTTTTTTCTGTACATAACATGGAGAAAATTGAGTAGATTGTGCTTCCTTTTCTTTTCCTTGTTTCTCAAAACCCCTTTTGATGGACAATGTAGACAGAATGGACTTGGCACTCCATGTTTTCTTGATGGATATTCTTCCAAGGTCAGAGATATATCCATGGCCTTGGACAAAGTCTGCTTTCTTTCTTCCTTTTTTTCTCTTTTTTTCTTATCCTCTGAGTCTAGGATTCCCCATTCTCACAGCAATCCTCTGCATGCTTGTGTCCTAGTGCCCCCATAGATCCAAACACCCACCGATGGAGGAAGAAAAAGATGGACAGGAGAGAGAGAGAGAGAGAGAGAGAGAGAGGGATTCGGTGCTTGACGTCTAATTCGCGTAGACATCTGGAAGAGTAATGTCTCCTTTCCACGACGGTGTCAGAGTCAACGCCATTCAAAGCTCTCTCCAAAGGCCAACCAGCCAACTCAAAGTGGGCTCTCAGGCATCGCTACAGTTGCGTGTTACCGAAGGGAAGAGGTCGATTTGAACAGGATTAAGACTTCTTTACCTCTACTTTGGACCATATCAATGTAAGGAAAAGATAGATGACAGTGAGACTCTGCAAATTAGAAATACAAACGAAAGTTCTTTAGGTACTTCATACAAAATGCAGTTAATCATCCCACGAAGTTTAGATTTACTTGTTGCAACCCGGGTTGAAGTATCTGGACTTGGCTGGGTTCTTTAGGTGCTGAAAAGGATGTCTGGTGGAGAAAAGTTCTTCTTCCTCCAAGGAAAGAACGTGGCCGCCGGTTGGTCAAAAAAGTTCAGCACCTCTTGCAGACAAGTTGGAAGGAGTTAATGGAGGTATTCTATGATCAAAGTTGGCACATTGTCTGAGTTCATTTTGATCACGTCAGACTTGCTTTACTTGCAGCAAAAGGGATGTGAGACCAGCGACTGATCCAAGGATCAGTAGCATTCCCAAGGAATTAGTGCTCGAGATGTGCCCAGATCTGAAGGAGAGAACTGTATCCGCCATGAGAGCCCGCTGGTTTCTTCCAAGAAACAACAAGGCAGGCTCTTCCTCTGCTGTCTAAGCTAGGTTTGCTGATAACAACCGAGTACGAGCAATCGATGTATTGTGCGATACAATATTACAGAGTCTTGTAGTGTAATCACGCTCAGTGCAGACAACAGCGAGTTAATGCATCCATAGCAGCTGCATGTCTGCTCTGAGATCTCAGAGAGATGGCTGCAGCTGCTCCCGGAAGACGCAGAGCATGTCAGCAAACGTTACGATCCCGATGAGGCCGTAGTCTTCCTCGTCGACGACCCACAGGTAGCTCACCCGGTGCACCAGCGCCTGCACCATCACGGCCACCAGCGAGCTCCCGGGGTGGCACACTTCCGGCTCCGATGATCTCCTCCCAGTACTGGAGAAGCACTTCGACGGCCTCCGCAGCCGCTTTTCCTCCCCGCTGGACTCATCATCATCATCATCATCGGAGGAGTTGGAGAACGAGGATAGCTCATCTTCCATAAGGTGGAGCATCTCCTGCAAGCCCTTCTCTTTCAGTCCCGCTTTTATTGCGCGGACAAGGGACTCCGGTGGGGAGCCACAGTGGTCGATGAAGGCCATGAGGTCGCCTGCTTTCAGGGTGGCGATGCCGGCGGCCACAACCACCGTGTTGTAGCGGGCAGAAAGAGCGCAAGGGGAGATGTCGCCCAGCAGTTGGCCATCGTCGGTGACGACGGCGACGGCGGCTTGTTCGGTGAGGGCGCGGCGGACGAGGGGGAGGAGCGAGAGGCCGGGCTCGTCGTGGCGGATGGTGAGGGCATCGGCGGACTGGACGAGGCCGAGGTCGTCGATGGAGAGGGTAGGAATGGGGCAGAAGAGAGCGATAGAGTTGAAGAAGTAGCGGACAAAGTCCTCGTGCGTCAGCCAGCAGAATTTGGCGGCGGTAGCGACGCCATCGCCGCCCTGGTCGAGCTTCTTCCGGCCAAGGGAACGGATGGGGATCACAAGGTTCTGCGCTCCGTCAACGATCAGATCGAGGGCTTCCAACACGCTGCAAATCATATTACAAAAAGAAAAATCGAATCTTTAAACATCAAATTGCTAAAAGGTGACAATTTTCCTTCAAATTCATTGCAAATTAACCAAAAACACACATACAGGATGAAAGAGTACCTAAACTGCGGCTCGGCGAGGCGGACGAGGCCGGCGCCCTTGGGGAGGAGGGCCGTGACGGGCCGCTCGAGCGCTGCGGCCGGCGACGCGAGGTTGCCGTCGGAGCAGAGGAAGCAGAGGATGTCCGCGACGCAGATCTTTCCAGCGACGGCGACGGCCTTCTTCCCCGGGGAGGCCCGGTCAGGATCTAGCACAGCGAGGTGGGGCTCGCCGCCTCTTTTGAGGGCAAGGAGGGCGTCACTGACGGTCGCGGCGGACAGCGGCAGAGATCTTAGCGGGGGCTTCCCGATGCAGAGGTCCGACACCTCATTCAACACCAAGCTCACTGCCATACACTGGGAAAACCGAACCCCTAACCCTTGCCTTCCGAGAACAATTCCTCTCACGCGCAAACACAGGGAAGGAGGGAGGCGAAAGACGAGATCGGAGGAGGAACAGAACTCGATTACTTTATATAGGAAATGGGGTGGCAAGCTGTAGCCGGACGCGGTTCGAGTTTGAATGGAGAAACGGAATCCAAAAATACAAGGAATACGTTTCCCAAATACCAATCAAGTGTGGAAACGCAAGGAGACGTAGGCTGGCAATTGGCAAACTTCGACACGGTTCAAGAGCATAGCTGGCGATCCTCACCGTCAATCCTGTGCCCGCAAGTAGATCGACGGCCGTGAACATCGACCATGTACTTGTAGAGCATCAGGCTTTAAATTCTAGCGACTTAAAGCAATCTCGATTTATCTTTCCTATCTTCTCTAATAGATAATTATATTTCTTAAAATGAATATATATATATATAATTATTAAATTACATCACTGCTATTTGAATAATAATATAAATAAAAATGTTATATCCAAGGGCAAAAGTCAATCACGGATGCGTGCTGTGGTAGCACGAAAAGCCAATGATAAAGGTGGCGCACACGTAGACAATGCTTAACGGATGAGCTGTGGCTGTGCTTATCATCGGATCATGCGTTGACATTAGACAAGAAAGTCGGCGGGCCATTCCGTATCGCCTCCGTTCCCGATTCAGATGACCCAACGTGCGCGTAAGTCACATGAATTAGTCGACCGGTGTGGGAAGTATGACTCAATTTTCTTTTGTTTGACCGATCCAGCAAATGATGCAATTTGCTCGTTGACCAACTCCACGAAAGGTGACAGAAATGTTGAAATCACCGAGCACATGTTATATCAGGATTCCACAAAGTGTCGTTGCAGTCGATCACGCTACGAACATAAAAATCTTAATCATAAAAAAATTAATATTAAAATTTAAAATTTTTATATCATCGTCGAATTCAAGATTTATTGTGATATTAATTTACAAGAATAACTAATTCGTCTTCTCATTGTTTTTATTTTTTATAAAGTTACTATAAGGTATGGATTTAGGGACTAAGTTACGTAACTAAGAAAAGATGAAAAAAAAATCTATAGTCTCTTGATAATCACATATCTATACATGCACGTATTGATGTATTCTTATTTAATTATTTTTATACTTTTATAAAAGAGAATAGATGATTTAAAATAAATAATTATGAGATGCTCTTCTATCAAAAATATATCCTAATAAATTTTATCATAATTAAAAAATTTTATTAATTAATAATTATAATTAAAATGTAATCATATTTATAATATATCTCTTCTAATTAAATATGTTCATATAAGATCATATGATTGGAAGATAGTTCCATTAGTGATGGGTTAATGTGACGACACGCGTTGCATCGATCGCGACATCTGATGTTATAAATAATAATAATAATAATAATAAATAAATAAATAAATAAATAAATAAATAAAAGGTGCTTCGTGGATGTTGGGAAAAAAAAAAGAGATTATAATCAATACAATCACACTGAAAATAGACTAAAAAATAAATGTTCACATGTAAGAACCTAAAAATTCTCATCTGAAATGAATCAATTCATCCTCATGTTTAAAAGGTTTAGAATCACTTTTCCATACATATAATTTAATGCTCGAGGAAACTGTCGAGAAATAATAATAAAGCAGAGATGGGAGCTGATGGAGGAGAAATTATCCTCAATCATGGCTCCATAAGTTGACAATACAGTAGCATAAGAAAAACAAAGAATAAATATTACAAATAAGAATATTTATTCTAATTAAATTGATTATAACAATCAATTAGACCACTATAATCAATGTTAGTGATCGTTTATTAAAAACTTTTATTATTCTTAAAATAGATTAAGATATATAAAAAATCACATCAAAAAAATTCATTCAATTTTGATCTCCGTATAAATTGATCTTCATATAAAAAGACTTTTTGTACACTTAAATGATGCCAAATTAATTCGGTCATTGCCGACATCTTTCTATAACAAAAACTTGAACATACCTTACAGTCAATGCTTCCTTGCTTCTCATCTAATACATCAGAAGGTTATAATAGTAATAACAACAATAACATCAATAATAATTATTATTATCAATATAATTATAATGATAATAATAAAAATTATTATTATTATTATGTTATACACATCTCGTCCTACCTTGCCAGCTAATACCTGCGGGCCCACCGGAGGAAAGACCTGTTCCTCTTAAAATGTACTCGCGGTTCTTATGGTGGGACCCATTCCCGCTAAAGAATACGATAATTATGGTATAATACCCTAAATAACTAACATATATTTAGAATTAATGTAAATTATAGAATTAATATAAACAATCAAATCACGTATTTGGATGTGTTTTCATATTCCCTTCTCTTAATGCACAGGTGGGACGCTGGCGATACCGCGGTGCGGGTCCCTCGCAGTGAACAAGTGGGGCCCGAGTGAATGGGCGAGAATCTCAACTTCTGGTGTTCCGAAGTTGCCGGAGGTGGTAGTCTCCCGTTCCCTCTTTCTTCGTTCCTTCCTTCTCTTGTCCGGTTCTGATCCCATCCATGGACGACTTCTCGAACTCCCAAGAGAGCCCACATGCACGCTTCCCTTCCTCCCATTCCGATCCACGTTAAAGAAATCGCAAGTCGTTCTTTTACAATCGGAGAAGTCAGCTTTACAGCTCCCCCTCCCTCTATTAGATCTGGAGCAACTCCATCTCTTTCTCTCTCTCCTCCTCCTCCTCCTCCTCCTCTTGAGGCCATCGGCTGTGAGATCTATCGCAGAGAGTGGTGGAGATGATGGGCGTCAGCAGTCCTCGTGCTACTGGCAACGGAAAGGTCGATAGCAAGGTCAAGTACCACAGCGTGGATGTCGCCGAGGAGGGAGAGGATGACGAAGCGTTCGCTGGGAGGAGGAGGAAGAGTCCGGAGAGCCATGGCAAGACTTACGTCTACGCCTGCGCCTTCTTCGCCTCCCTTAATTCCGTTCTTCTTGGCTATGGTGGCATCCTCATTTCCAGCTATTGATTACCATTATCATTGTTATTTGGTTCTATTGCTGTCCGAAACAGATCGCATCTTTTTCTCTCCATCCACATCGTTGTTCGTTGCAACATTTCCAGCCAAGACGAAGTCAAGGTTGGTTTGACTTGAAATTTACAAGTCTAGTTGGTCAACGAGGAGACTATAATTCTTTCGGTCCTACTTTCTCGGTCCTTTTTCATCTATGAATGCAGCGTCACATGCTGCTTGCATTGAATGCATTGAGGACATGGATGTCCTTCTTCGTCCCTCTTCCTGCTTCATCTATTTTGCTTGATGGATAGAACTGTTTCATTGTTCTTTAATCTCTTTTTCGATTGCCAAATTCGATCAAAATTCTTCTTTTTAGACCATATTTGCTGTCACTTTATTATGTAACAGCACCTGGATTTGGGTACTGAAATGTTAGGTCGATTTCTTCCGGTGACACTTCTTGCTTGGATCTTGCAGATGTGGGCGTCATGAGCGGAGCTATCCTCTTCATCCAAAAAGACCTTCGGATCACGGAGGTCGAAGAAGAAGTTCTAGTGGGATGTCTGAGCATCATCTCGCTGCTGGGCAGCTTGGCAGGCGGAAGGACGTCGGATGCCGTGGGCAGAAAGTGGACGATGGCTCTCGCCGCTATCATCTTCCAGACCGGCGCCGCTATAATGGCGCTCGCTCCTTCTTTCCCAGTGTTGATGATGGGAAGACTCCTCGCTGGCGTCGGGATAGGCTTTGGCGTCATGATCGCGCCCGTCTACATCGCAGAGATATCTCCCGCCGCTGCCAGGGGATCCCTCACCTCCTTCCCGGAGATCTTCATAAATCTTGGGATTCTTCTCGGCTACATCTCCAACTACGCCTTCTCCGGCCTCTCGGAACACGTCAACTGGAGGATCATGCTCGGCGTCGGCATTCTTCCGTCTGTCTTCATCGGGTTCGCGCTGTTCGTGATCCCCGAATCCCCGAGATGGTTGGTGATGCAGAAGAGGGCGGAGGAGGCGAGATCAGTGCTCTCGAAGATAATCGAGAACGAGGAGGAGGTGGAGCGGCGGCTGGCGGAGATAGAGAAGGCTGCTGGGGTTGCCACCGCCAACAAGTGGGAGGAGAAAGCTGTGTGGAAGGAGCTCCTGAGCCCGTCGCCTTCCTTGCGCCGCATGCTGATCGCTAGCTGCGGCATCCAGTGCTTCCAACAGATCACCGGCATCGACGCCACCGTCTACTACAGCCCGACCATATTCCGCGACGCCGGGATCAAGTCCGACAGCGAGCTGCTTGCTGCAACCATCGCGGTCGGGGTCACCAAGACCTGCTTCATCCTGGTTGCCATTTTCTTGATCGACAGAGTGGGAAGGAAGCCGCTGCTGTACGCCAGCACCATAGGGATGACGCTGTGCTTGTTCCTGTTGGGCGTCGCTCTCTCCTTGAATGGCCACGGGACGGGGCTGATCTCACCGGAAGCAGGGATCGGGCTGGCCCTCGTTGCGGTCTGCGGGAATGTGGCGTTCTTCTCGGTGGGGATCGGTCCCATCTGCTGGGTGCTGACCTCCGAGATCTTCCCACTGAGGCTGCGAGCTCAGGCCTCCGCCCTGGGTGCAGTGGGGAACAGGGTGAGCAGCGGCTTGGTCGCCATGTCCTTCCTGTCCGTGTCCCGTGCCATCACGGTCGCAGGAACCTTCTTCATCTTCTCCGCCATATCTGCTCTCTCCGTGGCGTTCGTCTACCACAGCGTTCCGGAGACCAAAGGGAAGTCCTTGGAGCAGATCGAGGAGCTGTTTCAAGCAAGCAGAGAGGGTCAGGAGGAGGAGGTGGAGCTGCAAGATGCGGAGCATCTGATGCAGGAATAGTTCATGTTGCCCATTTACCAGTATGTGCACTGCTTTGGTCAAATTGGAATCCAAGATTTGATTGGGAGTAAAATGCATGGGGGGGATAAATTAGAATGAGCATCGGCTGACACTGTTTGAACCTCTAACTCGTACATCTGTTCAACATAGTTAGTAATCTGGAGGAACAACTAGACTAACATTTGGATGATAAAGCTCTATAATGACGTCTCCACATCATTATGAACAATTAGGAATGATGGACGCATCTTGGAGAACATGAAGGTGATCCTGACATGCAATTTCTTCAGACGATTAATGTTCTTGAAGCATTGATCATTATACCCGAGTGGTTATTTTGAGTCTTTATTAAGTCTTATCTATCCAACTCGTTAATTAATATTAGATTAAATATGGTTTTATCATAGCATCGTAGCTGGGGAGTCGATGCATAATAAAGAGCCAAAGATATCTCTTTGGATCCACCTCCATAATTTGTGGTAGTTGGGAGAGATAGTTGACGTTGACCTTATCAATTGATGGTGTTAGATTAGTCTACTAAATATCAATTAATATATGTCATTCTTATACGAATAGCATGAACTTTATTCGGTTTGTCACCTGAATAATATTTTTTTTCTTTTTTTAATTATAGCTTTTCATTATTATTTTAGAGTTGGCTAGTAATATATATATTTTTTCTTCAATTCTTTGACAATGGAAGGAAACATAAAAGTTTTTCAATTTAGAATCTTATTAACTATTATCTTTGACCATTTTTTTCTGTAATATTGTAACGATACAAATGATTTATATTTCTTATATCCACCTAAAAGGTCTTTATGGCATTAGATCAGATGATATAATAAGGTGTATCATTCTTTGAATCTTGAATACGATGATTCATTTGATATATGCTCTAGTCATACAAATGTTGGTTTTATCATCAAGAATGCTAATGATTATTCTTGAACGAGAAGCTTCTTATTTAACCTCGTATGTCCTCATGACAAAAGCTCTTGTCATAACGATGGAACTCATACTGAATATTCAATTAAACTCTCGTCAGCTTATTAGTCTCTATAATTCTAATCTCCAAGCTTATTAGGTCTTGATATCCTTATCTTTGATATCTTTTTTTTTTTTTACTTTCAAGCTAAATATTATTTAATTTTAATATTTTAATTATTTTTTAATCTTACAGCCCAAAGCATGTTAATTTTTTTTATCTTTCATCATCGGAGGATGTTGACCCTCTCAAATTTTGTAACTTTGGCTAATTTAATATTTATAATTTTTTAAAGACTTAAATTAAAAAAATATATATCAACTTCCAAAGGTGCTTTTGGCTATCCAAAGAACAAAATCACGTGAAGTCCATTTTAAAATCGATAAATTTTCGAGATTCAAGAAGCTTGCACTGATGATGTGATTAGCACGAACCTTATAAATCAATATATTAATTTAACACCATCATGTTTTACACCTAAATATTCATATTTTAAGATATTAAACCAACCAGGAAAGATTTAAAAAAAAACCACAAATCCATTGCAATAGAATAAAATCCTCGATTTATTAGTCATCGTCATCGGATCTTTCATTTCCATGCACCACTAAAAGAGAGATTTAAAAATTATAAATAAATTATCACATTAACTGATGTACAAGATACTCATGCGCGACATATCATACAATAAAATAATACGACAATATATTAACATAAGGAGAGAGTTGGCGTGGTGCGCCCGTGCTAGGAATAGATAACGTCAACTTCCACGATAAAGATGCGGCACCGAGGGACCACTGACGTGACACTGACCGCCCAATGGTAGCACAGCCTGCTGCAGAGGAGAAACAGACACACGTCAGAGTAGGTGTGGAATTGGAATGATCCGAGTCCCACGTCCCCGCACACCTGATTCCTCCCTCTCATGGGCAATCAATCAAACAGTATCCGTGCCTGATATAGATCGCGCTGCGGCATGTCATGCTTCGGTGACGTGACACGAGACGGTCTCACTCTTTCCCGTCTCCGCTCCCATTCAAAGATAAAATAATGAGGAAGAACGCAATTACGAAAAAGGGCAAGCGCTGATGCATAAAAAGATCTCACCCTAACTCGTATCCTGATCCGTACGGAGTGCCCACTGCGTGGCGCGCGCCACGCCCACGAGGGTCGCGCGTTCAACGCAGTCCCAAATGAGTGACATCCAACCGCTAAGCTCCACGATCACGGCTCACTCCCTTCACCCACGTTTCTCACGATTCCATCAAGCCACGTCCATCTTCTGCAGGTCGAAGTCGACGTCGCCCGTCTCACTGTTCATCGCACAGCAGCCGCCGTACCACCTGATAGACGACGGGGCGATACCGTCTCGTTCGGCCATGTAGTGGTGTCCTGCCTTGCTACAGAGTGAGAATTAGGAAGTCGACGTGGTCCTTCGAGCCGAACCATAAGTCTGTCACCGTTGGAACATGCTAATTGGCGACAATAGCCAAACTACTGGTCCTAGCAAGCAACAAATGTGCCACTGTTGATTCTTTGGATCCGGTAAATTCCACAAACAACAGACGGGCATCATGCACTTCAAACAATGGTTGATGGTGGATGTGCAGTTCGTTCTCGATGATGTCAGTAGGTAAATATCTCTTGACCGTCCGTCTCCATCAACAAATGAATGGTGTTGGGTTTACCTTGGGAACGCCCATCGATCACGTCGTCGACTCCCTCTGTTACTGTCTCTGTCAACATGTGCCTTCTTTGATCGGCCATGTCGCGCTGCTGTGAATCTTGATTCACAGCCACTTCATCCTTTTTCGTGGAAGGGTGGATGAATCCGTGTCGGCTCGCCTTCCCAGGCTCGCGTCCAGGAAGCCTTGTGTCGGGGATGCGAGAGCCTGGGCTGCTCCTTGTTCCGCCTCGAGATCAGTGACAGCAGGAGTCAATCCCGATTGCAGTCGCGATCCCCGCGAGAAAGGGAGCGGAGCGCGGACGACAGCGGCAGCCGGAGTCGTGGTGGTTCTAGCAAGGGCAGAATCGGCAACCAACGCGCGGCACATGAACGTCTCCTGTCTCTTTTTCCAGGTAGAGTAACTGCAGCAGCAGCCGGAGGAGGAGGAGGCGGAGGAGAAGACAAAAGCTCTCTTTATGTTTTCCTTTTTGATGGTGTTTCCTCTGACAGTGATCACAACATGAGCAGTAGCTGACGACGCTGCGGAGCAAGGAGGAAAGGGGAAGGAAGGGAAACAAAAGCAAAGGCACAGGCGGCAACGGCAGAGAAGAGCGCCGAAAGTTAGATTTCAGCCGCTCGCTCTCCTCTTTTTGTATGCCTCCGTTCATGGGAGATCGGAGACTCTTCTCCCTCCCTCGCTTCCGTGGTTCGTCGCTTTGTTCTGTTCCTTCCACGATGGTACCTTACGGTCTTTGATAAGATATTCTTGAGATATGAAGAAGTGCTTGTATCTGTGACGACGACGACGACGACGACGACGATGACGTCGACGAGAGGAGTTTTGGACCTAAACCACTTGCCGCCGCCGGACTACGAGGACCACGTGAAGGAGGAACTGAAGCGAGCGATGATTCAGCACGAGATCTTATTCAAGCACCAGGTTCTTGTTTCCCCTTTTCTGTGCTTCTATGAATCCCTTCTCGCTCTGTTCTTGGTTTCTTGAAAGCACGAGGGGGTGTCTGGGCTTCCCGATTTGTAGGTGCGAGAGCTCCATCGCCTGTATTGGACGCAGAAGAATTTGATGAATGATGTTCGCTGGAGACGATCTGATCGCGTTTCGTCTCTCGAGGCACAGAGAGAACGCAAGGGACCGGTGGAGGAGGTGAAATCCTGCAGCGTGCGACATGGCTGCTCCACGGTAAGATGCGCCCGTCTAGGGCTTGTTCCAAAACCTTGGGTTGGGATATTGGTGGGTGAATCATGGAGATCTTCCGATTCTAATACTTCGATACCAATCCGCAGGCGAAATCGATGGGGATGCAGAACACTTCATTTGAATTGCGTGCCAACGATAGGAGGAACTTCGATCTTCAGCTTCCTGCAGGTGAGTTTATCAAGGATTCCACCAAAGATGTCACAAATGCCTTCGCATAAGGACTCCGGTCCATGTTTTGATCAATGTGTTGTTTGGTGCAGGGCATGTGAAGGTCGACTTCAGTGCTACAGAGGTTAAGGTCAATTGTTCTTCTGGCTTCGAAGCACTTGCAGATTATGCTGCAGATATCAGTCTTCTTCAAGTTACTACCTTTTCTGACCTTTGTTCGCTAATCAAAATGCAGAACAAATCTGGCCATAGGACGACAGCTAAGTGTTCCCATACTGTGCATCAGACTGAAAGATGGCAAGAACTCAACTTTATCCGCTCAGATGCTGGTGGGTTTTTATAATGAGATTGATACCTTAATACCTCATCGAAATAGAAATATATCTTCATTTTTTTGCTCACGAATAGAATGAAACACTTCTTGCATTGCACTTCTTAAACTAGCCAAACTCTCAAATGTTTAGATAAAGCATTACAAGTCTACTTATTATTTAATGTTTCTTTCTTTTATTTTTTGACAGTAAAAAATCCATATAGTCAATCCCAAATAATTGGGACTTATAAGTCTGCCTGTTATTTAATGTTTCATTCTTTAATTGTTTTTATGATAAAAGATCTATGTAGTCGATCTCAAATAATTGGGACTTATGACTTTGTTATTGTTGTTGTATTCTTTTGTTTATTGGAAAGAAGAAATATGAATGCCTGAAACATTCAGGGACAAGTTTGATGTCATGCATTTTATGCATATCTAACCAATCCAGATGTTGGTCAACAATTTGTTTGCAAACCATCCAACCGATAAGGAAAGGGTCGTCAATTTGCCTCTTTCACATGATATTTCAGTTTGTTGAAGGATTGCTTATTTGACATAATATCATTGTTATTATGCCTATCAATTGAGATGCCGATTGGGATCCCTACATATATCATCAATGCCGATATCAATAGAGTCAAAAAGCATGTGGTTAGATCAATTTAGGTCATGGAGGATCCTTTATAAGATCCTTTTCAGCCCCTAGTGTTGCTTGGCTAATTTGAGGAGGTCACCTTTATTTTCAGTGACTGGTTCAGTAGGCCAACAAAAGTCTGTTTTATGAGTCAAATCAATTTTATAGATCCTATATGACTATGGTACAATTTAATCTAGTTATTTTACTGTATGGAATCATATTTTGAAACTCTTATTAATTGTTGAGAATTTTGAGATGACAGGACTAACCATCATCTTCATAACTCCTATCAATATATGAAGCAAGTCTGGAAGTATAAGTTTCGAATTAATGAAATAATTAGCCTTTCTGTTTCCCACAAATTTTCTTTTCTCTTCCTTTTCTCCCTTTTCCTCAGTTCTTTGTTGATCACACTACTATTTTTTATGTTTATTATGGTTAGCAGAGTATAAGAAAAATCTATTTACCTGCAATTGTTTAAAACTGTATAGATGTTTTCTTTGGCCTTGTTAACTGAACTTTTGAATATAATTTTAGCAGTCTTTTTTAAATTAGAAGAATTTTTCATTACATCAAATGACGTACATGACACTTATACGTGAAATCAAACATGAGACCTATCACTTGTGTAACAATATACTTATCAATATGGAGGTCTCAACAGAGACTTTAGTGATGTGTTTTGTATAATAAATATTACATATTCAATACCCATTCATCTTTTATTTTTCTTTTTGGATATCATTGGACTAAAATTTGTCTTCTAGAAGCTTTTCTATATTGTGGTCAAATTGGAATATTAATTAATTTTATATCTGTTTTGCTTACACTGAGGTTTTCTTAAATCCTTGTATTTAGATTAAGATAATAATTTAAAATTTCTGTCTATAGCTGTGATTTAAAGATTCATACTGTTAGTTTTATTGACAATCCTTGAGTGTTTTATTTCTGATAACTTTATAAAGAATGGACTGTTAAACTTATTTTGGTCAGACAGGATGAATTTATATGGATTGAGAATTGGGCTTTACGGTTGGCTTTATTGGTCTTGGTTTCAATGTGTGACTGACCACCATTCACTTGAAGATTGAAGATAGCATTTTGCCTTGACAAAAAAAATCATGTTTCTCATAACAAATTTTACCTGGAGTTTTCCAACATAGTTCTGATAACATCCTTTTAAGAAATATCTAGGATGCTTCTTTTCCTTTATTTTTCTGAATGTTGACAACTTGTTACAATTGTCATTTAATGCCAGGCTTATCGAGATAGGCATCCAGCAGGATTTTCATCTTCTAGCCAACTGTGAAAGCTCCTTTGCTTCACTAACTGTCACTATTTTGGTTTTTACTCAATGTCTTAATATTTTCTGGAACTTGTTCAGGATTAGAAGAAAATGGAGGCTCTGTATCTGCCAATTTTCCCACCAAGATGCAACAACCAGAATACAAACTTACACACATTGACCTGAACACAGCTCAAGAAGATGAATCTAATACTTTTTTTTCAAATACTGTAGAAACACTTCATTCTTCATCGACAAGTTCATCAGTTGTCCACCATGGAGATGATTTGAGAGTATCAAGCATCAAATCTGAACAAAAAGATGGGAGTGCAAAAGAATCCACTGTCACCGATCAGCTCGCTGTTGTATCCCCTGGTTCAGAAAATTCAAGGGAAAAGAGTGCTGACTCATTGCCTCATGAACATATAGATTCCTATCCTTCTTCGGTACAAGCTTCTGAACAGAACAATAATGCCATAGAGAATATTTGGAACTACAAAGAGTGCATTGTGAATAATGAAGATTGCAGATCAGGCATCAGGATCCCCGAAGCATGTTACAAAAATTTGTTGGAAAGATTTTCGAGTGCCTACAATGGGGGAAGCCAGGACAGTACAAATAGGACAGTACTTGCAGGCTTACATAAACCTGGAATGGAAAATATTGACTCATTTATCAGCCCGTCTAATCTTGTTGTACATGGTGATTTGAAAAAGAATATTTTAATTTCCAGTAAGTATAGGGAACACAACTGCTTGCATGCATCAGCTGGGAGTACCACCGATCTGCCACCAAAAGCTGCTGGAGATGTGGAAGAGAAAGCGACAAATATTGATGGGAGTGAAGAGGATACGGTATCAAGTCATGCCATAGTTCCAGATGAATGTCAACAAATTGAACTTAAGGAGTCTCCTATTGGGTTTAAGCCCAATCAGTTAGCTGGAAACAGTGAATGCGCCTCAAAGGAAAAAAGTGTTGCAGATCATGCAGTTATCTCCAAATCAGAGAATTCTGCAACGACACACATAGACTCGGTGACGCCCAAAAGGATTTGCAGCCAACAGGTTTCAGATGTTAGTGGCTCTGACTGTATCTGCATACAGGATAGACAAATATTGGAACAGCAGCTCGTTTTAGTAGAGGTGGATCATGTAATCATCAAGGCAGCTGAGACGCTTGCATCTATTTCTTCAGAGAAGCCATTGTGTTCAGTGGATCAATTGACTAGCGATGGGCGGATGGAATTTTATTGTGAAGAAGGCAATGATCAGCCTCAGTCTTCTGATTCTTTTGAGACGGGAACACTGAATCTAGAGGAGATAAGAGATAATGGAATTTCAACCTGCAGCAAACAAATTGACAATGAGACTAGGAAGGATGTATGTAAGTTTAGGCTAGGTAGGGGAATGCGGGATTTCCAGAAGGATATAATGCCAGGGATCGTCTCTCTTTCGAGGCAAGAAATCTGTGAGGATCTCTATGCCATAAAGTATGAGCTTGGGAAGAAGAGGTCTCACAGGACCAGGGAGGAAAATTGGGTGGTTCCTGTTAGAAGTAGGCGCTCAACCAAGACCTTAAACCATTGTAGAAGGTGCTAATACTTTTCTAAAGTGTCAAATTTGCATGTCTGGATTTCGAGTTCAAAATTTTAGGCTTAAATTCTGTAACATAGAGCTTTCAGTTACTTGAGCTGATTCTGCTTAGTATTTATTATACACATCATCTCAGTTGACGGATTCTTGCATTTGCTGTAACTCATTCTCTTTAAAACTTTTTTGGATAGTTGAATGTGTCTGCTGTCATCAAAACCATGGGTGAGTTTTTGACAAGCTTCCAGCAGTATTTTCTAGCTTCTATTTTGGCCTGTGTTTGATGCAACAAGTAGAATGGATGCCAGTGTGAGTGAGATCACAAGCCACCTACAGGCAAAAATGTTCAGATATTATAGTCATATATCATTAGCTTTTTCTATGAGAAATTTTTGTTGTTCAATCTGTTACCATCTTGTATTCCTTTGATCTCTCTTATGTTAAATTTAACTAGCGATGGTTGCTGTTTGATGTTAACAGGAAGCCAGAATAGAAGATACAAGGAGCACCGGTCCTTCTCACCTTCATCCCTGATGCAAAAGCTTGTGCATCGAAGACTCCAGATTTGGAAGGCATATATAGATAATATTCGTACATGATGAGATAGACACAACCACAGGAGAAAGGATACTCCTTATCTCATCACCAGAAACAAGAATTAGATTTGAATGAACATCAACTTGAAAGTCTCTCCTTTGGACCATTCTGTCTATGGATGCAGAAATCTGTATGCCAACTGGACTCCTTTAAGTCGCTTCGTTCACTTCATTTATGGCATAACAAAAGAAAGAGGTAATCTGGTGTGCAAGGAAACCAGATATTGTTAACTTCGCCAATGAAGAATTGGTTGGTGCACAATATGCGACATCAGAAGTGTAGTCAACATCTTTCAAGGTCTTATCTTCCAATGGTGGATCATCCACTCACGATGTGGCCCTCACTGGGTCTGTACATCAATTCAAACAGAAGCTCTCTACAAGACAAGAAGGGAAACCTGAAGCACCAGAAGATGCCACAAAACCCGGTCTTGAGATCCTCCAGCCGTGGGAGAGTTCGTAAAAGACCGCAAGAACCGAGAGAGTTCCCGGTAGCTAATCAACCATGGAGTATGGTACCCACTGCAAACTCACAGGAATCCTTCGTGTTTTCTCCCAACCATAAGTCCAGCGGGAACCGTACTCTCCTCATCTCACAATGCGACGAAGGTTGAACTTTTCAAAGTCAGCAAGCTGTGCGAATCTCGCATTGACCGTAAGTCATTTGAACAAATACCAACCTACACACATCTAAGCCTTCTTCTCCGTGCTAATAGGGTTGAATAGGTCTCCAGTTCAGTTGATTTTGACTGCTCAAGTTCACTGGACCAGCAATGCGATGCAATGCAAGCTGGGGAAGAACATGCAGACAGCTGCCGAGATTCACCGTAAATGATCGATAAATGTCACAGCTTCACAGACCATGGCATGTCCTTCCTGCATCCCTACCTCAATTTTTTTTGTGATCATTGGTGCAACCATGGTGCCATGCTTTGTTGGTCAAGCTATCATTATCGTTCGTTGTAACAGCAGTGAATAGCTGCAGTTAATCATGGCACGCTGGTGCCTCTTCATCCATATTTGGCCGGCGATGTGGGTGCGTGTCAATCATGCGACTGGAGTTTTCCCTGGGTCGAGATGCCATTAGGTAGATACGATAACATGGGGGTCCACCGTCACTGCTCCTGAAAGGACTCTACGAGGTCTTTAGACATATTTGAGATATCATGTTGGGATCAGATCCAAATAGTTCACGTATGTCGATTTGTCGACCGTCCGTGTCGTCCAGTCATGCCATCCAACCACCGATGTCAAAGAACATGGCGTGCGATCCCAGTCCACTGTTTCACAATGTCCCAACCATTTGGTGACTCTCTTCTTTTGCCTGCAACAAAAGCAATATAAACATGGAGAAAATGATGGTGTAATTCCCACAGGTCTGCGGATTCCAACCCCATTTCTTTCTTGCTTCCTTTTCTTCCTTCCAAAGATAGCCAAACTCCGATAGACATTTCCAAAGCACAGGGTGTCTCCCGGTTTCTACAGCTCATCTGTAACACCGGGTAATCCTGATCATAGCAGAGAGAGAAAGACCGATAGAGAGAGAGAGAGAGAGAGAGAGAGAGAGAGAGAGAGAGAGAGTCTTGAATCAATTAACACCGAAGAAATCTTATCAAAACCAGGGACGTCCTTTGCCTTGGTCTCTGTCTGCAGCACCTGGACCTACCATCTCCAGATAAGGTGGCCACTGGTTCCCCATAGTGGAAAAGGAGTACAGCGGCTGCGACCATGGCACTTATCGCTCGGCAAGGCCACGCCACCGGAAGCTCGAGGGGGAGTTAAGGGTTGAGCCAGATGATGACAATGGCACATGGGGAGGTGATCATTCTGCCGGCCTCGTTCCTCCGTCATCTCAGCTAGCTCGAAGCGGCATCCGCGCCTTCGTCATCTCTCCCGCTCGACCTTGCTCTTCTCGCCGATATAGTGGGCGTTGACGACCAACAGTTCCCCACTGTAGGGAACAATGACCGAGAGTCTAATCATGGGCGTACGGGGTGGGAAGTCTCGTTGCTTTCCGCTTTTTATCGACTTCTCATCATCTTCATCATGTGTGGGACTCACCATGCATTTCCTCGATAGTCGCTTTCGTCGCTTCGTGGGACGATGGCGTGCTCACGAATGGGTGATAATTTAGGTATGCTTTTCACCCTAATGCCCAAATCTTGGTTGATTGAGGTCGACAAAAATGCTAATTTTAATTTTAATATATAGGATGATTTTTTAAAAAGAAAAAACTTATTTTTTATTTTTAAAATTTTCAAAGAACATCTCCTATTTATCATAATTCATAAAATACTAGAGTAAATATGTTAAAGGATTAGTTCATAGGGTGAATCGATTGTTACTATGCTATAAACCGATTTAATCCCTTGTGTATAATATTTATAATATCAATTATAATATTTTTGAATGCACTTCTATACTCTATTTATTTCAATTAAGGTAAATTAATTCAAAACTCAACAAAAATAAACTGTTGAGAGAAATTATCAGTGACAGTTTGAGTCAATCCAATATAGTCCAAATTTGAATCAAGATAGATCCGAGATAAAAGTATCGAGCTCTCAAGACGTCATATGCACTAAGACCAATGTCAAAACAAATTTTCATTGGACACTCAAATTAAAGAACGATGTTTCTTAATAGTTGTATATTTTTTTCGAAAAAAAAGTCTCCTTGATGTAGCATTAGAGATTAATTTTTATATTTATTTTTAGAGGGGATAATCTATAATCATCCTAATGTTCCTCTTTGATGTTTTGTTTAGGTAGGCAACAAGAGGGAGACATCATTAAATGATCTATCTTAGACTTTTGTTCATACGGGCAGATAGTTGAAAAGTGACATGCACCTTTTCTTTTTCATGATATTTTTTATATATTTTTTAAGTGTCGAAAAATGATTGATCATTAATATATTTTCTACCGTCAACTCATATATAAAAATAATTTTAAATAAGTATCATTGTTGACCTAGGAATAATAATAACCAAACAAAGATACGTGCACATCAGCTATATATTTTTGAATAGACTTATAATATTTTTAAAAAGAATAAATTTATTAAAAAAATTATATAATTAAGAAATTAGACCAGATCGATCCATAGGGTGTAATCGGGTACTATTCTAGTTATATTATTAAGTATATCAAAAAAAGAGACACTTGTTGAGAAAAAAAAAATTAAAAGAAGAGTTTTCTAGAAATTCACCCTAATAATAATACAAATCTGTACTCTTCAGATATTTTTAGATTCTCTATCTAATTTTGCCCGCTAAGGATTTGCAAAAATAAGAGATTGGGCCAAGTAAAAAACGAAGCGTAAACTCGGATCTCATGAACATTAAAATATAAGATTTGATGAAATCTAACTCGGTTCAAATGTAAGATCTGAAGCATCACAAACATAAGCTCTAAGAATGGTGGTCCCTGGCTCAGTTTCAACTGCCTTCTAACTCACCTGTCATGTTCCCCTGTTCTACTAATGGGGCTCATTTCCAGGTTCTGATTACAATTAGTGTCTTGGTTGATACATCAACATGCAGTAACAGTAGCGACGTCCTACGTTTCTTTGAAGCGCATAAAAATCTCTTCTTCCCTCCTCCTCCTCCCTCTTCTGCTTCGCGTGCGCACATCCCTGTCACGAGAAATTCGCGTACAGGCATCACAGCAAGAAGGAAGGCTAAAGGTTGTTCATACCATATAAGAACCGCATCTTCCCGGCTTCCTCCGAAGCTTCTCTGCCAGACCGCGAAAGGACGTGGAAGCCCTCGCCGGATAAATCCCCCCGCATCGCCCCCAGTTTTCGGAGCGCAATCCTCGATCGCGATGCGAGCGCGGGAGATGCCGCACCCCCTCTGCTGCATCTCCATCGACTGCCCCGAGCTCGGCGGGCGGTCTCCGCCGGCGCCGGCCCACCCGCCGCCCGGGCTCGACGGAGAGGGCTCCTCCGTCGCCGTCGCCGGGGTCCTCTGCAAGTGGACCAACATCGGCAAGGGATGGCGGTACCGGTGGTTCTCCCTCCGGAGCGGCGTGCTGTCCTACTCCAAGATCCGCCGCGGGGACCCGCCGCTGGTGCCCGATGGCGGCGGGGTCCGCCTTATCGGCAGCGCCGCCGCTCTCTCCTCCCGCCCTGCCGCCGCCCCCGGCGGCCGCAGGGCCCGGAAGCCGGTGCGCGTCGTTCATCTGAAGGTAAGCGAGAAAGCGATCGATCACCTGAACGGCGCTCCAAGTATAAATATTTCGTTTCTTGATTTAGTTGAATGGTAGGAATGTGATCGTCAGCTAATTCGAATTGGTTTATTGAATTTAAATCGAAATTATTTTGAGAAAAAAAAGAGAGAGATGAAACAGTCGCTTCTAAAATAAATTCATTTACTAAATCGTATGAGCGGTCGGGATGAAGCCTCGGAAGCCAAACACTGAGAGCGAGCCATGTGCCGGCCCGCCACTGGCTAAAACTGGCGAGGGTGGGTCGCATCATCTGGCAGGACGAAGGAACAGGGGTTCGGAAGTCGCGTCTCCTCCTCTCCTACCTTGGCCGTTGGCGTTTGATAGCTGCGTGGGAATCTGTATCTGGAAGTAGGAGAGGCGGAGGGAGACGAGGGCAGCGACGGTGGAGCGGTCTCGTTTGCTCTTGTGAGGGCGATGGGTGGTGTCTGTCCCCTTTGCTTAGGCCAACGGGGATATGTATATAAATAACCAGGGAGGGGCGACCCGTACCGCGGGTGCTGTTCTTGCCACAAGGGCGCAGAGAGGAGAGCAGCGACAGCTGGACTTTGGCCTCAGCTATTGGATTCTTTGAAGCAAGCAAGCAGTACGAGGCTGGTTCTTGTTTCTCTGTCTTATTGTTTGTTCTCTTCTTCCGCTTTGGTTTCTCCCCCTCCCCACCCCCCACCCCCCCCATTACGTCATTCTCTTAGCTCTGCTTTATCCACGGGTGTTTTTATGTGTCTTGATCCGGTTGAATCCCTCTTCTGTTCGTGTTGATTCATTGCGCTGCTTCTTCCTTGTCGTTTGATCTCTTCGTTCGTGCACTTTGGACTCTGTTTTAGTAAGCAACCCAGCTTTGAGACGCGTTGTTACCGAGAAATTTCGCACCTTCTTCATCCGTGTGAGAATTGATTGAGCTTCTGCTTCTTCGTTGGTGGTTTTTTTGTCCCCCATTTTAAATCCACGATCTGAAGGTGTATGCGAACGCTGGATGGAGGAGGCACCTCCGAATAAGAGTCCGCCCTGTGACTTAGGAGGCGCAAAAGAGAATATATTGTTATTATCATTATTATTGCTGTTATTTTATTTTGATGAAGCCGCAGGGCCTATGGTTAAGAGTGTTTTTTTGCTTATGCTTCCGATCTTGAAAAAGAAAACTTTTTTTAAAATGGTAGGGAGTAATGAACACTCTTTATTGTCTTAGCGTATTTCGTTGGTGTAGATTAATGGTTCTCAAAATGTGGTCGCATAGGGTGGTTTGCCAGTACGTAATTTAGCGTTGTTTGAGACCAATAGTTTTACCAGTTCTGGATAAACGCTACAAAGTGCTGATGGCTCAATATTGTAAGGTAAAGCAGCAGTTTTTGACAGGTTATAGTGCTCGGGGGGACATTATTCAAGTGATAAGTCTAAGTTATTATGTTTTTTAACTGGAAATTCTGTAGTAGTTTGCAAGTGCTGGTCCAACAGTTTGAAGTTCTATGATCTTCATGCTGAAATATGAACTTACCACTAACTTGCTTGATCACTCCAGCCTGGAAAGCTGAAATGAATTTTGAATTCTCTTATGGTCTTTGACAAAATAGAAGCACAACAAAGTTAAACATAGGCACCATGCATTTTTGCTTGTTTAAGGGAAAATAACTTTTGCTTGTGTGATGGAAACTTTTACTTTGTAACTTAGTAGGGAAGAGCTTATTCTTTCTGTGATGAATAAAACCCGGATGAACATCT
The DNA here is from genome assembly GCA_024322285.1 of Musa beccarii. Lineage (NCBI taxonomy): Eukaryota > Viridiplantae > Streptophyta > Magnoliopsida > Zingiberales > Musaceae > Musa > Musa beccarii. Next base: position 41,721,595 of record CM044398.1, read on the forward strand.
AGGATGAGATTTCATTTGTAACCATACATCAGGTTTAAATTAATCTCTTGGGACCAATCTGCTCAAAAATATTTTCTAGGACCAAAGAATTTAGGCTATAAGATGGGCTGCTAAGGCATTCATTCCAATAAATCTAATGCTTTGCTGTCACGACTAGTAATGTATTTACGATTGTTTGTATAATTATCTTTTCCCCCTACAGCTTTTTGGAGATATAATGCAGCCAGAGATGCTGAAGATCTATATTATAATAGCTTTGGATCAGTTATTCGTGGGGAAATGCTAACATATGTTTCCTGGCTGCTTCAATGTTCTTATTAGGCTTTTCTTGGGAGGCCAATACAGTTTGACAACCTTGTGTGTATTTTGTAGTTTGTGCTATCAATTATGAAAACTGTTTGGTATACAGATAGGTTTACCGAATAAATCCATATGTCCTAAATATACAGATAGGTTTACTGAGTAAATCCATATATCCTAAATAGGCTGGTCTTATTGGCACATCACACATGCATACCTGAAGATATATTAATAATTGTGTGCCCTTATGCTTCTCTTATTCATGTTAGCAATATGCATCCATATGTAGTACCCGAATCATGAGTGATCAAATTTAATTTCAGGTTCTTAAACACAATTGCACTATTTGGATATCAACCAAAGCATGAATACTCTTTTGTGATATTTAAATCATTAGTCATGATATGCTTGCATGGAGCCATATTTATTTAATTGGTACTTTGTTGTGATACAATCTCTATAACAAAGTATCTCAAAGAATAAGAAGTTTACTTAGCACTCTTATTATTTGTCTGCTTTATAATTTCAATCAAAGTTCATCATACTGCAATGTACTGTCTGGTATGGGTGGTATGGACGAGTCTGATAGGGGACTGATATAGGTGGTACATATCGGTTTGTTGGTACGTCCTACTATACTGTGTCTCGGTACATCGGTATGGTTCGGTACATACCGTACCGACGGCTGATCGGTATACCGATACGGACCGGTAAGGTGAATCATGATTCCAATAAATCCTTTTTGAATGATTACTTTACCTTACATCTCTGTCAACATGGTGGTCCACTTCCAGCTTTGAAGCATGAAATGTGTTGTTGACCTTATTGCTTTATAATCTTCATATAAGTTGCTTTAGGTTTCAAGTGTTGAAAAATTTTCAATTTATTGTTCTCTTCAAAGATTTTGTAGTATTTTTGAACCTCTTGGTTTCGTTGTCTTTCTGTTTCTCCTCTTTCATCTATTTTCTTTCTGTCTATCTGTGAAGTTTTTTTTTCTTGGTCATATCCTACTTTATTTCAAAAAATAATGAGCAGAGCACTTTGTGATGAATGGAACATGTTGCATATTTTACCTTTTTCAATGAAGTGCAATAACATGCTTCATGTGTGCCAGCGGCATGCATGAAATGTGATACTAATGGAACTTGTTGTTAGAGCAGACTCTTGAAGCAACATGCTGCTTTGGCATGAAGCAAACTGTTATTCAGGTTTTAATGAATTTATTTTGTACTTGCCTCAGGTCTCATCATTTCGTGAAAGTAAGACAGATAACAGAAGATTCTATATATTTTCTCCAACAAAGACACTTTGCTTGAGGACTCGTTTGAGCATAGACCGTGTGGCCTGGATTCAGGCTTTGATTTTGGCAACAAAAGAATTTGCATTACATAAAGAAATATCTTTCATTCCAAATGATGCATCGATTTCAACTGAAAAGCTTAGAGCTCGAATGCAAACTGAGGGCTTGGATGAGTCACTCATAAGGGACTGTGAGCAGATAATTCATTCAGAGTTTTCTGAGTATCACAGACAATTGAAGCTTCAATATGAAGAGCACTTAAGCTCTATTAGTACATTTCATCGGCAGCTGGAGGTACTTTTTGAACAAAGTCAACAATATGTGGCTGATTAATTTTAGTATCTTAGACTTAGATGATATTCTTTGTTTTGCTAGTTCGCTATAGTATTTCAACCAACATTATTTTTATTAGTTCTTTACTTCGGAGAAGACTGCAGATCATTAGACTTACTAGTATGGAAAAAAAAAGTTCTTCTGAGCATCATTTGTCATCCTTTCGTTTATTGTTTGTAATAGTCCAAGTACATAAAAAACGTATTGAATCATAAACAGATTATTTTGGACTTGTTCTTTTCAGATACTGTTGGATTTTGATGGCATTGACTGCAAAATGCTCAAATATGTCATAAACTATAATAATGTTGCTTTCTATCCATTAACTTGAGGTGCATGCTTTCTTATTATGTTTTAGCTTTGCAAATTGAATCTGGTCTCTTTCCAGGTGTTAAAGGTATTGTTTGTCTGCTTATGCAAAATAAGGTGAAGTAATTATTTTGCTTTGAAATTATGAGTTTGCTCTTTCCCATAGTTGCATATGTTCAGTTGCATATGATGTTTGCTGCTTTTCCATAGTGGCATATGTTCTAGAAAATTCAGCTGCTTTCTTTTGAATAGTCAAATTCCAAGGAACCTTTTTTTTTTTTTTTTTTTTTGTTTTGAGATGTTCATACTCAAAGCACATGGATCAATTTCTATTTGTCTGGCCCTTTTTTCCTTTGGTGATGAAGATTGTTCCCCATACCGAACTTGTTATTTCTGTATTGAGCTTGTCTATTGAAGTTTCGTGGATTCCTGGATAGTAATTCTATGTTAGAATTTTCTGAAACTGCTAAATAATAAGGTACACTAACTAATTGTTTGGCTGTCATGGTCTTCCGTTAAAAGTTGTCTTAATGATGTGATAGATCTTCTACCTTACAGATTTTCCATAGGCAATTTCTGGTGTACCCATTATGGTACGGTGTAAGTATTAAGTAATATATATACCCCTATGAGTTGCAAACATCTAGAATACCCTGCATACTCTTAACAGCCTTTTCACCAGTTATCCCCATTGTTAATTTTCATTATTAAATGTTACTTTATCTGAGTTAAATCTAATTAAATGTATGATTAAGTAAATGATGCATGACGGAAGACCAAATTGCCTTCATGCAAACAAAAAAGAATGCTGTTAACATGGCCACCATATCATTGCCACATGGCTGCCACATGATCCTGAAGTTAGCATCAGGTGCCATGGGGATGATGTGGCAATGATTATACAGCATGTACATGGCAGTGCAGTAGTGATGATTTCGCAATCATGATGTAGCTGTCACATGGCGCATAGAGGTCAAAATTTGTTGACATCATGTTCATGTGTTTGACATATCATCACCTTATCAGCATTGTGTTGCTGCAAATGTTGGTACCATGTCTGTCCTAGCATGATCTAGATCCATGCCATGTCAACATTTAATCGATCAAATTCATTTGAAGCCTTTCATAGTGAGTTCTTTCAAACAGAGGATATAATAGTCACTTTTAATAAATAGCTGACAGCCTTTTGGCAGAAATTTTTTTGGAGGGTATACAGTGTGTTAATAATATTTGCAAGGATATACACAATTTTTTGCAATTTTATTGGTCCATATAGGATACTATACCCCTGCTAGGGGGCCAGGGACAGTTTCCTTTTCTTTCATAGGTTTAAAAATCTGTTTTGTTTCTTGAATATGTTGTTTCTAAGAATATTTATACATGCAGGAAGTTGATGTAGATGTGGGAATTCGTGAAGCCCAAGTGCAGTTAACCAAGTATGATTATTCAAGCTCTGCACATGTAAAATTTAATGGTACTTCCAACCCTAGTTTCAATTTCTCAAGCAGTAGTATTTTTGTTGTTGATACTTTTTGGTAATGCTAAATATTGTGTAATTTTGGTAAGTTTCCTACTTGCTTATGCTTTTGGCAAGAGCAGTCAACAAACTAACATTTCATGATGCTGTCAGAGTGTGTCATGTGTCTGAAACTTGTATCTATTTTTTCTGCTCCTTTTTCTTTATCTTTCACCTTGCCTGGGTCTATTGAGAATCCCATTACCCTATTTTTGGCTTAAACTATCATATTTTGCTTTGAACATGCAAAGCCCACTAAGCATTTTACTCTTAATCACGTTGAATGGCTCTTTCTTTTTGTTCTTCATCTTCTGTTGTTGTTGGGGTGGGGTGTTGGTTTTAGAGCTTACGTGATTATGTGGAATTTTGGTCCTTTTTCTACTAGCTTAAGCTTTTGGAGGCTTTGGAACTACTCTTTGGCCATTTAGAATTTTTTTATTAAGAAAAAAGAGGAGAGAGGAAGAATGGAATAGAAAAAAGATTAGAAAAAAAACCCATCCTCATCTCTGTTTGCTGGTTAAAGAAACAAGCAAACCCATCAGGCAAAGGCATCTAAATATCATAGCTAAGCACCTAGGTTGCCTCCAGTCACAACTTATAAGCTTCAATTGGTTCACTTGGTGAATCAGTCTCGGCTCTAAACCAAAAAGCATAAGAATTGAACTTTAGTAGCTGTACCAAGCCATCATTGATATGCAGCCTAATTTTTCTTGGTAGGGTTGATACTTGGTTGCATGTCTGTGTGATTCAGCAAAATGTTCCCTGCTTCTGAGTGTATCAGACAACTCACTTTTTTACTTTTTAACTTTATAGGGATGAGCAAAGCTTCCCACACAGACTTTGTCAAGCTCTCTGTCAAACATCCATAAATATAGCAAAACATTAGGTGATGACATCATCTCATTTAGTATAATTAGTGGAATGATGTTGAGAAGGTAACTGACTGCATCAAAAGGGTTTTGTGTGGCGGAAACATTTGTGCACATCAAGGGAAAGGGTATATACCAAAGCAGGTGAACAAAGTGACTCTGTGGGGACATAACTCAGTATTACATTTTAATGACAGAGCCAAGTGGACCAGGTGCCACCCTTCTTTATTCCCTCATGATTACTTGATTTCATATAGTACAGGAAAAATGATGATTTAAATTTCTATTATATAAAACTACCTCTGATGTAATACCTTTCCTACTCATATTAAGTAAGTCATAATTTGGTCAAATACATTTAAAGAACCAATATGTTTACGAAAAAAATAGTGGATAAATTGAAATCAAATATCATGGATAGGAACCAAGGGAATAATTATGATTTGAAGTATATGAATTTGGAGACTAGAAATGAGATGATACAATTAACCTATCAATTTCTTGGTAGTTATCATTATAAACTAAAAATATTCTGGTTTGTCTTATATGTCACTAAAAGTCTGTCTTCAAATGTCTGTTTCCTTATACTGTTTTTTTAATCAGAGTACAGTACAACCGAATCATCTGATGACGTTGAAAAGCAAGAGCTTGATGATTTGTCAGACGAAGATGAATTTTCCTTTTTTGATACAAGTGAATGCTTTGGTGATTCTGCCTCTAAAGTAATAGCCTCAGGTGATTCTGATAGGACTTCTGGAATAGAGGATAACTGTTGTGATAACAATATAATGGATGAAGGACAGCTAAATTATCAGAATATGTTGCTGCATATTAAAAGGCGTACGAAGTTACCAAAACCTATTGAGACGGAAAAAGGTGTTAGCCTTTGGTCAATAATTAAAGATAATGTTGGTAAGGATCTGACAAGAGTATGCCTTCCTGTTTACTTTAATGAACCATTATCTTCGCTTCAGAAGTGCTTTGAAGACCTGGAGTACTCATATCTACTGGATCAAGCGTATGAACATGGCAAAAAGGTAGTATATTACACTTCTACATCCTTGGAGTGGAATTCTTGTGTTGCTAGACTTTCAAAGATTTTTTCAATAATTTAAGAGCAACAAATAACTCTGTCTTGTCATTCTTTCATTTAATTATTTAGACTGTTTAACTTCTATTAAAAATATAGTTGTACAGAAAATATAACCAAATTTTATTAGTGCATTTCTCGATAGATTAAAAATGGATAAAGTATTGTAAATTATTGTAACTCTTATTCATTCATCATTTTATTGAATGCTTTTGAACCTTCACTAAAATTTGTTTTGCAAATTGAATCATCTTTGAAGAACAATTACAGCTTTAGATCAAGTGGAATTAAGATAAAAAAAATTAATTGTGAGTTTGCAATATCAAGAGAAAATAGAGGGTATGATTATAACTAAAATAGATGCACAAGAATTTTTCTAAATGTATCTTGGGCTTGTTTGATAGAATGGGAAGATTAATGAAGATATAGTCCACATAGTTACAACAACATGGATAAGGTGAAGTAAGGTATCAGGAGTGTTGTGTGGTCATAATATGTCCCTTAGATTACTAGGAAAATTTTATTAGATTGTGGAAGGTTAGCTATGAATTATGGATCATAATATTGCATAGTTAAATATAACATATGCAAAAGGTTAATGTTGCTGAGAAGGAGAAGGATGTCTTGAATTATTTAAAAACTAGAATAAGGCAGATTAGATGTAAAATGTGAAAAAAAAATTAATATGATGTTGATATATCCAAAGGAAACCTATAGATGAAGCCCTTAAATAAGGTAGTGTGAGAATAGGTACAAGAAGACCCATGAAAAATTTTTTACAAACAAAAAAAATTTGATAGCTTAATTAGTTTAGAAAGACAAAATTATTTTTTACAAACAAAACAATTTCTTTTTGTATTTAGTATGGAGTATCAGTTATGTTTTCTTAATTGAATTAGATTAATGAGAGCCCTTGACAGTTACTATGGTTTGTTCAGTTTGCTGATTCACTTTTCCCAGGAAGAATTTGCTTTGAAGTGACAAATTTTATATTTGTTTACAGTCATTTTTTGATCTTATGTATTGTCAATAAATACAGTTCATTCTGTCCATAGAAATCCATAGTGGCTTCCACAGATTGGCTCAAGTTTTAGCAATCTTGCTAGCAAGCAGACTAGCTGGGCTTTTTCCCCCTTTTTTGTGAAGTTCCTAGAGCTAGTGAAAATTTTGTTATGCAGTTATTTGAGAATTTTTTTGACATAGGATATAGATCTGACTGTTTTATTCATGAGTCAATTTCTGCTTATTTGTATTTTCTCAAGTATTCATTCTTCTTCTGTCTTCATTAGTGAGAAATTTTTGGAATATATTCTCTACATAGTATAATGTCCTTGTACAAGATTATTCTAGGTTTCCCCTCAAGCTGCTGGTTAGTTAACTACCAAAAGATTAAAGTGAAGATACTGAAGGTCATGGTGGTATAATTTATCAATTGTTCAACTGTTCAACAAAGATCTTCTAGTTACATGTCAGCAAGTGCCATGAGAATGCAAATAGTGGAGTGCAAAAAATTTTCTTTGTTCTTGCCAAAACATCAATCTAATTTTTGGCAAGTATCAAAAGAGGGGGTATAATTAAAACAGATTTAAGTGGCTTGATAGAAAATGATGCATGAATGTGAGCTTCCATGCTGACAACGTAAATCCTTGTATGGTTCAAACATTTTTGTTAAATATGAGCAAATGCATTTGTCAGTTTAAGAAGATGCATAAACGGAACTGAATGCTGTTGAAACCAGAGATGACATGTATCAGTGAAGTGGATACCACTAAATGATCAAAACAGTTTAGATATTCCACATCTAAGAATATGTGCCTAGAAGGTATCAATTACAACAATAACAAGGCATAATATCCCAATTATTTGGAGTGAGTTATGAAATTAAAGGGTTAGAAAAGAACCTAAATTAAAGTATTAGAAAACCTACTATAACACCTTGCAAAGAAACATATCAATGATGAACATTTGGCACTTAGAATATTAGCAATGTCCAAAAGAAATTAAGATAAGGTTTAGATTAACTAGAAATGACACTAGCAAATATGAATCAGGCAGTAGAAGACTTCTAATAGTTAGGTATTTAAAATGAAGATTCACCTCACATGTACTATGTGAAAGAAATTAATGTATTCATGATGCATAAACTGCACATATTCAATGTGTGATATCTTTGACAAGAGTGATCAGTTCTTTTTTGTTATAGTTTGTGATGGAATCCATGTGCATAAAATAAGCTGTTTCTCGAATTCTGTTGTTCTTTGTGATATTTCTGTTTGCTAAGTAAAAATGGCAGTGTCTCTAACCAAATACTTAAGTTAATACCTGGAATAAATCTGTATCTGTCCTTTGAGTACTGCACAAGTCTTAAAGCTAATTTGTGATATCCAATAGGCAAGGTAGCATATACATGGTTATAATTGCAAAATTTCTGATCAACCTAATTTGTGTTTCTTATGCTGAACTTTTCTATTTAGGGGAATGGTCTCATGAGGATTTTGAATGTAGCTGCCTTTGCAGTCTCTGGATATTCTTCTTGTGATGGCCGCCTTTGCAAACCTTTCAATCCTTTGTTAGGAGAAACATATGAAGCTGACTACCCTGAAAAAGGAGTCCGTTTCTTTGCTGAAAAGGTAGGTTTTGGACTATGGTATGAAGATTTTCTCATTGTTGTGATTTGCTTTACCATCTTCATAAAATTATAAAAGTTTATCAAATTACTGAGAAATTATCCAGAGTAACAGAAGAGTTCTGTATATCTATTTATCGATTGAGTTTCTCTATTCATGAAAAATAAAATCAAGATAGAAAGCTCATTTGTTATCTTTCCAATATGTACTGCTAGGAAAAATGTTAGCATTTTTGGATGCATGCTTGAAGTAAAGCACATATTATGTAGAGTCACGTTCGTAAGTGGAGTACATTCAAGCCTTTTTGGGATTCATGAATATGCTTGGTTGCTGCAGGTGTTGTTTGCAAGTATATGACTTGGGATTGATGTAATTGGTCGGGTCAGATTGGCATGATCAAGATCACTCAGGAAATGAATTTAAAATTAGAGAAACATTAGAAATAAATATGTCAATGAAAGACTTATACAGGCATTTTTCTTAATACAAGTGAAATGGTTTGGATACTTAAAATCCTTTTTTGTGAAAATTTCATGGGTGTATGCAGTCTGCATCTTAACTACCATTTTCAACTATCAGTTAATGCATATATTAGTTTGTTTCTGCCCTGTGATCCAGAAGTGTTGATGATTCAGAAATGTGTATGGCATACTTCGCAATTATTAAATTTGAGTATGATTTTGTATACAAATGTTCTTCTATTGAGAACAAAAATCTGACAGCAGCAGAAGTGCTTCAACAATTGGATCTTTAACATTTCATAAGAAACTTGATGGACACCTCATTTGCTTATTTATATGAATGTGACATGGTGTTCTTTGCTTGCCTCAAAACATATTAGGATGTGTTGCCTTTGGAATGATGAATATTTACTCGAGTTCTCAAAATTCCTTTTGTTGTCAGAAAATTTATCTACAAACAAAATCTAGATATTTTCTCACATCAAGGCTGAAAGAGAAGTTATCTTGTAACAAAAAACCAAAATTTAGAAATTAATAGTTAAATCATATGATAGAAATCAACAATTGAATATTTATTTCATGAATTAGAGATTTTCTAATTTGTTCATGTTATATATGCTTACTTATCATATTGAATTAGTTTAGCTAACACATATATGCTCTTCTATTTCCCTATGCAACCTTCTGTGGTGTTACTTCATAAGATATAAAAAATCGGAGGTTTCTCACTATTCCACTAGGTTAGCCACCATCCTATGCTTATTGCCTGCCATTGCGAAGGCAGAGGTTGGAAATTCTGGGGAGACAGCAATCTCAGGAGTAAGTTCCGGGGACAATCCATACAACTAGATCCCCTTGGTGTATTAACCTTGGAATTTGATGATGGCGAAATTTTTCACTGGAGTAAGGTATTTATTACCATGCGAAATTATTCATAAACTCACATTTTTCTGTAAATAAAACAAATATTTTTTTTTCTTGTTAAACATATTCACAATTCTAGAAAATCACTGTTGTCATAAAAGAGTTGCATGCTTCTTTCTGTCATGTCATTCTACACACACACACACTTCATAAACAAGCATCATCCGGAGAAAGATACTTTTCTGCCCTGTCAAATGTATCATTTGGTTTCCATTTAGGTCACAACGACTATCTATAACCTGATCCTTGGAAAAGTATACTGCAATCACCATGGTACAATGAACATCCTGGGTAACCGGCAATATTCTTGTAAGCTAAAGTTCAAAGAGCAGTCACTCCTTGACCGCAACCCTCACCAAGTAAGGAATGAGATTTTGCTGTATTTAGTCCAGTCTTGTCAAGTTCTTCTAGTGACTGGGGCCACATTCTTCTACAAAGGTGCTAGGCTTTGTTGAGGATATTAACGGATCAAAAGTTGCCACTTTGGTTGGGAAATGGGATGACAGCATGTACTTCTCGTTTGGCGATGAAATCTTGAAGACCAAGAGCTCTGTTTCGACAGACAATGCAAACTTGCTGTGGAAAAGGAATAAGCCTCCTACTGACCCCACTCGATACAACTTGACATCATTTGCTATTACATTAAATGAGCTAACATCGGAACTGAAGGTAGATATGAGATGCAATTTACTTGTTAAATATCATATTTTTCTCTTGTTAATTTCATTATATTTTCCTTTGATCTCATCGTGAATATTTGGTCATAAATCAAGGAAAAACTTCCACCAACTGATTCAAGACTGCGGCCAGATCAGCGGTATCTTGAGAATGGGGAGTATGAAAAGGCAAATGCAGAAAAGCTGCGATTGGAGAAGAGACAGCGAATGGTAGTCCTCACATCACAATATTCTTAAGCTTAAATAGTCATATAAATGTGGCTTTGCTGTTTCTTGGTATCTCAATTATACTGTAGCCTTCTATTACTTTTCATGATATGCCATCCTGATTCACAAGGATTTTTCTGGATTGAATTCCATGTGGAAAATACTTGCTGCTAACTAATTACTAACTGATAGGACTGCTAGCATTGATTGCCTGAACCTACAATAAAAATGCAGATTCCTGAGAGTCTGCAGAGGCTTCATATAGAGAATGCATTGTTGGATATGAATACTCTTCTAGTTAATAACTGCCATGTTGTAGTCAAATTGCAAAGATGTGTCAAGGGCATGTGCTTTCGTCAAATTTTGAATCTGTTACCGTGCTCCAGAAGTTAGTGTTAAACATTGCACAGCATGCATGATCAAATTCATCTTTTGGTGCAGTCAAGAAAATTGCAAGAAAATGGGTGGAAGCCGAGATGGTTCCAAAGGGATAGTGAGGATGCGACATTCTGTTATACAGGCGGATACTGGGAGGCAAGGGAGCAGCAGAAGTGGGATGACTGTATGGATATATTTGGTGAGTACTCAATGAACTAACTGTGGTACCCTGCAGCTAGCATGAACTCAGCACTCAGGTCGGTATCGTGTGATGCTTAGTTGAGTTTCTGCACAGTCAGCTCTTCTTTTGGTGGTGTCAATCTGCAGATGACTCATCATCAACTTTATGGGTGTCCATGTATCTGCTCATTCTTTTGTTGTTTGATTTTGTCATTGGGTTTAGGAGAAGAGGGGCCTGAAGGTATCCCTAAGTATCCGAGCATGCCAATAAAATGAAGGCAATTCATATTTTGCCCCCTACCATTTTCCACTGTTTGGTCTTTTACTTGTTTCAGACAGATTCGGAGTGTCGTACTGTTGAAGTAGTCACATCAGAGATACATGTAAATTATAAATGCAACTTTCTTTGAGTAATGTTAAAAGAGTATCGATCGTTTGTTGAGTAGAGCAGTTGAAAACATCATTTTGTTGCTTTTGGCCATGAATTATGTACAGGAGAAATCCTTTAACTGGTCTCCTGCCATTGCAAAATGTGTTTCACAAGTGACCCAGATTAGATAAAGAATTTGCCTTGGGGTTTTGCTAGTGCAAATATGGGTGGATGTTGATGATGGATGTTGATGATGTCTAGATCATCACCCACAACAACCTAAGAATTGTTGTGGGTGTGTTTGAGGAAGATGTGGTGGATGTTGATGATGTCTAGATCAGCTTGGCTCAGTCAATGAGGTAGCTTGGGTGTTCGATCAGGTTTCTCTGATGCTTGAATTAGCATTGAGGTGAAAAGTAATTGATTTTTATAACAGCAAATTGATGGTCTTTATAATGGGTTTGGACCAAAGAAATATTTTATTATATTGAAGAAATATTCCTTCTTGGATTCTTTACCATTACCTACTATGACTAGGTTGCCACATGGCAAACTGTGATTGATTGAGGTAAACATCTTTGGAAATGCAGTTGGGGCCTTTTAACCAGTGGAATAAAGTGGGAAGTTAATCTCAGTAATAGTTATATAGAATTATTTGTTATTCCTCGATGCAGAAAATACATAATGAGACTTATGGTTATTGCACGGTGGGGTTTGTGTGGGTGAAGCGACAGGTTTCAACCGACATATCGAAATGGTTGGATGGCCCAAGTGGTGTCGAGTCGAGTTGGTGTTTATGTGAGGTTGACATTAGATCGATGTGTCAGCTTGATGACACGTTTGACATGACATAAAGTGTGAAACCCATTTATTAAGTTATCTCGATCCGGATTATAAAAGTGTTTAGAGACGAGGACGAAAGAGTTTGTTTTAGAAACTTTAACGACGCTCTGGCACTTCATTAATTCCATGTTTATTAGTTCGTGCCTTATTTTGAGAGATTTCGTTGGGCTCACCGTTAGCATCTTATTTGTTCTGTTGCAGATCGATATTTCAAATTCTTGGTTTTTGTTTCGATATATTTCAAATCGATATATATATATATATATATATATATATATATATATATATATATATGGGGGTAAATTCTTTAAAAAAATTTCTAATCTCAAAATTTTCTCAAATATCAAAACTTTGAGAAATTCTCTTTTTTAAAATAATCATTTTAACTTTGTCAATCATCGTGCTTCGCTCAACCCATGGTTGTGCTTTCATCTTGTCAGTCATCCCCTTTACCCTAAGTAATCGTTTATCACCTACGACACAGGTGCAATCGTATACGGAGGCGATCAACAATGGAAGCCTTGCTCTCGTCAGACCTCAATAATTGCCTCCATCACTCATAGGACCCGTTGTCATTGGGATCTACGGATTTCTCTCACCATAATGGGGTTGGTGGGACATGTATGATAAATTGAAATATAATGATAAAAATGTACACATTAATCAATTAGAATTGTTGTTTATTTATACATGTTGGGAAAAGATTTTTCTCAACCGAGCAACGAGATTTCCTCGTGTAGTTGGGGAAATCTCATCCTCGTGCAGTTGAGAAAATCTCATGTGAGAGGATAGACACCTTCACTTGTTCATTGTTGCTAGCAAGCTCCTCTCATTATCGACTATAGGCGAGAAAGGAGAGGACACAAGGATTAGGGGAGATAGAGGCAATGTTGGGTGGCGATAATAATAGATCCGATAGAGATAGAAATAAAATGATCATTTGACATGATTAGAGAAGCTTTTCAAAAAATTTTAAAAGGTGGAGCCACATGCGAATTTCTCAAAATAAGCTCTTCTTACCATTTTGGTCCCTAACACACCATGTGCTTAAGGTGATCAGGCCGTGTCGTTCTGTGTGAGAGACTGCAACGATATATATAGGTTACCACAATATATATATATATATATATATATATATATATATATATATATATATATATATGTGTGTGTATATATATACACACATATATGTATATATATATATATATATACACATATATATATATATATGTCGCATTTAGGTCCGATATATGTATATGTATATATATAACGGATAGGTCAAGCACTACATCAAGACCACCTCGGATAGGTCACGACTATGCGAAGACCACCTCAAAGCCACTTCAGCCACTCCAAGATCGCCTCAAGGGTCTCTCGGACATCCCTATACCTTCGAGTTAAGACCAAGCCGGGTTGAGATGATGTATTATCGATGATTGAGTTAGCTCGGCTTGGTCTTGACTTGAAGGCGTAGAGACATCCAAGGAACTCTCAAGACGGTCATAGTGTAGTTGAGGTGTTCATGTAGTCTCGACCTATCCGACATGGTTTTGAGGTTGGGTCAAGGTGAAATCTAGCTTCTCGATAGGTTTTTACACAAAGGTTAATGTGAGGAGGAATTTCCCGACCTGCCCTCTCCAACACTTAAATTAATTTGTGAGGTTATTGCGGTGTGTTAAAGGTTTTTTTTAGAAAAAGGTCTAATCCTTGGGTGGCATTGGGGGTCGATGTTTATACTTAACTGACTGAGAGGATCTTTTATAATGGCCCCAATGTCTCCCCTGACATTTTGTCCATGGAAGTGATAAGCCCGAACAACCTTCCCATGAAATATTGTCCACAGGAGTCGATAGACGATAACCACCCCTATATCATTGCCCAGTGAAAAATGATTTGACTCTTTTCTTCCATGTCACTTTAAGATGACTAGTTGATAGACGAAAATTGATTATCCCTTATGAACTTGAGCAGAACAATGAAAATGAAATTGTACTTAAATAAGTATCTTAACTCGTACTAAAACAAGGTAAGTGTGTACGAGAGAGTGAAAAGACTACATTTTTGTACTCACATATTATCGAATATGGTGATACAATTTATCCAAGGTTGAAACTCTAATTTTATATGATATATTTTTATATCTTAAATGTTAATTTGGTGATAATGTATCAAATTCACTTATAAAAAATAAAAAAATTTAAAATACCATTTGATATAATTTGAAGATATTAGTTAGTTTAGCTAGTAAAAAAATTGATAGTTCATTATAAAATCCTAAACTTAAATCTTATCTTCATCATTTATCCTTTGATTAAAAAAAAATATTGATGGTGTGTCGATGTCCACATACGGCGGCTTATAGTCTCGATCCGATGCACAACTCTAGAACTTCCAAAACTTGTCATATTCGACGTACGCACGCAGCCCCACACGGTCAGCAAATTGCTCAATGGGAGGGCGTGCCCCTAATAATTATATTGTTCTATTTGAATTGAAAGGATCCTCATCCAAATGATTTGCTCATCAACTTGTGCTACAACAAATTACAAAAGTTATAGTTCATCCAAATCCAATGTGTTATAGTTGATCAATTATAAAACTCATAACTAAGCTAAGAACCAGACTTGAAACCAGGAGATTTTGTCTTGCAAAGTCAAAATGATGATATGGTCATTGCGGCAACCTGGTCTTTGATCAGTGCCCAAGACTTGAACAAAGTTTATATTGACCTCGTTTCATGGATTACCACATGTCGAGCTTCGGATCAATGCCAATGGTCTCCATATCAATGTTAATATGCATTGGTCTTTCTCTCGGAGAAGGAAAAGAGTCCCTTCATGATACGAGTATTTCTCGTTTTCCATAAAGTTGATAAGATTATTATCAATTCGTCGCTAAATAATGTCTTGTCAGACCATTGAGAGCAGAAAAAGAAACAAGAGTTTGAGAGCTGACGCACATCACTCTTTAACCTAAGAACTCAAGAGGGCTTCGATCATGAGAAGCATAGCGCAATCTGCATTTCTAACTGGCACTATTAACATGTGAAGATTAGCTGCACTCCACCTCACCTCTCTTCTCCCATTGCTGCGCCTCAATTATCGAACCTTGTCATGGTTCTTCCCCACTCTTCTTTCTACCTTTCACAAGGCATCTTAACTATGCCGTGGAGTTACTTATAGTTCATTAGAGAAGATAAGAACACTCTTTCCTTGTCTGATAATAGTTTCACACTGTGCAGTGAGAAGCTCCATAAGTCAGCTTCGGTATGAACTACAACTGGATTGATGTTACCTGTGGCAATCAGCAGCAGACATGTCTTCTTCAAGGTAAGAAAAAGCTAAGACCTAGCTGCCATTCGTGGTTATATAGCTCAGGAAACTCTAAAAGTTTGTTGCAGACCTATGAATCAAATCCCCGGCGTTGTAACCTCATGGCCACTAAGTTCCACTGATAGATATGATGATGGTATGTGCACGTCAAGGTTGTAGAAAGAATGGTGCACAAAGGTCTTGTGGAACAGCCTCAGGAATGCTCCAAAACGATCCGGAATCTGCCAGCTAAAACCCCTTGGCCATTGCTTCTGCCTTCACATGGCCTTGTTTGTCCTGTCTTCCGCCTACAACTGGCTCTCAGTGGCTCTCGTCTCCCCTCCTCGCCCTATAAGTACCACTGCGTACCGCGCTGCATCACCCATCACAAGCACTTATCGTTCACTAGAGTGGAAGAGACCATGGCGTTCAAGACCACAAGCTCGATCGCTCTTTTCTTCTTGCTCAACGTCCTCTTCTGCGCCCTCACCAGCGCCTGCGGCTACTGCCCTACCCCGACGCCGAAGCCCAAACCCAAGCCGAAGCCGAAGCCGACCCCGAGCCCTGCCCCCTCCGGCAAATGCCCCGTGGACACCCTCAAATTTGCCGCCTGCAGCGACGTCCTCAAATTGATCAGCGTCGAGATCGGCAATCCGCCGAAGAAGCCCTGCTGCAGCCTGGTGGAAGGGCTTGCCGACGGCGAGGCCGCCCTCTGCCTCTGCACCGCCCTCAAGGCCAACGTCCTCGGCACCAACCTCAACATACCCATCAGCCTCAGCCTACTGGTGAACTACTGTGGCAAGAAGGTCCCCGACGGCTTCCAGTGCCCTTAAAACTCCTGCTTGTTGCCTTCCCCGGCGTTCATGTGAACTCAAATCTACATCGGTGTAGCTTCTTTGTCTCTCTCTTTCAATAAGCGCATGCAGATTGTGACTAGTGAATGGTGTAATGTATTTTGTTTCTTCCATTGAATGAAATCACAAGTGTAATTGTTTGGGGTCACTTTTACACGATTTGCAGCTTCCTTCATGCAACTGTGTTGTTCTTGCGGTGCACACGTAGGTCGTAGCTAACACTGTGGCAGCTTCTTCCGGGAAGGCCGATCTGCTTTTGAATCTCTACTTGTATCAGTCTACGATTACAAATATCAGCCAGGAAATACGAGAAGAAACTAGATGTGCATGTGCATATGCATTTATACATGCATCGGACTACCATCTTGCACCTCCAGAATCCAGTAATATAGGATACCATGCACTGAGAAATTACATGTATCTACAAAATCTTTGCGAGCCATTATATGACATTTGTTCTTTCTATAAATATGTAATTTTCAACTTTGATTTGAATCATTGGAATGATATGATTAAATGAGGCTTCTAAAAGAATGACCGTGGTGGCAAAAACGATTTCCTATTGAAGGCGAACAAGAAAACAAAGCCACATAGTAAGGTTATAGAGATTTTGTTTAGCTTGGGATGTAGAGGAAATCTACCCCTCAGTTTCACCAGCAATTCACATACCGTAAGGTGATCAAACCAAGAAGACTCATTTGTCAAACATTGGATTATTGTGATTGTACTTTATGTTAGTATAAAGTGTTATGCTTGATATATATATATATATATATATATATATATATATATATATATATATATATTCTTTATGAGTAAAGATATTATTTATATTTTGATAATACATAATTGCAAATAGGGAAAACCTATCTAATATTAGTACCTACATCTAGGTCATATTATGTACTACCCTGACGAGGATGCGATTCGGCCAAGTTGGGGACCCTTCTATGCTAATTTGGCTACAGTCAAAGTCATGTAGGAATCTTTTACAAGCACCAAATCAGAAGGCAGGCTTCCATCCACCATATAACGAAGCAAGAACAAGAACTCCAGGAATTATGCTCATATTGTTCTTTCTTGGAGTGTTTACCGTTCTTATTTTCTCGTCCTAAATATTCATTTAAATACTGTCTAAATTGTCATATTGATCTGATATCGAACTCATTAATTTGCCAGACTTCCATGGTACCTACTGGTATGATTTTGCCAAAGAAATCGACTGTGTGTTCTCGTCCTACAAATAGCGTTGCACACATGCTTGCCACAGTGCTTTCTTGGCATACTTCCATCTCTTGTGAGTACCTATCAGATTTGAGGTGCAAGGAATTTGTGGATTGAATCATTGGACTAGTAATTAGAAACAAGAATGCAATCCAACCATTAATGCATCACCATATATACAAGTATTTCTGGCAGTAATCAAGATATTTGGTAAGTGATTTGATTTCGTCCCATCAAGACCATAATTGCTGTTCATGTGCAGTGCATGCATGGGAGTTGTGGTCATATTATATGTCCAATCCAGACTGACCCACTGATAAGTAAGTTTTAACTACCATGGTCCCAACCCAACCCTAACTTGTCTGGTGGCATATTTCTTCTTCATCCCGAAGAGATTCTGAAATATTTATTTTTTATATAGAAAATAAAAGATTTATATATTTTTCTTTTCCAAAAGGAATGGATCTTTAAGGTAGATGAGGGAACTATTCATTCTCAATAACGACCCGACATATAACAGTACAATCAATAATGAATAGGTAAAACCCGATCAATAATTAGGTTAGGCGGGCATTAGTTCACAATAGTAGTCTGAAGAATATTTCACCCGTATCTTGAAAATGATTGGGTGTAAAATATTTCATTCATACAATGAAATATTTTCCTTGGTTAACTTGTTATAAAAAAATTATTATTTTTTTAAAACTATTTTACCGTCTAATGCCTCAAAGAGAATATGTTAGGAATCTTATCTAATTTTGATCTTTATATAGATCGATCATGGGGCAATCGTCCGAACCCGTATCAACCCCAAATCCAAATGAGTGTTTGAATTTTTTTCTTTGATCATGTTGAATTTCTTATACACATGGATCCGAATCAACTTAGACTGATCTAAATATTATCGATTTAATCCCTATCAAAAGTTAGGTACCATTGGTGCATAAAAAACCTAGTCCTCACAAACTCCTAGGTAGGTTTCTTCTGATGACAGACACTTCCTAAGAACCCGAATCATACTCTTCTTCAACCACCAAAAGAGTAGACGCGGATAGCAAACATGCCATCAGCTCCGGCATACATGTGCGTGCTGGGGCAGAAGTGTGCAGCTCATGCAGATTGGTAGGCAGCCATGCAATTTGGCGGGCCAAGTACGTGCATGCGACCCTACACATGTGAGTTACAGCACACTACAGGGATCCTCCACACTGCTTCACGTGAATTCCAGGCTCATGTCACCTTCGTATGCCACCCAACCTGCCCCTCTTAATTGTTATGTATCATTTCATCTGATATACGAGGCTAAAAGAATCCCATGGCATGGCCAACTTAATCGATTCATTTGAGCAAATGTCATATCATTCTTGCTAGTGTGCAATTCAGACGTCAAATTTGCACCTCAGCATTCATGAACCTAAGTCTTCCACGGTGGCCTGACATGTGCGTCACACAGGTGAAGTAGCCAATTGGAGGAGCAAGATGATAAGGTGGAACCCACTCACTGGCACACTTGCCAATCCCTGGCTCACCGTTCAAGCGGTAAGTCGGAAGCTAACACATGAGATAAAGCTCATGTCAGGTTACTCTCCTGCGTGCAAGAAGCATAATTCAAGTTGGTGGAACAACCACGGCAACTGCAGGTGACTTTTGTGTCTGCAAAAGTGGAAGATGATCCTAAAACGTTAGCTAAGCTATCGGATCCCTCAATCATTTGTCGTCCTTGACATCTGAAAGACGTGTTGTGGTCACTGGTTAATCTCTCTCTCTCTCTCTCTCTCTCTCTCTCTCTCTCTCTCTCTCTCTCTCTCTGTGTGCCTGTTGCTTAGTATGAAAGATTGAAACATACATGAAAAGTACTGGAGGAGGGGTGGTGTCCCCTTTGGTACCATTTCATTTGACGATGTTCATTAACTTGTTTTCACTGCACTATTGTCCAAGACAGTATGGGCTGTCTTCATTCCACATTTGTATGAGCAACGGAGGGGTGTCATGTCACATTACGATCATGCTTCAAGTGATGAAAACGACACATCATGTCGGCAATAATATGTATATATATATATATATATAATGAATAGTACCTTTTGAATTTGCAATTCCACTTCTTCTAAGAAAAGCTCTATAGAGCACGATTAGTTGCTCAAATTAAGGCACGGCTTGTTATACCACCAGAAGTCAACCACCTTCCCATGGACTGTGTATTGGCAGCTTAAATTGCGACATGGGAGTTGAGTTTCCCCCCCCAAAAAGATCTACAAATTATTATTATCGTAATAATTATGTGTCTTTAATTCTTGATGCGCAGCCCAACCCAAATCCATTGAGGCCCAACACAATGTAGAACAACAATATGTCAATATTTTTGTGGATATCCTAATGGTTAATCCACTGTTGCACAATTGATAGGCTAGGAATTTGAGTTTGTATGAGTATCTCATATCTAATCAAACATAAATTAAGGAGAGATGGTGGTCGAACGAGACTTCTATCAATGCATGCAATTATAGCTCTAAAAAAAAGAGTGATAGTCGTCTCAAGACTAATCACCTAAGTCGAGGTCGATCTACTATTTGCCTCCAAGCAACCGACGGTGGCAACATGGATAGATCTTTGATCAATGGGAAATGATTTGTTTCTCCTATTCCAAACTCAAGTCCATTATCTTCTTACCTTCCTCCAAAACCAAAACACAAAAAAAGGACTCCAAGATCCACCAAATCGTTGATTCAGCAGCCATTGGGTTTTGGAGGGGGATGTTTGTCTTTTCCGGAACAATGGATCTCTTCAGCCATTGTTTTGTGTGATCAGAGTCCAACACACAGAAAATTGCTGATAGTTTAGTGTGATCTCAGGGAAACATCCTTGGATGGCATGAGAGTTGTCCTCCTCGGTTGGAGTTGGGGTACTTCTAAGGACCATTTCTTTGAGATTTGTGGCCTCAGAGCACATGGTTTCCTTAACCAGTCTTTTGCAGGCCAAACCACAGTCAAGTGGAAGGTAGAACTGTGCATTACATTTCATTTCAAGTACAAAGATGCACGAGATGGTGCAACATTATATCAGAAATCTGGAATGCAAAATGTGCTACATGCAGGATCAATGATTGAGAGAAAACTGACTGCTAAATGTAATATATACCTGTAAACATAGGGTTGAGAGCATATAAACTTCCCAGTAAATGCATTTACACTCATTTAACTGTGAGTTACGAGCATGTCAATTCATATGATGCGTGCATTTACGACTGTATGCATTCATGCTTTACTGGTAGCGTTATTCCAAAAGAAACCCAAAAGAAAAGGTAATGTCACAAACTTACCTTGGTAGATGAAAGAGAGCTTCTCTATTACTTTTATCATTATCTGCGTTGCAGTCATAAGAGAGCAAGCCATTGCAACAGATGACAAAGTGCGAGTAAGCCTTCGTAATCCAACTGATGTTCAATGGCTTACGTTTGGACATGCACAGACGGAAGTTTCTGCTAAACCACTAGTTCTCACTGTTGCTGAAGAGCTCACGAACTGTTAAGGAGAGGAAGATGCTGGCGTGGGTTTAGCGGTAGGATACGGTCTCAGTTATGGGATGGGGGATGCGTCCTTGGTCCCATGTAATCCACATCAAACCCTGGGCGCTCCCTTCGTCCACGTCGAGGCACAGGCAATGAAGACATGACGAAAGAAGGGATCTGAGCTGCACCTGATGCGATTTCTGTCTTCCCCTTGGCGTCCTTTGCTTGAGCGTCTGATCCATTTAGCCCTCCAAAAGCTGCAGCCCTGTTCGAGAAGTAATGACTCTGCGTCTCCGGGGACGAACTACTATCATCGAGCCTCACCTTTCTCATGTCCTGCACAAGCGAAAGAACTGATCTTTTCAGACGGAAGTGTGTGATGGAGTTGCATGCACCAACCTTTCTTGAGTGGCTAAATGCTGTGTTTGAACTCTTAGCACGCCCCGTAAGAACGAGGGCATCGCATGCATTCATGGGATAAGCTAACAGGAGAACTAAGAGTAGAAGAGGAGACATGTTTGGATCTGTGTGGAGAGATAGGAGACTTGGCAAGACAGTGAAGTGGGAGTGCTTCCTTTAAGAATGCGTCGAGAGATTCAAGTGGTAAGAGGAGAGATAGGGGGATTTGGGAGGGTGGACTCCCTTGTCTGCCCTTTTCTCCATTCTTTCAATAGATGTAACGATAGAAAATAAATCTGAAGGGCGTTCTGATATGAATATATGAATATACAAGTGCAACAAAGTGAACAGTGATCAAGTATAAAACACTGGATGAACTTTGGATGTGGGGATTTGTGCTGACTTGGCTGTACCAAAGATGAACATACATTCTCTTTCTTGGACCATAGAAAGTTTTGATGACTTGAAAGCTGAATCTGTAACCTTCTTTCCTTTTTTATCTTTTAGTTTCTGAAAACTTGTGAAATATCCTAAGTGAATTCAGATTCTAAAGTATGGAGTTAATTGGAAGTTCAACAAGAACATACAAGTGCCAGGAAATCTTTTCCAAAGTTGAAGGCACAGAAGCCTCCATGAGGTGGTCAAGATCATAAATGAGGTATGTTTATCAAGGACTTTTAACTCTCATTTGCAGCAGTCCACCGACTCTGCAAGTGATTCCCTTGTCTTCAGACTGTTACATTGAATGTTTCAGCCATATGAACTCCATCAAGTGGATGCATAGGGTTATGAACCAACAAAGTGTTGATGGGGAAGATTGGCTTGGCAGGGAGTCGCCAGAAGAGGTCGGCGTCTGTTATCGAGTGGGACCTATGTGCTCTCCAACCAGGGGGAGCGGGTGACCGGTTGGGTCACAGCTGAGCGGGCGACGGTAGATGGAAGGAAGGCGCGGGGAACGGAGAGAGAAGGTGGTCGATACCGAGGTAGGAATCGGGATTCGAGGTCGAGTCGACCCGGGCCGTGTCGAGTAAAAAAG
The DNA here is from genome assembly GCA_024322285.1 of Musa beccarii. NCBI lineage: Eukaryota > Viridiplantae > Streptophyta > Magnoliopsida > Zingiberales > Musaceae > Musa > Musa beccarii. The sequence goes on from CM044398.1 coordinate 41,744,311, forward strand.
CGCTCGCGCTGAATCGCGTGCGCCTCGACGCGTGGGGCGCGCCGCGCCCGGCTCCGTTGTCTCGACGGCGTTAATCCTTACCATTATATCCGTCAGCCTCTTAACGCCACGTCTCCCTTCTCTCTTTCTTTCTTGATTATATATATATATATATATATATATATATATATATATATATATATATATATTGGGCTTGCATGCTTCAATATTAGCATTCGTATTAGGCCCCAACCTATTTTTATATCAGCAAACAACGGCTCTGTGCTGAAGGATTTCAGATCACAGGCCCATGAACATAAATCAATATTGTTTAAGGATACAAAATGATCAGAGAAATTGATTGATTGATGATGGAGAAGTAAAATACTGAGAAAATAACATGAGAAATCCTGCTATACAGGATATTTTCCTATATATATAATCATTAGCCAACGGTATAAAGAAACATTAGCAACCTTTTGTTAGGAAACGTTAGCTAATGTTTTCTTTTGGGGAAAAGAAATTCACAATATAAGTATTATTGGTAATATTTCATGGATAAAATTATCATACTCCAATTAAATCAAATTTTCTTAGCGACGTCTATATATATTTATAATTATCATTATAAAAAACCAAATAAATAAGCATTACACATGTGAAAAAAAAAGCTTTTTCTTCAGTCTAAAAGAACAAAAGCTTTTTAAGAAAGGGCAAAAGTTCCACTAAATCCTCGGTGGTTATGGGACCAGCATTGGGCCCACAACTTCAGCCAGTTACGAGGACGGTAGCGGACATGTTGGTTCTTTTCTTATTTCTGAAGGGCAGCCGCTGGACCGTTGGATCGCGTCACGGGAAAGGTGAGGACCGCACGTCGAGAGCTGCGACATTCCTGCGGCGTACCTTGTTTCATTGTACCCTACGTTTTACCAGCGTCGTCATCGGCAAAGATGCCGGGCCAAGTCGGGTGGACACGTGGGGACACAAATCAAGAGCTGCGTTATTTCGACTAATCGGTCAATCAGGGCCGTCCAAAGTCTTGGGACGACCCTCCACATCCGTTGGATCGCCGTTTCCGCCGAGCCACGCCCCATTGGCTGGCGGCACCCTCGATAAGCCGGGCCCCGCAGATCCAACGGCCTCGATCTCTGCGCCACACGGTGCCCGCGGGAGCCGGCTCACCCACGTCGTCCCCGAACACCAAACAGCCGCCAATTTGGCGTCGCTCGTCAGACCAATTACGGAAAGCCGTGTAGGGAAGCATTGGCTGGCCGCTGTTCCGTCTCCGTAGCTGATCCGATCAAAGGACGAACCCTACACGGAAACACCACAGTTTGCCCTCAGATCCATACCGTACAATGCGACAGGCCGAAATGTTCGTAATGCCCCTGCACGTTGACCGAAACAACCTTTTACCAAGATGACTCGATGGAGAACAATAATTTACCCATCCGCTCGCGGGTACCCGTCTTTCCTCCTGTTTTGCGACTGGAAGATACCGCGGGACCCACTTGCATAGCCGCGGCAATAAGCGGGCGTGAAACCGAACGTGTCGGCGATGAGTCTTTGATCGACGCTATCTAGATTTGAACCGTTTCAACACGAATCGTATCGGCTCAAGATGTGTCGTATCGATGAAGGTGCCGTGTCTCGGCGCTTTTAATTCCGTAAAGGGCACAAAAAGTGGGTTCTTACCAAAGGACGGAAACAGCCTCCAAAATCAACGGTGTCATTGCGGTGGCTCTGCGGGCATTTTGGACTAAAAGAGAGAGGATGATGACCATTTTCTTCATGGGAGCAACGAGCTGCCTGCTTACAGTATCGATTGTGGAGTGGTGTGAGAAACGAGGAGAGGAGGAAGTAGGACCGGGGAGACGGAGGAGAGAGAAGGTTGGGGTTCACTTTCATTTACTGGTTTTAGTGTTGCCCCCATCGATGGCGGAAGAGGTGAAGAAAGCAAACACCGAACAAGGGGAAGAGGTAAGAGAGTGGAGATTTTGAGAAGAGTACAGGGAACTCTCGCTGCTTCCCCCGCTTCTCCTTCTTTCTCACCCAACCCAGCCAGGCAGCCGCAGCCCATTCAAAGATAAAAGAGAAGCTTTGAAACAGAAGTAGGACAGTGGAGAAGAAAGAAGAAATGAAAAAAAAAATAGAAGTGTAGAATAAAGGTTGAGAAAGATGGGAGGAGGCAGAGGAGAAGGAAGAACAACTGAAGCTTAATTTGCATGCGCGCCGTTGCATTATTGTCCCATTTTGTAGACTTGTAGACAGAGGAAGCCGAACAAAGTTGAGTTATCCCCTTTGTCCACCTTCTACTGTGTTAGCTTTCAAGAGCTTGTTTTTATCCTCTCTCTCTGTGTTTGTGTGTGTATCTCTTGGCGTAAAGTAACAAAGGACTTGGGTCTGGATTCTTGCATTAGATGAGGGGTTTGCCCTATCAAGGCCAGGGGAAGGGGCTTTTAGAAGCAGCGGAGACAATATTAGAAGGAAAGCAAGCTCTTTTCTGGGTGAATAAGAGTCCAAAGTTGGTGATCCCAGAGGGAGCGGAGCCAAGATCGGTGCTTGATCACAGGAGCCCCAGCTCTCCCACCTCCACCGTCACACTGTCTTCTTCCTTGGGCAGCAGCGGCTCCTCCGACACCGCCGGAGTGGCGGCGGTCTCCGAAAACCCCGCCAACAAATGGCCGCTCTCCGACTCTGGCAGCGGTGCGTCCGGGAAGGAGGACTGGGAGGCTGAGCTGCAGCTGATACCAGCCCAGCTCGACACGGGCTTCGTTGCGGTTGGTGAAAAGTGCGGTCTTGGAGTCGAAGACTGGGAGGCGATGCTTTCGGAGACTTCGGCGGCCTCCCCCGACCGGGAGCAGACTTCTCTTCGGTGGATCATGGGCGACGTCGTCGACCACTCTGCCGCCGGGCTTAAGCAGCTACAGCAGCAGGTGTTCCTCTCCCAGGGGCTGGTGGATTTCAATGGCAGCAATGACGGCTTGGGGTTCGGAATTCTCGACCCGGGAATTGGGCTTGAATCCTTTGGAAGGATCGTGGACGAGCTCTCCGTCTCGGCTTCCATCGGCAGTCTTCCTCCTTTGTCTTCTAACGTTACTACTGGTGGTAGCTTCTTGCTCGACAGCAGTAACAGCTGGGTGTCTTCGCCCTCGGAGAGCGCCGGCGTCAAAGGGGCCACCTTTGGCCACCAAACCGGTAGTCAGCTCTTCTCGCCACTGCCGCTGGCAGTTAACAGCGTCTCGCAGCCGCTCTGTCTACCGCCAGGATCGTACTTGACGGACACCATGGAGGACAAGCCGCAGTTGTTTGGCGCAGGTCTTCTCCTGACCCAGCCATCGACCACCCCGAGCCCGTCCTTCTTTCTCAGTGCGGGGCAGGTGGAGCACCAGCAGCTGCCGCACCTCCTCGTCCCCACCCAGCCGAAGCGTCTCCAGTCGATCGTTGACCATGTTCCGCCGAAACTTCCCTTTCTGGATCGTGGGGGCACCTCGGACCTCTTTCTCCATCAACAGCAGTCATGCCCGCAACAGCAGCAAAGCACGAGCTTTATGCTGCCTCATCCCCAGGAAAGGTTGGGGAAACCGAAGGTGGCAGCTCTTGGGGACGATGCTACGGCAGCAATGGCCTCTCAGCAGCAGCATCATCATCATCAGCTACATCATGCATTGGTTGACCTGCTTTTCGAGGCTGCAAGGATGGTCGAGGCGAGGAATTTCGTTGGCGCCCATGGGATATTGGCACGGCTCAATCACCAGCTCCCCTCTCCCGTGGGGAAGCCCCTTATCCGCTCTGCTTTTTACTTCAAGGAGGCATTGCAGCTAATCCTCTTGGATAGATCGAATCCCCACCATCAGCAGAGTCAGTTCTCGTCTCATCCCCTCACGTCTCAATGGGACATTGTGCAGAAGCTCAGTGCTTACAAGGCCTTCTCCGAGGTCTCTCCTATCATCCAATTCTCTAATTTTACCTGTATCCAAACCCTCCTCGAGGAGCTCAATGGCTCTGACCGTATCCATATCATCGATTTCGACATCGGTTTTGGCGGACAATGGTCCTCCTTCATGCAGGAGCTGGCCCAGAGGCGCAGCTCGGTGGCAGGTTCAGTGTGGCTACTTAAAATCACAGTTTTGGCATCACATTACTCCCAAAACGACTTGGAGCTCCAACTCATCCAGGAGACCCTCTTCCATTTCGCAAGTGACCTCAACATTCCCTTTGAATTTAACGTCCATTGCCTGGATTCTTTTGACCCCTCGAAGCTACTTGGCATGGGAGGTGAAGGTGAAGCCGTTGCTGTAAACCTCCCTGTAGCTTCTGCAAACCTTTCTTTCATGGCTCTACTCTGCCTTGTGAAGCAGCTCTCCCCGAAGATTGTGGTCTCAGTTGACCAAGGGTGCGAATGGAGTGGCCTTCCATTCTTGCAGTACTTCCTTCATGCTTTTCAGTCCTCCATGGTACTTATGGAGTCCATTGATGCATCTGGAACCGACCAAGATATGACTAGCAAGATCGAGAGGTTTCTGCTGCAGCCAAGGATCGAGAGTTCTGTTCTTGGGCGGCATGGGCTGGATGACAAGATGGTTCCCTGGCGAGCACACTTTGCAACCATGGGGTTTGTGCCCATTCGATTCAGCAATTTTACAGAGACACAGGCTGAATGCCTTCTGAAGAGGGTGTCGATCAAAGGATTTCATGTGGAGAAGCGCCAGGCCTCTCTCTTCCTTTGTTGGCAGCATAATGAGCTTGTCTCTGTATCAGCTTGGAGGTGCTGAAGAGCTGCTGCCTAACAGGCATGTAATCCTTGTACCTGTCCTTGCAAAGTTCTGGCAATCATTGGCACTTAGGTATTCATGCTTTGCTGGGTCTAGATATTGTCGCAACATAATTTTCTACAGCAGTAATCACTTTTGGCATTATAGTGGTCTCAACTAATCTTACCTCATGCTTCATCTGGTCTTCCCTAGTGAAATGACATTGTCACATTTGATGTCGATTGGGGTTTTTATGATTTTGTTTCTGATCATAATATTCAGATGATTATGGCCTAATTATTTGTCACCTTATTCAGATATGGTAACAATATCAGGATCTTGATATTATTTTTGTTATATATTTTCTTCATAAGAGGAATTGTCATTATGCATTTAATTGTTCTGTGATTACTCTGTGACATATGGTAATATTTAGAGCATCAGCTTCATCATAATTGATTGGCATGTTGTGGACACATTGTGAGGTTCTGGAAGATATGAGCTATCATGATACATGATGATGATGCTCAAAGATCATTCTCCATCATCCTAAGCAAACATGAGAAACACATGGATGAAGGCAAATATGAGAATGAGTGCAAAGTTATTTCTGATGGTACTCATGTATCATTAACATCATCTTTTCATGTCATTCTTATTTATAGGCTGACATTCATTTAACACACATTAGAGAGAATTGATCTTCTTTGGAGTAAAGTTTTTGACAAAAGTAGGGATTAAGATTCTGCAGGGGTGGTCTATAATGTTTAGGTTATCACACTGTATCGGTAGTTGGACTTGTGATGAGCTATATACAAGAGTTTTTTTTTTTTTGCTTCATCAATTCTTTATTGCATTGCTTTTTTGCTTTATAATCTTGACTTCAAGAGATTCCTTTAGGGTCATTTGGTGTGGATTTTTTATTCCATCTAATACTCAAGGAATCACAGACTGGTGAGCAAATTAGCCAAAATTGGTGAACCATCCTGATCAGATTTCACAACCCAGCTGCTCCTACGATTTCAGCTAAAACAATGCAATTGAAATTTGATTCCTATGATTCCATGTAAAGTAGGGCTTACATGGACTCATCTGGTTTTGGTGGCATTTACCTAGTAAAATGACATTGGCACATTTGATGTCTATTGGAGTTTTTATGTTTTTGTTTCTGATCATGATATTCAGATTATTATGGCCTAATTTTTTGTCATCTTATTCAGATATGATAACAATATCAGGATATGGATCTTAGTTTGTGTTATATATTTTCTTCATAAGAGGAATTGTCATTATGCATTTAATTTTTCTGCGATTACTCTGTGACATATGGTAATATTTAGAGCATCAGCTTTGTCATAATTGATCGACATGTTGAGGACACATTGTGAGGTTCTGGTAGATATAAGTTATCATGATAGATGACCAAATTGGTTGATGATAATACTCAAAGATCATTGTCTATCATCCTAAGCAAACATGAGAAGCACATGAATGAAGGCAAATCTGAGAATGAGTAGAAAGTTATTTTTGATGGTACTCAAGCATCATTAACATCATCTTTTTATGCGATTCTTATTTATAGGATGACATTCATTTAACACACCAAAAGAAAGGAGTGTGAATGTCATCTCTCCTGTTTATTACTGTTGCTCGGCATTAGAGAGAATTGATCTTCTTTGGAGTAAAGGTTTTGACAAAAGTAGGGATCATGATTCTGCAGGGGTGGTCTATAATGTTTAGGTTATCACATTATATCAGTAGTTGGACTTGTGATGAACTATACATAAGAGTTTTTTTTGCTTCATCAATTCTTTATTCCATTGCTTTTTTGTTTTATAATCTTGACTTCAAGAGATTCCCTTAGGGTCATTTGGTGTGGACTTTTTATTCCGTCTAAGACTCAAGGAATCACAGACTGGTGAGCAAATTAGCTAAAATTGGTGAACCATCCTGATCAGATTTCACAATGCAACTGCTCCTATGATTTCAGCTAAAACAATGCAATTGAAATTTGATTCTTATCATTCCATGTAAGGTAGGGCTTACTTGATATAGCATCTCTTACAGTAGATATTTATTATTACCTTGATAGTTCCATGGTTTCTTCAATTTGTTTCGGCACCATAAAATCATTAATTTTATGGTTCTGATTTCATCTCTGACTACTGCTGGTTTCATTCATTGAACTATAAAACACTTGGCATCTTATGTATTCTTATGAATACACACCAAGTAGAAACACTGCCATGGTAGAAACACTAAATATCTACCAAGTTGATGATCAAATTGTTATACATATTTTTATTCGTCATGTAAAGATTACTGAACTCCAATCCAAATTATTTCTACAGGTTATACTCAACTGAAACATGAAGCATATTTGCTGCCAAAATTTATTGTCTCTAGTCTCTACTTGGTCTAGTTTGTAATATTAAATGACATTGAAAACACTCAATACCTAATTTTGGCATTCTAGAGCATCTAACGAAGAATTCAGGATGCAAAAGTATCATCAATGAACCATAAGTAGAGTTGTCAAAGTTTTGTTAAGTCCTATGTTCAAACCAGTTTATGATACTGACTTTGACATATACCTTGATTGATTATGCTGTAGAGAATGTGATACTTTTCTGGTGCATCTGCCCCTTTCATGCATATGCAATGAGTGATCAGCATATTGAATCAATTGCATGCTTGTCAGAAATGCAACCTTGTTTACTAGTTTCAGTCAACAAGTTCTATTGTCGTTTTGCTTGTCATTCTTTCCAAAGTGGCCATCTTGGCTTTTGTTTTTACAGCTGGTATTTTGTCTATTCTCATTGTTTGTGTGACTGTCTATTAGATGGCAGTGGCTTGCCGGGTCCAAAGCTCATGTCCTCGTGCAGTAATGGCAGATACAGGAATGCGGCTCACATGGTCAATGTGCTCTATTAGATGACAGTGGCCGCCGGGGCCAAAGCTCGTGTCTTCATGCAGTAATGGCAGATACAGTCTTGCTTTCTATGTAATGATTCTTTGCATGCAGGGCTAACACCAGACAAAGCTGCCTAATCATGGTTCATTACATTAATTAATGCTTTCCTTGCTGATCTATCACATGGTCACTCTATCCTCCCACATGATACACAAGGTACATTCTTTCTTTGAGCAACTCTTGTCCTCTTTAGTATTGCTCAGGTCCTCCTGTTGCTCCAGTGATCGAAAAGCTAGTTTTGAAGGACTAATTGGACACAAGATTCTATCAAGAATGGAGCTTTGTCTTCCCTGTTGTGATGCAAGTTATGTTGTCACCATGGACTCATCTTGAATGTGTTTGTTGTCATCTCTGTTTCCTCCACATCCCATTGAGGTCTGAAGCTTTTTACAGTGGTGGACAAACTGGTCAGAACAAGGTACCAAGCCAGGGGTGTTTCCAGTGGTGCAAAGGTGATTGATGATGCGGTACACCATTGCTAAATGTCTCAGCTGATTCATGCACTGGGGCCAAGTTGTGTTGTGGACGGTGACAATGCTTTGTCGATGCTGCAAGCTGATGAATCATTTTCCAGGGAAAAGAACCACTCTGTCATGCACAGAAACCTACTCACTTTATGTATGTGGTTGAGGAATTAAACCTTCCCATGGACTCCTTGGATCACAGGTGAGCTGAGAAATGCTGGTTGTCCATTGCAGCAAAGCTAGAACATGGGGAAATGCTTTATCACTTATTTCCGAGAATATTATGAAGCTCAATCAACTTGAGTTGGGACACTTGAAAGGTGTGAATGGACATTGATACAGCATGAACATGGACAACATAATGTATGAACAAATGTCAAAAGAGTTCTTTTGCCATTCCAAGCACCAAACTTTGTTGTGAGAAAGTTAGTTCCAAGTCAAAACTTTCAAGATGTTGAGCGAAGGATACAAAGTGAAGCTAATGGTCCCCAAGCAAAGAATTCGACGTGGCTTAGTTAGTTTGGAACTGATCTTGTAAGGGAAGAAGTCCACGAGATGCAAATATTTTATATTTTATTCTCGTGATCTTTCTAAGACATCCCCATCAAGCTTTAATCTTAATCTTATGGGGAAATAAAATGGAATGTGGATAAGATATGGCACAAGAGCAGAACATGACTTGTGTGTGTTTCCATCAATTGTGAGGTGCAATGTGATTAGTGCAAGGAGAAACGCAAAAGGTGTTTTTGGTGGTTTCATGAGAAGGTTCTTCTTTGATAGGTGTTGTGTTAAGAATGAGTCGGTCTGGGTGGTTCACTATCGAAGGTGTAAGTTCATTCTCGTGTCTCCTTTATGTTGACATGATGAATCAACGTAAGATCCACATGAGGGATGCTCTGGCCTAGGAGTGGAGAAGTTAGGTAGAGGGATTGATGTCTTCTTGGCTACGTGGTTCTTTCTCGAGTGTCGGGTTGCCTTCTAGTAGCGGTATTATCTCCTGGGCGTTAGTGGTCTCGCATAATAGGTTCTAGTAGCGGTATTATCTCCTGGGCGTTAGTGGTCTCGCATAATAGGTTGCCATGGTCTTGCATAATAGGTTGCCATCGGGGGCTTCCTGATTTGGTGCCTTTGATACTTAAATTAGTGCAAGACAAAGGGGGAGAGAGAGAGAGAGAGAAACAACGGTATAAGCTATATAATGGAATGAGTGTCGAATCCTCTGCCTTCAACGTGAGCTGGTGGTTGGTTTTTATACTTAGGCATTTGGTTGGATCGATTGACCTTCATATTGGTTGATTGAAGATAAGATCAGTTTAACTAACTGATCATGATAATGAAAATCTTTCTCTATCCTCTCATCCTTTGATCCTGATGAGGTGGAGGAGTTAAGGTGGGCGGCTTGTTAGCGGGTTGCGCCCGAAGGATTGTAAGGGCTATTGTCCTATGCTCAGACTTCCTTTCTCCCTTCGTATAAGTAGAAAATAGCCTTCTTATTCTTTATCTGACAAGAATAATTATTGAGGTTGTGTCATACCATCAACTATTAATGTGGGGTAGATTAGGGTGTGCTCATGATATAGCATTGTCGGGGAGCTGATGATTCATAGTCCTACTTAGGTGTCTACTTATGTAGCAAATGAGCTGGAATGTCTACTTAGGTGTCTTCTCCGTGCTTCCATGAGAAAGTTCTTTCATAGGCTTTACTAAGTGACTACTAGAGAAATGACTATGGTGGTGGAAATAGTTACCAGCTAATGATTGTAAGTAATGAATATAAAAATTAAATTTAAGTTTCAAAATAGAATTCGGAAGCACACTAATACTGATAGAATGAAAATGTATTTGTGAAGCTTATTACAGATAGTAGAGTACAAGGGCTATTTATACAGGTTTAGGAGAGAGGATTTCCCTCAACAACACAGCGAGATTTTCTCAGACAGTTTAGGGAAATCTTATATACTATTATGCCCCCGCAAGATGGTGCTCCTGTCAGGGATGCCAATCTTGGATCGATGTAATGAAAATAGTTTACGGGCAAGAGACTTCGTGAATGAGTCTGCTAGTTGATCAGCCATGTGTACGTGAGAAACGCATAGTTGATATCGGATAACTTGATCTCGCACGAAGTGGAAGCCGATGGCAATATGTTTCATGTGGGAGTGGAACACTGGATTGACGCATAGGTAGGTAGCTCCGACATTATCATAGTAGATTGTAGGAGTAGGGGTGGAGTTGATGTTGAGTTCGTTGAGCAGATTCGTGACTCAATTGAGTTCTGCAATAATAGTGGCGATGGCATGGTATTCAACTTCAGTCGTTGACTATGCGATTGTCTTTTGCTTCTCAGAACTTTAACTGATTGGATTAGCTCCAATGAAGACAATATATCTCGATGTGGATGTTTTATTATCGAAGTTTCCTGCTCAATCAGTATCGACAAAAGCATGGAGATGTAATGGAGAGTGTTTGCTAAGAAAGAGACTATGATTGAGAGTCCCTTTAAGATATCATAGGATTCGTTTGACTGCAGACAAACACATGGTAGATGACTGATGCATAAATTGTGATAATTTATTGACTGCAAATGAGACGTCTGGACGGGTGCGAGCTAAGTATTGTAAGGAGCCAACTACTTAGCGATATTGAGTAGGTTCCGTAGTAGGACTATCATCACATAATTTGAGTGATTCAGTAGCAGAGAGAGGTGTTGTAACTTCTTTTGCATCTTGTATATTTGTCTTCGATAATAAATCTTGAATGTACTTTCTTTGTGATAGGAAGAGACCTGAAGATGCATAAATTGCTTCTATACCCAAAAAGTAACTCAAGGCGCCTAGATCTTTAAGGGAGAATCGATTTGCTAATTGCTTGATAAATGCTTGGATCTTTATAGGATTATTACCCGTGACAATAATGTTATCTACATACACCAGAAGATATAATGTGTCTCCATTTTATTATCGTAGAAATAACGATATATCAAACTTGGAGTTGATAAAGCTAGTTGAAGTAAAAACGAGTCAAGTTCATTATACCAGGCTCTTGGAGCCTGACGAAGTCCATAAATAGCTCTTTGTAATTTGCAAACATGCCTTGGATACTGAGGATTGAGAAAACCAGGAGGTTGCTGCATAAAGACATCTTCAGTTAGAGTCCCTTGTAAAAAGACATTGTTAACATTCAATTGTCGTAACTGCCAGCCTTTAATAGTGGCTAAACTTAAGATAAGTCGGATTGTTGTGGGTTTAACAACGAGACTGAATGTCTCAGTGAAATCAACATCAGGTCATTGATGAAACCCTTTGGCGACTAACCGTGCTTTATATTTGGCAACGGATCCATAGGGGTTCTGCTTAATTCGAAAGACCCATTTACACCCGATGATATTTTGTGTGTGGTGAAAGGGTACAAGGGGCCATGTTGAGTTATGGAGGAGGGCATCATATTCTTCACACATGGCTCTACACTAGTGTGGAGATTTTTAGGCTTAAGTGAATGTTGTGAGCTCAATAGTCTTAAGTGAGGATTCTATGATAGTATGTAAGTTAAGGATTTGACGTGATTTAAAAATACCGCTCTTAGAGCGTGTTGTTATTGGATGTTCGGAGGCTATGAGATTATGAGGTTGTGCTATTGGTAGAGGTGGTGGAGAGTCATTGACATGGGCTGGGTCAGGTTGAGGTATTTCAGTGTCATTGGGTCTAGGAGGAGGCAAAGACAATGATTATGTTTCTGAATGTGAGGCCTCATTAATGGGAAAAACTTGAGAAGTAGGGAGTGGAGAAATAATAAAAGGAATACAGAGCTACTGACTAGAGTAGTAGTGGATTGAGGATCCCGAGGAGAAGAACTGGACGGTGTCATGGGGGTCTCATCTGATATGGTCGAAGGTATACTCCAGTGATGAATGTTTGGCAGAGTGGCTTGCACACTAAGAGACTTATGGGTGTGGAAAGGAAAGGTAAACTCTACAAATATAACGTGACGTGATACAAAGACTTGTTGGGTTTGAGGGTTATAGCATCCAAAAGGCATTATATTCAAGGGAATATCCTATGAAGACACAAGGCTTAGATCTTGATGATATATTATGGGAGGCATACAGATGTAACCATGGATAACATAGACAACCAAATACTTTAAGTTTCTAAAGATTTGGAGATTTGTGAAATAACATTTCAAATGAAGATTGATAATATAAGACTGGAGTTGTTTGATTATTTTGTGATGTTATTTATTACCATTCAAATTAATCTATTCATGTGTATGTTGTAATACTTTGAGGAAATAGCAAGTCACTCATCCCATAATATTTTATGAGGAAATTAATCTGTTCATTCAAATTTCTAGCTTCAATTTTTTTTTTCATGACACTTATAATTAAATAAACTAAAAAAATATAAAAGTTAAATAGTTTAATTGATAAATATTTTGATAAATATCGTAAGTTCGAATTTCATTTTCATCACTTATCCTTAATAAAAAAATTTAAAAATAAATTTTAAAAATACTTTAAATCTAAATTGAAAGTACTATACTTTTAACTCAATGTTAAACTTAACTCACTGAGACTAAGTCGAGATGTTACACAAGCAAAGTAAATTTAGATATATCTACTATACAAAATTTTGAACTATTACATTATACACATAATTTGAAGTCATTTTGATTGATTAAATATCACAATATCGATTAATTTCACATGATTAATTTTTAGCTTGATTATGAAAAATGGTGAAAAAAATGAAATATGGATCAGATATTGGAGAATATATCCCATGCTACTCTTATTAGATCCGAATCAGTATGCGAATATAAAAATTTACTATCATATTTGGTTACAATAGGCATCCATATGAATCAAATATTCTAAGTATATGAATATGTTTTTTAAATCCGTTTCATGAAGAGTATTGATTGAATATAACATAAAACCTACATAATACCAACAACAAATTGAGAAGTGAATTGATTATAATACTTGGACAGGAAACTTCAAAGCTCGAACGTAAAAAAGAATATAATATAAATAGAAACACCAATCAAATTGCAGCGATACTTATGTTAAGACAGGAAAGTTTTTTTTTTATAATTTCAAGATATAATATGATACTATCTAAATAACCAATTCTAGTCAAATAAAAGAGGAAATGGAGGGATATCCAACTTATTTCTTTTCTAACAACGATAGACAACCAATCAAAAGTCACATCTAATTAAGTCAATGACGCGACGATGGTGACACCACTTGAGCAAGTCCAATAATTATACCTGATTAATAAAGCATCAAAAGAAAATATTCTTATTTCATATCTTAACTTTGAGTATACAAAAATAATCTTTTCGGATATGCATTTACCCTCAAACTCTCCGAATTTGGATCCCTAAAGTTGGAGAAAGTTTGCTATCAAAGAAGTGAGATGATGAATAAAATTAAACTTGATCCCTGGACTTAGAGGCCAAATGAATGAGACATGAGAAGTTAGTCGGAACAATACGAGTCATATAATTTTCAAATACTATAGTATTAGAAAAAATGAAGCACGTCGGTAAATTTCCTCTCATGCGATTGACAACCATTTTAAATAGTTTAAAATTTTTTGAAGCGTCTTTGCTATTTGATTGACGGCTAATTGTCTCGAATATGTTCTACTATTTTATATGTGACAAAACGTACACGGTCAAGTTTACATAAACCCTTTTAACAAAAAAAAAAGAGATAAATCATTTTTAACTAAAGGTCGTTAAACTAAATAAACTAAAATATGCTAGGTAAAAATATCGAAACTCACGTCTTAGGATTCAAATCTTTCCCACTTCATTCTATGAAATGGTCGTAGCAACCTTCTCCTTAAGAGTTTTCAACATGTAGAAATTCATTTAAATTCTATATGTTTAGAATTTAAATATAATAATAATAATAAATAAATAAACAAATAAATAAATAAATAAAAACAAATAAATGTGAAATCATGCAAATGGTATATATATATATATGAAAAATTATACATCTAATAAAAAACCTCAACAGGTACATATTTTTTCTTCGAGGTTTGACTCACATGATTTTTATAATTAGAATTTGACACAATTTTTCTTTGAAAAATGAAACACCAAAAAAAAGAATTTTAAATTATTATATAGTTGATATGAGAAATATCAATAATGTTTAGATAAATCCAATTTGGTTCGAGTCCACATACATAAAAAAATTCAAACGAGGTTAAGAAAATCTCAAACAATTGATCGAAGATTGATCTATATCAAGTGACATAATAAAGTGAAAGTTTTTACTAAATAGCTATCCACTTCAACTATCATGATAGTTTTTATAATAAGTTGAATTGAAAAAAATATCCTATGGATGAAATATTCCTTAGACATTTTATATTAATGTTATGCTAATGCCTATGTGATTCAGTCATTGATAAGTACTCTATCCGTCCATATAGATTGTGAATTATTAAAAAAAAGATTTATATGAGTTTAATTGATTTACTAACATCATTTTGTAATTTGCATAGTTATAAAAATTGAATCGGATAAGATCGTTCCTGATCTGATCTACTTATTTGATGGTATATATTAACAAATTGAATCGATGTCCGATCGAATTGTGGATCCAATCCTCCTTATGGGTATCGGATATAAGCGGTCAACTTATTATCCACCAAAATTTATTGAAATTGTACTACATATATAATCTTAATTTAATTGCTAGATCCGCTTTTCTCTCTCATCCGCGCATAATATAAAGAAGATTCCACGGCGAAGACCAAACGGTCAAGCCGGGCTGGGGAGGGTTGCAGGAACAGCAGGCGTGAGTAGACATGGAGCTCACGATGGGTTCTCTCCCGGTGGCCAACGTTCAAGCTCTCGCGGCGGCGAGCCGTGACGTCCCGGAGAGGTACATCCGGCCGGAGGCCGGCGCACACCCCGTCGTCGCCGACTGCGGCGTCGACATCCCCGTCATCGACTTCTCCCGATTCCTCGACCCCGACTCCTCCCGAGACGAGTCCTCCAAGCTCCACCTGGCCTGCCAGAACTGGGGCTTCTTTCAGGTGGCATACATGTCTGTAGTGGAGTGAATCAGCTGCACAAACTCGCATCTAACATGGACACCATGGGTCGGATCTGTTGATCTCTTGCAGCTGATAAATCACACTGTTCCGAAGGAAGTGATTGAGAAGATGAAGCTTGACGTCCGGGAGTTCTTCCAGCTTCCTCTGGAAGAGAAGAGGCAACTGGCGCAGGTGACGGGCGATGTGCAAGGTTACGGCCAGTTGTTTGTTGTATCGAAAGATCAGAAGCTAGATTGGGCCGACGTGCTCTACCTTAACACTCAACCTGCTCCCGAAAGGTGTTTGAGGTTTTGGCCCACTCAACCCCTCACATTCAGGCAAGCATGCAGACGCACTGTTCCATAGAACAGGATCGAACACTTCTCTTCCTTGTATTTTCTTCTCCATTTGTTGTGAACAGATTCATCGATATCATCACTTCATGCATGCAATCGTTCTTCCCAGTTGCTTGTAGCTATTGCTGTACGTTGACTGTCGCAAGTAATCTCAGGGCTGCACTAGATAACTACTCTGCTGAGCTGAAGAACTTGGCAGATCGCTTGCTGGAGATAATGGCTAGGAACTTGGAACTCAACCCGGATGTGGTGACCGACAAGTTCAAGGTCGGCATTCAATCAATAAGGTTCAACTACTACCCTCCTTGCCCTCAAGCCGACAAGGTATTGGGGTTCTCCCAACACTCTGATGCTGATCTCATAACACTGGTTCTTCAAGTAAATCAAGTCCAAGGGCTGCAAATAAAGAGAAGCGGCGAGTGGTTCCCCGTTAAGCCTCTTCCCGGTGCTTTCATCGTTAACGTTGGTGATATATTTGAGGTAAATCCTCCTTTGAGTTCATCCTGTGCTCCTACTTCAGTTATTTTGCTTCGTATATGTAATCTCTTGCAAAAGATCTAATGGCCTCTTTTTGTTCTTTTTCATGCAGATCCTCAGCAATGGCAGATATAAAAGTATCGAGCACAGAGTTGTAGTGAACACAGAGAGGGAAAGACTGTCGATAGCAACATTCCACAGTCCCCAATCTCATGCCATGATAGGTCCCCTGCAGGAGCTGGTAAGAGGAAGTAGCGCAAGGTACAAGACTGTGAACCATGAAGATTTCATGAAGCTATTCTTCTCTTCAAAGCTTGATGGGAAGAGCTTCTTGGATCGTATGAGATACTAAGAGATGATTTTTCAGTGCAGCAAAGAACAGAGGTCTTCTTGCAAGAACAAAACGATTTCTAGACCACCTCTCTCTCTCTCTCTCTCTCTCTCTCTCTTTGTTAGGGTGACCTGTAATCCCAGTACTGTCACAATACTTGTTTTATGCACGCTAATGCAATGAAAAATGACATTTTTATGATAAGAAAGATCATGTCAACTCTGAGGTGAGACTCCAGTTTTGTTAAGAATTGATTCATAGTAGTTATCTAGATCTAGGTGGTTATCTAAATATTCATCATGATCTAGGTGGTTAGGGTGGTTTCAATAACTAATTCTATCATGGGTGATATGATAGAGAATGGTTGTTAGAGTGGTTGTTATCACGAGGTCCTATAAATAGGACCAGAGTTCATGAAGCAAGTAGATAGAGTGTGAGCTTTTGAAGAATATTTGTAAGTGTTCAATATCGTTCCTCCTGTTTTAATACTACGTCGGTTTTCTAGATTAAAGAGCATTCTCTCTTGAATCGTAGTATTCTGTTTGTTTATTGGTTCCTTGCTCCTCCAACCCCAACATTTGTGGTATCAGAGCCTTGTTTCAATCTAAACTGGGCATTATGACTTTTAATGATAATTCCATGTCTCAACCCCTTATTCCCATCTTCTCGGGGAAAAGCTATGAAATTTGGAGTATCAAAATGAAGACTCTATTTAAGTCTCAAGATCTTTGGGACTTAATAGAGAATGGATATGCAGATCCAGATGAGGAAACCAGGCTGAGGGAGAACAGAAAGAAGGACTCAAAGGCATTGTTATTCATTCAACAAGCTGTACATGAGACAATATTCTCAAGAATTGCAGCAAATGACAACCTCAAAGCAAGCTTGGTTGATACTTCAAAACGAATTTCAAGGCTCATCAAGGATGATTACGGTAAAGCTTCAAACCCTTCGTCGTGAGTTTGAAATTTTGTTTATGAAAAGCAATGAATCAGTGCAAGATTTTGTTTCTCGAGTGACTGAAATTATTGGTCAAATGAAAACTTATGGTGAACATCTTCATGATCATATAATTGTTATAAAAGTTTTGAGAAGTTTAACTCCGGAATTTGATCATGTTGTTGCCGCAATTGAGGAATCAAAAGATTTATCTACATATTCATTTGATGAACTAATGGGTTCCTTGCAAGCACATGAAGCAAGGTTGAACAGGTCATTTGAGAAAAATGAAGAAAAAGTATTTTAGATTAAGGGGGAGTCTTCTACTTCAAAAGAAGACAAAAATTCAGCAGGAAGATCTCGTGGCAAAGGAGGATTTCGTGGTAGAGGAAATGGAAGAGGAAGAGGACACTTTGATGGGCATAATGAACAAAAGCAATCAAATTATGATCAGAAAAACTACAAGAATAGAATTCAATGCCACTATTGTAAAAAGTTTGGTCACATGAAAGCGATTCTTTGGAAAAGAGAAAAGCAAGCAAGCTATGTGGAGGAAAATGAAGACAATAGTAAATTATTTATGACTCATTCACATGTTAATGATATCTCAAATGATATTTGGTTTTTGGATAGTGGATGTTCTAATCATATGTTAGGCATAAGATCAATATTTAGAGATATTGATGAAACTCACAAGTTGAATGTTAGACTTGGAGATAACAAGCAAATCCAAGTGGAAGGAAAATGAACAATTAAGGTGAAGACAAGTCAAGGGAAGGTAAAACACCTTGATAATGTTTTCTTTGTTCCTAGTTTATCACATAACTTGTCGAGTGTTGGACAACTTATAGATCATGGATATTCGGTTATATTTGATGATGGTTCATGCACTATTAAAGATAAAAAATCTGGTTAGATTATGGTAAAGGTTTGCATGACGCAAAATAAGATGTTTCCACTTGATGTTTCAAATATTGAAAAGCATGCTCTAGTTGCAACTCAAAGGGATGAGTCTAATTTGTGGCATTTAAGATATGGACACCTTAACATTAAGGGCTTAAGGCTGTTAAAGCAAAAAGGAATGGTTTTTTGGATTGCCTAAAATTAACACACTTGATGTATGTGAAGGATGCATTTATGGCAAACAAAGTAAAAAATCATTTTCTGTTGGAAAAGCATGGAGAGCATCTGATTATCTTGAATTAATTCATGCTGATTTATGTGGACCTATGAATACAAAATCGTTCGGTGGAAGTCGATATTTTCTACTATTTACTGATGATTATAGTCGTATGAGTTGGGTATATTTTCTAGAAATGAAATCTGAAACATTTGATAATTTTTAAAAATTCAAGGCACTTGTAGAAAGGCAAAGTGGTAGATGCATAAAGACACTTCGGACAGATAGAGGTGGTGAATCTCTATCTAATGAGTTTAATTCTTTTTGTGAAGAAAATGATATTCGTAGGGAATTGACAGCACCATATACACCGGAACAAAATGGTGTAGCTGAGCGTAAAAACCGAACAGTCGAAGAAATGGCAAGAAGTTTGCTTAAAGGAAAGCATCTTCCAAATCAGTTTTGGGCAGAAGCAGTTGCAACAGCAGTTTATTTGTTGAATATTTCACCAACAAAAGCTGTTATGAATCGAACTCCTTTTGAGACTTGGTATGGTATAAAACCAAGTGTAAACCATCTAAGAATTTTTGGTAGTATTGCTTATGCTTTGGTGAATTCACAAAATCACCACAAGCTTGATGAAAAATCTGAAAAATGCATTTTCATTGGTTATTCCTCACAATCCAAAGCATATCGATTATATAATCTTGTTAGTGGCAAAGTTATTATTAACAGAAATGTTGTGTTTGATGAAAGGGCAAGTTGGAATTGGGAGTCAAAAGAAGATGAAACACAAACTCAGATTCCGATAGAAGTAGACACTCCACGGAATCAAGTAACAGATCCTGCTCCAACAAATTCATCGTTAGCCTCACATAGTAGCAGTTCAAATTCTGATTCCTCAGATGAATCTCCTCCAGGAAAGTTTAGATCACTAACAGAAATTTATGATTCAACATTTGCTTTATTTATTTCAGATCCTATAACTTTTGAGGAAGCAGTTGAAAAAGAGGAATGGAGAAAAGCAATGAAGGAGGAAATCAACTCAATTGAGAAGAATAAAACCTGGGAGCTAATGAATCTACCGAAGGAAAAGAAAGCTATTGGATTGGAATGGGCTTACAAAACCAAATATAATGCAGATAGAAGTATCCAAAAGCATAAAGCTCGGTTTGTAGCGAAAGGATATTCACAGCAACAAGGTATTGACTTTGATGATACTTTTTCTCCAGTTGCTAGATTTGAAACCGTGAGAACCTTCTTGGCTTTAGCTGCTCACTTGGGTTGGCCTGTTTATCAATTTGATGTGAAATCTACGTTTTTAAATGGAGATTTACATAAAGAAGTTTTTGTTACTCAACCTGAAGGTTTTTTTTATTAAAGGACATGAAGAAAAAGTGTATAAGCTAAAGAAAGCTCTTTATGGGCTTAAACAAGCTCCAAGGGTATGGTACAGTAAGATTGATTTTTATTTTCATCAAAATGGATTTAAGAGAAGCAATAATGAACCTACTCTTTATCTAAAGAAAGAAGGTGAACATAATATTCTAATGGTTTGCCTTTATGTTGATGATATTATATATATGGGTTCATCTGACTCTTCTGTGGCAGAATTTAAAAAATTTATGATGAACAAGTTTGAAATGTCAGATCTAGGTTTACTGCACTATTTTCTTGGGTTGGAAGTAAAGCAAGAATCAGATGAAATTTTTATTTCACAAAGGAAATATGTAATGGATCTACTCAAAAAATTTAACATGCTCAATTGCAAAGTTGCAGCAACACCTATGAATGTGAATGAGAAACTAAAACTAGAAGATGGTACATCCTTGACAAATGCAAGATACTACAGAAATTTGGTCGGAGGTTTGATTTATCTAACTCACACTCGACCAGATATTACCTTTTCTGTTGGTGTAGTATCCAGGTTTATGCATAGCCCCAGCAAACATCATCTCGGAGCTGTTAAAAGAATTTTGCGTTATATTACGGGAACTACCGATTGTGGTATTTGGTATTCTCATAATTCTAAATGTAAATTATTTGGATTCACTGATAGTGATTGGGCAGGAGATTTGGATGATAGAAAAAGTATTTCGGGTAATATTTTTAGCCTTGGATCAGGAGTTATATCTTGGAGTTCAAAGAAGCAAGCAACAACTGCATTATCAACATCGGAAGCAGAATATGTAGCTGCAACATCAGTAGCATGTCAAGCAATATGGCTTAGAATACTTCTTAAAGATCTTCATCAAGAACAAATGGAAGCAACAGAAGTATTTTGTGACAATAAAGCTACAATTGCAATGACAAAAAATCCAACATTTCATAGAAGAACTAAGCATATAGAGATCCGCTATCATTTCATCCGGGATCTTGTAGCAAGTGGAGCCATAGCAATGAAGTATTGTGGCACAGATGAACAAGTTACGGATATACTCACCAAGTCGCTTCCAGTTCAAAAACATATCTATTTTATGTCTCAAATTGGTGTATGTAACTATGAATCAAGGGGGAGTGTTAAGAATTGATTCATAGTAGTTATCTAGATCTAGGTGGTTATCTAAATATTCATCATGATCTAGGTGGTTAGGGTGGTTTCAATAACTAACTCTATCATGGGTGATATGATAGAGAATGATTATTAGAGTGGTTGTTATCACGAGATCCTATAAATAGGATCAGAGTTCATGAAGCAAGTAGATAGAGTGTGAGCTTTTGGAGAATATTTGTAACTGTTCAATATCGTTCCTCCTGTTTTAATACTACGTTGATTTTCTAGATTAAAGAGTATTCTCTCTTGAATCGTAGTATTCTGTTGTTTGTTTATTGATTCCTTGCTCCTCCAACTCCAATAAGTTTCACTACAATCAGCAGTTCAAGTTTGTACTGCAAAAGACAGCAAAAGCACCACACAGTCTCAAATACACAGTCTCAACTGGTTAAGTATCTTCCTACAAGTTTTATGTGATTGCTTTATCAAGAGGTGGAAAACATCTATGCTGACTTCGGTCATTTATTATCATTTGGAGTGCATATATAGAGATGAATGATTGTGCTCAATCTGAAATTTTCTGGATAGCAATAACCAAAAGTATACCAACTGCCAGAAGGAGACCTTTTAATGAAAGTTCTTCTCTTGCTGTCCACCAGTCAAAAGGAGAAATGATATATCTCAGAGATCCTTCATCACCACTTAGTGGAGTCCAAGCATCTATGTCAAACATTAATGTTGGGTTAGAATTGAAAGGAAACCTGATTCTGAAACTTATAGTGATATTATTGCTATTAGGATTTGTTAGTGTAAACAACTTTATGCCGTGACCTCGGGGCCATCACGGTTGGGTTTGGACCGAATGTGGAGGAGATCTCCAGGTTGCGTCCTTAGAGTATGAGGCGACGACGAGGGCTCCTCTGGCGGTCATGTCTTGCTTTTGTTCCTACACAAAGATCGGGTCGGGAAGAACTCCGCCCGACCCGTCCGACGATTAAGTCAGCAAAGATAGTCTTTTTAGGGTGTATGTTGGTTGAGAAGAAGAGAAGACCTCCCTTCCTATGCTCATCTGTCTGGGTTTATATGGACCAAGTTGTCTATTCTTTGATGTGCTTGTGGCGTTGTGCCTCTAATTGCGTCTGACATCACGCCGAGGACCTGACCCCAGCGGGATGGTGACGTGTCTCGGTGACCGTGCGGCCTGCGAGAGGCAGGCGACGTCATATCTGTTGATCAACCCTGACTACAGTTGGCTGTGGGCGGGACAGGGGATGCCATTCGGATCCAAGCGATGTGAGCTTACGTCACATCCCATTTATTACCCACATCAGAATTCATCAAATTATCCAAGATAATTGATTTAGAATGTTTGAATCTAAGATGACAGTGGACTCATCTCTCTCTTATAAATTCATCCAAATATTCTCTCGTTTCTAATGTATAATTGAATCAAGACACTCTCTCTCTCTCTCTCTCTCTCTCTCTCTATATATATATATATATATATATATATATATATATATATATATATATATATATTCATGCATGCTTGACAGCAAGACATAGCCCCTGTCAAAAGGAACAGTGGGATGGCAGGTTCACAGCAGCTGACCGCCGTGCTCAAGACAAGACATCATTGAGAAGCTTGTACCTGCGGCCTGAAGGCTTGGAGGAAGATGCACTGCTGCCTCCGGTCGTGCCTCGGCTGCCTCTTTCCTCTCGACCGCCGGTGTGCCTATCGCGTGTTTGTCCCCGGTTCTGCGCACTTCGCTTATGAACCAGTTGCAGACCACTGCAGTTTCTGAAGGCTTCTCTCCTGGGTGGAGTTAGTGCAGTAGAGCGAGAGATTGAGGGAGATAGAGAGAGGTAGAGAGAGGTGGAGAACGTCGGGAAATATGTGCACTCGGAGAAACGAATTCGAGTCAATATACGGTCATAGACTGCGTTGAGTATTTGATAAATAATAGATAAAAATTATATTTTAAATATATATCATAAGTATTATTTAATAAAATTATATTATACTATATTTCAAAAGTTCATAAAATATTATATGATAAATTTACTCTTTTTAATATTTATTAAAAGTAAATATTTTTATTTAAATTAATAAATATATATAATAGATAAATGTACGTATGTAATCTCACAAAAAAATTATTGTATAATCTAGATATATAATAAATAAATAATATTAAAAAAATAAGTTTCTATTTATAGCGACAATCTTATAATTTTAAAGCATATTATAGGATATTTTAAATTTTTTTAAAAAAATTATTAACATCCTATAAATGTTAAAATGCTAATGCATTTCAACATTCATAACGCATGCTAAACGTGTTCGAAAAAAAAATTATCAATTATCAATTTAGTCAAAGACATGTATGAATTTAACGTAACAAGTCTTTATCCTATATATGATATATTAGTATATGAAAATAGTTTAACCTAACCAAGCAATCTTGTTTATTTAAATTATTCCGAGAAAAGATGGAATTAAATAATATTCGAGTTCAAATTATATAGCCAAAATATGCGAGTTCATTAGAAGGAGGAAAGTGAGAGGGAAAACATGGGAAAAGAATGCAGTGAATAAAGAGAGAGGAAATGGACGGTGGTGGTTAACGGTGTGAGGTAGCATGCAAAGGCAACCCCAGATTGGGTCCATTGACCCAGCGGAGCCAACGCAGCACAGGGCGTCCCACCCGGGCCGCACCCGACCCCACATCTCTGACGCCCACTTGTCACCAACGACTACAGCCCGCCTCCACTCGCCTCCCCCATCCACATCCAACCAACACCTCTACTATAAACCAGGGAACAACTCAATTACACCACTAAGAACATGAGGATTATAGAGGGAGAGGTGAGAGACCATTTGAGCTTAGTCTTACACCATACAAACTTTTACTAGCCAACCCCAGCGTCAATCTCAACCACTACAAAGCTCCACCCGTACCTGCCCTTCTCGTCGCTCCCTTGTCCCTCTTTTGCAATGGCTATGGTGATGGACCAACAACAACCAGAGCAGCAGCAGGCTTACAAGCACTACTGCCGGATCTGCAAGAAGGGCTTCGGCTGCGGCCGCGCCCTCGGTGGTCACATGCGCGCCCACGGCATCATCGATGACTCGGTGGGCGGCCAGGCCGATGTAGATGATGATACCTCCGGCTTTGGCGCCTCCGAGTGGGACGACAAGCTGAACAACCCGGCGGCCGCAGGCACCAAGCGGATGTACGCGCTCCGCACCAACCCCAACCGCCTCAAGAGCTGCCGCATATGTGAGAACTGCGGCAAGGAGTTCCTGTCCTGGAAGTCCTTCCTTGAGCACGGCAAGTGCAGCTCCGAGGAGGAGGGAGATGACTGGTTCCCCTCGTCGCCTAGGTCTGAGGCCGAGGACGATCTCGCGGGGCGGAAGGGATGCGCCGGTTGGTCCAAGGGCAAGCGGTCTCGGCGCACGAAGGTGGTCTTGAGCGAAGAGGAAGATCTCGCTAACTGCTTGGTGATGCTGTCCGCGGCCCGCGTGGAGCCGGTGGTCATTATCGAGACCGAGGAGTCGTGTGCGTCGGCGAGCAAGGAGGATGACCGGCGGCAGCAAACGATGACGATCGCCGCGACCGCGGAGACGCCTAAGGCTCCTGCACTTGCACCACCGGCTCTGCCGAGCGTGCCCCGGGGGATGTTCGAGTGCAAGGCTTGTAAGAAGGTCTTCACCTCGCACCAGGCATTGGGCGGCCACAGGGCCAGCCACAAGAAGGTCAAAGGCTGCTTCGCCGCCAAGCTCGAAGCCCTCGATGAGGCCCTGCCCTACGAAGAGGTCATCACGCATGAGAAGAAGGCCAGCCAAATGGCCGCCGCGTCGATGTCGATGGCGATCGTGCCGTATGAGAACTCGGCTCCCTTGGCCATTGCACCGCTCAAGAAGAAGCCGAAGTTGCACGAGTGCTCGATATGCCACCGCGTGTTCACCTCGGGACAGGCATTGGGCGGGCACAAGCGATGCCACTGGATCACGTCGAACTCGCCGGAGCCCAGCGTGAAGCTCCAGCCCGTGACAGACCACGCGAACCTTCACCACCAGCTAACTCTCAGACCAATGTTCGATACTTCCAACTCCGAGCCTCTCGATCTCAACATGCCCGCGCCCGTCGACGACGTCGCTGGCGTGCGGAGGGATATCGGCAGTTCACTGCGGCTCGAAATGCCTGCGGCAATCTACCTACGGTCATGGATCGATCGTGGCGACACGAACAAAAACAGAGCCGCTACCAGCAATGGCAAGAACAATGATGACAATCACATTCACAGCAAGGACAACAACACCGAGATGTCTAGTCTCAATGTGGATGATGAAGCGGACAGTAAGGTAAAGCTAGCGCTGAGTGACCTTAAGGACATCAACATGGGAGGGGAAAGCTCTCCTTGGTTGCAGGTGGGAATCGGCTCGTCAGCCAACGAGGGCAGCGAGGCATGAGGAGATTCTTCCACTGTTCGACACCACAGAAACAGAAGAGAAGGAAGAACTTCGCACCGTATGTTGTATTAGAAGAGTGTAATTACAAGAACAATTCTTTTTCCTCTGGTGGGAAATGCCTTCCCCAGTTTCCCTCAGGACAAGAAAACAACAACACTTGTTCCTTTTCAATTTTCATTTTTGTTTAAAGACCATGTAACTCCCTTCTCTCTCTCTCTCTCTCTCTCTCTCTCTCTCTCTCTCTCTCTCTCTCTCTCTCTCTTTTCTTCAGTGTCTGTTGAGATCTGATGATTGGGTACTGAAACACTTTTTCTAATAAAGAGGGGATGCTTTTGATCCAATTGAAATAGTGGAGAAGAAGGTGTACTTTTCTGCTTCTTACTTTTGATTGTGTTACTTGCTCTTCCAGTATTTGTCATGTTAGACAAGAAATCTAATCCGAATCTCGTCTTCGCCACTAACCCTTTACACCCAAATAAAAAGACTCAGTTATTCAAATCAATCACACTCTTCTTAGTCCACGAGGACCCAACACATTCATGCTTCCGTATCCCCCCTGTGTCGCTAGACAACAGTGAATCTGGTGTGCGCAATGCTGTGCACTTGCTTCGACTTCAGCGATCATTTACTTTTGCAATCGATAGCAGATCTCTTGCAGGTTTTTTTTCTCTTCTTTTACTCACTTTTTTCACTAGTCCTTCCGATCACATGTTGCTGCACCGGCACTCTTGGCAAATCTTTGTAAAAGCTGCTTCAGATGCAGCAGTTTAATTTCTGAGTCATGAACGATGAACCAAGCTCCGCTGCAAACTAAGGTACAAGCATGTTATGATGCTCTTATGCACAGGATGATGATGAACAAGCACCACCAACAGTTCAACAGATACGACATGCGATGTGTCATGGCGACGGGGTCATGCCAAATCTGTAGGTGATGAAGGTGAAGGAGGAGGAGGAGAGAGCTAAAATGCCGCTCGGCCATCTGATAGGTGAAGTTAATGGGAAGGCAGTCGGGCAACGCATGTGGGATGGGCGCCTTTCGCGTTGGCCTATTCTCCCTCACTACCTCTTCTTTTTACCGTCTTTTGGCCAATGCATTCACGATAACACGTGGTTGGAGACTCACTTCATGCTTCGTTTCCTCCACCAATCCTTCCCCAAATGAAGCAAATCATCCACCTGCTTCGTTTAGGAACTGCAAACATCTAACTTGAATAGGTTGCTTTGGTGAGTGATCACAGTAAAACAGCAAGAAAGGTCTGAGTCGTGTAGCTTTTTTATGGTGCAAAGATGGCCATGGCATTTGCTCCATGCTGAAGCAAGTAATAAAGTAGAAAACACCGCTGCAAATCTTGGTCAGGTGCATAAAATGCTCATCTGAAGTAAGTCGCTGTCTTCTATCCCACTTGCAGATCAATTGATATGTCCACCACACACTTTGACATTGCACAACACGAAGTATGGCATTAGATTTGAAGCCAGATGCGATCAGCAAGATGCATTTGACTTTGAAGACTGATAAAATATGGCATCAGTTAGAAAAATCGAAGTCAACTCCAAGAGTTAAGGCTGATCTCACATTCGATCTGCAAGATTAACACGACATAACCTATCAAATCTGCAATCTTCGAGCCATCTGCTTACTCTAAACTGGATAATATAATACGAAACTGAAAACGTTGGCAATCGGTCGGTAGTCTTATACCGGTGGATGCATACTGGTCATTCAATCAAGGGTTATTTGCATTGGTATAAAACATCGGACGATGCCAAATTTCTTGCCTATAACATGGGTTAATAATATTTCTGGAAATTTTCCTTGATCGTTGAAGAACTTGGATGGAGAAGAGTGGGGTAGGGGACAGATAACGTCTGCCTTCGTTCACGGTAGTAGGCAGGCAGTATAGTAATCTCTATGGGGAAAAGAAGAAGAGGAGATGAGTGAGGTGCAGAAAGAGGAGGGCAGAGGGATTCCTTTTGCCCCCATGATTAAGGACAAGACCAAGAACCGAAGAACCTCCTTAATTTGTGTGACAGAATCTTTCCCTTTTCCCCCATCAGTTGGTGATGGCCAACTCAAACAGCCAAACTTCTCTTGTTGGGATTAATGTTACGAAATAAAAGGCTCTAAACATTGGAGAAAGAAGACCAATATGGCAACCATCAAAATTTAGTGCAACCAATTTGCTGACTCTATAGCACGCACACTCGAGATATAATATACATGATTTGCGTACGTAGTGAAGTATAATTCTCATTCATACATGGATTCCACAAGGGGGTGTAGAATAGCCAGTGGCTGCGCACTCCTCGATGCCACCCGCACAGAAAAAGAAGGAAGGGTGGGGGTGGAGAGAGAGAGAGAGAGAGAGAGAGAGAGAGAGAGATCACAGCGTTGCAGACTTCCGTGCCCCTTGCCGAGGACTACAGTACTCGTCTCTCGACTTCAACAACTCCACTTGACTGCTGCTGCAGCTCCTCCTGTTGTTCTCCAGCCAACACTCCCTGTCGACTTATGCAGAACCAAGGAATGGAGATGGAAGACGAACAAGCCGAAGAGGAACGAGAGAGAGAGAGAGGCACAATACGTTGCAATCAGAACTGTAAGCAAGCATAATGTACTGTCACGAAATTGGTAACGCCAAAAGCATTCTCATGTTCGATACTGCTGGTCATGTTTATAGTACCGTAAGGACTCGATATAAGTATGAAGTACTTACTGTGACGGAATTGGTAAGACCAAAATCATTCACAAGTCTGATATGAAGAGAGCGATAAAGATGCATGATTGGGGAATAAGTGTTTCCAAAATAAATTTAATGCTTTCCATTGAGTTTTATGCTTAATCGATGCTTGTTTCTTTCATCTCTTAGATTAATACTTGATGCCCCTCTCCAATCTCTTCTTCATGTTAGGCCGTGCGTATCTTTTGGTAGAGGAATACTTGTCGTATACTCTTATTACGTTTCCTGGCGACTGCTTCCTGTACTCTCTCACGCTATAATATCAGAAGGAAAAGCTTCACGCCTCGAGACACATCTCTTTCCACTACTGCCATACTATTCCTTTCTTCTCTCTTCCTTCACTCTTTTGCGCTTCGTATGGAGAAGCACAGGTGTAGTATCTGCTTTCGCCGCTTCTCCAGCGGCCGGGCTCTCGGCGGCCACATGCGCCGTCACGTGACTGCCGCCGCCACCCTTCCAACCAAGCTCCTTGGCCACCACTCCTCCGCCGTCTCCGCGGCCTTACCCCCCTGTGCCGGCGTGGTGGAGGAAGCAGTGGAGGAGGAGGAGGAAGAAGAGCTCACCAAGGAAGCTTCCTATGGCCTTAGGGAGAACCCACGGAAGAGCTTCCGCCTCGTGGACCCGGAGTTCTCCTCCGCCTTCGCCGCCATCGAGCCCGCCGGTTCCTCCTCCGTCGTCGTCCAGGGCGGTGAGAGCGAGACAGAGTCCCTGTGCGCTGCAGCCACCAACCATCGCCGACTTTCCAAACGGCCGCGCCATCGATCCCACGCGCCTACCTCCGATCCGGAGAGTTCCGACGTCACGACGGAGGAGGACGTCGCCCTCTGCCTCATGATGCTCTCCCGAGACTCCTGGACCGCCGGTAAGGCATCGCTGCTGTTCGACGGGAACGATGAGGAGATAAACGGCCGTCGAATCGCCGCCCGTTCACGTCCACCGCGGAGGGGGCGGAGCAAGCACCAGTGCGGGACGTGCAAGAAGGCGTTTCGGTCGTACCAAGCTCTGGGCGGCCACCTAGCGAGCCACCGAAGGCCCACTGCGTGTATCCCCCCTGTCCGATCGCGTACCGACGGGGACGACGATTCCCTGGCCAGTATCGACGCCAAAGTGCACGAATGCCCTTTCTGCTTCAGAGTCTTCCCCTCCGGCCAGGCTCTCGGCGGCCACAAGCGGTCGCACTTAACATCTTCCACCGCCAACACTACCGTCACTTCACCGGCATCAGTGCCTCCGTTGTCGTGCTCGACACCAACCAAATCAACAGCCGGCGGCAAGTCCGGCGACGGCATCGGCTTGATCGATCTCAACCTGCCTGCGCCACTGGATGATGACACGGCTCTCTCTGCCGTCTCCGACTTTGAGTTCATTCCCAACCGCACAGTGAACTGAGCGATTCTGAGTCCTTCAACCACTGGATCTGTACATGAAGCAAGTTGAGGTATGAATTGTAGCTAAGCAAACAAAAGCAACTCTGAGCAAGCTTTAGAGCTTCAATTCTCCATTTCTTCGGTGATTCGATTTGTATGTATAGCTTCCCGTGGCATGGATGATTGATCTCATAGCACTCTTGAACATTTAATTTACTGCTCTTATTCTCTTGTCCCAATTTAATTTGCTGTTCTCCAGCTGTTCTTGCCGGTGAACATCAACTTCCAAAACATTAGTAGCGCTTGATAAGACTAAAGATAGCACAGCAGAGCTGGAGTTGCTGCTGCTGTTGTCGTTTTCTTCTTCCTCTGCAACTCACCGCCTGCAAAGCCCTCTTGCTACCTGCAGTACTTGTCTCTTCTCCCCATCTCTCCTTCCCTCTCTCTTCCAAATTTTGTAAGCTTCCCCCCGGGTTGAGCTGCTCAGTCCCCGCTTCTTTTGGACGCTTGCGGCCCGTCAGTGATGTACTTCGACGCTCATCCACGTCTCCCACTCCGGCCGCTCGTTTGCCATGCGGTGAGCGTCGCTGTCGTTGCCTGCTCCATCGGCGTTCCCTTGTCACCTCTGCAGTACGCTCGCATTAATATGTCCAGCTCAAACATTACGAGTATTAGATTCAAACTCTTAAGCTTGTAGATACGAATCATGAAAGAACAGCATTTCGCCGGAAGGACCAATCTATGATATTATTGCCAGATTGCGTAAAATTGCGTGCAACAGGTTGTACAAAAATAAAGCTAAAAGAATTAGACTATTGGATGTGTTAAGTGGCTCTCTTTGGAATCATCCATCTCGATCGATCCTTCGACGCCAATCTTATCCTCTGTTTGATGGAGCTCAAGCACAAGAGGAGTGACAGACCCCGTGAGAAGATGTGAGAGAGGAATATTTATCTCTAATCTTAATTTGTGTTTCAATTTTAAGCACATTGGCAAGTTTAGTTGCAGGTAATTATCCCCATTAATCGACAGCCAAATAAAGAACGATACCGACCGGGAGAGAGCGGGGCGGTGGCGACGTGGACCCGACGCCGAGACGCCGCGGTGGTAGTGGCTTTCACGTGCTCTTGCTGGTGGTACGTCTGATCCACATTGGACTGCCGAGATGGTGGGAATGCAGATGTTGCCCTCTCCGATTGGCGCTTCATAACCGGAGTTACCATTGAGAAATAGGTCTCCGCTCCACTGTGGGACCCGAGTTAGGGGTGTGGCGCCACTGTTCATTCCATTCGCAAGGTGGATAGTTGAGTCGAACGAGTCGTAGACGAAAGCTCAACTTTATCTTGTCATGGAATCTCGGGCTTGCTGTTGCCATGCTTATCATCATCGGTCACCACCCATTTCGTGAAACTGGTACTCAGGTGGATTAAATCAGCCTCCAAAAATACATGTAGAAAACTGAATTAAATGTTCTCAGAGAATTGCAACGTCAAATTTGCTGAAATATCGAGCCGATGAGAAATAAGTACAGAAGAAATTAGTATAGTCGAGATGAAGATACAAAGGTGGATGTGCAGCAAGATAGTATGAAAATATTTCAAGGTCTAAAGATGATATGATCACATGAGTTAATCGATTAAGATTAACAAAGGAACATAAAGGAAGCCTAAAATGATTTTTTAGAATCGCTTAAAAGTTGGTTTCATACTTTTGATTCAACAAAAAGATAATAAATTTATTAAGAATGGATTTAAATAACTGTTATTGAGAATAGATCTAAGGAACAATCTTTATCTCCTATTTCCAAAAGTAAAGTTGTTCATTTTCATCTCTGGGAGAACAGATCATAAGCGGAGGCTATTAAACTCCATCTAGAAATCTCTGGAGAAGAATCCACAAATACACAGTATTTGTAGCATCGAACAAACACGATGATCTCATCACATCTTGCATGGGTTTTATTAACAAAGGCAAGCGGTGGTGTCAATCTTTGAATGAATTCTTTGATCAGGCATTAAAAGAAAATTGATAAATACATATTTGTACCTTGGGGAAGAAAGCCTTCCACATGGAGGTAGCTGACACCGAGTAGCTGTTAAAAAGGAAGGCTGTCTTGTGTTGTGATGAAGCATCTTTCAGTCTTTCGGATATGAAATGAAAGGAATTTGTTCAGGTAAAGTTCCAACCATGATTGGAAACCTCAAGTGGGTTGCAAGTTTCATTCATCTTCTCGTGTCAAGTCTTTACTGAAATCACTAAAACAGACAGCAAAGGTGCAGAGAAAAGGTTGCAGAATCTTTTATTTTTGAGGGCATAAACACATTTACTTGGCCAAGTTGGTTTGCTGGAACACTATAAATATTCAAAAAGGTGACAAGACACGAGCAATTAAGCCTGCAACAGATTTATACACTTCCTGATGATATCAACATTCAATCAATCAGTTTTCAGTAGTGATTTCTGCATCAACATCACTTATCACATGACAGCAATCAATAGCTTTAAAGATATCTGCACATCACAGTAGTAGTGTGCCAGTTGGAAAGAAAACGTTATAGCCTCAGTCATGAACTTGCAAGGAAGCATAGTTATGATTCACTGAGAGCTCAAGTACAAAAAGAAAACTGCAAGAGACTCATATTTTCGTTTTTTTCTTAAGAAAAGAAGTAAAACATGGGATGAAGATAATAAAGTCAATCAAACAGTGTCAGCAATGACCGACCCAAACAAGCACACACGACACGGGAGATATGCAGAAAACCTAATATAACCTTTTGTTAACTGCAGAGAATCTGAAAAATGGATCAGCATGTAGACCAATATGGGAGTTATGCTGTCACTTAGCACCTACATAACTTTATAAATTATTATACATATCATCCGTATATTAGAAAAAATGATGAATAATTGTGAATGTCTGAAAATAAACCAAATATTTGCAACCATACACTGCAGTATCTTGATCTCCAGCAAACTAGAGCTGGTTTATGTAGCATCATGCCTGATTGCTGCATTTAACCATGTTAGCTGGATCACCAGAATAATGATCAAAAGGGCATTAACCCGAGTTTTCAAAAGCCAACAAATGCTACCAACCTCCACAGATATGTATACAGTCATTTATGTTTGGGTTATATGAGAATTTTTTAGCAGTGTTCAATTTGAACCGAGTCACTGGAGCTTCATTCACTAGTAACTTCAATCAATAAGTTAAATACCTTCAAGATTCATAGAACCATCAGAATCATTACAACAACATAAAGAAAATTATGCTCAGTTTTGAGTCCGTTGTTTGACCAAAAACATTGACAGTGGTGTTTGCTAATTTTGTACTAAAGATATAGAAATATAAGAAATAGTGTCACTCGTCAAAGCAATCTCTGTATGGACCTATCCAAACTATATCTCTAGAAGATAAATAAAATCACAAGTACATATTTCCAAAGATGAGCTACCATCTTTATATGTCCCAAACAGTAAACCTTTATTATGTTCAGGAAATTGAAACAGTAAACCTTTATATGGAGACACAGACCCATTAAGTAATCAAGTTCCTTTCCTCGGATAAATATCATAAACTAACATTAATTTCTGTTTCATATCCACTTAAAAATCACTAAAAATGATTCATAGCCGGTCACTCTCTCAACTATGGATAAAATAGAATAGAAAGACATGGGCCATATTGCATGACAAATATGTGCTTGTGCAGCAGTTAGTGCTGCCATGCTAATGGCACATAGGAACAGGCTGGTGAAATGCAAAAGCAATCCATAAACAAAACCATACTTGAATTTGTGGTCCAGAGACAACTTCTCGCAAAGAATACCTACCTACAAGTGTGCACATTGTTAGGAATTAATGGAACGCTATATCCTTGTTCTTATTTTCTCAGTTATTTAGCATAGAGATGTCTACTTCTATCCTAGGAAAAGAGGAAGCACTATACAAGGACTGAAGGTTCGAGCTAGATACAGTAATCATTTCTGTACGACTAGCATTGTGTTGTGAGGGATTAGTAAAAGGTCCTATATGGTCAAAGATGTCCAAAACTTAAGCAATGAGGATCAATATTTTGGATAAGGAACGCTTTGGTTGAGTCTGCAAGTCATTTCCACCGTCTAAAACATTTCAAATTCACTTCTTCCAGCTCAGTTATTCTTCTATCTTCACTTTTGCTCCCGAGACATTCACAGTACCACATATCATAATAACGAAAGATAATCACAACAACCATCTGCTCTGATACAAAGATATCGTCAGATGGTTTCCACTAAGAATTGAAAATTTAGATGACAATGGAAATTTTGTTCTGACACATTTCATGCCATGCCATTTTGGTGCCAAGGTCTACTAGGCTATTTTTTGGACCTTTCCAGCTGGCACAAAGAGCATGCCAGCATATTATGCCATATCATGCAGACCAACAAGCTGAAACCCCCACGCTACCATATTTCAAATCCTGATTTACTTGAAAATTCAGAAAGGTCTCTGTGTGCACTGCCAATGAAGCTTGTTTATCCACTCAGCTAAATGTAATGAACCTTTAGACCAATGCTACATACTAAATTTTTAGTTTTGATTGTTTGGACTGATGACACCAACAAATGTGATTGAGTATTCTCTGTGGCCCTGGTTAAGTAATTTTATGCATAGCTCCTTCTCTATCTGAGCTAAAGCATCATTTTAGCCAGATGGGGAAATACCAAGTGATAATCAAGATATGTAGTTAATGATTCATCGCAGCTTATACTCATGCAAGATGAAGTATTCTTTCGAGAAATTCTTGTTTGAGTTATTGGCCAGATGGAATGTGTAGCTTTGCTAAACCAACTGATCTAGCAATCTTCTTCAATCTTGAACACACCAAGTTAAACTCATCTATGTGTATGTCACCCATCCATGTTGAAGTATACTATGAAGAAATTTTAAAGAATTATTTGATTTATTAGTAGACCAAACGAGATGCACACTTAACATTGTTAAAACCAATTGATTCAGAAAGTATTTTAATGTTGGAAACATTAAGTAAAACTCATCTTTGTGCAGGTATTGAATCCATACAGAGACTGGAATGAGTCCAACGCATATTGACCCATTTTAGACAAAGTAGAAAAAGTTGCAAGTGATGTATCAAAAGCAACAAGAACTTCTTTCAAGCTATTGATAAGCAGGAAATTAAAGCATTAATAGAAGATAAGCATAAAAGAGAAGGATGCAGGAATGACATTGGAGACTTCAACAGCAATCAAATACTACTTTGGTCTCAGGCAAGTTTTTAAACTTACAGTAGAATAATTACTGTCAAAGGAGTGAGTTTAAATTGAAAAAAAACGAAAACTCATATTAACATGCAAAGTCGAACTGATGTTTATAACCATACACAGTAATTTTGACAATTAATATGGTACAACCGATTAGCTTTCAAAGATTTCCTTTACTGTTACTATCAGAAGTATAAAACACAAGCAATTCTATCATTTTTAAAATATTTATAATGTCCATAGCAACTAGAGGAGTTAAATAATTGAAACGTTCTCAGAGAAAAATGTGACAATTCAGTGGGCATTGGCAAATGGTATAGTAATTGAAGCGAGCAAGATATTTTAGAGAAAAAACATTCTGAAATAATCTTAAGCCTTACAAATGCAGCAGTTTCATACGATGCTGCAAACTGAAGTATGGATTGTCTTTGTAAAGCTATGACACAAACACTTAAGCAAGTCCATTTGACATCAAGTGTTGTACATACTCATTCCCTCACTCGTTTTATATCTTCACTCAACAAATAGAAATAAACCCAATGGTTGATCATCATTACGTGAGATGTTTGAGAAGATTTGTTTTAACATACCCGAATGACCTTTTCGTTCAACCCAAAAAAATAGCTTCGTTGACGCAAAAGCTCGAACAACCTCCGGACATGAACAGCAGTTAGGAAACCTCTAAAATCATACATTGATGAGATAAAATACCTATCCCATGGCGTACTTGAGCGAGTCACCTGCACCCTGGAAGAAGCAATAAGAAAGAGCGAAGTCTGCAATGAAAATTCCAACAAGGGAGATGACCACGGCCGACGTCGTGGACTCGCCAACCCCCTTGGCCCCGCCATGAGTCGTGACCCCCCAGGCGCAGCTGATGATCGCAATAATGGCCCCAAACACCTGCGACTTGATCATGGCGCTAATGATGTCCCAGGGGCGCAGCGCCCTCCTGGCGGACTCGAGGATGATGTTGATGCTGACGCCGAAGACAGCGTCAGCAAGGAAGGCGCTGGAGGCGAGGCCCACGGCGAAGCAGAGGAGGGTGAGTACGGGGAGGGCGAGGCAGCAAGCGATGACGCGGGGGGTGACAAGGTAGTCAACGGGATGGGCGCCGAGAACGCGGAGGGTGTCGGTCTGCTCGGAGACCTGCATGGTGCCTAGCTCGGCGGCGAAGGCAGAACCGACGCGGCCAGCGGTAACGACGGAGGTGACAACAGGGGAGAGCTCGCGGGAGAGGGCGAGGGCGAGGACGCCGCCGACGGAGCGGTGGAGGCCAAGGCGGGTGAACTCGCGGACGAACTGGATGGTGAAAGCCATGCCGACGAAGGCGGCGGTGAGGAGGCAGACGCCTGTGGAGCGGGGTCCGACCCTCTCCAGCTGCTGCAAGGTGTTCCGTCGGTGTATGCGCCCGGCGAGGGCACGATGGGCCACCTGCCCGGCAAGAATCAGGGCAGAGAGGCCGCGCCAGAGAGGCCGGGGCGGTGTCCACGAGGAGAACAAAGGAGCAGGTGCGGGTGCGGGTGCAGGCGTGGCCTCAGGTGCGGGTTCGGGGGCGTTGTTGGTGATGCCATGGGAGAGGGAGAGGCGGACAGTGCGGCGGAGGATCAGCGTCCGCCGGGGTATAACTCTGGGGATGATTTGGGGGTTATTAGGGCTTAGAAGTGGGAAGGAGGAAGAAGGCACGGGGCGGAGGAAGAAGACGGAGATCGCCTCCATGAGAGTTAGGGGAGGCGAAGTCGCAACAGAAAAACACAAAGCCTCAGGCGACGATTGTTCGGTACATAGAGCATTGGAATTGTGAAGTTCGTGTAACATGCGTCATATAACGGGGTCAAAGAAAATTAAAGTTTATCCTCACATTAGGAACTTTATGTTTTGAATGCAAACATTCCAAAGCATAATATCTCATCCTCGAATTTTCAAATTTGGTTCAAATTTAGAATACATGTATCACCGATAACAACATATTGTTCTCCCTCCCTCCTCAAAAGTTGATTTCTCAAGCATTCAACAGATATATTATGCTCTCCTTTAAGTGTCCTTAATAATCATTTTTTTTATAAGTGTCTACCGACCCTATCTTAACACTTAGTCCTATACCTTTTAACTTTCTTGTAATTTTGTTTGCATTTCCATGAAATTTTTATGCATGTTTAATAAACAAATCCTTTTCTTTATATCACCCAAAAGTCATTATATAGGATTAAGAATAATCTTATAAGGAAAATATCAATATATGAGGTCAGATTGCGATCGTTTATAAGTGGTACGTGAAGATATCATTCACGTTAGGGTTAGCTCTTTTAGGATCTAGAGTGATACTAAGAGAGGAGGGGGGGTTAGCTCTATTAGGATCTAGAGCGGTACTAAGAGAGAGAGAGAGAGGGGGTGTGGAGGGTTGAGCGAGGGATGAATTAGTGTAGCGGATAAAAATCGATTTCGAAAAACTGTGCATTGAGAAAGTTTCGTTCGATGAAAGCGATTTCGACAAAGAAGTTTAATTCGAGTGAATAAGAGAGTAGAGAAGGAGAATACGAGTGCAGTAAAGTAAAGAATTGAATGTAACAATTAAAACTTACATACCAAAAGAAGAACGTAATGATTTATAGTGGTTTAATCAAATGACCTACGTCTACTTTCGAAACCTCCTCCGATGAGGTTTTCGGCTTCCATTATCAATCCTTCTTAAAGGGCAAGAAACAAACACCCATTTTACTCTACAAGTGGCTCACATCCTTTTACAGAAATTTTACAAGTGGGAATTCGAGAGGTGAACATTCTAACTTTTCAAGGTAATTTCGCTATAGTTTTGACTCAGTTCTTATCACTTCTCAATGTGCTTAGCCAGTTGAGAAGTAAGGGATATTTATAACTCAATTGGCTTTAGAATTGGAGCCAAAAGAGGTTTTATCTCAAATTTCTTGGTACTAGCGGTACCACCACTAGTTGACCCTGACACTAGTACTGTCTGACAGGGTTTTGGGTTCTGTTGAGGAGCGGTACTACCGCCTGGCAATTAATAGCTGTCGGGCAGTACCACCGCTGACCTAGGCGGTACTATCGTCTAGTGCACCTGAGAACCTGGTCCCTAGGCAGTTCCACCGCCCCAGTCTAGCGGTGCCATCGCCAAATAGGTTTCAGCAATCTAGATGGACCTTGAATCCAGCCCAATTCAATCCATTTAAGACCCAATTGACCCCTACTAGGGTTAATTAGGATTAATACTTAATCCTAACCCTAATTACGTACTAACTATAAAATTGAAAATATATTCTAAGTAAAAATGTGATCCGACACATCAAGACTTCTTTCGACGAACTTTTGACGAACTTCCGACGAACGCTCAAACATCTTCCGGTGGACTTCCGGTAGTCTCCCGGACTTTATAATGACCTTGGCAAGTTTCAATGAGTCTTCTTTGGCATGTTCTTCTCGGTGAGCTCCGTGAACTTTCGACAACTCATTGGTAAGCCCTTGATTCATTCTTGGCCAATTCCGATAGCACTTCCGATGAATATTCAGACTTCCGACGGACTCTTGAACTTCCAATGATTCAATCGCACTTGACGTCGGCACGTCGTTTTGCTTTACGTCTTCATCGCTATCATAGTTAATCCTGTACTCTTTTCTCAATAATATAGATAGATCAAATAATCTATTAATTGACTTCATCATCAAAATCTGAGATTCAACAAGCTCGACGTAGTTTAGACCCGTATGTGTAGGATTATCCGATATGTCTTTAACATAGAAACGTCGAGATTCTAAGGTATTTGCATGAAGATCGAGATAAAAAATAATATAAAAAGACCTCTTAACTATGTTAAAAATAAACTTTTATACCTGATAGTGAATGGACGATATATTTTATGAAATACTCATTAGGGGGTTAACGTTGAACCTGCTCACCTTGGTCGGAGTGGGTCAGTGCTCAACTAGCCCACCTCGAGTGGAGAGGGGGTTGACGCCCAACCCGTCTACCTTGGTTAGAGGTGGTCGATACCTAATCAACCCAACTCAGGCAGAGGGTGAGCTACGCCCGACTAATCCACCTTAATCAAAGAGGGTTAGTGCCCAACCAACCAACCATGGGCAGAGAGGGGGTCGGTGCCCAACCTCTCCACCTCAGGCTAGCCTTGAGGTGGTCAGGCTTTCTCGACCTCTATATCTCAAGCAAGTCTCTTTTTAGGTGAGTCAAATTTTTTTGACATAGTCTGACCTATGCCTTTGAGGGCTCTCTTCGAGTGAGATGAGTTTTCTCAACGTGACGAGTTTATTTTTATGCGGATCGAGTTTTGTTGACTCGCGTACTTCGAGTACACTTGTCTTGTGTCTCCTGCCATGATGAATTTTTTTTTTATAAAGATCGGGTTTTGTCGACTTACAAGCCTCGAACGTATTTTGTTATATATTTCCCGTTGTGACATGTTTCTTCTTACGTGGATTGAGTTTTATCGACTCATATACCTCAAATATTCTTGTGTCTTTTGTCATGACAAATTTCTTCCTACGTGAGTTGAGTTTTACTGACTCATGTGTTAGGTCATTTGTCTTAGTTAGTTGAGCCTATGAACTTCTTGAAAGTTCTTAGATTTTGTGTTGATCGTAGCAGAGTTAAATATGATATATATGTCTCTCTAATCATTTGAAAATAAAAAAACTGAGCCAGGATGAACTCTCATTTAACCTTACCATCCTATACATCTAGATTCTGTTTAGCCATACTGCTTGATAAATCTAGTGTAAAATAAGTTTCCCATATGGTAAGCCTAGTTTCAAATGGGTCTGGGCAATAAGGTTCAGTCCATGTAGTAGCCAGCTGTCAGACCATTAAGGGCCAACACATACCAAGTGGTATGGTCAAGATTTGAGGCCATGATCATCCTTTCTATAAAACAACGTCTACGCTTTCCACATTGGCATGTGAAATATCAGCTGCATGCTAATCCTGTCTTAGGTGAGTGCCGTGGATATAGTCTTTGCCGTCTTATAACATGAACTAGACTGTTGAATTATACTTTTCATCACCACAAAGCTTTATGAGGTGCTTTTGTTACTTGCTCCCTATGAATCTTGACCACAACCCACACACTATGTTGACGTTTATTTGATGATTATAAGGGATGATCAATTAAA
Source organism: Musa beccarii (assembly GCA_024322285.1). Taxonomy (NCBI): domain Eukaryota; kingdom Viridiplantae; phylum Streptophyta; class Magnoliopsida; order Zingiberales; family Musaceae; genus Musa; species Musa beccarii. The sequence continues at coordinate 41,784,251 of CM044398.1, forward strand.
AATGAAATTATTTGTCCTCTTCTTATCTTCCAAACGTCTTCTCAAACCAGTTGACACTGCACAAGACTCCGTCTAGACTTCGAAGTTCTTTGCAACCTTGTTGCAGCTTCATAAAGGAGGAAAGATGTCAGGCTTAATGGGCTTTTGTGATCTCCGTCCTGGAGAGCGTAAGCAGTTTCTGGTGGAATACACATTGATTGGGAGAAGAACATTAAATGCATGCATGCAGGTCAACTAAACCAGAGAGACTCATACTAATCTCGTACGATATCACTTGATGATAATACTGCTTGCTTTGTTGCTTCCTTGTCTTGTATTAGGATGGCCAATTCCTGTACCAACCGGCCCAAGCTGAGACCAGGCCGCTGATCCCTAACGTGACTGCATGGTTGCAGAAAGGATTAGGCGCGATGTCAGCCAAGGCAATGACGAAATCCGCTACGTTGGCAGACACTGCCATCAACCTCATCACCCTCTCAGCTCTTATCTTCTTCGACTCCTCCTTGCGCCCGCCGCCGCCGGCTTCCTCCACCTTTTTCTGCTCCACCAGCCCCTTCCTGATCATGATGAAGTCGATGATGACGAAGAATACGTAGCCCAGCGCCTCGCCGAAGGCCGAGATGTAGCTCATCTTCCGCGCCAGGCTCGCGTCCAGCGCCCCGATCCTTGACAGCCACAGGAAGTGGTCGAAGAAGAAGTACACCATCTCGCCGGCGTTGGCGAACACCGCGAGGAAGCGGAGGAGAGGCGTGGAGCCGGGGCTGCGGCGGAGGGTGTTGAAGCCGGTGAGGAAGCGGCCGGAGCGGAAGGCCTTGCGGCTGAGCCCGGAGGCCACCTCCCAGCTCTTGGCCCTGCTGGCGAGGCCCGGGTGGGCGGACTCGGCGTGCCAGTGCGCGAGCTTGGAGACGTACTGGAAGGTCTTGACGAGCTTGTCGATCCCGTCTCGCTTCGCGAGGAAGACGACCAGCTTGTCGACGGTGTCGCTCATGGCGTCGACGGCAGGGAAGGAGAGAGGGAAGGGAGGAGGCGGAATATGAGCGGAGGCGCTGGGCTCGTTTCCGCCACTGGCGCAGGAGTTCGGATAAGAGTTTACGAGTTCATGGCCACGATGCAAGGCTTGTTTGTTCTCCCTAGTATTGGGATAGAATTGTTTTGTCTTCTCTGCAACTCGTTGGTGGTTGTGGCGAACACAAAGTGAAGCCTCGTCATTCGGCGATCAAATAATTTGTGATGAGGGTCGCACTATATATATATATATATATATATATATATATATATATATATATATATATATATATATATATATATATATATATATATATATATATATATATATATATATATATATATATATATATATATATATATATATATAAAAGAATTATCCGCTATGCATCAATCAATATATGGTGCACAATTTAGTGTTTATTTCTTAAAAATGAACATCGAGTTGCAACTATGATTGTGATTATCCAATATATTGAATCATGTAATCAATCTTGATTATCGTCAAAGTCTATTATGAGTTTGGTATTGAGAGATGATTGATTCTACATTGTACTATAAAAATATGCTAGTGACTTACTCGATAAATCACATGTGATTATTTAAGTTAGTGCAAAAAATTATAAAAAGTAGTTAAGTAATAAAAGGTTAGGACCGTTTCGAGAGTTAATGTATAGTATTCCGGGTAAAGTATCATACCTATATAAGTTAATTATAATTTTTATATTTAAAAAATTATATTAAAAATTTTATACTTCTAAAGGTAAAATAAATAATCTTATTTAAATTATAATATCGTTAGCTATATTAATAAAAAAATATAATATATGACATCAATATGAAAATAATAAATAAAAAGATAATTTTAATATTTCCTTCGTTTTGAGTATATGAGATGTTAAAATTATTTTTTTACTAATAAAATCATTGAAAACGAAAGAGATATTAAAATTATATTTTTATCTATCATTTTTTTTCATTAATTCAACACATAAAGTAATTTTCGTCAATATAGCTAGCCACGTTAGCACAAATAAAATTATTTATTTTATTTTCAGAATATCTCAATCAAACTATAATCAAATACGCTAATATCTACTTAAAACAAAAACCTAAGTAATCATTAGAACTAAGTGAGTTAATTTGTTCTGTAAAAATCATCGAACGTTATTATGTCAAACTAATAAGCCTTTAGAATAAGAGTCAAGTTGATGGATATATGACACTCGCATATTCACGTGTTGATTCCCTTATCATAAATATCAAAATTATTATTAGATATACATATACTTCAAAATTTTTAATATATCTATGTAAGATTATAACTCATAAAAGATACAATTACTAAATCCCAAACATTTCACGAGGAGAGAATGATGTTTACGAATATTTAAAATACATATCATTCTTGATACGGGCCTTAAATATGACATGACATCGGATCCTGTGAGTTACGATCGGATGACGTCACCGCCTCTCCTGCTCAAACTACTCCGCGATCGATCGCTCGACGGCACCTCTCCTCGGGCACTCCAGGGTAAGTTGACCACGACCCGCCTGCAAAACCAGGTTCGTACATCCTCTCCAGACGCCACCGAGCGACGACGGCACGGCTTATTTAAGCGGGCGAGGAGTATGGGGAAAGGGATCGATCTCTCTGTGTTTTTTGTCAACAACGCTCATCTCCTTCGGATCGAGAGCGACTTGAGCGTCGGAGGGTCTGGCGAGCATCCGACCCGCCTTTCTTGAGGACCTTCCGAGCGACCGCGACCCTGCTCGAGGAGAGTCACTGGAAAGAGAGACCTCGACGAGCCCGAACCATACCGAGACGACCCAGGACACGCTGAGCCCCCGGTTCACGGTAAAAAGTTGTTTCCCATAACAGATTGGCACTAAAAAGAGGGCCGTCGAGGGTTTCCTGCGGAATCACGCATAACCCATGGACGAGAGGCAGCATCCCGGAGGGATTCCTGGGGAAGCTCCCTTTACCTCCGAAGCCGGGAGGGATGACCCCGCTTCGACTGCCGAGCGCTACTGGAGCCTGTTCAATGACTCGGGGCTTCACCCGACAGGTGGGGCCTCTCCGCTCCCTCCTCCCGTCACCGCGGAGGCCTTCCAGGACCTATCCCAGCAGGTCCGAGCCTTAGTAAGTGCCGTCCGGGCCGTCGTTCCCCATCTTCCTTTCGGAGGGGGAGGACCGGACCGTCCAGGACCCGGTCCCTCGCGGGCTCATAATGCGCCTCCCCCGGCGCCCTCTTCCCCCGCGTCCCGCCCGGTCCCGGACGTAACCCGGTGTCAAGACCCGGTGCCTCGAGCCCGAGGCGGTGTCCTCGGACTCAACGGATATATTCTGAACTCAGCTTCGCTTTATGTCCCAGCCTGGGACGAGTGCGGAGAGGGACGTTCGGAGATCAAAGGAGGAGCAGAGGCTGGAACCCCCCTGGGAGTCCCCGTTCGCCAGTGACATACGGGAATTCCCCGTGCCTATGAACTTCCGTCTTCCCTCCATTGACCTCTATGATGGGGCCAGCGATCCGGCGGACCATGTGGCCGCCTTCCGAGCGCAGATGGCCTTATATGGGACCTCGGATGCCCTGATGTGTCGAGCGTTTCCTACCACGCTGAAAGGACCCGCGCGTACCTGGTACAGCACCTTAAAAAGCGGGACCATAACGTCTTTTGAACAGCTCGCCAAGGACTTTGAGCTACATTTCCTCGCGTTCGCGCGTCCGAAGCCTTCGGTCGCGCTCCTGTTGGGCTTGAAGCAAAAGGAGGATGAGCCTCTCTCCCATTTCGTGCGACGCTTCACTACCGAGGTACGAGGATTACCTGACGCTCACCCCTCGTTGTTAATACAGGCATTTATGATGGGACTGCGACCCTCGAGGTTTTGCTGGTCCTTGGTGGAACGACCCCCTGCGTCCGTGGCAGAAATGTTTCAGCGGGCGAACCAGTATGAAGCCGCTGAGATCTGGATGTTCGGAAGGAAGGGAGAGCGACCAAGGGAAAACCCGGCCCCGGCCCGAGTGGGAACCGCAGCCGGGCGACGGTCCCCGGCAATGGGGCGCCAGCCAGCGCGCCGACCGCCTCTCGCCCGAGCTCCCCCCCCCGAATACCTCACGGACCCAAATATTTCTCCAGATCAAGGAAAGGGGTATGCTTAGGACACCCCCGCCGATGAGGGGTCGGCGAGACCTAGCCGACCGTACCCGATACTGCCGCTTCCATCGGCAGACCGGACACGATACGGAGCAATGTCTTGACCTCAAACGGCAGATCGAGGAGTTGATCCGGAGGGGACACTTAGGCCAATACCTCCATCGCCCGCGGGAGTCCTCCATGCGCCCCGAAGGCCCGGTCGAGCAACACATAGACGTAATCGTTGGGGGACCCGCCGCCGGAGGGAGCAGCGCCTCGGGACGCAAGGCCTACGCCCGCGCAGTTGCGACTGGGGAACATCACCTACCCCCAGAGCCAGAGGTCGTGTTCCCCTCGGGGGGCTTAGGGCATCCGGAGCACGATGATGCGCTGGTGATATCGGCCCGCGTGGCCAATGCGTACGTCCGAAGGATTATGATCGATACGGGCAGCTCGGCCGACATTCTGTACTTCGACGCCTTCGTGAAGCTGGGATTACCGCAGGAAGCCCTAAAGCCCCTACACTCGGCGCTCACTGGGTTTACCGACGACTCGGTTTCGCCCCGAGGGGCGGTTACACTGCCGATAACCCTGGGCGCCCCTCCTAAGGCCAAGACGGTCTTAGTGACCTTCCTGGTGGTCGATCTGCCCACCGCATATAATGCCATCATAGGCCGCCCCACTCTCAACAAATTGAGGGTGGTGATCTCTACTTTCCATCGGACCCTGAAGTTCCCGACCAGTGCCGGAGTCGGAGAAGTCCGGGGGGACCCTCACTAGTCAAGACGATGCTACCTGACGACGGTCTCCCTGGGTAAGAGAAAGAGGGCAGAACTGCCCTTAGAAGACCCGCGTGGACCACAGCCCTTGGCTCAGCGGCCCGAGCCGACAAGACCCCCGATCAGTGTTCCCCTCAGGGATGACCGTCCCGACCAGACGGTCGGGATCGGTTCGGATATGGACGAGCGCGAGCAAGCACAGCTCGTCAACCTCCTCCAACAGAACGCCGACGTCTTCGCTTGGGTGGCGACCGACCTCCCAGGGGTCGACCCGGGGGTCTCCCAACATCACTTGAGCATCTCTCCGACCGCTCGCCCGGTGAAACAAAAACCCCGGGCTCAAGCCCCCGAGCGCCAGCAAGCTGTGAAGACGGAGGTTGATAAACTCCTAGCATCCGGCTTCATTGAGGAAGTCAGGTATCCTCTATGGCTGTCCAATGTAGTTCTAGTCAAGAAGCCTAATGGAAGCTGGAGGATGTATGTTGACTACACCGATCTTAACCGAGCCTGCCCGAAGGACTATTTTCCTCTACCTAGGATCGACCAGCTGGTCGACTCGACGGCCGGGCATGCCCGTTTCTCTTTCATGGACGCCTTCTCCGGCTATAACCAGATTCGGATGGCACCCCAGGATCAACAACACACGGCCTTCCACACTTCCCAAGGGGCTTATTTCTACAAAGTCATGCCGTTTGGACTGAAGAACGCTGGGGCAACTTACCAAAGGATGGTGAGCAAGATGTTCGCCCATCAGATAGGGCATAACATGGAAGTCTACGTCGACGACATGATCGTAAAGAGCTGGACGGAAGCATCCCACCTTGCCGACCTGAAGGAAACCTTCATAACATTGAGGAAATACGGATTGCGCCTGAATCCGGCAAAGTGCGTTTTCGGCGTGGCATCGGGAAAGTTCTTGGGGTTCATCATACATGAAAGGGGAATCGATGCCAACCCGAAAAAGATACAGGCTCTCGTCGACATGAGGTCCCCCGGAACGGTGAAAGAGCTTTAGTGCCTAAACGGGAGGATAGTGGCTTTGTCCCGATTTTTGTCCCGATCAGGGGACAAGTGCCTTCCTTTCTTCCGAGCTTTGAAGGACCCCCGGAACTTCCGATGGACGACGGAATGTGAAGAGGCCCTCGTACACTTAAAACAGCACCTTGCCGCTCTCCCCCGCCTTGCCTCGGTATCCGCCCCAGAAGAACTCCGCCTCTACCTGGCCACATCCGAGCACGCGGTAAGCTCGGTGCTGGTGAAAGAGGTTGCCGAGAGTCAGCTCCCGGTTTACTATGTCAGTCATGTCCTGCGCGGGCCCGAGCAACGCTACCCCCCAATCGAGAGATTGGCGCTGGCGCTCATCCTGACGGCTCGGAAGCTACGCCCCTATTTCCAGGCCCACACGATCGAGGTAATGACTGATCAACCGTTGCGCCAGGTTCTCTCTAAATTTGATGTGGCAGGGCGACTCCTGAAATGGGCGGTGGAACTGTCCGAATTCGATCTTCACTACAAACCGAGGACAGCCATCAAGGCACAGGCCCTGGCCGATTTCATCTCGGAGCTCACCCAATCGGAAGCAGGAGGCTCGGAACAAGAACGCCGAGACTGGGTTCTGCATGTGGATGGGTCATCTGGCTCAAGGGGAGCCGGGGCTGGGCTCATCCTCGAGGACCCCGAGGGACGCACCTTCGAGCGCTCTTTACGCTTTGGCTTCGACGCCACCAACAACGAGGCGGAATACGAAGCCCTCTTGGCGGGCTTGCGCCTGGCGGCCGATATGCAACTGAGAGCAGTCCATGTCCTTACGGACTCTCAGCTGGTCGCCGAACAAGTCTGTGGAGAATACCGCGCGAGGGACCCCACCATGCTAAAATACCTGAGGGAGGTAAAAGCTCAGGCCGCTAACTTCTCCTGTTTCACCTTATCTCGAATCCCCAGGTCCCAAAACGGGCGGGCGGACCTGCTAGCCAAGTTGGCCTCGGGAACCAACCTCGGGGAGTGCACCGAGGTCGAGGAGCTCGAGCGCCCGACGGTTGCCGCTACGGAGTTAGGAGGGCCCGAAGGACCGATTCCTCCACTCACCTGGATACAGGAGATGCGGATGTACAAGCGCGAAGGCATCCTTCCCGCGGATGACGCCAAGGCCCGGTGGCTTCGCCGGACCCAGGCGTGGTACTGCGAGATCGGCGATCGGCTCTACAAAAGGTCATTCTCTCGCCCGCTTTTACGATGCTTAGATCCTGTCGAGGCAGAAACGATCCTCGCTGAGGTCCATAGCGGGATCTGCGGGGAGCACATGGGAGGCCGGGCCTTGGCTTTTAAAATACTGCGTCAAGGTTATTACTGGCCCACATTACACCGGGACGCTCGGACCTACGTGCGATGGTGCGACACCGCCGGCGCCATGCCCGGCCCCCACGTCCGCGGTCCCGATTACCTCCATGGATCGTCGTGATGGCCCTTCGCACAATGGGGAATGGACCTTTTGGGACCGTTCCCCGGCGTCCGGGGCAAGATATATCATCGTGGGAATCGACTATTTCACTAAATGGGTGGAGGCCGAGGCCCTGGCGACTATCACGACCGGGCGGGTCGAGCAGTTCGTGTGGAAAAATGTTATCACCCGGTTCGGCCTTCCTAACGTTATCATTACCGATAACGGCCCTCAGTTTTCCAACACTCGGTTCAGAGAATTTTGTGCAAAGTACTAGATTTAGTTGAGGTTTAGCTCGGTAGCCCACCCTCAGACTAACGGCCTCGCCGAGGTGACCAACCAGTCTATCCTCGAAGGACTCAAGAAGAGAACTCTTAAAGCCCGATCGACCTGGGTTGACGAGCTACCAAGCATCCTGTGGTCCTTGCAGACCACCCCGAAAACGGCAACGGGTGAATCGCCGTACAGCCTGGCATTCGGCATGGAAGCAGTTTTTCCAGCCGAGTTGGTAATCCCGACTCTCCGAGTGGAAGCTATGAGGAGCCGACATCGTCCCAGGGAGTTCGGGCCGGCCTAGATCTGCTTGAAGAACGAAGGGCCGACGCGCACCTGAGGGCCTTAGCCTACAACCGAAGCGTTGCCAGAGGCTACAACAAAAAGGTTCATCCCCGACCGCTCGGGGTTGGAGACCTGGTGTTACGAAAAACTGAGGTTAGTGACCCCCTCAGAGCGAAGGGCAAGCTCGCGCCCAAGTGGGAAGGACCGTATCGTGTCATCAAGGTCGTCGTCCGGGCACGCCCGACTCGCCACGATGTCGGGACGCCAAGTGCCGAGGACTTGGAACAATCAGAACCTCAGGAAGTATTTTGTCTAGAGTTCTTAAACCAGAACCAGGCAGAAATAGAGGGTGTTGGATACAAGTTGAAAAAATCGACTTATGAAAAGTTATAGTTCATTAAAAAAGCTCTCTGATACAAAATGGGTCCCTAGAGAGGGAATGAAGTGGTACACAAGGACGAGGAGGGACCCTCCAAAAGGAGCAAAAGAAGAAAAAAATCCCTCAGGAATTGGTCCCGGGAAGACTGTCGTCAAAAGGGACCTCCTCGGGCATCCCCACTCCCTGGTCCTTGGGGCGGGAAGTGAAGGGATCCTCCTCCACCGTGGAACCCGAGGGACAGGCTCGGAATCGCGCTAAGGCGACCTTTGCACCGTACTCGTAGGATACCCTGCCCGATCGGTCCAAGCCGAGGAGGAAGCCCTCCGACTTCTTGTACCGCTCAATCGCCTCCCGGTCCCTCTCCGGGCGGCGGTTCTCTTCGGCGGCGAGGGCTTCTTGGGAAGCCTTCACCTCCGCCTCCTTCGAGGCCAGCTGCGCTGCCAGGGCGGAGGCGTCGTTCTGGCGGGCCCGGTTCTCCAGCTTCTCGATCCGCAGAAGCTTTTGCAGGTCAGCCTCCTTGGCGGAGGAGGTCGCGAGCTCGGCGGTCAGACGGGCCACCTCTGCCTCCAAGTCCGTCGCCCGACTCTCCGCCGCGGCGACCGCCTCCGGGCCAGGAGCGATCAGGGCCTCCTCCAACTGGCGGCGTAGGACGAGGTTGCGCTCCGCTAGGCCACCTATAATCCGACCGGCGTCGTGAACCCGGTCGAGCAAGGTTGTGGAATAATGAAGATTCTGCACGAGAGAAATGGGTAAGCTACCACAAAAAATCGGGAAGAAGTCACTAGAGGTAGTACTCACCCACAACACAGCCTTCGCCGACTTGGCGAGCAGAACCTCCGAGGGGAGCGTGTAAAGGTCCCGGGCTATGTCCGGATGAAGCACCCCCCAGAGGTAAGCAGCCGAGGGACTCCCCCCGGTCCATACCTTGTCCCCGCGGGACATACCTCCCAATCGTGCGACCAAAGGGTCGCTCGACCCCCCGGGCGAGATCTCACCCATGACCCGAGTGAAAAATGGCGCGTCTCCACCAGGCGGGAGCCTAAATAGGTCCTTCAGGGCCGGGAGGCGAGGGCTTTTTCCGGTCATCCCCTGGCTGGGCCCGGCCTCCCCTGATGGCGCGGAAGCTTCTGGGGGGGCGGCATGCTGGTCGGCCACCCCAGTGGGATGCGCTGCTGGGGCCTCAAGGTCCAGCACCTCCGTCGCCTTGAACCTCTTCGAGAGGACGGCCACCCTCGCCACTCGGGAGTCTCCCCGGCCCGCTTCGACCGGCGCTTGGCTGGGAGTTGAGTCGGACGGGGTGCCCACGTCGTGAAAGGATCGCAGATTCACCATCGCTGCAAAGTGCAAGAGAACGGTTAGAAAACGAAGCAGTTCAAAGAGCTCAAAGGAGCTAGGCGGTGATGCCATACCCTCGGAGCATGGGCTAAGCCCGCTCCAAGCCACCGCTCCGACATATTACGGATGGCTTGGGACGAGGAAGGATAACCTCGGCCTCTCTAAAGCCGCGACGCTTTTCGGCGTTAAGCCGGGGCCTTGTTGTCGATCGACCTCAAGACCATCGAACCCCAAGCCCGAGTCCTCCTCACGTTGGACGAAGAAGAAGCGCCTCTTCCATCCTTTGTTATTGGTGGGGGCACCGCTAACACGGAACCCCGCCTCGCCGCGCGAGGAAATAGCCCCTGGCCCTTTGGAGAGGCAAAAGCACGAGAGGAAGAGATTGCGGGTCGGGATGATGTTGGCGTAGTGACATTCCCCCAGGAAGGCCACAAAATACCACCAGGAGTTGGGAGAAATCTGTGACGGTGAAACCCGCCACAGAGAAAGGCAGGACACAATGGTAGGATGCAGGGGGAGACGTAAACCAGCCTCCAGGGTGTCCTGAGTTAGGGCAAAGCCCTTTGGGATCGGGTCGAAGGCCCGCTGCCCCACCTCAGGGGCTGTGAGGGTGTATTCCTCCGGAACGCAATAGCGCCTCCAGAGGATCCCTACGTGGGTTTCGTCTAGGTAGAATCTGGTCGATGCGGCCACATCATGGCCTCCAACGCACGCGCCGCCCCATCTGAAGAACGGGTGGAAGGCGGAGAAGAGGGAGTAACCGCAATGCGGGTGGTGACTGAAGGAGAAGAAGAAGAGGTAGAGGAGGAAGAAACGAAGGGAGCCATGCCGGCACTGACCTATAGCGGATAGAGATGGTCGAAGAGTGGCGAGGAAACCCTGAGATCAGGAAGGCACGAGGGGAGGAAGCGGCAGAACTTAGGTCAGAAGGACTATGCTAATGGGAGGTAGCAGGAACTCGCGACGCACGCCACTTAAAAGAGAAGAGAGTGCCGCCCATTCGCCTCCCGAGGTGGGCGGCAGCATGTCGCCACACGTCATGCCCAATCGAATCGCATCGGGCAGAGGGACATTAATGAGGACGTGACGTGTCGTCACCCTCCCGGGTGACTTGGCCGGCACGCCTGCGACCCCTCGGCTTCAGCTGCCATACTTATACGCGCGGCTCCCGAACCACATCGCGTCGGGCAGCCCAAACGACGAGAGGATTATTAATGAGGACGTGACGTGTCGTCGCCCTACCAGGTGAACTGGCCGGTACGCAAGCGACCCCTTATCCCGAACCACGGTTCGGTCAACATGGCCTCGAGCGGGCCTCGGCCATCGGTTTTCCGGGTCTTGTAGCGGTGGCGAAGGCTCGACCCCGGGTCTTGTAGCGGTGGCGAAGGCTCGACCCTTATCCGAACCACGGTTCGGTCAACATGGCCTCGAGCGGGCCTCGCCATCGGCTTTCCGGGTCTTGTAGCGGTGGCGAAGGCTCGACCTTATCCCGGTCTTCAGAAGCGGTGGTGAAGGCTCGACCCCTTATCCCGAACCACGGTTCGGTCAACATGGTCTCGGCGGGCCTCACCATCGGTTTTCCGGGTCTTGTAGCGGTGGCGAAGGCTCGACCCTTATCCCGAACCACGGTTCGGTCAACATGGCCTCGAGCGGGCCTCACCCATCGGTTTTCGGGTCTTGTAGCGGTGGCGAAGGCTCGACCCCTTATCCCGAACCACGGTTCGGTCAACATGGCCTCGAGCGGGCCTCGGCCATCGGCTTTCCGGGTCTTGTAGCGGTGGCGAAGGCTCGACCCCTTATCCCGAACCACGGTTCGGTCAACATGGCCTCGAGCGGGCCTCGGCCATCGGTTTTCCGGGTCTTGTAGCGGTGGCGAAGGCTCGACCCCTTATCCCGAACCACGGTTCGGTCAACATAACCTCGGCGGGCCTCGGCCATCGTTTTCCGGGTCTTGTAGCGGTGGCGAAGGCTCGACCCCTTATCCCGAACCACGGTTCGGTCAACATGGCCTCGAGCGGGCCTCGGCCATCGGCTTTCCGGGTCTTGTAGCGGTGGCGAAGGCTCGACCCCGGGTCTTGTAGCGGTGGCGAAGGCTCGACCCCTTATCCCGAACCACGGTTCGGTCAACATGGCCTCGAGCGGGCCTCGGCTGTCGGTTTTCTGGGTCTTGAACAGCTACCCGGCTCCTTATCTCGACAGCACCAATCGAGGTCTCAGCAAGCTCCCCTATGCACTACCGGGTTCCTTATTCGGCGGCAATCGAGGTCTGGCCACCCTTTCCGATCCTCGAGGTCAGTTTCGCAGGAGTGGCTTTTCGAGGGGGGCAGTGATACGGGCCTTAAATATGACATGACATCGGATCCTGTGAGTTATGATCGGATGACGTCATCGCCTCTCCTGCTCAAATTGCTCCCGCGATCGACTGCCCGACGGCACCTCTCCTCCGCACTGCCCCGCGCCCAGGGTAAGTTGACCACGGCACCGGCCTGCAAAACCAGGTTCGTACATCCTCTCCAGACTGTCACGGACTTAGCTGGTTTTGCCTAAGCCGTGCGGCACCAATGCGTATCACCGCAAAGGTCAGCCTCCCCGAAATCTCCTACAATCCCTTAGGACTGCAAAAGAGAAGACGGGACAGAGAAAGCGCTTCACACGGGATCCACAAGCCACTCTTTTAGTAAACACTTTATAGCCAATGCACATTCCAACAATGGATATCACAAGCTCAGAACAGTTGCACAACAAAGGTATAGATTTGGTCCACTACAGACCGAATTCTATTACAAGTATTCCCTCGACGCGTACTTTATGTACAAGCCTACAATGGCTGTCAAACTCACTCAAATAGGGCATTTTGCCTTTGGCAAGCCCTTTACAAGCTTTACAAGTGACAACCAACCAAAAGGGACACGGACAAGCACAAGCATTACATCGAACAAGCCGTTTACAATTTTGTCCGTGACATTCTCCCCCACTTATTCCTTCGACGTCCTCGTTGAAGCCTTTCGACGATTTGCAACTTCTTTTCTTTGTTGGATCTTCGATCTTCGCTCCCCGCTACGATGCGCCCTTTGACTCCCAATTGTTCTCCGCTTGTTGTTGTTGAGTCGTCGAACTTTAATCCGCCATGCTGCTTCAACTCGCCAATGACTCTGACTTTGGTGTGGGGTTGGCAGAGTTGTGCTGATCCTTGTTGGTTCTTGCGGATACCTCTGATGAAGGAAAAAGACCATCTTTGATATGCGCCAGTCTTCAATTTCTTCTAGTCTCTTGAACTGGATAGATGCTTGTTGGAGCTTTAACGAGCATCACCTCGCAACCTTTAAAGTTTACAAGTCCTTCCTTCGCAAAATTTGCCCATCGAATCTTCTTCCACTTAGTTGTCTTCGAAGGGTCTTCAAATCTGTGCAGAGCTCCTCTGCTGGATAACTAAGAGAGCTGGGGTACTCGGTTTCACCCATTCTCTTGAGAGTTGAGAAGGCAAAGGTTACTTGTCTTCGCCCGCCTCCTCGAGTTTGTACTTCGTGCTTCAAGCTGGTTACTAGACTTCGCTTGCTCTCACCACACTCCAAGCACTTGAAGTGTTTGCAATCCTGCGTTGAGTCACCATCGGGATTCACCTTCATTGCCATTGAACTTCGGAATGCAAGAAGTTATCACTCCAACTCGAGTAAGTCTCCGATAAGATTTGGTCGCCTTTGGGGTTGTACCGCCTTCTCCATCATTTCTGTCGCTGACTCCTTTGAGTAGCAAAGGTACAGCACCGCGTACCGTCTGCTTCGATCCTTGGTCATGCACTCTTACATAGACCCGAAGTCCTTCACTCACGGCTATCTTGATGGAAAGTCTGTTGACATTGGTCTTACTGAAGTTCTCTCAAGCTTCGCCCTTCAGCCTTGTCTTGGTACATGGAGTTTGCCAAAGCATTCTCCTCCTCCACGGCCCATATCACGACCAAGTGCTCTCCTCTAAGAGAGCAAGGGATTGATGACTCGGAAGTCCGCCTCAGCGGTACCATGGCATTGCGACGCCCATGGCACTACTATCTCGTTGTCTCGCATCTGCATCCCTTCGTGATCGGTAGATCCGCCTCTGTGACATTGTGACACTCCTTTGAGTTCACCTTCAATCTAACCGATGATTGATCTTGGGTAGTGAGTCCTCTCGACTCGTCATTGCTTCTCGCCTTTTCGACCATCTCGCTTCAACACCCTCTGTGTTCTCGAGCGCTTCTACTTGGTCGATGGAAAGACAGATCGCAACTCCCATGTATGGCCACCGCCACACATGTTGCAGGACTTGCACCATTCTCGTTCTCCTTAGCTTCATTGGCTGCAATGTTCGCTACTCGGCCTTGTCCTCCGACTCTGCCGGCTCCCTTAAGAGAATGTGAGCTCAAGTAGTTCCACTTCTTCAGCAGCCCGATCATACCTCTAAGATGATCCGGTCCCCACATGGGACTCACTGGTACTTGCATCGAACTTCTTCCTCGACAGGCACACTTCCATAAGCCGATGTCCAAGGCTTACATTCAATGCAACATTCGGTGCACGCACGGAAGACCCGTCATGGGTACCATGGCATTCACTGCTTGAATCCATAGCTCTTCTTATCGCCGTGTTGTTCACCAACTTGGAGCTCCTTGTCGCGCTCCCGATCATATCTCCAGATGACCATGTCCTCACGGATTCATGCGGTGTGTCGCCTTGCCACGAACCATTCCACCCCGATCCTCGCATCATGTCGCTCATGGTGACATCTCCTTGCATTCTCGATCCTCGTGGTATGAACTCGAACTCGCGATATCTCCATGTGTGGACTCCGCCAACACATCGCAGGCCTTCGCCGGCTTCGATTCTCGCTTCGCTTTTGGCAATCGACCTTCGCCCACCCACTTCGGGTCACACTCGACGAAGCCTAGCTCTAGGACAATCCATCGCCTAGCGGCTCCTCCGAAGTCTCCCGACTTCGCTAAAATAGATGCACCATTGCTCGGATCACGGGACTCGGCCCTACCAAAGACAATCTCCGCAAGCACCGCTTTCATCATGGCAACTCGAATGGCAACACTGCGTGGCATATTCTTCAAGAGTAGCTATCTCTGCATCCTCTTGCCCCGTGCTAAGGCCTTTGACACCAACTTTGCCTCAACAAATCTGCGCTGCCTTAGAATCTCCACCAAATGCTTCATCGAGATAAAGTGCATGTGCCTCAAAGCTCCTTTGTCTTTGGCACCATGCAAGATGAGTCGGCTCCATCTGAATATAAAACCCATGGAACGACATGATCCGATTCCGCCTCCATGAAGAGTCCATGTCCTTGACCTGCCTAAGGAAAGCTCCAAGCCTCCGCTCCATATTCCATCTTCTAAACCAACTCCCTTCATGCGGCCGGGTACTTCACCAAGTTACCCCAAGTTGCTTTGCTTCTCGATTTGCATTATGCGTTGATGGTGGCCTCGCACCCACCATTCCACTGTCCCCTGCTGAGACCGATCTCACTATCGGCTCTAAGTGTGCCTTCACTTTGTGTTGCCCTGGGTTGCTCCCCCACTTAATCTCGCTATGCGTCCACCAACGCATTACCTCTTGCGAGATCATGCGACAACTCCTCGTCGCTCGCTCGATCCATCGAGCTTTGTCTTGAGGTACTCCTCAACTGGTGTAGTTCATTGCACATAATTCTCCCTCCGAGAACCGGACTTATCCCTCTCGGATATCCGCCCCGCTGGAGCAACTCTCTCTTCGCATCCTTCCCTTAGGAAGTTTTGGAGACCACTATCCCTTGGACTACTTCGCCTCACTGAACAAACCGTGCCCAATTACATTGCAAATGCACTTGCTAGATTGTGACACTTCACCAATACACCAGACTTTGCACCCCTCGGGTCTAGCAACATCTGAACTCGCTACACTTCAAAGCATCTTACGAAAGTATCCTCGCACATGTCGAAGAGAAAATTTCAATGCTCCATGGCGCCGACCTTCTGGCCGCCTTGGGATGGCACTGATCCATCGTCCGCATGCAAGCCCTTGCATGAGTGTCGAATTCCTTGAGTTTGCAACTCCCTCACCTCGTGAGCTTTGCACAACTCTTTCGATCATTGAACAACCCACTCCGCCTTGCACGGTCTCATCCTTTGCCAAGCACTCGCTTGCTTTGAGCACCGCCAAGTTTGGGTGCCACTGCCGAGCCACCGCCAAGACAAATAAATGATGTCAGCCTTTAAGGCCAAAAGCACAAGAGCATCTTATCCAGATCATAAAGGACATGAACAAAAAGAGAGGACAGCCATTATAATTGCCCTTCTGAACTATCTTATTTTTGATACCAAGATTGCAATTATTTCTTCTGCATCTTTGTGTGTATGTACCCATCAGAGGCACAAACCTTCATCAACTGATGAATCCGAAACCCAAAACAGTTCATATGCATCACAAGGTCACCGTAGCCATGGAGGATTGCCGTGCAAGACTGCCAACCTTGCAGCCCTTACCAAGAACAGTGCCATCGAAGATTGAAGCTTCCACGCCACAGCGATGTCCTCCAAACGATCGAACCTGTCTTGTCACATCAGCCTCTTCGTCTATAAACAATGGAGCCAGCAGCTGTCGTCACGCCCATTATTCCCATTACAACCAAACCAAACTGGGGCGGTGGGTCGGCCATGAATCGTTGCACGAGCTGCTATTAGCCCTCGCCGCCCACATTGTTCTGACGTCGCCACAACTACGCCGTTTCCATGGACGGCACCGTCGATCGAGACCCGGTCGATCTCTCTCTATATAAGCCCCACGGGTTCAAGGCTTCTGCACTCTGAAGCCGAAGAGGTAGTGAGGAGAGGAGAAGAGTGCAGCTGAGCTTGCTGTAACTCGTCCTTGTTCCGAGATGGTGAAGCTCGCATTAGGAAGCTTGGGTGACTCCTTCAGCGTAGGGTCTCTCAAGTCCTATTTGGCCGAGTTCATTGCCACTCTCCTGTTCGTGTTCGCTGGCGTCGGCTCCGCCATCGCTTATGGTAGGAAGACATATGTGCAATGGATATATCTTCTCTGTTTCTTCGTGGACCAGTCGTTGAGTGTTGTGAATGAGTGAAAGCTTGCTGCAGGGAAGCTGACGGGTGGTGCAGCACTGGACCCGGCGGGCCTGGTCGCCGTGGCCCTCGCGCATGGCTTGGCCCTCTTCGTCGGTGTCTCCATGGCCGCCAACATCTCCGGCGGCCACCTCAACCCGGCGGTCACCTTCGGCCTCGCCGTCGGTGGCCACATCACCATCCTCACCGGCATCTTCTACTGGGTCGCCCAGCTCCTCGGCTCCACCGTCGCTTGCCTCCTCCTCAAGTTCGTCACCGGCGGCTTGGTAATGACCGCATACAAGCATACGACGACCTGACCTGACCTCCTCTTTCGAGTGTTAATTCCGGTCATCAACAATTTTGCGTGCTGTTCGTAGGCTGTTCCGACTCACGGCGTGGCGGCCGGCATGAGCGAGCTGGAGGGGGTGGTGATGGAGGTGGTGATCACCTTCGCGCTGGTGTACACGGTGTACGCGACGGCGGCGGACCCCAAGAAGGGGTCGCTGGGGACGGTGGCGCCCATCGCGATCGGGTTCATCGTAGGGGCCAACATCCTGGCGGCCGGGCCATTCAGCGGCGGCTCCATGAACCCGTAGCGCCGTTGCGGAGATGGCTTGGGAGTCTTCATGTCGTGTTCGTGTCTTCTGTGATCTGCTTGTAACAAATAAATGTGCATATAAGAGTACGTCATAGTGCATATTCGTGGACTGCCAGTCTTGTAATAAATGTTCTCTCTATTGTGTTTATGTCTCTGTTTCAACGTTGATGCCCTGCAATTAAAGTAGTATGAATGGTCTCACTTGTCAGCGCATATTGTAGTATTTGTTGCAATAATGACTCCGAATGATATAATTTAAATTTGATTGGGATTAGATAACTAAAAAATTGAGTTATATTAGAAGCATATGTTCGATTAAGAATACCAAATTATTAGTTTTGTTTTATGGTCTATGGTTACCATAAAGACAACTAAGAGAAGGCCTAGTGAGGGAGGTTTGGTGGGTAGGGGTGTTTAACTCAAATCGAATTGGATTAATTGATTTTGAATCAATTTAGATACATAGGCCCAAGACAGCTTTAGTTCAATCTACCTTACTTTTGACAGAATCGAATTGAAAAACTGATTTGATATGATTCAGCCTTTGCTAATAAAGATGAGTTTCTTTTGAAATTTTTTCTTTCTTTTCACTCTTTTGTCTTCTCTCCTTTAGTTTCTCTAAAATTTCTTACTCATAACATGATTATTATACTAGGATCCTACTAGAGAGAGAATTGGATTTGAGAAATAGATTTATAGAGAAAAAAATCTATTAGATAGGGAAATAGATCTACAGAGAGGGAAAACAATATCTATTAAAGATGAAAATGATATTATTAGAGAGAGAAACATGCGCGATTAGAGAAAGAATATCTAGAGAGAAAATGCAAGGAGAGTGAATATATATATAGAGAAAATCTGAACAGAAAGAAATTGTAAAGAGAAAGAAAAATCTTTATGCAATGCCCGTGATATCGATTAGAAGATCATCGACATGATTTCTTTTAATAATATAATTCAGTATTATATTCTCTGTTTATTGGTAAGAACTATGATCACTGAATATTTTGAATATCAAGATATTTAAGATATAAAGATTTTACAAAGTCTAATAAAGAAAAGAATGATTCTTACACCCCAAGCTCAGAAGGCTGAGTTGAGAGATCATACAGAGGAGGAAAAAAGGGACTAAGTTGAGAGATCCTATAAAGAAAGATAAAAAGACATTAACCTTTATTCATCATACTTCATATGGTGCTTAGTACCAAGTGACTAAGGTGATGAAGATACACTTGTATGCACTGAGATCAGAATATGAAAAAATGAAGAATCAAACTAAATTTATCTCGTATTATTGATAGGATGAGATAAACTACATGGTCAGAGATCATAGATTACAAATACATGTTGGTGTGTTCATGGAGCTGTTACTTGGATCACAGAATTGACTGTGGAAGTAAACAATAGGTGGAAGCCATTAGGCTCTGCTTGAAATGAAGGCTCATACGTTGCAGCTTCTGCTGTCATTTGGTAGACCAAAATCCATGGAAGCCGATAGGAAAGGTCAGGTGTTTTGGCACTTCGAGCTTTGCAACGACTGCTTCGGCTTCCCCTATTCTTCTAGCATCCAGTATGACAAGGTAACACATTTGCTTTGCGACAGCATACTGGTGTCAAGATGAAAGCAGAGATCAGCCATAAAATTAAGAGCGCCCAAGATCTATATCAATTGATTAGCAAGCATAAGCACTGCGAGAACAACATCCTCACCTCAACAACAAGAACGTAACCATCATCTTCCTCTATGCCTTTGGGAACAAAAATTGGCTCGCCGACGAACGTCCGGTTGCCGGTAGACCATGACTTTGCTGATCCATTGGATAAGTCCAGCTTAACTATGCTGTCAAAGGGAAAGCGAGGCAGGAATCTCCGGGTTCCAGAACTCGAGCCCACATAAACATAAGTGTTCTTCTGACCAGAGAAGTCTGGATTGATCGCCGGGAAGTCTGCAGGTCTATTCCATGCGTTTGAGAGGTTTGCAATGGAGCATCCATAGCAAGCCCCTTTTGCGTCCAACTCAATCGATACCTGGAAGCGCATGCATCATTCGTTTTGCGATACATGGTATTAGCTTCACGGGCTTCCAAACTCACCTGAGTCAGGTGGGGCAGCATTGCCTCGCTTCCATCAACCAGGTTCATGAAAGAAGGGTCAAGCTTTCCTGTACGCCAGTTGTATCCTACAAAGCAGCATTGTGGATGCTAAAAGAAATGATAGAATGAAGCTGAACAAACAGTGACCACCTACCGAACATCTTGTGGAAATTCAACCACTGGTAGGAGCAAACAGAGGCTTGGAGCTGGATCTTCAAGTTCCCATTTCCATCCCTTTCCTCGAATGCATTCCCTGTGTGCAGTGCCCATTGCTGGGATGGAGCTTGTATGGGCACAAGCCAGTTCCTGTCTTGGTTGGGACTCTGGGAGAAACGGGGCAGCACATAGATTGGTGTTGAGGGTTGGCTGGGGTTCACTGCAAGTGCTGATATCATTGGGTGTAGGCCTGACACTGCTAGTAACGATCCTGCCACTCTCAAAGAAGTTTCATCTTGGTATCAAAAGAATTCCATAGGTAAGTGTTACTTTCCTAAACTCAGCAAAAGAAAGAGCAGCATACAAGAAGAGCCTCTAAATTTCAGAAATAATAAGAAAGAAGTTGAGCTTCCAGAACTATAGACCGGTGTAAGCAGAGATGTAATGGTAGTTTTTGCAGGTTTGTAAGAAGAGAATGGTATAGTGTACCGGGGATATCAAGCTTGATGCGGTTTCCAAGGAGGACATAGTGACTGTCAGTGAAGGCCCAGTCATGGATCATCAGGTGATCAGGGATGACGAACTCTTTCTTCTGCTTCAGCTCATACTTAGAGTCAAACTCTGCAGGGCCGAGAAATCAAATACATCAAAGATATGTGAGTTACAGAATGACCAGGAAATGTCCTCACGCTTACACCAAATGAAGCAGTGTCCAAGCGAATCTCAAAGGAGGATGAGGCCTTTGAACTTGAAAAAGGCTTGTAAGCTCTTAAATTTTACTTGGCTGATATACCAAGAATAACAGGTAGATTTACATGCAAGTAAGCGCATTGCAGAAACTACTTAGAGGGCATGAAACTTTGGAAGCAGAGTCTTCGAGTTTACACATCCCGTACCGTAGAAAGTGAAGGTGGAGCGAGGAAGGAGCATGTCTTCAGCGTTGCAGGAGACCATCAACAGCCTGTTTCGCTTGGCATCTATCTTGTAGTGAGCCAGCAGCCTCTTTGGAGGCATCTTAAACACTCCTGCACTTCCGATTCGCTTGTCAGCGCCTGCATCGAAGTCCATGCTTGCAGAAAGGAAATCTCATGTGTGTATTTGCCTTATTAACTTGCCGGGCTCCGTGTACGTGGTGTGCTGCATGCACGGCTGTTCTCACCTCGCAGTATGGGCTTCAAGAAGTGTGCGGCGACGTCCACTGCTCGACCGCGGTTGCCTCCATCCCTCTGCCGTCGATCGCCATGATCACTCCCCACGAGGTCGACCGGTCCCATTGTATCCAACGACGCGGGATCGATCTCGTATGGGTGCCCGCCCTCCCACAGGCACATCAGCCTAGGGCCCCACTTGAGGACCGAGGTGTTAGCCACGTTCTTCATCACCTTCAGGTTCCCCACCCGCCTGCCGCCCCGCAGCACCGAGAAGGGCCCCCGATGCGTGAACCGCCACCGGCCAGTCGCCGCCTCCCGCTCCTCCCGCTGCGCCGGCGTCGCCACGTAGCGCGCCGAGTACCAGACTTCATCGCTGCTGCCGCGGAAGTCGAAGGCGCGGAGGTACCCGTGGCCGTCCAGCGGGTTCACGGTCGACCCGTGGTCGTCGGAGAATATGCCCGGGCCAGCCAGGTAGTACGTGCCCCGAGGGAAGTCGGGCGGGACCGAGCCGTGGGCCGCCCGGAGGAGCACCGGCTCGGCTGTCTCCGAGCGCTGGGAGGCGAAGAGCAACTGGTAGTCCCAGAACGCCGCGGTGGGCGAGTCCGGGGCCGTGGCAGAGCCGGCGAGCTGGGAGGTTGAGTGAGAAGATGCCGCCGCAGAGGAGACAAAGGGGATGGTGCGATGGGCAGAGGCGGTGGTGGGCAAGGGCAGGAGCTTGGCCGACGGAGGCAGCGGCTGCAGGCGGTGGACTGGAAAGGCTTGCATGATGTTGCAGGCTTCTGCGACGAGCGAGGTGCCATCCACTGGGACTGTTATTATAAGTGGTTCTGCCAGTGAGGTCATGTCCATTGGTGTAAATCACCAGGTGCGGATGAACAGTGTCCGGCAAAGGGAAGTAGGTGGCGCCTCGGTATTGCAATGTTCGGGATAGATCGGTGTTAATGTTTGAAAAGACACAAACCGCGCACGAGAGAAGAGAGAGACGGAGTAAACGACAGAGAGCACTCGTACCGGCCGCCCTTGGTGGGAATAGGGCCTCTGGTGCGGTGCCGGCAAATTGCCAGACCGTGGAGCCCGCTCCTTGGTCGTATACGCTCCTTGGTGGTGTCAAGATCAAGTTGGAGGCAGAGAATGAGACCAGGGTCCGGTGGGGAAAGGAGCAGAGCCATTCGCAGTGCGTCCATTTCGTCTCTAATGTTTCTAAGCATGATGATGTCGACGGCGTCGTCGACAACAACCAAGACGAGGATGGCGGCGGAACCATTGCTGTCACACCGCATTCAATCTGCACCGCACTTGCCCCTTGTGATCACCGGAAGACGACGCCAAGCAGAGGAACGTCGTGATGCTGCGGAATCTTCCTTGCTCTCTGTGTGCTCCGAGTGATGCCAACCTTGGAATCCGCGGATCCATTTCCTGTTGATGCCTCGTTCGGTTCCACATCGCCTTGTGGCGGCGCCCGCACTTAGCAGAGATGCAATAACATTGATGAGTGATGAACAATTTAATATGAATTCATTAGACAATTTATGTTCCTATCCATAACAACGATTACACCAAATGCTTCAGCATACATTAGTATACAAATTTTATGAAGTTACTTTTCTGATTTAAATGCGATTTAAGTGTCAAATAAAATAAGCAGCTATCAAAAATATACTTTTCTATCATTTCACAAAACCCTGTTCGTTATAGAAGTCAAATATAAAGCTCCTTTTTTGAAAGAAAAAGAGTTTATAAAAGAGTAAAAGAAATGATAGCTCAAGTCAGTTGGACAAAGAATCATGTTGAGCAAGCAGCTGTTACAGGTTATATTAGTGCAAACAACTTTTTATCGTGACCCGGGGTGGTACGTTGGAGGCTTCGAGAACTCGGGGTCGTCTCGGTAAGGTTCGGGTCCGAATGCGCAGGGGTCGCCTCATCAATCTCCGGGCAGGAAGCCGACGTCGGGTCGGGTGAAGCTGATCCTCCGCCCGGTCGGGATCGGTTCCTTCATCGGTGGCGTGGCTCGCGTGCATGCCCCTGCTTCACACAGGTCGGGTTAGGGGTTTCCCGTCCCGACCCCTCCGATGCTTAAGTCAGCTTTGGTTGAGGGAGAGATGAGTGTTTTAGAGAGAAATAGAGAGGGAGAGGTAGGGAGAGTCCTTGGCTGCCAATGTCTCGAGGAATGCTGCTCCTCTCTGCGATGGGAGCTCTGGATTCTTTCGCCATGCGATGGGAGCTCGACCGCCATGCAACGATGGGAGCTTGGTTGCAGTTACGCAGCGATGGAGAGAGTGGCTAAGAGAGTCTTCTTCCCATTCTTCTTCTCCTTCTCCTTCTCCTCTTCTTCTCCTCCTCTCCTGTTCTTCTTCTCTTCTTCTGTTCTTCTTCCCAGCTCCTCTCCTTCTCCTCCTTCTTCCTCTCCTCTTCTCTTCTTCTCCTTCTCCTCCTCTTCTCCTCTTCTTCTGTTCTTCTTCCCAGCTCCTCTCCTTCTCCTTCTGAGCGCTGGTTCCTCTCTCCTTTTCTCTTACCATACTCCTCGGCAGCTTAAATAAGCCGGTGCCCGATGCGCCTCTGGTGGCATCTGGAGAGGATGTACGAACCTGGTTTGGCAGGCCGGTGCCGTGGTCAACTTACCCTGGGCGCGGGGCAGTGCGGAGAGGTGACGTCGGGCAGTTGATCGCGGGAGCAGTTTGAGCAGGAGGGGCGGTGGCGTCATCCGGGCGTAACACACAGGATCCGATGTCATGTCATATTTAAGGCCCGTATCACTACCCCCCTCGAAAAGCCACTCCTGCGAAACTGACCTCGAGGATAGGAAAGGGTGGCCGGCGGAACCCGGTAATGCATAGGGAGCTTACTGAGACTTCGATTGGTGCTGCCGAGATAAGGAGCCGGGGGCTGTTCAAGACCCAGAAAACCGACGGCCGAGGCCCGCTCGAGGCCATGAATACCAATGGTCGAGGCCCGCTCGAGACCATGTAGACCGAACCGTGATTCAGTATAAGGGGCCGAGACCTGCTCGGACCTCCGAACACCGAACCCCCGGCCGGGATAAGGGGTCGAGCCTTCGCCATCGCTACAAGACCCAGAAAATCGATGGCCGAGGCCCGCCGAGGCCATGAATACCAATGGTTGAGGCCCGCCGAGACCATGTAGACCGAACCGTGGTTCGGGATAAGGGTCGAGCCTTCGCCACCGCTACAAGACCCAGAAAATCGATGGCCGAGGCCCGCCGAGGCCATGAATACCAATGGTCGAGGCCCGCCGAGACCATGTAGACCGAACCGTGGTTCGGGATAAGGGTCGAGCCTTCGCCACCGCTACAAGACCCGAAAACCGATGGCCGAGGCCCGCCGAGGCCATGAATACCAATGGTCGAGGCCCGCCGAGACCATGTAGACCGAACCGTGGTTCGGGATAAGGGTCGAGCCTTCGCCACCGCTACAAGACCCGGAAAACCGATGGCCGAGGCCCGCTCGAGGCCATGAATACCAATGGTCGAGGCCCGCCGAGACCATGTAGACCGAACCGGGGTTCGGGATAAGAAGTCGAGCCTTCGCCACCGCTACAAGACCCGAAAACCGATGGCCGAGGCCCGCCGAGGCCATGAATACCAATGGTCGAGGCCCGCCGAGACCATGTAGACCGAACCGGGGTTCGGGATAAGGGGTCGAGCCTTCGCCACCGCTACAAGACCCAGAAAACCGATGGCCGAGGCCCGCTCGAGGCCATGTAGACCGAACCGTAGTTCGGGATAAGGGGTCGAGCCTTCACCACCGCTACGAGACCCAGTAAAACCGATGGCCGAGGCCCGCCGAGGCCATGAATACCAATGGTCGAGGCTCGCCGAGACCATGTAGACCGAACCGGTTCGGGATAAGGGGTCGAGCCTTCGCCACCGCTACAAGACCCAGAAAACCGATGGCCGAGGCCCGCTCGAGGCCATGAATACCAATGGTCGAGGCTCGCTCGAGACCATGTAGACCGAACCGGGGTTCGGGATAAGGGGTTGAGGCACCGCTCAAGACCTAGAAAACCAATGGTCGAGGCGCCGCTCAAGACCAAGAGACTTATGCAATGTGAGGCTGTGAGGCTGCGGCCGAGGTACAGGCTAAGACGGATGTGCCGCGCTAAGGTGTATGCGGCCAGGCGAGGCTACTTAACCGAGGTACGACTTATGCGATTGTACCTGCGAGGCGGCGTATCTGCGCAGAGTGTACGCAGCTGGCAAAGCCGCGACCGAGGTACTGAGCTTAAGCGGTAAATACTGCAGAAGCGAAGCATCGCGTAGAGTGTACGCAGCGGCAAAGCTACTGGCCGAAATACAAGCTCAGTGCGCAGCGTGCATAGCAGAGAAGCGTGTGCCGCGCAGAGGCGGGCGTGCCGCGCAGAGGTGTACGCAGCGGGTAGTCTGGCGCCGAGGCGGAAATGTGCTCAGCAGCGTGCTGCGAAAGCGTAGCGCGCATCGCGCAGTGTACGCAGCGCGCCTGCCGGCGCCGAGGTACGTGCTCAGCGGGCGTGCCGCGATGAGCAAGGCGCGTATCGCGCAGGTGTCTGCAATGGCGTCTGGCGCCGAGGTACTGTGCTCGATTTGGCCGCAAAGCAGTGCATGAGGCAGCGATGAAACACACAAAAGGGTTGAGCATGGTTGGCCGAGCACTGTAGCTCGGGCATTGGATGGCCGAGCAGCAGATCGGGCGTTGGCTGAGCAGTTGCTTAGTGTAGCTGTGAACCATGCAGCGATGTGCTGCACATGGTTGGCCGAGCGTCGCAGCTCGGGAATGGGGTGGCTTGTTGATCGGGCAGTGCGAACCACGCAGCGATGTGCTGCACATGGTTGGCCGAGCATCACAGCTCGGCAAAGTGGTAGCAGTGCCCAGGTGCAGTGCGATCCATGCATGCGCCGATGCGCTGGACATGGGTGGCCGAAAGCGTCCACGGCGAAGCCGGCCACCGAGCATCGCAGCTCGTGGTTTGGCCGAGTAATCGCTGGTGTACTGCGAACCACGCAGCAAGGTCTTTGAACGTGGGTGGCCGGCGTCGGAGCTCGAGCCGCCACCGAGAATCGGAGCTCGGGGTTTGGCCGAGCAATCAGCTGGTGTAACAGCAAACCACGCAGCAAGTGTTGAACGTGGGTGGCCGGCGTCGGAGCTCAGGCCGCCACCGAGCATCGCAGCTCGGGGTTTAGCCGAGCAAGCCGGCTGGTGCATTGCGAACCATGCAGCGATGTCAAGACATGGTTGGCCGGCGTCGAGCTCGCGGCAATGGGCCGAGCACCGCGATCCTGCGGCGATCGCATTTGGACATGGGTGGTCGGCGTCACGGCTCGGGCCGCCACCGAGCATCGCATTTCGGGGTTTGGTCGAGCAATCGCTGGTGTGCAAACCACGCAGCAAGGTCTTTGAACGTGGGTGGCCGAAGCGTTGGAGCTCGGGCCGCCAACCGAGCATCGCAGCTCGGGGTTTGGCCGAGCAATCGCTGGTGTACCAATTTGTGAACCACGCAGCAAGGTCTTCGAGCGTGGGTGGCCGAGCGTCGGAGCTCGGGCTTCGGCCAGCCGAGCATCGCAGCTCGGGGTTTGGCCGAGTACCGCTTGGTGCAATCGCAAACCACGCGCACAAGGTGCTGAACGTGGGTGGCCGAGCATCGGAGCTCGGGCCGCTAACCGAGCATCGCAGCTCGGGGTTTGGCCGAAGCAATCGCTGGTGATAATGTTGCGAACCATGCAGCGATGTGCTGCACATGGTTGGCCGAGCGTCGGAGCTCGGCAATGGGCTGAGCAGCTGCGATCCCTGCAGCGATGCGCTGGACATGGGTGGTCGAGCGTCACAGCTCGGGCTTCGGCCAGCCGAGCATCGCAGCTCGGGGTTTGGCCGAGCAATCGCTGGTGTGCGATACGAACCATGCAGCGATGTCTTTGCACATGGTTGGCCGAAGCGTCGGAGCTTCGGCAATGGATTGGCGAGCAACCGCTGGTGCAAACTGCGATCCATGCAGCGATCTTATTTGGACATGGGTGGCCGAGCGTCACAGCTCGGGCTTCGGCCAGCCGAGCATCGCAGCTCGGGGTTTGGCCGAGCAATGCTTGGTGCACTGCGAACCACGCAGCAAGGTGCTGAACATGGGCGACCGAGCGTCGGAGCTCGGGCTTCGGCCAGCCGAGCATCGCAGCTCGGGGTTTGGCCGAGCAAATTGCGCAGTGCAATCGCAAACCACGCAGCGAAGGTGTCTTGAACATGGGTGGCCGAAGCGCCGAGCTCGGCCGCCACCGAGCATCGTAGCTCGGGAGTTTGGCCGAAGCAGGTACCGCTTGGTGCTGCAAACCACGCAGCAAGGTGCTGAACGTGGGTGCCGAGCACTGTGGCTCGGGCTTCGGCTGCCAAGCAGCGTACTCAGGCTCAGATTTGGCCGAGCTGCTGCATGAGGCAGCGATGAACCATGCAGCGAAGCGCTGAACATGGTCGCCGAGTACTGTAGCTCGGGCTTTAGCTGTCGAGCAGCATAACTCGGGCTTAGATTTAGCCGAGCTGCTGCATGAGGCAGCGATGAACCATGCAGCGAAGCGATGAACATGGTCGCCGAGCACTGTAGCTCAGGCTTTAGCTGCCGAGCAGTGTAACTCGGGCTTAGATTTAGCCGAGCAGCTACATGAGGCAGCGATGAACCATGCAGCGAAGCGCTGAACATGGTTGCCGAGCATTGTGGCTCGGGCTTTGGAGATTAGATGGGGCTGACCTTGCGACAACGGGCCCTCCTTCTAGCGCCAATCTGTTAGTGCATACAACTTTTTACCGTGACCCGGGGTGGTACGTTGGAGGCTTCGGGAACCCGGGGTCGTCTCGGTAAGGTTCGGGTCCGAATGCGCAGGGGTCGCCTCATCAATCTCCGGGCAGGAAGCCGACGTCGGGTTGGGTGAAGCTGATCCTCCGCCCGGTCGGGATCTCGGGTCGGGTGAAGCTGATCCTCCGCCCGGTCGGGATCGGTTCCTTCATCTCGGTGGCCTGGGCCATTGCATGCCCCTCGGTTCCTGCACACAGGTCGGGTCGGGGGTTTCCCGTCCCGACCCCTCCGATGCTTAAGTCAGCTTTGGTTGAGGGAGAGATGAGTGTTTTAGAGAGAAATAGAGAGGGAGAGGTAGGGAGAGTCCTTGGTTGCCGATGTCTCGAGGAATGCTGCTCCTCTCTGCGATGAGAGCTCGGTCGCTGCCATGCAGCGATGGGAGCTCGACCGCTGCCATGCAACGATGGGAGCTTGGTTGCAGTTACGCAGCGATGGAGAGAGTGGCTAAGAGAGTCTTCTTCCCATTCTTCTTCTCCTTCTCCTTCTCCTCTTCTTCTCCTCCTCTCCTGTTCTTCTTCTCTTCTTCTTCCCAGCTCCTCTCCTTCTCCTCCTTCTTCCTCTCCTCTTCTCTTCTTCTCCTTCTCCTCCTCTTCTCCTCTTCTTCTGTTCTTCTTCCCAGCTCCTCTCCTTCTCCTTCTCCTTCTGAGCGCTGGTTCCTCTCTCCTTTTCTCTTACCATACTCCTCGGCAGCTTAAATAAGCCGGTGCCCGATGCGCCTCTGGTGGCGTCTGGAGAGGATGTACGAACCTGATTTGGCAGGCTGGTGCCGTGGTCAACTTACCCTGGGCACGGGGCAGTGCGGAGAGGTGACGTCGGGCAGTTGATCGCGGGAGCAGTTTGAGCAGGAGGGGCGGTGGCATCATCCGGGCGTAACACACAGGATCCGATGTCATGTCATATTTAAGGCCCGTATCAGGTTCTTAATGAAACAACACATGAGAAATAATAAAAAAAGGAATAATGTTAAGAAAAGGATATAGAAATCTGTGCTATGGCATTTTAGATAACAAATTTATAAAAGAAAAGAAGTACAAAGAAAGAGAATACACAAATTTTAAAAAAAAATATTGTTTTTCACTAATCTTACATCAAAGCTAAAATACCTTTGATAAGTTCATGCCATGACACTTTCAGACAAACAGAGCTCCGCCTTCCGAAGAAGATGTCGAGCGAACTCAGAACACCAAGTAGTTAACTACTTGACTAAACCAAACCAAAATTCAATCATTTGGTCAAGCGTTTCCCACCAAAAACATCTTTGATGCAGGAAAGAACAATTGCTTTCTTCACATAACCTTGCCCTTCATTAAAGGTTTGTACCTTTGTAGGAGATGTAGTAAACTGTTTAAATTATCTTGCACTAAGTGATGATATAGAGGCCCAATAGGGACAACTAATTCTGCAAGCTGTGATCCCACATTCTTGTGCCCCATAAGCTCGTCCTTGAAAGTCCGAAACGACGCCGCACAGCAACATCTTGCACGACGTCGCCCAGCACAAGCCGACCATCATCCAGACCAAGGTACGCACTTGCCACCCGAGGGACAGGCTGCCACCGGCCAAGTGTGTAGGGGGGAGGGAAGGGGAAGAAAAAACCAAATGACTCCAACACTAACTTGATCGTCGGAGGGGCCAAGTCAGAACCGAACCTGACTTAGGTCTTCTTGTGGGTTCCAAGCGCCCGGGGAGTCGCGTTAGTAGCAGTCCAAGCCAGGACACGTTCCGGAGCATTAACGATCGAACCAAGCCAGCCCGCCACGTTGACCAGTTGTCGCATTAGTTCGACAACATTTTGGCGCTAGAAGAAGGGCCGATGTCACAAGAGTGTCCCGCGACCAACGCAGGGGCTTGCCCCGCCGAAGGATAGCCTGTTGCCCACTTCATCGCCACAGGCTCGTGTTACGAATCTTTTACTTTCTAAGCTTTGTATAATGCTTTGGATAATGTTATGGAGTTGTCTAGCAGGGAGTTGGTTATTGATTCGGTTACGAGTCAGTTACGGAGAGTCTAAGTCTTGGGGGACTCTATGTGGGATTCTATAAATAGGGATGTAACTGTTTCTTTGAGAAGAAAGGAAGAATCATTCAGTCTTTGACTAAATCTAGGAGGACGATCCCCTCGAAGTGATCAAGGAGGTCGATCCCCTCGAAGCGATCAAAACCCTTTTTCTACCTTTTCTCTTCACTACTCCTTCACTTACGTTAAAACCCTAAGGGGTCTTAACATCCCGACCCCCGGAGCATAGGTGGGCGGGGGTGCCTAGAACCGGACCTCTTCGCAGCCAGCCTCAATAGTGACCGCGCTGCCCTCTTCGCTATTGGCCTCAACAGCAACTGCCATAGCCAGCGTGCGGTGCGAAGGGATTTCTACCAACGGTCACGCACCTCTGCGCTTGTCCTTCCGCCCAACCCATCTTCGCCACCGCCCCTGCTTCTCGACCGCGACCATCGCTGTCGTTGTCGGCTTCAACAGCAACCGCGCTGCCCTCTTCGCTGCCAGCCTCAATAGCAACCACCGCAGCCAGCGTGTAGTGCTACGGAAACAAGGCAGCACCGTTAATCCCTCTCCTCATGGGTGTTCTCTCACCGACTACAGCAAGCCTTGATGCTGCACTTGCCGCAAATTCATGCTTACAGTATTGATGCCCTTGACTAGACATCAGTAGCAAGAACTGGGGATTACAGATCTACAATCTTACGTAATGGCTACCGACAAACCAGTGAAGGCCTAGATGAAAGTATTAGAAACTCGAATTGGGGACCAAATGGAAGCATTGAAAATTCGAATTGAGAACCAAATTGAAGCATTTGAAATCAGAATTGAAAATTGGCTGCAGGAAACCCTTATCGAATTCAAAAGAAGCCTGCTTGAGAACATTAGTAAGTTTCAACAAGATGGACAACTCGCTAAAATTCGTCAGACTTCTACAGTGTTAGAATATCAAGACAGATTCCAACGATTGTCAAATCAAGCCACAGATTGGTCTGAACGACAACTAGTGGATACCTTTACTGAAGGGCATAATCCAGATATCAGATATGAAGTTAAGGCTCGACAGCCCCGCACTATGATAGCTGCAATTTCATTTGCACATCTATATGAGGAAAAAATCAATCGAGAAAATCGTCGACACAGAAGTGACTATAAACAAATGATCAATGAGCTACCTAGTAAGGAGCACCAATGTAAACAAGAATAACCTCTGGTAATTGAACCAATTAGAGAGGAACCAGAAGCTGACAAAGTTGACTTCGATAATGAAGCTGAAGGAATTTTGGAACATCAACTTGTTACAGTTTTGATTGATACCGGTAGCACTAATAATTTCATGGACAGTAAGGTTGTTGACCGATTAGCCTATCATATTGAAGACTGTGACAAATTCGAAGTAAAGGTCGCTAATGGACAAACTTTGACTTGTGACAGCAAATGTTCAAAGATAAAATTATTTATACGGGGCCAAAAACTGTTGTGAGATTTCTTTTTTGCTACCCTTAGAAGACTTCAAAGTGGTGATCCTAAAGGGAAGACAAAGAAGTAAGGCCACAGCTGCTACTAGCCATTGGATGAAGAGGGTTCTCCAAAAGACTTTAAAGACTGCTACACTAAAAGGCCGACCTATTGCTCACACCATCAAGCGAAGGTCGTACTTACTTGATCAGCGAGTGGTGATGCGCCGCAGATACCTTTTGCCGAAATTGATGCTACTCAACCTTGAGGACAAGGCTGATTTGAAGAAGGCAGAATTGTTATGAATCTTTTACTTTCTAAGCTTTGGATAATGCTTTGGATAATGTTATGGAGTTGTCTAGTAGGGAGTCGGTTATTGATTCGGTTAGGAGTCGGTTTCCAAGTCCTATGAGATTTTATGTGGGTCTCTATAAATAGGGATATAACTGTTTCTTTGGGAAGAAAGGAAGAATCATTCAGTCTTTGACTAAATCTAGGAGGACGATCCCCTCAAAGTGATCAAGGAGGCCGATCCCCTCGAAGCGATCAAAACCCTTTTTCTACCTTTTCTCTTCACTACTCCTTCACTTGCGTTAAAACCCTAAGGGGTCTTAACATCCCGACCCCCGGAGCATAGGTGGGCGGGGGTGCCTCGAACCGGACCCCGGATCGCTACTGACACATGTTTAACGACCCCGGGTTATCCCCCCCGGGAAGTATCCTAGCACCCTCGGCCGTCTTCCCTGAGGCGTTCCTTGACTTGTCAAGGAAAGTGCAAGCCTTGGTCGAAATAATCCAAGTAGTCACTCCGTTCATCCTATAGCTCATGCGCCTGGCGAGCCCCCAGGCACCGAGCCCGCCCATGCTCGTCCCGGAGCCTCTCGACATCCCCTCGACAAATCTAGCTCCTCACGAACAACTACAGGAAGAGGCAAGGGAGCGACTCGAGGGCCCGGGGACAACTCCTGAGCGCAGTGTTCCCGATCTCCATCCGATCGATCTGTCATTCCCCGAGCCCAACATCGTGTCGTCCAGCTCGATTGACGACTCATTTAGGGCCCAACTGTCCTCAGTCAATCGACGTCTGGACAAGTTCCAGCGTGAACTCCGTAAGTCCAAGGGAGAGGTCGGGGACGACACCCCAGGAGCATCCCCCTTCACCCTTGAAATCTAGGATAAGCATGTCCCTCTCAACTTCAGACTTTGAGCTCTTGAGATGTACGATGGTGGTTCCGACCCAGTGAAGCATGTCGTCGCCTTCCGGGCCCAGATGGCCCTCTACGGCATCTCGGATGCTTTGTTGTGCAGGGCGTTCCCCACCACGCTTAGGGGACCAGCTCGGATGTGGTTCAGTCGGCTCCAACTAGCTTTGATCTCCTCGTTCGTCCAGCTTGCGAAAGGACTCGAGTGAAGCTTCCTGGCCAGCATGCGGCCAAAACCCTCCGTGGCCACGCTCCTCACACTGGCCCAATGCGATGGCGAGGCGCTCTTGAAGTTCGTCGCACGCTTCGCCGTCGAGGTCCGAGGGATACCCGAGGCTCACCCCTCTTTGATCATGCAAGCGTTCTTGATGGGATTACGCCCCTCAAGGTTCTTCTAGTCTCTAGTCGAGAGATTGCCCACAATCGTGCCCAAGATGCTCTAACGTGCAAATCAATATGTAGCCGTCAAGACCCTGATGGCGGGGAAGCGCGAGGACAACAAGAGACCTCAGATCGACTCGACCCAAGGAGCGATCTCAAGGTCGGTCCTAGAACCATCCCAAAGAAGGCCCGATCGATCTGAACTACCGCATCCAAGGTTCCCCTTAATGCTTCTCGAACAAAAGTCTTCCTTCGAATACGGGAGAAGGGGCTCCTACGGGAACCCAACCCGGTAAAAGCCACTAACAAAGATCAATCTAAATATTGTAGGTTCCACCGAGACTACAGCCATGATACAGAGGACTGTCGCGACCTACAAAATCAAATCGAAGAATTGATCCGCCGAGGACACCTCATGCGCTTTCTCAAAAAGCCGAGGGAGCCATCCCCTCGGCTCACGGGTCCGGTCGAAAAGCAAATCGCCGTCATCGTTGGCGGACCAGCTTCTGGTGGCAGTAGCACCACGGGGAGAAAGGCATATGCGTGGAGCACGGTGGAAAAGCGCCCGAGACCATGGCCCAGGGTAGAGATCACGTTTGGCATGAAGGTAGAATTCTCGAACCATGACGATACCCTAGTGGTCTTGGTCCGCGTAGCCAACACGAAGGTAAAAAGAGTAATGATTGACACAGGGAGCTCCGTCGATATTCTATACCTGGATGCCTTAAAAAAAACTCGACCTCATGGTTAAGGAGCTCTCCCCGATGGCGTCAGTGCTCATCGGATTCAAGGGAGAATCGGTCTCCCTGCTCAGGACAACCTCCCTCCCAGTCACCATAGGAGATGAGCCGAGAACTAAAACGGTCATGGTCACCTTCATGGTTGTCGACTTACCCTCGACATACAATGTGATCCTCGGGTGCCCGACACTCAACAAAATAAGGGCGGTCGTCTCCACCTACCATCGGGCTATGAAGTTGCCGACCTTGGCAGGAGTTGGAATGATGCAAAGCGACCCGAGGGAATCTAGACAGTGCTACTTGATGGCCATATCCATACCGAAGAGGCCGTGACTCGAGCAAAACCATCTCGATCCTCGGGACGATCCTAAAACTCTAGTACATCCACAAATGATAAAGCAACTTTACTGAAATCCCCTTGAGGAGTGACCGCCTTGATCGAGTCGTCAAAGTCGAGACAACGCTTCCAAAGGCCGACCAGGTCCAACTTGTGCAATTCCTGAAGGAGAATGCCAATATCTTCGCCTGGTCCCTAAAGGACATGCCAGGAATCAGTCCTAAGGTGGCACAACACCACAAAAACGTTCACCAGGAGGTGTGTCTGGTCAAACAGAAACCTAGAAGGTTTGCCCCGGAGCGTCAGCAAGCAATCAGCCACGAAGTAGACCGTCAGCTCGACACCAGGTTTGTAACCGAGGTGAAATATCCCTAGTGGCTATCGAATATAGTCCTTGTTAAGAAACATAATGGAAGATGGAGGATGTGTGTCGACTATACCAATCTCAATTGGGCATGCCCTAAGGATTGCTACCCCCTCCCGAAAATAGACTAATTGGTCGACGCAACCGCGAGCCACGAGCACCTCGCATTCATGGACGCATTCTCGGGCTAAACCAAATCTGGATGGCACCACAAGACCGACAGCACACTGCCTTCATCGCTAACAAAGGGGTCTATTGCTACAAGGTCATGCCCTTCGATCTGAAAAACACTGTCGCCACCTACCAAAGGATGGTCAACGAAGTATTCAAGCACCAGCTCGGGAGAAATATGAAGGTGTATGTCGATGACATGATCGTTAAAAGCATGTCGGTAGCCACCCACTTGACCGACCTGGCTAAGACCTTCTGGAGCCTTCGATGGTTCAACATGAGCCTCAATCCTACAAAGTGCGCTTTCTAAGTCGGGTCGGGAAAGTTCCTCGGCTTCGTCATCTACCAGAGGGGGATATATGCCAACCCAGAGAAGGTCTAGACCATAATAGAAATACAATCTCCGTGCTCGGTCAAGGAAGTACAACGCCTTACTAGGAAGCTGGCAGTACTCGGGAGGTTCATGTCACGCTCTGGAGATAAGTGCCTCCCCTTCTTTCGAGCTTTACGTCGAGTGGACGACTTCCAATGGACTTCAGAATGCGAGGAAGCCTTCAGCAGGCTAAAGACACATCTCGGGCAACTGCCTCGGCTTGTCTCGCCCTGCTCGAGCGAAACCTTGGGTCTCTACTTGGCGACCTCGGAACATATGGTCAGCTCGATGCTGGTGCGGGAGGATCAAGTAATGCAGTAGGTTGTCTATTACACCAGCCATATCCTCGCCGAACCCAAAGAGTGCTATCCACCGATAGAGAAGTTGGCGCTGGCGCTAATAGTGATGGCCCGAAAGCTACGACCCTACTTCTAGGCCCATACGATAAAAGTGATATCCGACCAACCCTTGCGCTAAATCCTCTCCAAGTTCGACGCCTCGGGCTGAATGCTCAAGTGGTCGATCGAGCTTGGGGAATTTGACATCCAATATGCACCCCAAATGGTAATAAAAGCCCAAGTATTGGTCGATTTCATTTCTGAACTAACCTCCAAAAATAGTACCGCTAGATAGGGGTCAGACAGGCGAGCCTGGGCCCTATACGTCGATGGGTCCACCACATCGAGAGGAGCAGGGGCAGGAATAATCCTCAGGAGCCCGAATGGAGAAACCTATGAGCACGCGCTTCGACTGGAGTTCAAAGCCACCAACAACGAAGCCGAATACGAGGCGTTATTATTGGGATTACGCCTCACCCTTGAGATGCACGTACAGAACCTAGAAGCCTACTCCCAATTGGTGGTGGGCCACATCAATGGAACCTACGAAGCCCGAGGGTCGACCATGGCGTGATACCTCACCAAGGTTCGACGGCTCTCGACTCGCTTCGGCCACGTAGTGGTCACAAGGATACCGCGCGCCTACAACGTCCAAGCCGACGCACTGGCTCGGTTGGCCTCTAGAAAACCGAGGTCCTCTCAGCGCTGACGCTTCCAATCCTGGACATCAGCACAACTGAGGTCACTCTAAACTAGATAGAAGATTTCCTCCGCTACAAGGAGAATGGCGCGCTGCCTAACGACCCGACCGCAGCCCGTCGGTACAGGCGGGCCCAAGTGTGGTACGTCGAGATCAGGGGCAAGAGATACCGAAGAGCTTTCTCTCAGCCCCTCCTCCATTGCTTGTTGCCATCCGAAGCCGAGACGATCCTCATGGAAGTTCACGAGGGCATCTGTGGGGAACACATCGGAGGTCGAGCTTTGGCCTTCAAGATCCTCAGACAAGGATTTTATTGGCCAATGCTATGTCGAGATGCTGTATCTTATGTGCAACGGTGTCAGTAGTGCCAGGTGCATGCTCGAGTGCAAAACCAGCCAGCTATGCCCCTCGCCTCGATCGACGTGGCCTGGCCCTTCGCCCAATGGGGTATGGACCTCCTCGGCTCGTTTCCCCTTGCCTCGGGACAATGATGGTTTCCCATAGTTGGGGTCGACTACTTCACCAAGTGGGTTGAGGCCGAACCACTAGCATCCATCACGGAGAAGCAAGTCGAGGGGTTCGTTTGGAAGAACATCATCATGCGCTTCGGCATAACAAGGGCCATCGTCACTGATAATAGGACCCAGTTCAACAACACGAAGTTCAAGGCCTACTGTAAGTCCTACGGGATACTGCTGAAGTTCAGCTCAGTCGCCCACTCCCAGACCAACGGCCTAGTCGAAGTTACTAATCGAGCGATCCTCGAAAGTTTGAAGAAAAGAGTGGGTGGGGCCCGTGGCACGTGGGTCGATGAGCTCCCGAGCATCCTGCGGGCATCTCAAACCACTCCCAAAATGGCCTCGGGAGAGTCTCCGTTCAGCCTGGCATATGGGACCGAGGCAGTGCTCCCTCCTGAAATGATATTTCTGACCCTGCGGGTAGAGAACTTTGGCGAAAAGGCTTTGGAGCTCGGGCTCCATGCTGGCCTCGATCTCCTCGATGAGCGAAGAGCCGAGGCCTACCTTCACGCTTTAACGTACAAGAAGGTCGTGGCCCAACTCTACAATCGAAAGGTCCACCCGCGCAAAATCCAAGTCGGAGACCTCGTCCTCCAAAAAACCAAACTAAGTGACCCGATCCGAGCTAGGTGAAAGTTAGCCTCGAACTAGGAAGGGCCCTACCGGGTTTTTCGACACGGTCCGAGACGACACTTACCGCCTCGAGACCACGGGTAGGACCCCCTTGCCGAGGACTTGGAACATTTTAAACCTTAAGAAGTTATACCCCTAGCCACCAATGGAAACTTTGGATTTATGAAAAAACTTTACATTCATATAGGAAAAATATTTACATCATGACCGATCCGAGCCTTACAAAACTTAGACTCGACCCAACCAGGACCAAAAAGCAAAAAACAAAAATATGTCACGAGCTCCCTGACTCGGAGGAGGGGCCATCGGGCTATCATCAAACGACACATCATCGGGCATGTCCACGCTTCGATCCTCAGGGAGGTCCGTGAATGGATCGGCTTCCACCTCCAAGTCTGGGTACTTGGCGCGGAAGCAGGCAAGCGCCACCCAGTAGCTAAACTCGTAGGTCACCTGGCCCGATCTTTGAAGACTAAGCTTGAACCCGGGAGATTTCTTATACTCGACGATCGCCTCCTTCGCCTGCTCCTCGGCCCCTCGGCGCTCCTCTTGTAGCGCCTCCTCAGCAATGCAGGTTGCCAATCGAGTGGCTTCTACATTTCGCGCGAGCACGAGTAGCTCATCGTCCAAGCTATAGATCTGCCCACGACTGTCCTTCAGTTAGCGTTGGGAGTTCCCCAGCTTCGCCTTTAGCCATTCGATCTCGGCCTCGGTAGGAGTCACCCGCTGCTTGGCCACAGTAACCGCCTCAGGGACAGGTCCGCCCTTTAGCTCCTCGACCTCCCGGCGTAGGTCAAAGTTCGCCTCCCCGAGGCGCTCGATCACCCAGCCCGCGATGTGCACCCGGTCGATCAGCGCCGTCGTGTAATAATAGTTCTGCGCATACACTAGGTCAGAATTAGGCATAATAAGAAGGCCCCAAAGCTAAAACAGAGAGACGTGGTGCTTACCCATACTAGCGACTTCGCGGCACAGTCCATCAGCACCACGGAGGGTGAGCAGTATAGCTGCTTCGCCAAAGCCGGATGGAGTGCCCCTAGGGTGAATTCCAAGGCCGCCGAGCCATTGGCCCAGGTGCAACTCTTGGTCTTGAGAGTCAGCCATCATGTTACGCACTTAGCTGGAATTGCCTAAGTGGTGAGGCACCCTTGCGGCAAGTCCTGAACTTAGCTGGAGTTGCCTAAGTTGCGAAGCACCCTTGTGCCCACTTCAATTAGACTTAGCTGGGATTGTCTAAGTCTTGAGGCGCCCTTACGACATACACATCCGCAAAGGGTCAGCCAAGTTTCAACCTCATACAGGTCCCGTAGGACCTGTAAAATAGAAATTTGATTAGAGTTGAAACGAGCGGCGGACAAGTCCCAACGTCTCGCGAAGAGGGAAGCTTTACAAGCAATTCAACGAGCACTTGGAGTTCAGGAAAGAAGAGAAAGAGAGGAGAAAAATAAGGACTTTAGAAGGGTGAACGAGTAGCTGCAAGTCCGCAAACAACTACTCCCCGGGTGCCGGGCGCGAAGACAAATTTTCGTCAAGTTGACATGCAAACTTGTGAAGATGTTCAATGCCTGATACTACCCTAAAGCCCCATTCAGCCCCGTGCCACCTGGAGGGTTCCAGGGTGCTGAGATGGCTGACGTTTCGTAAGTGGCTATGGTTTGTAGAAAATAGACTACAATATGCGAAAATGAAGGTTTTTTGGGGTAATTTTGCCCGGTGCGACGAGCGATCATACTATAGCGCTGCAAACTATCGTTTCTTCCATTTTTACAAGCAAAACACACTAAAACTATGGCAAAACAAGCTGCCAAGGATATGTACAAGCATGCATAAGTGACGAACGGTTTATTGAATGAAGTTACTGCAGGTGTGCGACGATCGTTCGTGACATTCTACCCCACTTAAATTGTCGACACCCTCGTCGACGCTTGCTGGTAGGCTTTGATGGTTATTTCCTCATATCGGAGGGCATCTTCTGGCTCTCAACTAGCTTTAGTTCTGGGAAGCTTTTGCCACTTTACCAAGTACTCAATCTGCTCAGCTCCGTTAGGTAGCTTTGTCTTGTGATCCATTAAAATGGTTTCAACTCGCTTCTCATAGGAGCCTCTGGTGGGGGGTTGCCAAGTTGGAACACTTTGGGAAGCATCTTGCAGATCGAAGTAGTAGGCTTTCAAGTTGCTGGCATGAAAAACATTATGAATTTTGAGTCACGCTGGCAGCTACAACTTGTAGGAGACGTTGCCCACCCTACTGATGATTAGGAAGGGCCCATTATACTTGCACACCAATCCCTTATGCACCTTGTTTGTAAAGAATTGGAATGATGCTAGTTGGAGCTTCACCAATACCAAATCGTCAACTTTGAATTCCTATGGTCGCCTTCCCAAGTCTGCCCACTTCTTTATCTTTTTGGTTGTCTTCTCCAAGTAAGCTCGCGCAATATCTGCATTTCGATATCATTCTTTTAGAAAGTGATATGCGGACGGACTACTCCCAGTATATCCAATAGCCAAAGTGTGAGGAGTCGACGACTGTTGTCCTATGATGATCTCAAAGGGGCTCTTGTTGGACGCAGAGCTCCGTTGCAGGTTGTAGGAGAATTGGGCTATGTCCAACATCTTCACCCAATCTCGTTAGTTGGCACTCACGTAGTGCTGAAGGTATCGCTCCGAGAGCGAGTTTATTCTCTCAGTCTGACCATCTATTTAGGGATGAAGGTTTGTGGAGAAGTATAGCTTAGACCCCAACAACTTGAATAGCTCAGTCCAGAATTGCCCTAGAAACCAAGCATCCCGATCACTTATGATATTGTGCGGGACTCCCCAATACTTCACCATATTCTTCATCATTAGCTTAGCCGCTTCCTTTGCTGAACAGAGTAGGGGTGCATCAATGAAGGTTGCATACTTCGAAAATCGGTCGACTACTACGAGTATTGATCTGAGTCCCCCTACTGTCGACAAGCTTGATATGAAGTCCAAAGAAATGCTCTCCCACGACCTTTCTGGTATGGGCAACGGCTCTAAAAGTCCCACCGATTTTCGCTGCTCCACCTTGTCTTGTTAGCAAGTTAGGCACGTCCGAATATATTCCTCCACATCCGTCCCCATCTTCAGCCAGTAAAAAGCCCTCTCCACGAGAGTTAATATTCTATGAATACTTGGATGTCCTGCCCAAAGGGAATCGTGACACTTTTTCAAGAGTTCACGTCTCAAATTATCCACTAGAGGAACATAAACTCTATTCCTTTTGGTGTAGACGAGTCCCTCATAGACCCAAAATCATCGTGCCTTGCCTTCTTGGATCAGTTGTATCAAGGTTACTGTTTAGGGATCACTGTATAGTCTGTCCTTGATCCAGGAAAGGAAGTTGGAGTGCAACTGACTTGTTTGGCCTTTGCCCTCCAGTTATATAGCATTCACTTGCTCCACTTTTCGACTCAATATATCGGCTACGATATTTACTTTTCTGGACTTATACTCCATTACCATATCAAATTCAGCCAAGAAGTCCTGCTATCGTGCTTGTTTTGGAGAGAGCTTCTTTTGAGTCTGAAAGTAACTTAAAGCGATGTTGTCTGTCCTCAGCACAAATCATGATTCGAGAAGGTAGGATCGCCACACTCACAGATAGTGGACCACCACTGTCATCTCCTTCTCGTGCATCAGATACTGTTGCTCGGTCTCGTTAAGCTTGCGGCTTTCATAGGCCACTAGGTGGCCCTCCTGCATGAGTACTCCCCCAATAGTGAAGTTTAAAGCATCGGTATGGACTTCAAAGGGCTTCTCATAATCTAGCAATTTGAGCACTGGTTCTTCCAAAACAGCAGCCTTTAGATCTCGAAATGCCGCTTCACATCTGTCAGACCATCTCCAAGGCTGCTTCTTCTTCAGTAACTCCGTCAGTGGAGTTGCGTGCTTCGAATACCCAACTATGAAGCGCCGATAGTAATTGACGAAACCAAGGAAGGATCTTATCTCTAGCACCTTCTTAAGAGTTCGCCATTCCACAACCGCTTGTACCTTTGATTTATCCATTCAAATGGAATCATTGCCAATTTGATGCCCCAAGAATAAGATCTCCTTCTGAGCAAAGTAGCACTTCTCTCTTTTCACAAACAAAGAATTCTCTTTGAGAACTTTAAAAATTATTCGAAGGTGCTCCATATGCTCCTCAAGTGTTTGGTTGTAGACAACGATATCATCCAAGTAGACGACCACAAACTTATCCAAATACTCCTTGAATAGCTGGTTCATGAGAGTTCAGAATATGGCCGGAGCGTTGGTTAAGCCGAAAGGCATCACCAAGAACTCAAACGCTTCATACCTAGTCACACAGGTAGTCTTCGCTTCATTGCCTTCAGCAATACGCACCTGCCAATACCCTGACCGAAGGTTGAGTTTGGAGAAATACTTTGTTTGGCCCAGTTGGTTGAACAAGTCCGCAATGAGCATGATGAGATACTTGTTCTTCACCGTCACCTTGTTAAGGGCTCAATAGTCGACGTAGATTCGGAGGCTCCTATCTTGTTTCTTTTGGAAGAGAACTGGAGCTCCAAATAGTGCTTTGGAACTGCGGATGAGACCATCGCTTAGCAGTTCATCTAATTACTTTCTAAGCTCTACCAACTCGAGAGGGGACATGCGGCATGGTGGTCTCGCTGGAGGCTTCACTCTCGGCTCCAGCTCAATATGATGATCCACGCCTTTGCATGGTGGTAGAGTTTTCGGCAACTCAGGTGGCATAACATCTGTGAACTCCTTCAGAACGTTTGACACTACAACAGGTTCTTGAATGGCCTCTCCGTCGAGTGCTTCTAGCTTCATAACTGCCACAAAAGTTAACTCTCTTTTATGTATCAATTTCTTCAATTGCAATGTCGATAATTGTTGAGGATCTTGGGTTCCTCTCCGAGAGATAGGAATCACGCAGGGGTTGTCACCTCCTATCAGACATAAGGAGCTAGGAACGGTATTGGCATCAACTTCACTACGTGTATGAACTCCATTCTGAGAATCACTTGGAAGTCTTCCAATGGCACCGCCATCATGTTTGTGCTCCCGCTCCATGATCCGATCTTGATGGGGACTCCCTTTACTAGCCTGGAGATTCGCTTGGACTCCAAGTTGACCGCCTTCATCTGACTTGGGTTCTTCTCCAAGGTCAGCCCAAGTCGCTTTGCTTCTCGATCAACAATAAAGTTGTGGGTAGCACCTGTGTCCACCATCGCACGGGTGGTTTGGCCGTTAAGCTTGATATCTATATACATTAGTGTTGGGATATGAGCGACACTAAGAGGGGGAGGGGGGGGGGGTGAATTAGTGTAGCGGTTAAAGAACGATAAATTTTCGACGATTCAAACAAGTTCGAAAACTTTGTACGATAAAAATACATTTTGATGAAAACCGATCTCGATTGCACGTATTGAAAGATGTATAGCTTGAAGCCGTTCGTAAGAATGAGAAGAGGAGGTGGAGCAACTAAAGTAAAGGCTTGCAGCTATGTACATGAAAATAAGTAAATGCAAACCCGATTTTATAGTGGTTCAGTCATACGACCTACGTCCACTCCCGATTCCTCTTCTCTTGAGGCCATCGGCTTTTCACTAGTTGTCCTCCTTCCAACGGGCGAGGACTGACTCCCTTACAGCTCTCTTTGACAGGCTTAGGAGGTAACCCTTACAAAGCCTCTCACCCCTCTCTTAGACTAGATCACACTTAAAGCTTAGAGGGAAGATTTTGACACTATTACAACAGAGTATTCCTTTTTTCTTTCTCAAGTTTTGTGTGTTTCAACCATGGATGAGAAGGGTATTTATAGGCCTCAATGTGATTCAAATTTAGAGCCCAAATTTGAATCATCCTGGATTTCCAAGTGTTGGTGGTACCACCGCCTGGCACTCTGGTTTTGTTAGTGTACTAGGCGGTACCACCGCCCAGTCTGACGGTACCACTGACTGACACACTGACACGATCAATATATTAGGTGGTACCACTGCCCAACCAACGGTGCCACCGCCCAGGCACTCTGCCCCAGGGCGGTACCACTGCCCAGACCACTTGGGAGACTGAACCCAGGCGGTACCACCGCCCCAGTCTGGCGGTGCCACCGTCAGACAGGGTTCAACAACCCTGTTTGGGCCTTGAGTCCGGCCCAAACTTATCCGGGTACGGGCCCAACTGGCCCCTAACTAGGTTAGCCCAATTATAACCCAATGAGTCCTTAATTCTACTTCGATCTAGACAATTATTATAACGCTTTAATCGAAATATTGCCTGACACATCATTAACATATCGACGCTTCGTCCATTCTTCGGCGCATCGTGCTTTCTTGCGGCTTGTTGCCCAATAAGCAGTTGATGCCTGGAACCCTGATCTTCTTGACGCAACTCCGCTCTTCTTGGCCTGATGCTTGATTTCTTTGTCCAAAGCCTTCTGTCGATCGTCGACCGGACCTCCAACTCGACGTCTAATCTCCTGACGTGTTTTTCTCCGACACAACATCGATTCTTCCTGCATCAATTGTCTAAGCCTGATCGAGAGTAGACCTGCGTGACTTAAAATGTAATTAGATAAACAAAACATGATTAATTAGTTTCATCATCAAAATCCGAGATTCAACAATCTCTCCCTTTTTGATAATGACAACTAATTGATGACGGAGTTAACCTTAACTCCCCGGAGTTTAAACAAACTCCCCCTAACAATATGTCATATTGATAGAACACTTGGATTATGTCAAATCTAAGCAACATGTATCAAAAACATGTTTATAAAAAACATCATGCAAATATATAAAAATATACAATATAACATATATTGTACGAAGTCATCAATCTCCTCCCCCTTTGTCATCAACAAAAAGAAGTAACAATTAGCTAGTTTAAAAGATATGCAAGTTTTACAATCATATTAGCTAGATTTTCATCAACATTCAATATTTAACATTCAATCATGACAAGTTTCTCATTCTTTTTAAAGATAAGCAAGATAGTATAATTTTTTATTCTTTTTTTAGATGTGCAAGTTGTACTTTTTTTGCTTCATTTGCAATATGCATGTAATTTTTTCTCTCTCTTGAGAAGTGCAAGCTTGCAAGTTTTGCTTCCTTTGCATGCTAGGAATTTTACATTTATTTGTAATATGCAAGCTAGCAAAACTCTTCTCCCCCTTTGTCAAAGTCGAAAAAAAAGGGAGGATCAAATACAAAGATTTTCTTTACATCCTCTTTTCATATCATTTATCAACTTGCATCAATAAAAATTTTCATCAATCTTCAAATCATGACAACCAATATAAAGAATCAAGATATCAATAAGGATCAATTCGTGAATACCAAAGATATGATTCATGGTTCATTGAAATTCTTCTTAACAAGATCAATATCAAGATTCATGAGATAAAAAGAGCAATTTGAAACATACTTATCAAGATCACATTTTAAAATATTCTAAGTATCAAATATTGAGATATCAAGACTTGGATTGTTTTCTTCCTTTAACAACTTTTCACATCATTTAAATTTGCATCAATCAATCATTCAATCATCACATAATGCATTTGAAGAAGTCAAATGACATATCATGATTCAATGATTCAT
Source organism: Musa beccarii (assembly GCA_024322285.1). Classification (NCBI taxonomy): domain Eukaryota; kingdom Viridiplantae; phylum Streptophyta; class Magnoliopsida; order Zingiberales; family Musaceae; genus Musa; species Musa beccarii. The sequence continues at coordinate 41,828,581 of CM044398.1, forward strand.
CATAAATCAAATTAATTTTCAATTATCACACAAGGCATGCAAGCTAAAGTAATCATGTCATTTCTAAGTCATAAAAGATATGAAACGAAAGCTCAAGAAAATCAAGAGGAACATGATTCATTTGACAAATCCTTTTAATAACAATTTATCATAAAAGATATCACGATTGTATTTCATAAAGAAAAATTCAAGTATCAAGATCACGAATTCATAAACATTCAAGTATTGAATTCTGAAAAATCAGAAGACAAGTTATATTTCCTTTGGGAACTTCTTTTTTGATGAATGAAATAATTATGGCATATGATCTTGATTTAAAAAAAGTTTCAAGTTATAATTATCAAGATCATGAATCGTAAAAATTTTCTTTAGTAAAGAATCACATGAGCACTTGATTATTGCATAAGAATTCTCATTATATCATGATTTATGAATTCTTTCTCTACAACATGAATCATAGGAGGTATAATAGCAATGATATCAATCATGATTCATTTTGTAGAAAATAGCAAAGAGAACACCTTGATTTATGCATTTGAGCTCTCATTAGTCAACAAGTCATGATTCCAACAAAATAAAGATATGATTCCGAAAGCTTAGAAGTCATGAATTACTCTAAATAATTTCATTCTAATTCAATTCATCAACTCCAAACATATCATCAAAATCACATTTAAGAAATTCACGAGATTCACAATATTAACTAAATGAATTCATTGATCTCGATAAGATTAAAAATACATTATATTTCAATTTATGTGAATCTTCATATAAGTTTGCATTTGACTTTTAATATTAAATTGAGATAAGCATATAAAGTTCAAAATGTATGATACATCATGCTTTAAAATGTGAATTTATCAAGCATTATACAAGCTTTCATTGTTAAGATATTCGTCATTTTTAGTTCATTCAATTTTACAAAATGAATCATCAAAATCACTCACGAGATTAAAAAAAATTCTTTAATCTCGATAATATAGGAAAAGTTTTTTCTTTTTGAGTAATTCATTTCGTCTAAGCATGCATTTGTCTTTATATGTCAAATCAAATAAAAGTAACAACATTCAAACTCGAAAGACAAACTTCATCATAAAAATCATCAAGACAAAAATATAACATATTTTTTAAAACATAAGATTTAATTTATGATAATGTGTTTCATTTTATAATCAAGCCTTTGCCTTTAATAAAACAAGTGTCAACATTCAAGATGAAAAGGCAAATTTCATCTTAAAAATTATTAAGTTGAAACACATTAAGCATGCAACATTTTCCAAAATTGATTCTTCACATGATTCATGAAATGAGTTCATTAATTTCAATAGGATAGAAAATGTATTTCCATTTCACGCAATTGATTTCATGTGAGCATGTTCAAGTCTTTTATGAAAACATGTATCAACATTTAAAAACGAGACATAAGTTTCGTCATAAAATCGTTAAGACCAAACACATCAAAACATTATGATAACACATTCTCAGTTTTTATATGTTTTATTTCATATGATTGATCCCATATAAGCATGTTTAAATTTTCATATAAAAACCATGCATCATGTTGAAAGCGAAATCATCAATATGCTTGTTTCTATCTTTTAATCATATTTGGTGTGCTAGCATTATATTGAAACATGCCATTAATTTTTTGTGTCAAAAATCATGCATCTTGTTTGAAACCAAAATCAATATAATATCATCAAGATTCATGAATTTATCATGATCATATGCTTTTCTTTTTATGTATTTTATTTGTTAAGTATATTCTATTATATTTTTTTTATAAGAAAGCCATCATTGTATGACTCCGAAACAAGGTTATGTCAAAACCATCAAGATGAAAAACACATCATTCCAAAACATAGGATTTCAATTTATCATACACATGCATGATGTAAAATCGTTAAGCATCATGATTAAAGCCCAAATCATATATTTAATACTTTCATTTTATCATAATCAAGCATGATTTCATATGAGCATGCCCAAGCATTTATGTCAAAATCATGCATTTAGGAAAAGCCATATGAAAATTGTCAAGATAAAAATTTATCGATTTAATCTTGTATAAGCATTATCACAAATTTTGCAAGCATCATTTTAACATAAAAAAGCATGATATTAAAACAAAATTATTTCCTACTAACTTAACCAATTCATGAAAAATTATCAAGTAATTTCATAACAACGTACAAACATTTCAGGTGAGTTTCTTATCTCATTGTCGAAAACCGACAAGGCATAGTTTACCGTTTTGCCTTCGGATGTACTTGAATCTTTTTGGAGTTCTTCCTTCTTCTTTGGCCTATTTTTCTTTTCTTTTGTGTGCTCGTCTTTGGAGCTCTTCGGCTTCTTGCATTCATAGCAAGAGTTGGTGTTCTTTTTAAGTTCATTTGTGTTTTTCAATTCTTGTTTACTGAACTTTTTAAATTTTAACGTCAAACATTCAATGTCCTTAACATTATCCTCATCACTTGAGTCATCACTCAAGTAGTATTCTTTTGTTTAAAGTGTCAAAACCTTTCTGTTCTTTGGAAGGTGGTTCTCATGTTCATCAAGTTCAAGAGTCATTTCGTAGGTCATCAAAGACTTGATTAGTTCTTCAAGTGAATAAATGTTTAAGTCTTTAGACTCTTGAATAGCCGTTATTTTTTTATCCCAACTCTTTGGAAGAGATCTTAAAATCTTATTAATGAGATCAAAACTCAAAAAAGATTTACTAAGACTTTCCAAACTATTGACGACATCCGTGAAATGGGTGTACATGTCACTGATAGTCTCGCTTGGTTTCATTAGAAAAAGCTCAAAATCGTGCATCAAAATGTTAACTTTCAAGTCTTTGACTCTACTCATTCCTTTGTGTGTGACTTTAAGTGTGTGCCAAATATCGAAAGCCGTTTCGCGCGTAGAAATCCAATTGAACTCATTTTTGTCCAAAGCGTAAAATAAGGCACTCATAGCCTTAGTATTTAAAGAAAAAGATTTTCTTTCTAAGTCCGACCATTCGTTCATCGGTTTAGAGGGAAGTTAAAATCCATTTTCAATAATATTCTATAAATTTAAATCTAGAAAAATCAAGAAAACTCTCATTCGAGTTTTCCAATATGTGTAGTCCAAACTGTTAAAGAACGGAGGACGAATAATCGAAAAACCCTCTTGAAAGCCGTGAAGAGCCATTTCTCGCAGGTGTGAATCCGAAAGAGAAATAACGAGGCTCTGATACCAATTATTGGGATCTGGGTGGCACTAAGAGGGGGTGAATTAGTGCAACGGTTAAAGAACGATAAATTTTCGACGACTCAAACAAGTTCGGAAACTTTATGCGATAAAAATACATTTTGATGAAAACCGATCTCGATTGCACATATTGAAAGATGTAAAGCTTGAAGCAGTTCATAAGAATGAGAAGAGGAGGTGAAGCAAGTAAAGGCTTGCAGCTATGTAAATGACAATAAGTAAATGCAAACCCAATTTTATAGTGGTTCGGTCATACGACCTACGTCTACTCCCAATTCCTCTTCTCTTGAGGCCACCGACTTTCCATTAGTTGTCCTCCTTCCAACGGGCAAGGACTGACTCCCTTACAGCTCTCTTCTTTTGACGGGCTTAGGAGGTAACCCTTATAAAGCCTCTCACCCCTCTCTTGGACTAGATCACACTTAAAGCTTAGAGGGAAGATTTTGACACTATTACAACAAAGTATTCCCTCTTTCTTTCTCAGGTTTTGTGTGTTTTAACCATGGATGAGAGGGATATTTATAAGCCTCAATGTGATTCAAATTTGAAGCCCAAATTTGAATCATCTCGGATTTCCAGGTGCTGGCGGTATCACTGCTTGACACTCTGGTTCTGTTAGTGTAGTGGGCGGTACCACTGCCTGACACACTGACACAGTCAATATACTAGGTGGTACCATCACTCAACCAGTGATGCCACCGCCCAGGCACTCTGCCCTAGGGCGGTATCACCGCTCAGACCACTTGGGAGACTAAACCCAAGCAATATCACCGCCCTAGTTTGGCGATGCCACTGCCAGACAAGATTCAGCAACCCTGTTTAGGCCTTGAGTCCAGCCCAAACTTGTCCGGGTACGGACCCAATTGGCTCCTAACTGGGTTAGCCCAATTATAACCCAATTAGTCCTTAATCCTACTTTGATCTAGATAATTATTACAACACTTTAATCAAAATGTTGTCCGGCACATCATTGGCACATCGGCGCTTCATCTGTTTCTTCGACGCAACATCCTTTCTTACGACTTGTTGCCCAATAAGCAGTTGACACCTGCAACCCTGATCTTCTTGGTGCAACTCCACTCTTCTTGGTCCAATGCCCAATTTCTTTGTCCGAAGCCTTCTGCCGATCGTCGACAGGACCTCCGACTCGACGTCCAATCTCCTGACGTGTTTTCTTCTGGCACAACATCGATTCTTCCTGCATCAATTGTCTAAGCCTGATCGAGAGTAGACCTACATGACTTAAAACGCAATTAGATAAACAAAACATGATCAATTAGTTTCATTATCAAAATCTGAGATTCAACGATTAGCTTACTGTTTCCTGCTTTTGGTTGCTTCGTTTTCATGTTCTCCCACACTTGCCCTGCAATGCATTCAACAGACACATCGCTCCCATTTGAGGTCCTTGCAACACCTCATTGTCGCTACCGGATTCTGAGCTACTTAAGTTGAGAGCGACCGCCTTGCCCTTGTCTGGTTTAAGGGGGCTCATAGAAGCCGTCAAGGCATTGAGTGCTCATCTCTATGGGCACTCACTCACTATGTGTGGCCCTCCGCACAAGAAGCATCCGCTAGGTCTTGGGGCCTTGCCTTTTGAGTTCAGTCCCTTATGGAAACTCTTTTTCCTTTACTCGCCCCCGAGTTCCTTCCCTTGAGAATATTTTGGAGGGCGATTTCCTGAAGACTGTTCATTCTTCCTCGAGTCCTCTGAAGAAACAAAGTTGGTGAGTCTTTTTGCAACTGCAATTGCTCCGGTCACATCGGTGACATTCCGTCGATGGAGTTCCTGTTGAGCCCATGGTTGCAAGTCATCGAGAAAGCTGAACAGCTTATCTTTTTAAGACATATCTTGAATGTCTAACATCAGTGCAGAAAATTGCTTCACATAGTCCTGAATGAAAGTTGTTTGGTGGAGTTGTCTTAACTTCCTCCTTGTGATGAACTCAGTGTTCTCGGGTAGAAATTGAGTTCTCAACTCTCGCTTCAAGTCTTCCCATGTGTCCAATCAGCACCGACTTTGTTGAATCTTCTCCCAATGGATTCTCCACCAAAGGTTTACATCTCTGTTCAGATACATGGTTGCGATCGAAACTTTGGTGCCCTCAGAGTCTAGCCTTGTAGCTCGAAAGAACTGCTCCATATCAAACAGGAAATTCTCGAGCTTCTTAGCATCTCTAGTACCCCCGCAACAATGTGGCTCGAGCGCTTTGAAGCTTTGTGTCGGCGCAATGCGGGTGTTGCTCCCTCCCACATTTAGCGCCCTTGTGAGAAAAGTCACTCTGGAAGTAAGTTCTACCACAACTTTTTGCAGATGTTGCACAGAGTCATTGGTGTCATCCGTTAGTTGGTCGACTAGGGCCTCAACCTTGTCGATCCAGGATTTAGCTTCTTCTTGTGAGCTCTCTACCCCAAGAAGCCTTCGTTGGCCTTAGTAGAGTTCCTCCAAGCTCGCTTCAAGGACATCCAAGCGGGTCTCTGCCGTTGTGAGTCTCTCTCTATTGGTCTTTTTTTTTCATTGGCGCTCCAAATTGTGCCTCCTCTGCTCGCGACGAGTAACCAACTTCTCGCTCATCATGTTCACTGCCCCACTCCTCCTGAGCGGCTCCAGCAGCAAGTGAGCAAGTTTACACATACAGCCCACCTGCGGTTGCTTGGGGCAATGGTTTGGCCTGCCCCATTTTGTTCAATTCGTCGTAATGTTTCGCTATGGCGAGATTGCGAAGTTTCTTCGCTGCTTGCTTGAATTGCTTGCCCGCTTTGATACCATAATGTCACGCACTTAGCTAGAATAGGCTAAGTGATGAGGCACCCTTGCGGCAAGTCCCAGACTTAACTGGAGTTGCCTAAGTCACAAAACACCCTTACGCCCATTTCAATCAAACTCAGCTGGGATTGCCTAAGTCTTGAGGCACCCTTGCGACATACGCATCCGCAAAGGATCAGCCAAGTTTCAACCTCGTATAGGTCCTGTAGGACCTATAAAACAAAATTTTGATTATAGTTGAAATGAGCGACAGAGAAGTCCTTGTTGAATCTCAGATTTTGATGATGAAGTCAATTGATGAATTATTTGTTATAATCCATATTGTTGAGTTAAGTGTGCAGGATTAACTACGATGGGATGAAAACATGAAGCGATTTACTGAGGTCAAGTTTGTCGGGAGTTCGAGAGTTCATCGGAAGTCCGAACGATCATCAGAAGTATTGCCGAAATCAACCGAGGTCAAATCAGGGACTTATCGAAGGTTTCAGAAGTTCGCCACAAAAACCGTCAGAGGTTCATGAAGATCACTGAGAAGGTTTGAAAGTTTGCCAAAGACTCGTTGAGCTTGCCACAAAATCCGGGAGCATGCTTGGAGTCCGTCGGAAGAAACCCGAAAGAGTGTCAGAAGTCCGCTAGAAAGCTCGTCGGAAGTAAACTTGAAGAATGTCGGTCTAAATCACTTAGAATTATGTTTCGATTTCGTAGTTGGCATGTAATTAGGGTAAGGATTAGGAAATAATCCTGTTTAAACCTAGTAGGGGCCAACCGGGCTCTTATTGGGTTGATTTGGGCCTAAAACAGGACCCATCCAGCTTTCTTTGAATGGGCGGCGCGTTCAACCACCTATCTTTGGGCGATGGAAGCGCCTAGTGGCGAAAGTCAAGGCGGTTGAATCGCTACCTTGGGTGGTTGAAGCGCCAGATATCTTTGTCGATCCCGATTCGACAAGCGGTTGAACCACTAGCACCGAGAAACCCAAACAGAATTCAAATTTGGGCTCCAAATTTGAATCCTCTTGGGGTCTATAAATACCCCAAGTGTTCCTGCAAGAAATACAGCAAGCACAACACTTTGAAAACAAGAAAACTCTGCTCAAATCTCTTTAGAAAATCCTTATTAGTTTTTCACTTATATTCCACCGAAAGAAAGGAGAGAGTGCTTGTAAGGGTTTCCTCCTAAGCCCGTCAAAAGGAGAAGAGTTATAAGGAAGTTCGTCCTCACCCATTGGAAGGAGGATAGCTAGTGGAAAAGTTGATGGCCTCAAGCGAAAAGGAATCGGGAGTGGATGTAGGTCGGATGACCGAACCACTATAAATCGGTTTGTATTTACTTTCTTGCAACTTACTATACTGTAAACCATCTTTACTTTGCTTCCTTACTTACTCTACTTCCTCCTCACTTTCTTACGTATGCTTTAAAGTTAAAATGCAATCGAAACGGTTTCAAATGAAATGTTGATTTCTATCGTACGAAGTTTCTAAAAGCACTTTTAAATCGCTGAAAGTTTATCGTTCTTTACTGCTGCACTAATTCACCCCTCCCCCACCCCCCCCCTCTTAGTGCCGCTCGATCCCTAACAATTGGTATCAGAGCCACGTTATTTCTCATTCAGGTTTACACCCGTAAGAAATGGCTCTTCATGACTTTCAAGAGGACTTTTCGATTTTTCGTCCACCATTCTTTAACGGTTCGGACTACACATATTGGAAAACTCGAATGAGAGTTTTCTTGATTTCTCTCGATTTAAACTTATGAAATATCGTTGAAAATGGATTTCAACTTTCCTCTAAACCGATGAACGAATGGTCGGATTTGGAGAAAAGATCATTTTCTTTGAATGCAAAGGCTATGAATGCCTTATATTGTTCTTTAGATAAAACTGTGTTCAATCAGATTTCTACGTGCGAAATGGCTTTCGATATTTAGCATACTCTTGAAATCACACACGAAGGAACGAGTATAGTTAAAGACTCGAAAGTTAATATTTTAATGTACGATTTTGAGGTTTTTCGAATGCAATCAAGCGAGACTATAGGCGACATGTACACCCGTTTCACGGATGCCGTCAATAGTCTAACAGCACTTGGTAAATGTTTCTCAGATTTTGAACTCACTAACAAGATTTTAAGATCTCTTTTTAAAAGATGGGATCCAAAAGTAACGACGATACAAGAATCAAAAAATTTAAATGATTTTTCATTGGAAGAATTAATCGGGTCCTTATTGACCTATGAAATGAGTTTCTTAGAATATTTTGAACTTGATGAACACTTGAACCACCTTCCAAAGAACAGGAAGGATTTGGAACTTCGGACAAATAAATGCCATTTTAGTGATGACTCAAGTGATGAGGACAATGAGAACTTTGAACTTCGAACACTAAATCTTAATAAGTTCATTAAACAAAAATCTAAAATAAATAATGAACTTGAACGGAGGAAGTTGCCAAAGATGAAGAAGAAGCGCAAAGAAGAATCAAATGACGAAACGACGAATTAGGCTTTGATAGGCTTCGACTACAAGGTAAGTAACTTAACTCCCTTGAATTATTTTGAAATTACATGATGCCTTCCATGAATGCTTAACTTAGTTAATAGGAATTTTTTCATGCTTTTTTTGTGTTTTTAGAAATTTTTAAAAAATGTTTTAAAATTATACTATGCTTTTCTTTCTAGTATTTTTGAAAAGTAAAAATTATGAATGATACTTGCATGATTTATGATATTGCCTAGAATTAATCCATGCATGTATATCTTGATGTTTTATATTTCGTTTCTAAAACATGATGCTTTATCTTTAAATTTTTGTATCATGCTTAATGAGGAATTAAAATGATGAAGATTAAAATCCTACATTTTGGAATAATGTATATTCGGACTTGATGGTTTTCACGACGAAATTATTTTTCACATTTATAAAATAATGCATGATTTTAGCAAAAATTTGAGCATTGATAATCTTGTTATTACAAATGAAAGAAAGAATTAAAATGATGTTGATGATGCATTATGAAAACATGCTTAATGATTGTATCATACTTGATGACTTGAAATCTCATATTTTGAAATAATATATTCATAATGAATCCATGAATCTTGATGATTTTCGTATCACTTTTTGGCTTTAAAATTGGTACATATCTTTCATGCAAAAAGTTTTGGGCATACTTATGTGAAATCTTACTTGATAAATGAAAATGCTCCATAGATCATGATAAATTCATGAATCTTGATTATTTTACATTGCTTTTGATTTCAAACAAGATACATAATTTTTGGCACAAAAAATTAATAGCATGTTTCAAGATAATGCTGCACACCAAATATGATTAAAAGATCGAAGCAAGCATATTGATGATTTCATTTTTATATGAAAATTTGAACATGCATATATATAAGATCAACCACATAAAATAAAACACAAGTTAAAAATATTTTAATCAAGATGTTTTATTTTTTATGTGTTTGGTCTTAACGGTCTTTATGACGAAACTTATGTCTTGCTTTAAAAAGTTGATACATGCTCACATGTAATCAATTTATGTTGCTCTTATTAAAATTTTCGAATGACAGATTTTGATGCATTTGATCTTAATGAGTTTAATGACAAACTTGTATTTTGAATTTATACAATGATGGATTCCATATAAATGTTTGAACATACATTATGAAATCATCATTGAAATGAAAATATTAAAAGTTTGTTATCATGCTTAATGACTTTGTGATATCATATCTTGATGATAAACTCATATTTTGGTCTTAAATTTGATACTCATCTTTTGAAACATGAGCACACTTATTTGAAACAAAATGAAACACATTATCATGATAAATTAAATCTCATAATGTGTTATATTGTTGTCTTGACAATTTTTATAATGAAGTTTGTCTTTCGGTTTTGAATATTTTGATTTGGCATATAAAGGCAAAAGACATACTTATATGATGAAACATAAAGAAATTATATTTACTATATTATTGAGATTAATGATTTTATGATATCTTATGAATCTCGTAAATTATGAAAGTGATTTTTATTATTTGTTTATGAGTTCGGAGTTAATGATTTGAACTAGAATGAGTCTTATCTATATCATGATCTTGATAACTTGAGTTCTTCAAGATTTCTTGCTCCATACTCTTTTATGATTCTCCCATGTTATTGAAGAAAAATGCAAATGAATCATAAATTATTTTCTCTTGACTTTTCGATACTCAACTTGAGAAAATATGCTTTGATGATTGAAATATGAATGCAAACGTTTGATATATCACTTGTCATGGTTTGAATATCAATGTAAGAGAAATTTTGCTCTTCTTGATATCTTTTATGAATTTGAATAAAACTTGCTAAAGATTCTTGATTCATCTCTTAAACGTTTGGAATCATAACTTAACTTGTGTGAATCAAGATGCATGAAACAAATTGTTCTCTTTGCTATTTGCTATCCAATGAATCATGATTGATATTATTGCTATTTTACCTCCTATGATTCATGTTGTAAAAGTTTATAAATCATGATGTAATAAAATTTCTTATGCAACAATCAAGTGCTCATGTGATTCTTTGCTAAAGAAAATACTTTAGTGAAATCATGATCTTACAAATTATAACTTGAAGTTCTTTATAAACCAAGATCATTTGTATCTTGTCTTTTGATTTCTTAGAATTTAATACTTAATTTTTTATGAATTTGTGATCTTGATATCTTGATTCTTATAAAATGTGATCTTGATGAAAAATCTTATGCATGAATCAAGGTACTCTTTGTGCTATTCATTCTCAATTGAATCATGTTCTTCTTAAGCCTTGATATCATATCCTAGAAATGACATGATTTCTTTGTCTTGTGTGATAAATTGAATATTTGATATAAATGAAATTTGCCTTATGATGAATCAATGAATCATAACTTGATCCTTGATATTGATATGCTTTTATATATCATGATTCTTGGTTGTATGACATTTATCTTGAATTGAAAATTGATAAATATGAATTTTAATCTTGCTAAAAAGAAAGTTATGAATCATGAATGATATCTTTTGGTTTTGATCCTTGTTAAATTTACATATTGATATCCTTCATGACATGATTTCTTTGTATTGTTGTCTTGTATGTATTATGTGATAACTAACGTATATTTTGATGCAAATGTATTTGAAAGTGAATGTAAAGAAAACTTTGTATTCCCTCACTTCATTTTGACAATAACTAAGGGGGAGATGGTATTGCTAGCTTGTATATCAAAAGAGAATTTTGCTAGCTTGAACATTGAGAAGCAATAAGTTGCTATCTCAAGATTCATTGAGAACATTGAAAATCTTTCTCAACTTCACATTTTCAATAGAATTGCTTACACTTTTGTTACAAATTATTGTTGAATCTCATGCAAGATTATCTGAAGTATTAATCCTCCCTTTCTTTTTGATACTAACAAAGGGGGAGAAAGTTTTTGCTAGGTTGCACACCCAAATGAAAAATTGCTAGCTTGACATATCACATAGAAATCAAAGGATGCAAATATTGCTATCTTGCCTATCTCAAGAAGAGAAAATGCAAAACTTAAAAATTTGCATTCCTACACTTGCCATGCTTCTATGCTTGTATGTTGTAATTTTTGCTTGCATATTTAAAGTGATGAAATGCTTACACAAATTGATTGCATATCGCAAAGGAAGCAAAAAATGTGAAAACTTGCACATCTCAAGAAGTAAGTGAAAAATTACCATCATTGCCCATCCTTAAAAACTTGCTATGATTGAGTATTGCAAAGCTATGTTTAAATATGGTATGATGTGATTAATAGCTAGTGTGTTGTCAAACTTGCATATCTTTTAAACTAGCTATAATGTAACTTCTCCTTTTTGTTGATGACAAAGGGGGAGAAAAATGTGAAATTGATATGATGTAATGAAAAATGAATTAATATATAGTATTGCAATTGCATCAACTCATACGGTTCATATTGCATTATATCGTAAATACTTTAATTGTAAATTTTCTTGAGATAAGCTATTCCTTTATTTGATATCATGCCTTGATATTGAACACACTTTTTGATATCATTTAATCCTTGTTTTAAATTGATATCTCTTGCCGTAACAATGAATGGCTCTAGGTGTAATACCTTGATATTGTTTTTATCAAGAAAAATATGAAGTTTCGTACTTATGCTCAAGCTTGCTTATTAAGCTTGACGTTAAATGAAATTTATCGATTACGGCTTAAATTCAAAAGATTGAATTCAAGTGTTTTTACTTTCTCATGATATGACATATAGATATGAGGAGTTAAGATCAACTCCATCATCAATTGATTGTCATCATCAAAAAGGGGGAGATTGTTGAATCTCGGATTTTAATGATGAAGTCAATTGATGAATTATTTGTTATAATCCATAATGTTGAGTTAAGTGTGCAGGATTAACTACGATAGGATGAAAACATGAAACGATTTACCGAAGTCAAGTTTGTCGGGAGTTCGAGAGTTCACCGGAAGTCCGAAAGATCATCGGAAGTATTGCCGAAATCAACCGAGGTCAAATCAGGGACTTGCCGAAGGTTTTGGAGGTTTCGGAAGTTCGCCATAGAGATTGTCGGAGGTTCGCGGAGATCACCGAGAAGGTTTGGAAGCTTGCCAAAGACTCATTGAGCTTGCCATAAAATCCGAGAGCAAGCTTGGAGTCCGCCGGAAGAAACCCGAAAGAGTGTCAGAAGTCCACCGGAAAGCTCGTCGGAAGTAAACATGAAGAATGTCGGTCTAAATCACTTAGAATTATGTTTCAATTTCGTAGTTGGCACGTAATTAGGGTAAGGATTGGGAAATAATCATGTTTAAACCTAGTAGGGGCCAACCGGGCTCTTATTGGGTTGATTTGGGCTTAAAACAGGATCCATCCAGCTTTGTTGAATGGGCCAGGCGGTTCAACCGCCTATGCTGGGCGGTCGAAAGCTAGGCGATTCAGGGGCGGTTGAACCGCCTAGCACCAGAATGCATGGGCGGTTGAACCGCCTAGCACCAGAATGCATGGGCGGTTGAACTGCTGCCTTGGGCAGTTAAACCGCCCTATATACTGTTAGTCTGACTACTGATAGGTGGTTGAACCGCCACTGATAGGCGGTTGAACCGCCAGCATCGGGAAACCCAAACAGAATTCAAATTTGGGCTCCAAATTTGAATCCTCTTGGGGTCTATAAATACCCCAAGTGTTCCTGCAAGAAATACAACAAGCACAACACTTTGAAAGCAAAAAAACTCTGCTCAAATCTCTCTAGAAAATCCTCCTTAGTTTTTCACTTATATTCCACCGAAAGAAAGGAGAGAGTGTTTGTAAGGGTTTCCTCCTAAGCTCGTCAAAAGGAGAAGAGTTGTAAGGTAGTTCATCCACGCCCGTTGGAAGGAGGATAGCTAGTGGAAAAGCCGGTGGCCTCAAGCGAAGAGGAATCGGGAGTGGATGTAAGTCGGATGACTAAACCACTATAAATCGGTTTGCATTTACTTTCTTGCAACTTACTATACTGCAAACCATCTTTACTTTACTGCCTTACTCTACTTCCTCCACACTTTCTTACGTATGCTTTAAAGTTAAAATGCAATCGAAACAGTTTTAAACGAAACATTGATTTCTATCGTACGAAGTTTTCGAAAGCACTTTTGAATCGCCAAAAGTTTATTGTTCTTTATCGCTGCACTAATTCACCCCCCCCCCCTCTTAGTGTCGCTCGATCCCTAACAGTCTCGATGTCTCGCAAAGAGGGAAGCTTTACAAGCAATTCAACGAGCACTTGGAATGCAGGAAAGAAGAGAAAGAGAGGAGGAAAATAAGGACTTTAGAAGGGTGAATGAGCAGTTACAAGTCCGCAAACAACTACTCCCCAGGTGCCGGGTGCGAATACAAGTTTCCGTCAAATTGACGTGCAAACTTGTGAAGATGTTCAATGCCCAACACTACCCCGAAGCCCCATCTAGCCTCGTGCCACCTGGGGGGTTCCAGGGTGCTGAGATGGCTAACATTTTATAAGCAACTGCGGTCTGCAGAAAATAGGCCGCGGCATGCAAAAATGAAGGCTTTTTTGGGTAGTTTTGTTGGTGTGGCGAGCGGTCGTACTGCAACGCTGTAAACTACAGTTTCTTTCATTTTTACAAGCAAAACACACCAAAACTATGGCAAAATAGGCTGCCAAGGATATGTACAAGCATGCACAAGTGACGAACGGTTCGTTGAACGAAGTTGCTGTAGGTGTGTGATGACCGTTCATGACAATCGAGACCCGTAGGGTGCCCCCGGTTCCCCCTCTGGCAGGTCCGCTATATCCAAGGCCCGGAAGGGCTCGCCCTTGCTGGAGGCCCGGACCCAGCACAGATCCCTCATCGACTTGGGTCACTTCGATCGCCTAGCTGTGAGATTGTCCCCGGTCGAACCAGCACGACCCTTCCCTTTCGCGTTGGAGCCTTCTCCGTGCGACTCGTTGCTCGACCCACACACTATCGGTGCTGTAGCCTCGCGGAGCGCCGCCCCCTCGACGACTTTCGAGTCAGGCCCCTCACTTTCTTCTTCGATCGACGCTCGGCCGCTTCGCTTGGGAACCTCGGCGGACCGGGTGCCCTTTTGAAGCGGGGTTCAAGCCTTCCTTCTGCTCTCGGAAGGCAAGCGATCTTTGCAAGAGAGACGAGGCATCCCCTTCATTGATTGGAGGTTCACCATTTCTGCAAGTCACGGGTCGGTTAGCGAAGCGCACAAAAAAGGAACGAGACGAGAAACGAAATGCCTAAAAATGATGAGTCCAACCATACCCCTAGGGGTCGGGCTGAGCCCCGCGTCGACCAACCCCTCCTCGATCATCCCCCTAATGACCTGAGAAGAGGACAGGATCCCCCTCAAGTGCTCCACACTGTCACGGACTTAGCTGGTTTTGCCTAAGCCGTGCGGCACCAATGCGTATCACCGCAAAGGTCAGCCTACCCGAAATCTCCTGCAATCCCTTAGGACTCGCAAAGAGAAGACGGACGAGAAAGCGCTTCACACGGGATCCACAAGCCACTCTTTTAGTAAATACTTTATAGCCAATGCACATTCCAACAATGGATATCACAAGCTCAGAACGGTTGCACAACAAAGGCATAAAATTGGTCCACTACAGACCGAATTCTATTACAAGTAATCCCTCGACGCATACTTTTATGGACAAGCCTACAATGGCTACCAAACTCACTCAAATATGGGCATTTTGCCTTTGGCAAGCCCTTTACAAGCTTTACATTATATGACAACCCAAAAGGGACACGGACAAGCATAAGCATTACAAGAACAAGCCGTTTACAATTTTGTCCGTGACATTCTCCCCACTTAATCCTTCGACGTCCTCGTCGAAGCCTTTCTTGCCGACGACGCAACTTCTTTTCTTTGTTGGATCTTCGATCTTACGCTCCTTTGCGATCGCCCCTTGGCTCCCATTTGTTCTCGGCTTGTTGTTGAGTCGTCGAACTTTAATTCGCCGTCCGCTTCAACTCGCCAATGACTCGACTTTGGTGTGGGGTTGGCAAAGTTGTCTTGATCTTCATCTTGGTTCTTGCGGATTCATCGATGAAGGAAAAAGACCATCTTTGATATCGCCGATCTTCAAATTCTTCGTGTCTCTTGAACTGGATAGATGCTTTGTTGGAGCTTTAACGAGCATCACCTCGCAACCTTTGAAGTTTTCGAGTCCTTCCTCCGCAAAATTTGCCCATCGAATCTTCTTCCACTTAGTTGTCTTGAAGGGTCTTCACATCATCGTGAGAGCTCCTCTCTTTGGATAACTAAGAGAGCTGGGAGTCTTGAGTTCCGCCATTCTCTTGGGAGTTGAGAAGGCAAAGGTTACTTGTCTTCGCCCGCCTCCTCGAGTTTGTACGTGCATCAAGTGGAGTTCTTTGGAATTCGCCTACTCTTAGCTCACACTTAGAAGCACTTGAAGTGTTTGCAATCCTGCGCTTGTTGAGTCACTCATCGGGATTCACCTTCTCATTGCCATTGAACCACGAATGCAAGAAGTTATCACTCCAACTTGGAGTAAGTCTCCGATAAGATTTGGTCGCCTTTGGGGTTGTACGCCTTCTCCATCATTTCTGTCGCCGACTCCTTTGAGTAGCAAAGGTACAAAGACCTGCATCTTGTCTGCTTCGATCCTTGGTCATGCACTCTTGCATCGACCCGAAGTCCTTCACTCACGGCTATCTTGATGAAAAGTCTGTTGACATCGGTCTTACGAAGTTCTCGGCACGCCCTTGCCTTGTCTTGGTACATGGAGTTTGCCGATGCATTCTCCTCCTCCACGGCCCATATCACGACCAAGTGCTCTCCCTCTAAGAGAGCAAGGGATTGATGACTCCCCGGAAGTCCCGCCTCAGCGGTACCATGGCACTGCGACGCCCATGGCACTACTATCCGTTGTCTCGCATCTGCATCCCTTCTTCGTGATCGGTAGATCTGCCTCTGTGGCATTGTGACACTCCTCTGAGTTCACCTTCAATCTAACCGATGATTGATCTTGGGTAGCTGAGTCCCTCTTGGACTCGTCATTGCTTCCACGCCCTTTTCCGACCCCTTGCTTCAACACCTCTGTGTTCTCTGAGCAGTTCCGCTTGGTCGATGGAAATACAGACTGCAACTCCCATGTATGGCCACCGCCACACATGTTGTAGGACTTGCACCATTTCTGTTCTCCTTAGCTACATTGGCTGCAATGTTCGCTTACTCGGCCTTGTCCTCTGACTTGCCGGGCTCCCTTAAGCGAATGTGAGCTCTGAAGTAGTTCCACTCTTCGGCGACTCGATCATACCTTTGTATGATCCGGTCCCCAAATGGGACTCCCTGGTATTTGCATCTGAACTTCTTCCTTGAGAGTGCACGGCCCCATAAGCTGATGTCAAGGCTTCCATTCAATGCAACATTCGGTGCACGCACGGAAGACCCGCCTCTGCGGTACCATGGCATTCACTGCTTGAATCCATAGCTCTTCTTACCGTCGTGTTGTTCACCAACTTGGAGCTCCTTGTCGCGCTCCCGGTCATATCTCCAGATGACCATGTCCCTCACGGATATCTTTGTGTGTGTCGTCTTGCCACGAACCATTCCACCCCGATCCTCGCATCATGTCGCCTCCTGGTGACATCTCCTTGCATTCGATCCTGTGGTATGAACTCGAAGCTGCGATATCTCCATGTGTGGACTCGCCAACACATCGCGAGGCCTTCGCCAACCGATTCTGTTCGCTTCTTTGGCAATCGACCTTCGTCCACCCACTCTCGGGTCACACTCGGACGAAGGCTAGCCTAGACGATCCATCGCCTAGCAGCCTCCTCTCGAAGTCTCTCGACTTATTTGAAATAGGTGCACCATTATCGGATCACGGGACTCGCCCCTACCAAAGCACAATCTCTTGCGCACCGCTTTCTCATGGCAACTTGAATAGCAACACGTGGCATATTCTTCAAGAGTAGCTTGTCTCTGCATCCTCTTGCCCGTGCTAAGGCCTTTTGACACCAACTTTGCCTCAAAGAAATCGCATCACCTTAGAATCTCCACCAAGTGCTTTATCGAGATAAGATGTTTGTGCCTCAAGCTCCCTTCGTCTTTGGCACCATGCAAGATGAGTTTGCTCCATCTCGAATATGAAACCCATGGAACGACATGATCCGATTCTTGCCTCGGCAAGAGTCCATGTCCTTGACCTCGTGTAAGGAAAGCACCAAGCCTCGCTCCATGTTCCGTCTTCAAAGCCAACTCCCTTCACGCGATTTGGGTACTTCACCAAGTCTTCCCCAAGTTGTTCTCGCTTCTCGATTAGCATTGGATTAATGGTGGCCCGCCCACCATTCCACGGTCGACCCTCGGTTGAGTCGAACTCACGGTCGGCTCTTAGTGTGCCTTCACTTTGTGTTGCCCTGGGTTGCTCCCCCATTTGATCTCTTTATCGTCCACCAACGCATTGCCACTTGCGAGATCATACGATGACTCCTCATCGCTCACTCGATCCTCGAGCTCTGTCTTGAGGTACTCCTCAGCGATTCATTGCACCGATTCACATTCGGAGAGCGGGACTTATCCCTCCTGGATATCCGCCGTCGAGCAACATCTCTCTTCGCATCCTTCCCTCTGGAAGTTTTGGAGACCACCGTCCCCTTGGACTACTCCGCCTTTCTTTGAACAAAGCGTGCCCAATTTTGCCTTCGCAAATGCACTTTGCTAGATTGTGACACCTCACCAATCTGACTCGCCTTTGCACCCCTTCTGGGTCTAGCAACATCTTTTTGTTGCACATTTCAACTTCATACGAAAGTATCCTGCACATGCCGAAGAGAAAGTTTCAATGCTCCAATGCACGGACCTTCAGCCGCCTTGGGATGGCCACGGACAGTCCATCGTCCGCATGCAAGACCTTGCATGAGTATCGAATTCCTTGAGTTTGCAACTTTCCTCACCTCTCGTGAGCTTTGCACAACTCTTTCGATCATGAGCAACCACGCAACTTGCACGGTCTCATCCTTGGCCAAGCACCCGCTTGCCTCGAGCGCAAATCGTCAAGTTTGGGTGTCAATGTCGAGCCACCGCTTTCGAACTCACCATCCCCACCTTTGTGCGCTCGTAATTCTTCTTAGCTTGTCCTCGTGGTGCGACAAGGTCCCCACGTTTGCATGCTAAGTGTTTCTAAGTGAGCTTGTCCCGCTCGATACCAAGCATCACGGACTTAGCTGGTTTTGCCTAAGCCGATGCGGCACCAATGCGTATCACCGCAAAGGTCACCTACCGAGAAATCTCCTGCAATCCCTTAGGACCTGCAAAAGAGAAGACGGGACAGAGAAAGCGCTTCACACGGGATCCACAAGCCACTTTTTTAGTAAACACTTTATAGCCAATGCACATTCCAACAATGGATATCACAAGCTCAGAACGGTTGCACAACAAAGGCATAAAATTGGTCCACTACAGACCGAATTCTATTACAAGTAATCCCTCGACGCATACTTTTATGGACAAGCCTACAATGGCTACCAAACTCACTCAAATATGGGCATTTTGCCTTTGGCAAGCCCTTTACAAGCTTTACATTATATGACAACCCAAAAGGGACACGGACAAGCATAAGCATTACACCGAACAAGCCGTTTACAATTTTGTCCGTGACAACACGCTCGGCCTCCTCGTGGGAGAGGAAAGGGGGGACATTGTTGATGGCTCGGGAGGTCCACCCCATACATAACCCTCATTCTCAGTGGCAGCTCCGTAGAAGTGGCATGTCTTCCACACCTTATTATTAGAAGAGGCGCCACTTATCCTGAACCCACCTCAGGCGATCAAGCAATATCTGCCCCGGCCCTTGCATAGCCAAAAACACGCTAGGAATAGAGTTCGGGTCGACTCGATCCCCGCCCCTTGATACTCTCCTAAGAAAACCACTAGATAGCGCTAGGAGTTAGGTGTCATCTGGGATGGGAAAATCCCCAACCATTGGAGGCACTCTACGATCACGGGATGCAACGGGAACCTCAGCCCTGCTTCGAGGGCATCCAAGGTCAACTCGAACCCGCCAAGGAACGGGTCATAGGGGCATTGCCCGGGCGATGGGGCGTGAAGTTCGTACTCCTTCGGGATACTGTAATGATCCCGAATGAGCCCCAATAGTTTCTCGATCACTACCAAGTCCACATCATGCCACGACCACATTGCTTGAAGGGCCGCGAGGGCCTTCGAATCTGTCGAGGACACGCCACTTGAGGATGAACTGAGCACCTCTACCTTAGAACTCTCCGAGGTCGACTCATCAACCTCAGGGACTGACCGACTCGACGACGATGAGGAAGAAGACATCTCGACCTCGAGTTAGGCACCAGAAAGGGAGAAAGTCCGAGATGACAGAGGAGACTAGAGAGGAACACAATGACCTCCCCCACGCATAGGAAAAGGCTTATAAAGAAAATATCCGACCACCACCAAGGCAACGTTTGGGTTCCTCGAGGTAGGAATTGGCGACAACATTTATTGGAGGGCACCTCGCCAAGCGTGCCTCCCGACTCCCACCTTAGCGTACGCTCCGAAAAAAACTCTTGCCAGTCGCCACGTGCGACGTTGACCCCCCGTCAGATGCACGTGACACCGGTTTCCCGCCAACACACCGATAGACATCCCGTCGAACGCACATGCCGCCAGCCCTCCCACCAGCACATCATCGGATTCCCCGCCAAGATTCATGCAACAACAGAAAGTCTTCTCAACGAGCGCTTCGGCCTAGTCTTAGCTTGAGCGCCAGTCCAATATTTTCCCGAGTTCACCAGCCTGGGCACCAATCTAGTTCGTGCCCGAGTTCACTAGCTCGGGCACCAGTCCAATCTTTGCCCGAGTTCACCAGCCCAGGCACTAGTCCAGTTTGTGCCTGAGTTCACCAACTCGGGCACCAGTCCAATCTTGGCCCAAGTTCACCAGCTCGGGCCCCAATCCAATCTTTGCCCGGGTTCACCAGCCCGGGCACCGGTCCAGTTTGTGCCCGAGTTCACCAGCTTGAGTCCTAGTCCAAACTTTGCCCGGGTTCACTAGCCCGGACACCAATCCAATTTGTGCCAAGTTTACCAGCTCGTGTACCAGTCCAATCTTTGCCTGAATTCACTAGCTCGAGCACTGGTCCAATCTTTGCCCGGGTTCACCAGCCCGGGCATTAGTCTAGTTCATGCCCGAGTTCACCAGCTCGGGCACCAGTCCAATTTATGCCCGAGTTCACCAGCTCGGGCACCAGTCTAACCTTTGCCCGAGTTCACCAGCTTGGGCCCAAGTCCAAACTTTGCTCGGGTTCACCAGCCCAGACATCAGTCCAATTTGTGCCCAAGTTTACCAGCTCGGGCACCAGTTTAATCTTTGCCCGAGTTCACCAACCCGGGCACCAGTCCAGTTTGTGCCCGAGTTCACCAACTTCTGCACCAGTCCAATCTTTGCCCGAGTTCACCATCTCGAGCCCTAGTCCAAACTTTGCCCGGGTTCACCAGCCCAAGCACCGGTCCAGTTTGTGCCCAAGTTCACCAGCTCAGGCACCAGTCCAATTTGTGCCTGAGTTTACCAGCTCGAGCACCTGTCCAACCTTTGCCCGAGTTCACCAGCTCGGGCCCCAGTCCAAACTTTGCCCAGGTTCACCAACCCGGACACCAATCCAATATGTGCCTGAGTTTACAAGCTCGGGCACTAGTCCAATCTTTGCCCGAATTCACTAGCTCGAGCACCAGTCCAATCTTTGCCCATGTTCACGGCTTGGACCCGATGCCAATCTTGCCTGCCCGAGGTTCACCAACTTAGGCATCTGGGTCTAGTTCATGCCCGAGTTCAATCTTTGCTCGTGGCACCGATCCAATCTTTGCCTGAGTTCACCAACTCAGGTACTAGTCTAATTTGTGCTCAAGTTCACCAGCTCGGGCACCGGTCCAATCTTTGCTCGAGTTCACCAGCTCGGGCCCAAGTCCAAACTTTGTCCGGGTTCACTAGCCCGGACACCAATCCAGTTCGTGCCTGAGTTCACCAGCTCGGGCACCAGTCCAATCTTTGCCCGACTTCACCAGCTCGGGCCTCAGTCCAAACTTTGCCCGAGTTCACCAACCCGACCCCAGTCCAATCTTTGCCCAGGTTCACCAGCCCGAGCACCAATCTAGTTCGTGCCCGAGTTCACCAACTTGGGCACCAGTCCAATCTTTGCACGACTTCACCAGCTCGGGCGTCAATCCAATCTTTGCCTGGGTTCACTAGCTCGGACACTAGCCCAGTTTGTGCTCGAGTTCACCATCTCGGACACCAGTCCATCATGCAACCAAGATGACCAACTCAGGGCATCGTCGCAGCTTGCCCCGCCCATCCCCCCCACCCCAATCACCAAAGCAACAACACAACGAAGCGACCCATCAACTCCTGCACAACAGACGGCATAGCAAATAGCAAATAAAGCAGAACCAGACATGCCCCAAGCCCTCTCGAGGACCGGAGCATGTCTCGTTGGGGGGGGAGGGGGTGGAGAAGATGAGGGGACATATCAACACGTGGAGATAGTCAGTGGACACATCAACACGGAAGCACAACCCACAGGCTGACGCAAGATGCCACGTCCAACCTGCCACCTCGAGTCAGAAACAATAGTTGCTCCATGCCACCCGGAGCTGCTCGTCGCCGAAAGGCTAAGACGGTGCCACACGAAGTAGCCTGTCCCCGAAAGCCCGAGGCAGCACCGCACAAAGCAGCCCGTCCCCGAAAGCTTGGGGCGGCGCCGCACGGAGTAGCCCATCCCGAAAGCCTAGGGCGGCGCCGCATGGAGCAACCCATCTGCACGAAGCCTCGCACGACGCCGCCGTCATCTAGATCAAGGTACACACTCGCCGACCAATTACTTACGGTCGACCCGGGCATGAACATAAAGCCTCCCACCTGGCTTTAGGAAGAGAAGGGGGGAGAGCGCCTAGGGAGTCGTGTCAATCACTTGACTAAGCCAAGTCGGGACACGTCTTCTTGCAAGTGTTGAGCAGTGAGTCACATCGACGATCGAACCAAGCCCGAACACGTTCGATCGATGGCCACATTAGTTCAACAACAACTGTCTTCATTATGAAATCAGTATATGATAAGTTCTAGTTGGCTTGAATTATGTAACAACAAAATTGACGTATGTGATAAGATAATTAATTCAGAGCCGGAGACGAAGAGGCAAGTACAATGTGCTTTAGTCTACTTACGGTTTGGGTCAACTTGGGGCTCCTCTGGTTTTTGTAGTCGGTTTCACTTTAGAGATTGTTTTGGAAAATTTAAATGGGTAATTAGTGCAATAGTTCATCTGGTTAGCAACCTTCCATTTCTTATCTGAACGGAGCTAAAGTTATCGAGGAAGTACTCTGACTGGGATCCTGCACATTATACAACCCAAACTACAAAATGATGTCCCTGGTGAAAGAGGACCACCTGCCTGATTCATTAATTTAGAGGCACTGAGTGAGTAAAGACAAGTTTCTTCCCTAGTCACGCATGGACATGCAGCACAGCTTTTCTTATGGAAGAGCCATCGAGCTAATAAATAGTAACCTCTTGTGATTATTGGTTTTCATCGTGGTAAAAGCTCAGCCCTAGCTTTGAGAGATTAAACTGTGCATCACAATCAAGGAGACAAACTATTCTCGAAAAGGAGCATTTAGAATGGCAAGGACAAAAAGACAAACAATGGCAGGTAATGTATCTGGTTGGAAACTGAAGGCAACTTACATTTTCTAATTCACCACTATGCACATTAACATTTGCAATATTGTATTCAGCACAGAACACAAAATAACTTGCTAAGGAGCTGTCTAGCATAAAGACAAATTTCCCTATTGCATTTTATGAATCATGGTCACTTTTTGAAGCAAGAATATGAAAAGAGAGGACATGAATCTGCAGGCCATTTAATGAACCTTAAAAAAGACCAGTCAAACAACTATATGATTTGATTTCTTACTAATTTGCATCCATTCATAAATGGCATAACCGACTAACTTGTTCTTGAACAAGTGAAGAAGTGATTCTTGGTAGATTTCTCAAGCAAGAATTACAGGGAACATCAATCGGCTGGCCATTTATTTGCAACAATCGGCATAGAGATAAAAGATCACTCAAACAACTATCTTATCTGATTTCTTACCAATTAAACAGCTATCTGATATGAATTTCTTACTAATCTACATGGATTCATAACTTATTAGCTTATTCTTGAACAAAATTGAACAAGGCACAGAAACCTTTACCTTCACTAGCAGCAGCATCACCACCTCAAGCCTTTCATGATTTGCATCATCAATCACCCAGTGATCATACCTGGCTATCAATTATGACTCCCTAGTCCTTGCCGCTGTTGATGAGGGCAACAAGGAGTTGTTTGACCTTGCGGACGAGGATCGTCTCCACAACTTCCGTGGCGAGGGCGTCGGTGACGCGGAGCCCCTTGTGGAACGGCGGCTGGCGGCTAGGCGGACGAACCGGGAGTTGATCTCCGGCAGGATGTAGACCCCCGCCCGTGCCGACGTCTGAGGGCGGCGGCAAGAGAGCTCGAGCGGGTGGACCTCGCTGGAAGGAAGCCAGGCTTAGGTTCGCGCGACGTGCATCGTAACGCCGTCCAGGTGTTCGCTTCAATTACTTAATGAAAAGAGTAGAGAGATGATGCGCTCCAGGAGTATGCACTGGAACACGGCCAGCCGAAGCAAAACCTTTTAAGATCTCTAAACATATGCTTAATACACCAAATGGCGTCTAATTGCTTATATTAAGGCTCAACATATTTCAATAATGTGTCACTCTATATATATATATATATATATATATATATATATATATATATATATATATATATATATATATATATACACGAAACATTGATGAATCTCTCTAGTTTATTTTCAAAAGTATTAATGTATATATTTAAAATTAATAAATATAATACACTATATATTTTTTATTATTTATGATTATTATAAAATAATTTAGATATTAATAATTTGAGAAAAACATGTGGTTTTCGTTGGTAATTCTTAGGATTATGACGTCGTATAATCTTGACATTTCTCGGGGTTGAAAGCTATTAGAAATTTTATCAATGAAACTAATTGATATGATAAATAAATTTAAAGTACCGAGACGAATCATTAATGGTTGATATAATTATTTATGACAGTTTCTAAGATTAGGATGTTACAATGTCTTTGACTTTTCGCTAAGTTGAGAGCTATCAAAATTTTTACCGAATAAACTAATTTATTATTGATATATATTTTATTTATAATAGTAAAATTGAAGTACCTTAACGGATCATTAATGGAAGCATGACACATTGGTACAATTATGGAGAGAGAGAGAGAGAGAGAGAGAGAGAGGAGAGAATATTCTAGTATTATATATAGATGTCACAGCAATGAAACCCTGGAAATTTATTAATCCGTCTACCTTTTTCTCCTTCACAAACAACACATCAACGTCGTTGCTAAGAACGAAGAATCATATGAAAGATTTCAACAAATGAAGAAGATGATATGAAAGATACGAATTAACATTTATCTGAGCATGTTTAATACAACTAGCTCAGTCTAGTGTTTCATCTATGGCTTCAATTCCACCAAAGGAGGAGCTCTACAAGAAGATGAACAGTTGCAGCTGCGGCTCATTTCCAGGTCTATTAGTATTCCCATAGTAATGGCTCTTCCAGTGCAAACTCCATGCAGTTCTCCCATGCCGAGGAGTAACAGAACCCTTCTCCTACATCAAGCAAGAGATCCGGTAGGTCGAAGAGCGCATCGTCGCTATCGCTCGATGGGGTTAACGGAGGTGGGGAGCGCGAGACCGGCAGCTCAGCCTGCCTCAGGCCGGACTCCACGCTCGTGCATGTTCCCGGGCGGGGATCACCGAACACGATGGACGCCGCCAGCGCGGCTGCTGCTTGGATGTCCTCGGGGGCCGCGGAGGCCGGTCGCGGGAGCTCGGCGGCCAGTTCGGGGAAGTTGAGGCACGCCGACTGGCCCTTGATCGACAGCGCCGCCACGTCGTGGGCTCTGGCCGCCATCTCCGCCGTCGGGAACGTCCCGAGCCAGATCCTCGTCTTCTTCCTCGGCTGCCGGATCTCCGACACCCATTTGCCCCAGGCACGCATTCGTACACCTCGGTACACCGGATGTTTGCTGCCCTTGCTCCGCTTTCTCGCCTCGTCATCACCGCCATCGCCGCCGCTGCAGCTCGTCCGAGCCACTCGCTTGCAGCCACTCTTCACAGTCTTTTTCGAGATCGTGTCAGCTTCACAATCTCGGCACAGAGATTCTTCCATGATTGAGGGCACCAAGGTGGAGCGACCGCAGAGAATGTAGTGCAGCAGCAGGCTTTTATGAACGCCCAACCAGAGAAGAAGAACAAAGGAACAAGACGATGGGCCCATGCAAAAGTGATGCAATCGTAGTGACATTACCCACCGCCATGGTGTTCAGAGTCGACCTTCCTTGAACGCCAACTCTTACAGCTCCCGCCCCCCTCCTTGCTCCCAAAGAGACGTAGTGAAACCAGCTTATCACTGTCCTTTGACCAGGTGTGTTTCATGTGCCTTTGCTTTCCCTGAGACTGTGCTACGATTAAATTTCGAAGGCTGGAGGTCCTTCCTTGTTCCCCTCCGATAATGATGATGACAATAGAAGAGCAGTACTTCATCTTTATACGAATGATGATGACAATAGAAGAGCAGTACCTACTACTAGGGTAAGTTTTGTCACAGGAAAACACCTATTGTAAGATAAACAAATTCATGCACTCATGCTCATGTAGAGACAATTCAATCACATTATTTCCTCTAATAATGTGGGCTGCTAGGCAACATCATGCATCATATCTATTCCTCTCACATCAGCACTTGGAGAGATGTTCTTCATGACCTTTGAGATGGTACTTTGAACTGCACCATAGAACTAAGCTTTGAAGTTGTCTTGTGTGTTGGCATATTCTAATTCTCTGAATCATCATCTCATGCTTTCACTAGATTAATCAGGATTACACCTAATGAGAATTGCCGTCTAACCTTCCATGCCAAAGAAGATAATCTAAAGTGAGACTCACACTCTGATCTGCTTTATGCCGTTATAGACGTCTGGCTGCCAGTTTTCTGTAGAGTATGCTTCATTTGCATGGAGAGGTAACCAAGTGTATAAGAGACAAAGACTGTCTTGTGATGGTTTAGAGTATAATAACCATGTAATTTAGATGATGAATATGATTAGTGCTCTAAGAACTCACAGCAACACAACCTACAACAATGTGGCAATGTATCAATGCATAAGAAAGTCTCTCAGTTTTGTTGTATTAGGTGGCAATCAGATGGGGCTTCCTAACCTTGTTCTCTTGCATCACGAAGCCATCTCTTCTTTAGCTTGATTGCTGAGCTTGGGATTTAATACCATGTTTCATATGTCCTTTGTGTCGCCTGACACTTACAGCATGTGTGTGTGACCCATTTGTTCTTTTATGAGGATAACTTGATCACTTCTTGTAGCTACGACTGCGAGGAGGTCTCACCTGACACCCCCACCAAACCTTCTGACGGTCCTTGCAGAGGCCCAGAACATCAATCATTACGCCTCATGCTTCGTGTGGAATCCATTTATGTCACTATTCCTCCTGCTGTCTAAATTCCCATCTTGTTCTCGGTATCAGCACACAGTATGCTTTATGAATCTTGTCGTGTGAAGCTCACCATATGTGAAGGAAAATGCTCTTCACAGTGTAAGGAGTGACATGTGAATAGTTGCAGTATTAGCCACAACTATCACGGTGAGGACGGCATTGGAGGATTCTGGAGATCTCAAAGGCCATTCCGTCAACATGATACTGATGCTTCATCAACCTTTTTCTGATTGAGTGGAACAGCGACCGTTCTGCATTGACTAAAACTGATGTTAAATTGAGGACATCGACAGGCCTTCATCTCCGTTTTGTTTTGTTAGGTGAACATCGACCGCTTTTATCCAAGTTGTTGAATCAGTTTTCGATTATCTGATGTAAAAGTTGAATTAGATTTAACATGGTCCTTCTCTTTGAGCCGATCGCAAATTAAATTTTCTGTAATCGTTTAAATCCTACAAAATTGCATTAGGTACTCTCGAAAATATTCCTTTGATCCTTAAGTCAATGGGCAAGTCGATTAGATTTTTTTTTATCGTATTGTTGTGATGTACCTACGGAGCTCTTTTTATAGTGGAAGCTTTGTTACCTTCAGATGGTGTGCTACACATGCAAACATGGAACGCCGATCCCAGGTGTAACCTTCGTTAGCTTATGTTGAATTCAGGATTGCATTACTTCTCAACACATAGCATGAATCATACGACAAGTGTCGCCAACTGGCCTTTGGGGGGATTAACGTGCCTACCACGTGAAAGTTACTCATTATTAGCTTGCAATCCCCATGAAGCCCAGATTCAATCACATGACATTAAGGTGGTGTTGGGGTGTTAATTATATAGATCTGACTTGCTAGCTACTCATTGCCACAGTGTCTGCTATATGGCATCGATATGTCAACCACATGGCCTTGGCATGTTGGTCTCGTGGGACCAAGTCAACGGTGGAGCGATACTCATGAATCAGCTTTGTGGAGTTGGGTCATTGGCTCAATGCTACCAATGTGTCGGCTGCATGAACCTGGCACATCGATAGTGTAGTGTTGGGTGTTGGCTATACTGGGCTGATATGTCAAACATGTGGCGTCGACATGTTAGCCATGTCATTTTCCCCGTAACACATGCCCTCTACTACTCGATCTAATGATCAATATGTCATTCATATATAGCATCAAAAAGGTGATAGCATTTCCACATGTCTTCCTGTATACACAAGGTTCATTTTTATTCTTAACGAAATTATAAGATATGATCACTTCATCAAATCTGTTGTTTCAATTTCAGAAGCTTGCATTAGTCCATAGATGGACTAAAACAACCTGCACACTTTATCTAGACTATCTTTAGACACGAATCACTCAAGCTGTATTATACACACCTTCTCCTCGAAGTTGTCATTGAGAAACGTAGTTTTCACATCCATCTAGCAGATCTTATAATCATAGTATGCTGCAATAGCCAATAGAATTCGGATGAATTTTAGCATGACTATGGGTGAGAAGGTTTCATCATAGTTAACTCCTTGTTTTTGACGATATCCCTTAGCCATTAGCTTTACTTTATAGGTCTTCACTTTTTCATCTACTCTAATCTTCTTCTTAAAGATCCACTTACAATCAATGGGTATGATACCCTCGGGTGCATCAATTAGGTTCCAAACCTCATTGGAGTATATAGAATCTATCGTAAAATTTATAACTTCTTGTCACTTCTCGAAGTCTATACCCGTGATAGCCTCTTCATAAGTCTGAGGATTAATATCCTTAACATCCTCTTCTTTAATATGTCCTATATATCTCTTAGGAGGATAGGGTACTCTACTAGACCTATGTAAAGTCAGAACTTATGTGCTAGATACCTGAACAGACTCAAACTACGGAATGGTGCTTGAGCTAGGTTCTCTAAACTCACTCAACTCTATCACACTCCCACTATCTCCACCAAGAATATATTCCTTCTCAAGGAACACTTGTTGTAGTGGAATCAATTTAAGAAGTATGCGCTTGGTTGGTCACCGACATCGAGGCCTGGAGGGGTCCTTGTGGCTGATGGCGATGCTTGATAGTGTGCTTGACTAGGCCAACAAGGGCGGGCACAGTGATGCATAATGCGCCAACTCGATCAGGTGCAGCGTGTGATAGGCTGACTTGCCCAAGTGTAGTGATACATAGAGGGAGTTCGAGCTTGCGTTTGCTCAGTTGGGTGATTGGCCTTCTGCATCGTCATTATTTTTGCACTACACCAATGCAATGGAGGCAGGACTTGCTTCTCCCTCCACTCCCTTTTTTTTTTGTGGCTCAGCTGGGCGGGTGGCAAGCTTCGCATTGCCTTGACGCTAACTTGTTGTTTGCATGTTATAGCATATACTTTAGGGAGTTTGTATATTTTCTCTCGAGCCAAGGGGGGTTCCGACCTCTTATTAATTTGAAAAAGGTTATTTTTCTTTATTTATTTATGGAAAGGGTGATTGATCGACTTGAATTGATTCACCCGAAATTTTTTCAATGCTGCTTCGAGGTTGCACAGGTAAAAAAAAAAAGAGTCAAGGGGGGTTTCGACCTCTTATTAATTTGAAAAAGGTTATTTTTCTTTATTTATTTGAGGAAAGGGTGATCGATCGACTTGAATTGATTCATCCAAAAGTTTTCCAATACCACTCCGAGGTTGCACAAGTCAAAAAATGGAGTAATATCATTATATTGCTCTTGCCACCAGATGAGCTAGTAGCGACTCGTTGAAGCAAGTCTCAACTTTGCTCCTCAAGGTTAGGTGTTGGAGGTTTTTCTCTCTTCTAATGTGTCTTCCAAAACTGACTGTACTTCATGTTGCAGACATGGATCTCATGCAGGATTCTTCATGTCAATGACTGAAATAGCATAGAGAAAAAGTCATTGTCCTCCCGCACTTTTACATGGATATGGAGGGAAGTGTTAAACTGAGTTATAATGATAAAGAGTATATTGTATATGGTTAAATACAGAGTCTTATTTATATACATAGGTGGAGAGGATTTTCCTCAACTATCTACCGAGAATTTCTCGTGCTCCTATCAAGGATACCGATCTTGGATTAATGTAATGAAAATAATTTACGGGCGAGAGGCTTCATGAGTAAGTCTGCTAGTTGATCAACCGTATGTACGTGAGAAATACATAGTTGATGTCTGATAACTTGATCTCGTATGAAGTGAAAGTCAATGGCAATGTATTTCATGTGTGAGTGAAATACTGGATTGATACATAGGTAAATAGCTCCAACATTATCGCAGTATATTGTAGGAGGAAAGATTGAGTTGACGTTGAGTTCCTTGAGTAGATTTGTAATCCAATTTAGTTCAGTAGTAGCTGTGGCAATGGCACGGAATTCAGTTTCAGTTATGGATCGTACAAATATCTTTTGTTTCTTAGAACTCTAACTGATTAGATTAGTTCCAAGGAAGATAATATACCCAGACATGGACATTTTATCATCAAAGTTTTCTGCCCAATCGGCATCAGTAAAGGCATGAAGATAAAGTGAGGCGTGTTTATGGAGAAAGAGGCTATGATTGAGAGTCCCTTTAAGATATCGTAAAATTTATTTGACCGTAGACCAATGTGTAGTAGAAGGTCGATGCATAAATTATGATAATTTATTGACTGCAAATGAGATATCTGGACGAGTAAGAGCCAAGTACTATAAGAGCCAAGTACTTGTCGGTATTGAGTAGAGTCCGTAGCAGGGCTTTCATTACATAATCTAAGTGATTCACTAGCAGAGAGGGGAGTTGTAACCTCTTTTACATCCTGCATATTTGTCTTTGATAATAAGTCTTGAATATACTTTCTTTGTGATAGGAAAAGACCTCAAGATGTGAATGTTGCTTCTACTCCTAGAAAGTAGCTCAAGGTGCCTAGATTTTTGAGAGATAATCGAACGGTCAGTTGCTTTAAGAATGCTTGGATCTCCAAAGGATTATTGCCTGTGATAATAATATCATCTACATACACTAAAAGATATATTATATTTTCATTTTGTTGTCGTAGGAATAACGAGGTATCAAACTTGGAGTTAATGAACCTGTTGATGTTAAAAATATGCCAAGTTCATTATACCAAGCTCTTGGAGCTTGACAAAGTTCATAAATAATTTTTTGTAGTTTGTAGACATGCCTTGGATACTATGGATGAACGAAGCTAGGAGGTTATTGCATGAAAACATTTTTTGTTAGAATCCCCTGTAAAAAGGCATTGTTAACATCCAGTTGTCGTATGTGCTAGCCTTTTAAGATTGCCAAGCTTAAGATAAACCGGATTATTGTGGGTTTGACAACTAGACTAAATGTCTTTGTGAAGTCGACACCAGGTCATTGATGAAACCCTTTGGCGACTAGACGTATTTTATATCTAGCAATAGATTCATCTGGGTTCCGCTTAATTTGAAAGACTCATTTACACCCAATGATATTTTTTGTGTGATGAAAGGGCACTAGGGTCCATGTAGAGTTATGAAGAAGAGCATCATATTCTTCATACATGGCTTTATGCCAGTAAGAAGATTTTTAAGCTTGAGTAATTGTGATGGGTTCACTAGCCTCAAGGGAAGAGTTCGTTATAACATGTAGATCAAGGACTTGACATGGTTTAAAAATACTATTTTTGGAGCGTGTTATCATTGGATAGCTAGGAGCTACGGAAGTGGTAGGTTGGGTTATCGGTATAGTCGGTGGTGGTGAGTCATCGAGATCAATCGGACTAGTCTGCGATACTTCAATATCACATGGTGAGGTAGCTGAGGGCATTGCTTCATTAATAAGGAAAACTTATGAAGAATGGATTAGAGAGAAGATGGGGGGAGTGAGGAGCTGTTGAACATGAGGAGTGTACTGACTATGAGGGTAAGGATTGGATGGTGTTATTGGAGGTTTGTGTGACGAGATCGAGGAGATGCACTAGTGATGTATGTTTATCAGAGTAGCTTGCATGGTAGGGTACTCATGATTTTGAAAAGGAAAAGAAGACTCCACAAAAATAACGTGACATGATATAAAGACTTTTTAAGTTTATGGTTCATAGCACCGAAAAGTATTATATTCAAGAGAGTATCCAATAAAAATATAAGGCTTAGATCATAGTGTTAGCTTATGTGAGGCATAAGGATGTAGCCATGGATAACATAGACAACCAAAGACTTTGAGTTTATGAAGGTTTGGAAGCTTATGGAATAGTTTCTCAAATAGTGACTTGTATTGTAGGACTAGAGTGAGCATACGATTAATGAGATAGACAACAGTTTGAAAGGTTGTTGACCAAAAAGTTGATGGTATGAATGCCTGATATAGAAGTGTGAGACCAGTTTCAACTATATGTCGATGCTTGCATTCAGCAAAACTAACCAATTAGGGAGTATGAGGGGGTGACTTGAGGTGTTGTATACTACAAGCTGTGAGATAAGATGTGAGGGCTTGATATTCGTCGCTGTCATCAGAGTAAATTATTTTAATGGAAAACTGAAAGAAATTCTCGACCAACTTTCTAAAGTTGGTAAAAATTATTGAAACTTCAGATTTATAACGGAGGGGATATAACCATGTGTACTTAGTGAAATAGTCAACAAAAATGACATAAAATTGAAACTTATCAAAAAAAAAAGGGTTGGGGCATGACCTCAAATATCGGTATAAATAATTTCGAACGATTTAGAGCAAGATATAGAGGATGTTCCAAAAGGTAGTCTATGACTTTTATTACTACGATAAGTATCATAATAAGTTATGATACTACTAGTAGTAGAGGTAGGAAGTGAATAACGAGAAAGTAATTTTTACTGAATAAAGGACAAGGGATGACCAAGACATCGATGTCACACATCAACTGGAGCTGCAATTGAAGAGTGAACATTGGGTTGGTTTACTTGCAAAGCTAATGGCCACTTATAAATATTGTCTTTGTCCTGGCTTTGGACTAAGGATGCCCTCATGCTCAAATCTTTGACAAGAAAGAAGTCAAAAAAAAAATTTAATTGAGGTATTGTTTAATGTGAGGTGCACACAAAACATCATCAAGTGTGAAGGTTGTGGTAAGTGAATTAAGCGTTGTGGAACCAATATGAGTGATAGGAGCAATCATGAGATTTCCCTAAGACCACTATGATAGAGCAGGGAGTTGAGGTCGAGACCGATAGACTTTCGCAGAGTGTCTGACTTTATCACACAACTGGCAGATGATTCTGTAATGGCTTCTAAGGTTAGGATGCTAGGACTGATGATTATAGAGGTTGTCACATTGATGGTGAGGATTAAAGTGTTGATAATATAGATGAGGGGGGTTTTGTTTGGGACCCATAAGGTTATGAGGCAGCTTAGTCGGACCTTTATTGATGTGCTTATTGTACTGGTTGCTCTTCCTCTTGGATTTTTGACTGACTTGAGCTGTGATAGTTGGTTCAGTCAACCTATCATCGCGCTTCAAATATGTCTCGTAGTCAGTCAACTTGTCATAGAATTCTTCGAATGATATTAGTGAGTCGCTTGCCCGAATTGTAGCTCTCGGTTCTTTGTACTCGTCTCCTAAGCCATTAAGGGTGTGGACTAGGACTTCTTCTTCACTGAGGGAATGACCTATAAAAGCCAAGTCATCGATGATAGCTTTGATATTGTGTAGATAATCAATAATAGTACTTTCCTCTTATTTCGCTTTCATCAGATTGGATAAAGGTCAG
The DNA here is from genome assembly GCA_024322285.1 of Musa beccarii. Classification (NCBI taxonomy): domain Eukaryota; kingdom Viridiplantae; phylum Streptophyta; class Magnoliopsida; order Zingiberales; family Musaceae; genus Musa; species Musa beccarii. The sequence continues at coordinate 41,862,461 of CM044398.1, forward strand.
AGCATGCGAGTACGTGAGCGATTTACCAAGGTAGTTTGTAATTTAGACCATGCTTCTGTAGCAGTCGTACATGAAGATATTAGTGGGGTGATGGACCCAGCGACTAAGGCTTGAATGGCTTGGAGGATGATGTGATCTTGACGTAACCATAGTTTGTGGGCTGGATTTGGTACTAGACTAGGTTCTCCTAGGATGTTGATCACTACAGGTGGACAATGGAGAGAGCCGTCGATGTAGCCTAGTAGGTCATATCCAATAGAAAATTAAAAAATTATGCATGCCAAGATACATAGTTTTTACCTTTGGATAATTTGAAAGGAATGAGTGCTGCAACATTGATAGTGATAAGGCATGTAGGTTAGAGAAGTGCTATGGTTCCCTGTATGGACAATAATTAGAGTGTTAGAGGTAGACGATGAAAATATTTGATGATACGTATATGAGGAAGCAAGTTGGGAGTCGTCAGCTACAAAATGGAGGTGGAAGAAAGCTGTGGCGAGGAGTAGTGCTTCTTTCATAAGCATAATTGTTATAGCGAGCAAGCGAAGTTGCTACAGTTTTGTAGATTTTGCATTAAAGGATCTAAGCGGTGAAGAAGTTGAGGATGAAGACCTTGTTGTCGAAGTGGAGGGCAACAATGGGAAGATAGTGACGCTTAGGCAAGCTGCTGCGAGTAGTGCTTATGGCAGTTGTAAACAATAGGCGATGGTGGTGAAGTCCACCAAGGATTGCTATTGTAGTGGGTAGCCAGACGATGCAGATGCGATGGCATCAATCAGCTGTGAAATCTGCCAGATGTAGGCTGCAATGATGGGGAAGAGGAAATGGTAGACGACACCAGGTAGCAATCTGGGTGTTGCAGAAGAAGCGAAAGACTAAAAACTTTGTGCCTCCGTGGCAAAGATGATGGACCTACTGCACTTTCTGGTGAAGAGGACCATGTTCTTTGCGATGTTATCCTAGATAGTATCGTTGGAGATCATTTGGTGCATCTCAAAAAGCTAATTCGTTCTTTGCAAAGTGCTTTACTGAGGTGCTTCAAGTGAAGTAACTAGCAACAAGGAGCCGAAGACTGTAGGTAGGGGTGTCAATTCCTGTAGCAGCGACATCTCGATGATGCACCTTGATGTGCTTTGGTGTGAACTGAAGGTGCAGCCTAGTAGGTTTGACAACTCAAGTAGTTCTCAAGAACCAGGTAAGGGAGTTGATAGAGAGGCTGAAATAACTTGTTGCTTCGCTTCATGGAGGAGATCAACAGTATGGCGTTGATGGCTCTCTAGAGGGCAACAGAGTAGTGAGGATGAGTAGAGAGTAGCCTATGACCTAAGGAGAGCAACCGCTGGAGTAAGAGAAGCTGCAAGGGATCACAGTTGAGATCGATCTATGGCTTACAACTTTAGGATAGCAGCTGCTGGAGGAAGAGAAGCTGCAAGGGATCTCAACTGAGATCTGTTGGCAAAAAGTGTTTCACTAGTGAGACGAGGTGGAGGTCAGCCGCTTGCTGTAGATCACTGGTGAGACGGGGTGGCGGTCAGCCACTTGCTATAGATCAAACGATAGCAGTTGACAAGGAAGAACGCAAAACAGTGCTGGTGAGTGCAGCATTAGAGGCACCGCAGGAGGGAACGCAATAGATGATATCCCATGTTGCACTTGCTGAGGAGGAAAGAGTTGATCTTTGGAGCAGTAGAGGCAGCACAGGTTTGCTAGTTGGCGATGCAAGCTTCCACAATCTTGATACCGATATAGCAAGCGGAGGAGCCACTAAGGGAGAGGCCCATCAAGGAGAGCTTGTAGACGCGACTGTTGCATGTAAACCCCTCGAGGTAGGTACAGGGGGCAGCAAAGAAGGTGACAATCTAGTTCCGGAGACTGCTATTCTGGTTCATCAGGGAGCTACGCAAGTTGGAGAGGCAGACCTCGTCATCCGGGATCAGAGAGTGCCTTACCGATGCTATTGCGAGGTCATCTAGGGAAGTGACAAACGGTTGTGAACTACAATGTCTTCAAGCAAGAAATCAGTCGTAGTGAGGATCTGGTGATGGAGAGGATTAGTTATTTTTGTCCATGTAGAACCGAAGACTATCTCTCTATAATCTGTTGTCGCAAGCCTGACGTCATTGTTGTGATAAGTTGACGAAGCAGGACGCTAGCAGCGAGTAAGAAGAAGGAAGAGGGATGCAGGTTGGAAAGATATGCTTTTTACAGATCTTTGGGAGGCTTCTCAATGCGACGTGCTAGAAAGAGAACAAGAAAGTGCTGTAGGAGGTAGGTTTTTGGGCCACGCCGATGGTACCACTCGACAAAGAGTTATAAGAGGTAGCTATGGAGGAAAGGAGAAAGGGAAGAAGCGACGGAAGAAATGACAACTAGTACGCCAGCGACGATTCGATAAGTTGCACAATCAACGAAGATGTTCCTTCTGACGAATGGATTGCGACACCGGAAGATGGATGCTAGAATCTCGTTGGTCCACTCCTCGACATCGGTCTTGGAAGTGCAATGTTGTATTGTTCGACATTATCGCTGGACAACGAGAAAGAAAAAAAATGAAAGAACTCTTGCTTGATGCAAAAGCTCTGATACCATGTTAAACTGAGTTGTAATGATAAAGAGTACATTACATATGGTTGAATATATAATTTTATTTATATACATAAGAGAAGATGATTTCCCTTAACTGTCCATCTAAATTTCCTATAATAGAAGAAAAAGTCGGGTGCGAGCAGTGCTGCCCAGAGTGAGACATCCGACCTCCCAATGGTCCTTGAGTCAAGCATAAATGCCCAGTCGCACCCTCACCACCTCCATCCAAGCCAATGATACCGAAGTGAGGAAGTGCAACCCTTTGGTGAATGGCATGACATCCCTCCAGCTCAAACAGAGGGGAGCCCTCAAGAAGGATCGACTTCTCACATTCAGGTGGGAGTCGACGGGACAATCATTGCCCACCCCAATAGTAATAGTAGTCCCAGTAGAGGCCACAGTCCGCTCCTAAGGGATTGGCTAGCCCCTCAAACCCCCTCGGGTTTCAATGCATAAGATTCTGTTGATGCAACAAAACTCATATAGTTGCAAGTCGGCCATGGGGTGGTTAGAGGGAGAAGGCATGGTGTCTGTAATCTGGAACATCATGTGCACCGATCAACCTTGGGAGGTTCCAGCAGAGACACCCCAATGGAACCGGGCCATGCTCCACCTAGGGTTGGCTAAGGGCTTATATGCGAGGTCCACCGAGAACCTCATGGTCAATGCTCATAAGTAACATGCGTTGGGTTGCTTATCAGCATAGTATCACTTGCTTCAACTTCTCCATCCGAATCATCACATGATAACCATGATGATTGACTACGCGTGTGACTCCTTGGCCACCCTCGACCAACTCCTCCATGAGAACGAGGCACTAAAGGAGCGGGAGGAGCAAGCGACCGACAAGAAGAGACCATGATAAAATGACATGACTTCAAGCTCAGGTCGACAAATTAGAGCACGAGACGACAAGGGTTAGGATACAGTCCGAAACCTCCAGGTGCAGGTTGAAAACTTGTAGAAGTTGATCGACGATGTGAAGGCCAAGAGAGCCAGACTCCATGAGGTGACTCATAAGGCTAGAACGGAGGCCAATTTTTTCAAAGCCAAGAACGCTTCCCTTGAGGAGGAGGTCGACATGGTCTAGCACATCAACGAGGGGCTAACTTGGTAGCTCGACGAGATTGTGGCCTGAGAGGCGGAGGTGGAATCCTAAAGGGTGGCCAAGTACAAAACCTCCCAGGGGTTCAAGAAGGGATTGACAAGGTTGGGGTTCAACTCCTTCAATTTTGGATACCAATTTACGATCTTTCGGGCTTGATTTGATCGTCACAGAATTTTTCTCCCTGAGAATTTCATTATTCCATACCCTATCGATAATAAGGTCACCATGGTCGGATCCAACAATATCAATGACCTAAATGAGATGACTGTCTAGCCTAAAGATGGAGAGGTCGAGACTACCGATGAAATATAGAGTACACCAACATTGGATGATCCAATGGGAGGAGACACTTTCTCTTGAGTTCGAGGTGGCAACAATTGATGATCCCACCCCTCGAGTTGCTATTCTAGTTCTCGACCTGACTCCCAATGATGACATTGTAGAAATATTGGAAGGTAGTTAGGTCAACTTATCGATCTTTTGGTTTTTTATTTCTCTTTTTTCTTTTTGGTGTTAGGGGTTTTATTCCGTAAAAACTCCTAACTATAAAGTAAAGATCATTTATACATAAATTTTTTTTTAATCAAAGTATCTTTACAAAATTTACATTTTGATTGTCCCCAAAAACTTATAAGATCAAGGGTAATATTTTTTATTTGAGAAATGTGCCAAGTTCAAGAAATATCCGACCCACCCAGCATTTAGAGTCAATAAGTGTTGGGAAAAACCTATAAATGCTGAATAATATTTTTCCCTCTTTGTGTATCAAAATGGGTTCCTCATCAAAAATATCAACTTGATATTAAAAGCAAGTATTAACCAGAACAATATTATCAACAGAATAATTGATCAATCACAGGTGAGACTGAATTTTAACGTGAAAAACCCAATACGGGAAAAACCACGGGACCGTAGTCCACTTCAAACTTCCACTATCACCAATAATGATAACAGGTTTATAATATGTCTTCTCTCAAATAACAAATAACAAGAGGATCACAATAACATCAAGATCAGATATCTTGGCTCAACAATAGTGCATCATTGTTAGATGGATCTCATCTAAGAAAAGTTTTAGATCTCACCAAGTAAACATAGCAGGAAAGCACCTTAGAGAGGATAAATCATAGATCAGTACCGTTAGGATTGTAGAGTTTACTACAAGGATTCTCCACATTAAATCTGGGCCAAAACCGACGAAGTTTGGTCACCGATCGTCAAGTAGAAAAACTCAGATCCTAATTTTCTTCTTTCTTTTCTCTCTCTTCCCTTTCTCTCACTGTGCCGCACGCCGCACGTTGCACGCCACTGCTCTCTGCTGTTTTTTTTTTAAATTGCACTCACACCAATAGAAACCTTTGGTTTATATTTAATTAATTGATTTGGGCTCGGGCCCAATTATCTGGTCCAAGCCCACATATGAGTTGGACCCAACAATTCTCCCCCTCCAGCTCATATGGTGGGTTGTACTAAGCCCGTTCTTCGCCTACAAGCTTTAAGCTTCTCCTTAGGCAATTTTACCAAGTTATAAGTGTGGTTCTCAAGCAAGGATTTCATCTCTTCTTGCATGGTTTTAACCCACTCATTCTTGTGCTCATGTAGAATAGCTTCTTGGTAAGTTTCTAGCTCTCCCCTATAAGTAAGCATAACATACTCATGTGGAGGATATCTTGTAGATGGTTGTCGCTCTCTTGTGGATCTTCTCAATGGAATCTCAACTAGTGGTGGAGATGCTTGCTCAGTTGGTTCAACTTCATCAACTATAGGAGTATCATCACTGACATTCTCACCACATTCTTCTTCTTCATCTCTCCCATGATCATCATGAGCTATAGGTGGAGGAACTGGACCCAAACTCCAAGGAATATAAACAAAGGTTTCTGGCTTCTCAACAGTATCACCATTATCAAACAATTGGTCTTCAAGAAACACAACATCCCTGCTTCTAACAATCTTCTTATTCACTGGATCCCATAATCTGTACCCAAACTCTTCATGACCATATCCCAAGAAAATACATGTCTTTGCCTTATTATCAAGCTTGGATCTCTCATCTTTGGGAATATGTACAAATGCTTTGCACCCAAAGACTCTCAAATGAGCATAAGATACATCTTTCCCTTTCCATACTCTCTCTGGAATATCACCTTCCAAAGGAACTGATGGAGAAAGATTTATCAGGTCAACTATAGTTCTCATAACCTCCCCCCAAAATGACTTAGATAACTTGGCGTGAGAAAGCATACACCTAATCCTTTCTTCAATGGTTCTGTTCATCCTTTCTGCCACACCGTTTTGCTGAGGAGTTTTTGGAACTGTTTTCTCAAGCCTGATACCATGAAACCTGCAATAATTCTCAAAAGGACCCCTGTACTCGCCACCATTATCTGCTCGAATACTCTTTAGCTTTCTGCTAGTTTCTCTTTCAACACTGACATGAAATTCTTTGAAGACATCAAGTACCTGGTCTTTAGATTTCAAAGCAAAACCCCAAACTTTTCTAGAATGATCATCAATAAAAGTAATAAAATAAAGAGCACCTCTAAGAGTTCTAGTTTGCATAGTACAGACATCAATATGAACTAAATCAATAATATTTGATCTTCTAGATGGCGGATAAGTATGAAATACAACTCTATGTGTTTTCCAACTAAGCAATGATCACAAGATTTAAGAGATCTACCTTACAACTCTGGTAAGAACTGCTTTCTAGCAAGAGTTTGAAGTCCTCTCTCGCTGATATGACCAAGCCTCTTATGCCAAAGATTTATGCTTTTACCCTTTTGAATTGCATTAATCTCTCCTTTGTGTAGCTTAGCTTCCATGATATAAAAAGAGTTCAACTTCTTTCCTCTCACCACAACTAGAGAACCTTTAGTGAGCTTCCATTTGCTTTCACCAAAATAATGTGTAAATCCCTCATCATCAAGTTTGCTTGTAGATATCAAATTCAGATGAATATCTGGAACATGTCTGACATCTCTGAGTATCAATTTGCTCTCAGTACTGGTCTCTAAGTAAATATCTCCAATACCCATAATCTTGGATGTACCATTGTTTCTCATTCTAACATTGCCAAAATCACCAGCAGTGTAGGATTTGAATAAATCATCATGAGAAGTAATATGGAATGAAGCACCAGAATCAATTACCCAGTTACTGTCCTGAGCTGCAAGACTAGCACATCCATCATCACAAACAGTAATGATATCACCTTCAGTAGTAACTGTATTAGTCTCTTTCTCATTTTTCTTCCTTTCATTCTGTTCTCGCTTCCAAAACCTACACTCTTTCTTCATATGACTTGGCCTATTGCAGTGGAAACACCTGATATCTCTTCTAGACTTGGATCTTCCTCTGTAACCATATGGATTTCTACTGTGACTTCTTCCACGTCTTTCTTGCTTTTCAGTAACAAGTGCACCAGAAGAAGATTCTCCCTGTTCTTTCCTTCTGGCATCTTCATTCAGTAAACTATCTTTAACCATATCTATAGTTAGAGTCCCCTCTGGCGTGGAGTTACAAATTGTCACCACATACGTTTCCCAACTTTCTGGTAAAGAGCTGAGAAGTAGCAATCCCTGCATTTCATGATCAATATTCATTTTCATATCAGATATTCACCTTATGCAAGATCCTACGAAAGAAGAAGAAGGTGAACACTTATGAAAACAACACTTTGAAAACTCTTAGCAACCAATTTGTTTGCAAGACTCGAAATAGGCTTATGTGCTCAACAATGCTGTCACCATCTTTATACTTCAAATTAACAAGCCTTCTAATGAGAGAAATTCTATTTCCCACTGTCTTTTTCACAAACAGATTTTCTAGCCTTTGCCAAACAATATCAGCTCTGGTTTCATCGGAAATATGCTCATGCAGATTTATATCCATCCATCTTCTAATATAAGCAATAGCTTTCCTGTGTTGAACTTCCCATTCTTCCTCATCCATAGTAGAGGGTTTTTCTTTAACTTTAATTGGCTTATACAAATCTTTGCAATAGAGCAAGTCTTCCATCATACGCCTCCAAGTGGAATAATTTGATGAGTTCAATTTAATCATACCATCTGATTCTTCTATTTCAATCACACAAGAAAACACTAGTAGCAAATAATAACCTGCTGCTCTCATACCACTTATTGGGAAAAACCTGTAAATGCGAAATAATATTTTTCCCTCTTTATGTATCAAAATGGGTTCCTCATCAAAAATATCAAATTGATATTAAAAGCAAGTATTAACCAGAACAATATTATCAATAGAATAACTGATCAATCATAGGTGAGACCGAATTTTAACGTGAAAAACCCAATGTGGGAAAAACCACGGGACCATAGTCCACTTCAAACTTCCACTATCACCAATAATGATAACAGGTTTACAATATGTCTTCTCTTAAATAACAAGAGGATCACAGTAACATCAAGATCAGATATCTTGGCTCAACAATAGTGCATCATTGTCATATAGATGGATCTCATCTAAGAAAATTTTAGATCTCACTAAGTAAACATAGCAGGAAAACACCTTAGAGAGGATAAATCGTAGATCAGTACCGTTAGGATTGTAGAGTTTATTGCAAGGATTCTCCACATCAAATCTGGGCCAAAACCGATGAAGTTTGGTCACCGATCGTCAAGTAGAAAAATTACACTCACACCAATAAAAATTTTTGATTTCTATTTAATTAATTGATTTGAGCTCGAGCTCAATTATCTTATCCAAGCCCAGGCTGGACCAACAATAAATTCCTCGTTAGACCTCTTCTAAAACCCTTACCAGCTTAGAGCCAACTTCCCAGTGGAGTGGGTTGGATGATGGACTTCGACTCATCCTAGAGCTAAAGCTACCACTCTCAACTGACGATGTCGAACTTAGCATTGAACAACATGGTTCCTGCTCTCTTGTAGGCTAAGTTTATGAGATGAGTTTGTGCTCTGACTTCAACCACGTGGCACTACGATAATGCTGAGGTGTCAATTATACAGATCCGAACTTGTCGGACACTCAGTGCCAAAATATATATTACATAGCATTGATATATCGATCGTAGGACCCGAGCATGTTGGCCTCGCGGGACCAAGAAGTCAATGCTGTGCGGTACTTGCGTGTCAACCTGTGGAGTCGAATCGTCGGCTTAGTGCTGCCAATGTATCGATCGCACGGCTCGGGCATGTCGACAGCATAGTGTCGACGTGTCAGCTCCGTCAAAATTTCCCATTCCACAAAGTAAAATAGTAAAATAGAAGTTTCAGCCCACACATCATTTAGTAATGTTGGAGAAAATACCTTCTGCCTTGTCTAGTGGAAGGCTTACAGCTACTCGAGCATTTGACGAGAGAGCTGATGGTATTGAAGTTAAACACGTCAGGCGGGGAATATTCCAACTTATGGAGTGAGGAATATACTTTCCCTCGGTAGGGCCACTCGCTCCATGGACGAAGCTTCATGCTCTGTGTAACTATACTCATCGCGCGATGACGTTAAGAGTCAACTATAACGATGTGTTGCTGGATAAGCATTGATTCTACTCAAGCAATCCTTAATGTCAAACGCTTGGATCTTTTTGCTGATAACAATTGTTTAAAGATAGCTTGCTTCAGATTGAAGAGCTTTCAGAGTCAACACTGTTCATATGGATGAGGACTTTCACATTTGGGAAGCAGGTTTTGTGAACAAAGGGATACACCAAATATAAGTGTAATCATTTTTTCATACTAGTAACAAAGTATTATTAGTCTAAAATCAAACCAGATTAATAAAAAAAATAAGACAGAAGTTAAAAAAAAAAATCTTAGACAGATCTATTAAACTATTCTTTGACTTAGATGTAGATATTATTTATTTATGGGTGTGGAAGAATAATTTAAATCAAGAGACCCTTATCTCTAAAACTCTATCTAATTAACTTATTTAAAAGATAATAATTTAAAATCTTTCAAAAGATATACTTTAAATCTTAACACTCCCTCTTAAAAGTATACTTTGGAGAGATTAGTCATAAATTGCTTCGAAGATCTTCTAGTCCTTTTGAGGGAGATTTGGAAATAATATTCATGGCATTATCTTTACTTTTAATCTCCATGACCCCAATAACTTCTTTAATCATCTTTTCCAAATGAAATAATATTTAATCTTAATATGCTTGGTTCTTGCATGACAAGTTAAATTTATAGTTAATTTTAAGGTAATTTGATTGCCACACCATAAAATAATTAATTTATTAATTTGATAGTAAATATCTTTGATTAAATGTCTTAACTACATACATTCTTGCGCAGCAAATGAGGTACCCTTATATTTTATTTTGATTGTAAAAAAAGAGATCGATTATTATTTCTTATTACACCATGAGACAAACTGAATCATATAAAAAGATAACCAAAAATGGATCTACGATTATCCAAATCACTGCCCATGGTAACATCTGCATAATTATGTAATTCAGTATGTATATCCCTCTTATAAAATAATCTCAAATCAAGGATAGAATTTATATATTTTAAGATTCTTTTTACCGCATCAAGATGTTGCTTCCTTAGAGATTGTATAAACAACTTACAAGACCAACTGAAAATGTAGTATTTGGTCTCATAATTATTAAGTAAATGACGTTATTAATAAGAGCACGAAAAGATCGATAGTCTGAAAAAACTTTGCCATCATTATATCTTAGCTTTATTTTTGCATCGAAGTAGAAACCTTCTTACTTTTGTTAATTTCAAACCTTTCAATAATTTTTTATGCATAATTTATTTGAGAGATAAATATGCTTCCTTTTATATATATCACCTTCAGACTAAGAAAAACATTAAGTTCCTGCTCCCCCAAGACTTTCATTTTAAATTGGAGAGAAAGATCATTGTAAAGCTTTGAAATTTCTATTTTGTCATTACCGATGATGATCATATTATCTACCTATAGAAGAACAATAACATGTAAGCTTTCTTGCTTTTTAATAACTAAGTTGGGATTTGAATAAGAAAAAAATTAACTATAGAAATCTAAGTATTGAGAAATTTTTTCATTCCATGCTCTAGGAGCTTACTTTAAGGATTTTTTTGAGCTTGAAACATAATTTAGTTTGGAAACAAAAGTATACCCAATGTTGTATCATACTCTTCAAATTATCACATTTATGAGGCATGACTTTTATCTTAAATTATAAATATTATAATTCATCAACAATCCAATACAGAATCTAAACTAATATTTGAGGTTATTAAAAAAATATTTAAATATTATTCACATATATAAAATCTATATAATTTATAAATCATATACCATATCACTCGATAATTTAAGAAACCTAAGCCAACTTAATAAAACATTAACTAGACTTATAAGTCCACCGACATGAGATTCTATAAAATCACAAAATCTATCATTTAATATAAGGTCATATCATCGTAAAACTAAACTTAACATTCCAACCTCTCAAATATAAGAGGTCTTTTAAAGCTTTTATATAATACATCAATCCAAATTTGCTAACATATTTCATTACACATAAAATATACTTATACAACTATAATATAATAACTCAGAAAGACTTACCCATAATTTGAATAGTTTTCCACTGCTTAAACCTATTTCAAATATTTTAATGAGTGATAAGCTAACTTAAAAATTTTATATAGCAATAGAGTAAGTTACAAAGCTTAACAAGTGACAAATATTTCCATAGCAAGAGTGGGTAGTTTCGAAGAAACTTAGAACAAAATGCAAGGTAAGGATATAAGAACTCATGGATATCATCTCATTAGATATAAAATCACAAATATTATTTCATTCGAAACATATTTAGTTCATAATAAATGAAGTAAAGAGTAATTGGAGCATATTAATGGTATAAAAAGTATTTTGGAGCATATCAATGGTATATGAAATATCTCAAAGTATATCAATGGCATATGAAATATTTCAGAGTATATCAATGGTGCTTGAAACATTTCAGAGTATATCAATATCATATGAAATATTTTATAACATATTAATTATATATGAAATATTTCAGAGCATATCAATAATATATGAAATGTTTTAGAGCATGTCAATATAACATATAAGAAATAGAAACTCAAATGTCATATTTGACATTATGTTCACTTCATTCTTATCCAAAGCGTATATACAAACACATAAGCAATGTTGTGAATATCATATCAAAAACATAAATGGTACAATCAAATCATAAATAAAATATAATCCATCCATTTTTTGATGACCATCAAACAGAAGTCTCTCACATTTGGGAGCTCCATCCACCCACGTTTGAGCAAAGTTAAAAGAGGGCCGACATAGCATTGCGAGCTCTAAACATAACTCCCTTTATCATTTCTGATAAAGGTTTATATTATTCCACAAATATAAGAGTATAATATTGTAAGCAATAAAATTGACAGATATCAGAAGTATATGCGAAACAACGAAAGCATATATATGCCGATATGAAATAATACGATGCAAACACAAACTTTTATATAATACATTCAGATATGAAAAGATTATAGACAAGAGTATACAAAGAGTTTAAAGCAATCATATAAGACTCAATTGAAAAAATAATTCTAGATGAATTCAATTTCAAAGAGATGAAATAAAAATAGACACAACTGACAAAATTTTGTTTTGGTAGATTCAATGAGGGATATTATACAAATAATTCAAATAATCAATTATGCTCCAATTTACTCAAGAAATATATTATTGGAAAGATTAATCTACTTTTAAATAAAATAAGTTCATATGAATTGAAGTTTCCAACAAAGAGTTACAAATAATTTAATAACAAAAAATTAGAGAACAAAATCTCTATTTTGCAGATTCTATATGTTGGAAAATCTGTGGTGACATCGTATGCATATTAGAAAAATAGAAATAAAAACCACATATTTCTAAGCAGAAAAAGAGGTTCTTATTGTTGTGCAAACGTTGGTGTGCAAAAACCCATAAAACCAAAAAATTATATGTAAGAGAATTACCTAGAGAAATTGTATATCCCTAAATTCCTATAGATCTATGAGACTAGATGAAGGAGTTCAAATGTCCTCCTCTCTAGTGATAATCTACATGAGGGGCTGCGACGACGCTCCTCAAATCATTGCTCAAATCTCCTCGTTGCGTGTACTACATAATCAAGAAGGGGCCGACCCTTCTTGCTATCCACACGCCCTAAACTAGGGCTACTAGTTGAGGAGAGGGGGAGGAGAATAGAATGTGGCTGCTAAAAAAATTCTAACCTATGGGCCTTTGGTTCCCTTCTATTTATAGATGTCCCTTGTCAACTTAACCCTAATGAATCTTGTTCTATTGGGTATTGGATCTCTATTCAATTACTCAAGTCTATTAGATTTGTGGGTCTCTACCCAATAATCTCTTATTAGCTCTTATTGGATCTCATCTATATGATCCAATAATTCAAGGGCTTAACAAATATCCAATAAGATAGGGGCTCCGATAGATATCTTATATCCGAACCTCTATTTGTCACAATACCTACTATATGTGTATGATCCTCTAGACCCAATATCGAGCTGACCGTGAGTCATACTTATCAGAACTCCTTCTGATTCAGTGAATTATTATCTCCATAATAATTCACTCAACTCATTGACTATGAATGTACTAGGTCATTACACCACAGTCCCTAGACGATACAGAGGAATCCAATCCTTTGGACCTATCTGCCCTCAGTTATTATTGTTGGTTGTAGGTGCCTACAAGCCAATCACGTAATTGATGGCACCTGTGACATGTTACGTCGATCTCTTCGCATATTATTATTGATATTTTCTCATATTATCTGGATGAATATTGTGATGTCCATGGATCTGTGCAATGGGAATCGGATCGTGATGAGATCACGATAATGAGACCGATATACCTTTAAACACATATCCTAAATCATTCTGGTCATAGGTTACTTGATAAGGACATCGAGATAACCGGATTGACTAGTACATTGTATACTTGTCTATATGATGGAGGCGACTGGTCTCATAGTCGCTTGTGTTGGGACACTAGAGGTACAGTGCAGGTGCTCATTGGAGAATGAGTTTACTGATTGATCCGCTTATAGAATACTATATGATTAATGATACCTAATGTCAGACAGTGATTCCATAGTCCTAGTAGTATGTCTGGTCCTTAGACTTGAGGCACCAAAGATGCCTTGTTTGAGTACTACATTCTTTGACGTTGGACTTACAGGTTTAGAGAGCTCCAGATCTAGTATAGCCGGTTCTCGGGAATAGTAGCCAACCTTATGAAAGCAATTACGTGTCAATAGAGGATCATCCACTCTTGGTATCGTGAGAGATATATCCTGTGTGTGCTCACTCAGACAAAATCTCTGGCCAGGGTCGTTCGGATTGAGAGAGAAGGAGTTCTCCGGGAGAATCCGATTAGAGCGAGACTCAAACAAGATTCCGTATGGGCCTGACTTTACCATGCCCAATATACGGTCTCTAGGATATTAGATGGATGAGAGACTATAGATACATGGTAATTGAGGACAGATAGGTCTGATGGATTAGATCCCTTTGTACCATCTAGGGACTATGGCGTAGTGGCCTAGTATGTCCATAGTTGATGAGTTTAGTAAATTATTATGGAGATAATAATTCACTATATCAGAATGTGTTCTAAGTCAGAAGGAGTTCTGATGGGAGCAACTCACGGCCAGCTCGATGTCGAGCTTAGAGGGTCACACACATAAGGTGGGTGTTGTGACAAGTATAGGTGCGGATATGAGATATCTGCGAAGCCCCTAGTTTGAATCCTATGGATAAGATCCAATTGGGTAATTGGATAAGATTCAATTAAATGATTAGATAAGATCCAATTAGATGAGATCAAATTGGATCCTGCGGACAAGATCCAATGAGATCTAACTGGATAGAGATCCAATGTGAACAGGATCTATTAAGGATAAGTTTCCTCCACCTCTATAAATAGGAGGAACCTCCTAGTTCATAGGCTAAGAGCTCTTGGTAATCATCCTCCTATTCTCCTTAGTCTCCTCTCCTCCTCCTTGGCTCAAGTAGCCTTGTGGTGTACATGGAGAGAGATCCCGTGGTGATCCGAGGAGCATCGTTGTTGCATCCGTTATATGGATTAATGCTAGAGAGAAGTATGCTAGTGCTCCTTCATCCTCTTCATCGGATCTAAAATTTTTGAGGATATACGATCTCCCCAGGTAATGCTTCTGACATGATACATGCAGATTTTTCGGATTTACAATTTTTGCGCATCAATCGTCGCACGACGGCCAAGTACGTAACTATGAAAAATCCGATCTTATTTTTGTTTTCCGTTGCGCATGAGATGCTTAATCTCATGATTTTCTAGCAACTATGTACCTATAGTCCCTCATGTTAGGATCAGTTCGGCACTAAGAGGAGGGGGTGAATTAGTGCAATAGTAAAAATTACGTCAAATTAATGATTTCGAAAAACTGTTTCATACGAAAAGAATCGTTTCGATGAAAGTCACATCAAAAATGTATTTAACTTGAAAGTGATTAATAGAAAGTGATAAGAAAGTGGAGTAAGTATGGTAAAGGGCTTATAGCAAAGATAAATAGCAAAAAGTAAATGTAAACCAGATTTTTATAGTGGTTCGGTCATCCGACCTACGTCCATTCCCTATTCCTCCTTTGTCGAGGTCATTGGCTTTCACTATCAGTCTTCTTTCAACCGGGTGAAGACTAACTGCCCTTATAACTCAATTCTCCTTTTATAGGTTCAGGAGTTAACCTTTACAAGACCTCTCACCCCTCTCTTGAACTAAGCCAACACTTAGAGCTAGATGGGAGGATTTCTCTCAAGATTTTAACAGTATTTTTCCTTCTTTTTTATTCTTAGTTGGTATGTATTTAACTAAGGATGAGAGAGGTATTTATAGGCTACAAGAGAATTCAAATTTGGAGCCCAAATTTAAATCACCTCGGTTTTCAGGGTGTTGGCGGTACCACCGCTAGTGCTGGGTGGTATTATCACCAGTGCTGGGTGGTACCGCTAGTGCTGGGTGGTATTATCACCAGTGCTGGGTGGTACCACTACCTGACATATTGACACTGGGTGGTACCATTGCCCAGATCGCCTAACACTAGGCGGTACCACCGCCCAGACGGAGTTTGGCTATTGGTTCCGTCTAGGCTTCTAGGAGATTGAGCCATGGGTGATTCCACCACCTTAGTCTAGCGGTGTCATTACTAAACTAGGTTTAGCAGCACTGTTTGAGCCCTGAGTCTAGCCCAAACTAGTTCGGGTATGGGCCCAGTTGGCCCCTAACTAAGTTGGTCCAATTCCAACCCAATTAAACCTAATGCTACTTCGATCTAGATAATTATTATAAAGCAAATCAAATTTGTTGCCCAGCATGTCCTTGGTCCATCGACGCTTCATCCGATTCTTTAACGCATCATCCTCTCTTGCGGCCTATTGCCCAATCGGTAATTATCCTCGCAACTCCGATCTCCTTAGCACAACTCCACTCTTCTTGGCCCAATGTCCAAATTCTTTGTCTGAAGTCTTCTGCCGATACATCGATCAATCCTTCACTCGATGTCTAATCTTCTGACATGTTTTCCTTCGGCGCAACATCAATTTTTCCTACTTTAATTGTCTAATCCCGATCGAAAGTAGATCTACATCATTCAAAATGTAATTAAATCATAAAACACAATTAATTGGTTTCATTATCAAAATCTGAGATTCAACGCCTCATCTATCTAATATCTCAAAGACCATATACCGAGCATGGTATTGTCAAGCTCATATGATCTCTCCTCGAGTCTCGCTCTAATCGGATTCTCTTGGAGAACTCTTTCTCTCTCAACCTGAATAACCTTGGCTAAGGATTTGTTTGAATAAGAACATATGAGATATTTCTCTCATGATACTGTGAGCGGATGATCCTCTATTGATACTCAATAGCCCTCGTAAGATTGGCTACCACTCTCAATGATCGGCTTTATTAGTTCTAGAGCTTCAAAACCTATAAGCCTCATATCAAAAAGTTGAGTACTCATACAGGACATCCTTGGTATCTCAAGTCTAAGAACCAGATACACTACTAGGACTATAGAATCGTTGTATGACAATAGAATATCATTAACTATCCAACATTTTGTGGGTAGATCAATCAGTAAATTCATTCTCCAATGAGCACTTGTACTGTATTCTTAGTGTCCCCACATGATTAGCTATGAGACCAGCCACCTCCATCATTTGGATGGGTATACAGTACACTAGTATATCTAGTTATCTCGGTATTCTTCTCGAGTAACCTATGATCGGGATTATTTAAAATTTATATTTAAAGGTGAATCGATCTCATTATCGTGATCTCATCACGATCCGACTTCCATTGCACAGATCCATGGACATCACAATATATGCAACACGTAAGATAAAGTGATAAAATATCAAATAATAATAAGCAAAAAGAGTATATGTCAAGTTACACATACAATCACTCACGTAATTGACTTGTAGAGCACATATGACTAGCACCATATGGTCAATTTCAATAGATGATTGGGCTAGTATGATAGAACCCCAAAGGAATTCTATAGAGATTGATCTTTGAGGGGGATCAACCCTTGGAACGCTATAGGGGTTCCACCCTCCAAGTAGCCTGATGGCTGCAATTGTAGATTGATCTTTCTTATTCTAAAGAGGTGGAGGCTACAAGCTTATATAGAGCTCCAACCCTAACCCTAAGGGCTGCTTCCTAAGTGAACTACCCAATTTGCCCTCAAGCTTAGCGGCCAAAAGCCCAAGAATAAGGGTAGCGGCTAAGAAGCCCAAAGACCCTATTTAATTAATTGACCCTAGCGAGCTCAATTATCTTAGAGGCGGCAAGCCCAGCTGGACCAACCAGTAGGACCAATAAATTCCTCGTTAGACCTCTTCTAAAACCCTTACCAGCTTAGAGCCAACTTCCCAGTGGAGTGGGTTGGATGATGGACTTCGACTCATCCTAGAGCTAAAGCTACCACTCTCAACTGACGATGTCGAACTTAGCATTGAACAACATGGTTCCTGCTCTCTTGTAGGCTAAGTTTATGAGATGAGTTTGTGCTCTGACTTCAACCACGTGGCACTACGATAATGCTGAGGTGTCAATTATACAGATCCGAACTTGTCGGACACTCAGTGCCAAAATATATATTACATAGCATTGATATATCGATCGTAGGACCCGAGCATGTTGGCCTCGCGGGACCAAGTCAATGCTGTGCGGTACTTGCGTGTCAACCTGTGGAGTCGAATCGTCGGCTTAGTGCTGCCAATGTATCGATCGCACGGCTCGGGCATGTCGACAGCATAGTGTCGACGTGTCAGCTCCGTCAAAATTTCCCATTCCACAAAGTAAAATAGTAAAATAGAAGTTTCAGCCCACACATCATTTAGTAATGTTGGAGAAAACACCTTCTGCCTTGTCTAGTGGAAGGCTTACAGCTACTCGAGCATTTGACGAGAGAGCTGATGGTATTGAAGTTAAACACGTCAGGCGGGGAATCTTCCAACTTATGGAGTGAGGAATATGCTTTCCCTCGGTAGGGCCACTCGCTCCATGGACGAAGCTTCATGCTCTGTGTAACTATACTCATCGCGCGATGACGTTAAGAGTCAACTATAACGATGTGTTGCTGGATAAGCATTGATTCTACTCAAGCAATCCTTAATGTCAAACGCTTGGATCTTTTTGCTGATAACAATTGTTTAAAGATAGCTTGCTTCAGATTGAAGAGCTTTCAGAGTCAACACTGTTCATATGGATGAGGACTTTCACATTTGGGAAGCAGGTTTTGTGAACAAAGGGATACACCAAATATAAGTGTAATCATTTTTTCATACTAGTAACAAAGTATTATTAGTCTAAAATCAAACCAGATTAATAAAAAAAAATAAGACAGAAGTTAAAAAAAAAAAATCTTAGACAGATCTATTAAACTATTCTTTGACTTAGATGTAGATATTATTTATTTATGGGTGTGTAAGAATAATTTAAATCAAGAGACCCTTATCTCTAAAACTCTATCTAATTAACTTATTTAAAAGATAATAATTTAAAATCTTTCAAAAGATATACTTTAAATCTTAACACTCCCTCTTAAAAGTATACTTTGGAGAGATTAGTCATAAATTGCTTCGAAGATCTTCTAGTCCTTTTGAGGGAGATTTGGAAATAATATTCATGGCATTATCTTTACTTTTAATCTCCATGACCCCAATAACTTCTTTAATCATCTTTTCCAAATGAAATAATATTTAATCTTAATATGCTTGGTTCTTGCATGACAAGTTAAATTTATAGTTAATTTTAAGGTAATTTGATTGCCACACCATAAAATAATTAATTTATTAATTTGATAGTAAATATCTTTGATTAAATGTCTTAACTACATACATTCTTGCGCAGCAAATGAGGTACCCTTATATTTTATTTTGATTGTAAAAAAAGAGATCGATTATTATTTCTTATTACACCATGAGACAAACTGAATCATATAAAAAGATAACCAAAAATGGATCTACGATTATCCAAATCACTGCCCATGGTAACATCTGCATAATTATGTAATTCAGTATGCATATCCCTCTTATAAAATAATCTCAAATCAAGGATAGAATTTATATATTTTAAGATTCTTTTTACCGCATCAAGATGTTGCTTCCTTAGAGATTGTATAAACAACTTACAAGACCAACTGAAAATGTAATATTTGGTCTCATAATTATTAAGTAAATGAGGTTATTAATAAGAGCACGAAAAGATCGATAGTCTGAAAAAACTTTGCCATCATTATATCTTAGCTTTATTTTTGCATCGAAGTAGAAACCTTCTTACTTTTGTTAATTTCAAACCTTTCAATAATTTTTTATGCATAATTTATTTGAGAGATAAATATGCTTCCTTTTATATATATCACCTTCAGACTAAGAAAAACATTAAGTTCCTGCTCCCCCAAGACTTTCATTTTAAATTGGAGAGAAAGATCATTGTAAAGCTTTGAAATTTCTATTTTGTCATTACCGATGATGATCATATTATCTACCTATAGAAGAACAATAACATGTAAGCTTTCTTGCTTTTTAATAACTAAGTTGGGATTTGAATAAGAAAAAAATTAACTATAGAAATCTAAGTATTGAGCAATTTTTTCATTCCATGCTCTAGGAGATTACTTTAAGGATCTTTTTGAGCTTGAAACATAATTTAGTTTGGAAACAAAAGTATACCCAATGTTGTATCATACCCTCCAAATTATCACATTTACGAGGCATGACTTTATCTTAAATTATAAATATTATAATTCATTAACAATCCAATACAGAATCTAAACTAATATTTGAGGTTATTAAAAAAATATTTAAATATTATTCACATATATAAAACCTATATAATTTATAAATCATACATCATATCACTCGATAATTTAAGAAACCTAAGCCAACTTAATAAAAACATTAACTAGACTTATAAGTCCACCAATGTGAGATTCTATATAATCACAAAATCTATCATTTAATACAAGGTCATATCATCGTAAAACTAAACTTAACATTCCAACCTCTCAAATATAAGAGGTCTTTTAAAGCTTTTATATAATACATTAATCCAAATTTGCTAGCATATTTCATTACACATAAAATATACTTATACAACTACAATACAACTACAATATAACAACTCACAAAGACTTACCCATAATCTGAATAGTTTTCCACTTCTTAAGTCTATTTCAAATATTTTAATGACTGACAAACTAACTTAAAAATTTTATATAGCAACGGAGTAAGTTACAAAGCTTAACAAGTGACAAATATATCCATAGCAAAAGTGGATAGTTTTGAAGAAACTTAGAATCAAAATACAAGGTAAGGATACAAGAACTCATGGATATCATTCATTAGATATAAAATCACAAATGTCATTTCATTCAAAACATATTTAGTTCATAATAAATGAAATAAAAAGTAATTAGAGCATATTAATGGTATAAAAAGTATTTTGGAGCATATCAATGGTGTATGAAATATATCAAAGTATATCAATAGCATAATAATGTTAAGCCTAACATTAAAGCTTTTATATAATACATCGTAAAACTAAACTTAACATTCCAATCTCTCAAATATAAGAGGTCTTTTAAAGCTTTTATATAATACATCAATCCAAATTTGCTAACATATTTCATTACACATAAAATATACTTATACAACTACAATATAACAACTCACAAAGACTTACCCATAATCTGAATAGTTTTCCACTACTTAAGCCTATTTCAAATATTTTAATGAGTGACAAACTAACTTAAAAATTTTATATAGCAATGGAGTAAGTTACAAAGCTTAACAAGTGACAAATATATCCATAGTAAGAGTTGATAGTTTTGAAGAAACTTAGAATCAAAATGCAAGGTAAGGATACAAGAACTCATGGATATCATCTCATTAGATATAAAATCACAAATGTCATTTCATTCGAAACATATTTAGTTCATAATAAATGAAATAAAGAGTAATTGGAGCATATTAATGGTATAAAAGGTATTTTGGAGCATATCAATGGTGTATGAAATATATTTTAGAGTATATTAATGGTGCTTGAAACATTTCAGAGTATATCAATGTCATATGAAATATTTTATAACATATTAATTATGTATGAAATATTTCAGAGCATATCAATAATATATAAAATATTTTAGAGTATATCAATACAACATATAAGAAATAAAAACTCAAATGTCATATTTGACATTATATTCACTTCATTCTTATCCAGAGCGCATATACAAACACATAAGCAATGTTGTGAATATCATATCAAAAATACAAAGGGTACAATCAAATCACAAATAGAATATAGTCCATCCATTTTTAAATGACCATCAAACAGAAGTCTCTCACATTTGGGAGCTCCATCCACCCACATTTGGGCGAAGTTAAAGGAGGGCCGACATAGCATTGCGGGCTCTAAACATAACTCCATTTATCATTTCTGGTAAAGCTTTATATTATTCCACAAATATAAGAGTATAATATTGTGAGTAATAAAATTGACACATATCAGAAGTATATGCGAAACAACGAAAGCATATATATGCATATATGAAATAATACGATGCAAACACAAACTTTCATATAATACATTTCAAATATGAAAAGATTATAGACAAGAGTATATAAGAGTTCAAAGCAATCATATAAGACTCAATTGAAGAAAGAATTCTAGATGAATTCAATTTCAAAGAGATGAAATAAGAATAGACACAATTGACAAAAATTTTGTTTTGGTAGATTCAATGAGGGATATTGTATAAATAATTTAAATAATCAATTATGCTCCAATTTACTCAAGAAAGATATTATTGGAAAGATTAATCTACTTTCAAATAAAATAAGTTTCATATGAATTGAAGTTTCCAACAGAGAGTTACAAATAATTTAATAAAAAAAATCAGAGAACAAAATCTCTATTTTGCAGAATCCATATGTTGGGAAATCTGTGATGACATCATATGCACATTAGAAGAATAGAAATAAAAATCACATATTTTTGGTAGAAAAAGAGGTTCTTATTGTCATGCAAATGTTGGTGTGTAAAAACCCACTAAACCAAAAAATTGTATGTAAGAGAATTACCTAGGGAAATTGTATATCCCTGAATTCCTATAGATCTGTGGGACTGGATGAAGGAGTTCAAATGTCCTCCTCTCTAGCGATAATCCACATGATAGGAGCTGCGACGACACTCCTCAAATCTCCTCACTGCATGCACTACGCAATCAAGAAGGGGCCGACCCTTCTTGCTGTCCACACGTCCTAAACTAGGGCTACTAGTTGAGGAGGAGAGGGGGAGGAGAACAGGATATGGCTGCTAAAAAATCCTAGCCTATGGGCCTTTGGTTCCCTCCTATTTATAGAGGTCCCTTGTTAACTTAACCTTAATGAATCTTATTCTGTTGGGTATTGGATCTCTATTCAATTACTCAAGCTTATTAGATTTGTGGGTCTCTACCTAATAATCTCTTATTAACTCTTAGTGGATCTCATCTATATGATCCAATAATTCAGGGGCTTAACAGATATCCAATAAGATAGGGGCTCTGGTAGATATCTCATATCTGAACCTCTACTCATCGCAATACCTACCATATATGTATGATCCTCTAGACCCAATATCGAGCTGGCCGTGAGTCATACTTATTAGAACTCCTTCTGGTTCAGTGAATTATTATCTCCATAATAATTCACTCGACTCATTGACTACGAATGTACTAGATCATTACGCCACAGTCCCTAGACGATACAGGGAAATCCAATCCTTTGGACCTATCTACCCTCAATTACTATTGTTGGTTGTAGATGCCTACAAGCCAATCACATGAGTGATAGCACCTGTGACATGTTACGTCAATCTCTCCATATATTATTATTGATATTTTCTCACATTATCTGGATAAATATTATGATGTCTATGGATCTGTGCAATGGGAATTGGATCGTGATAAGATCACGATAATGAGACCGATATATCTTTAAACACATATCCTAAATCATCCTGGTCATAGGTTACTTGATGAGGACATTGAGATAACTGGATAGACTGGTGCATTGTATACTTGTCTATATGATGGAGGCGATTGGTCTCGTAGTCGCTTGTGTGGGGACACTAGAGGTACAGTGCAGGTGCTTATTGGAGAATGAGTTCACTGATTGATCCGCTTATAGAATGCTGTATGGTTAATGATATCTAATGTCAGATAGCGATCCCGTAGTTCCAGTAGTGTATCTAGTCCTTAGACTTGAGGCACCAAAGATGCATTGTTTGAGTACTACATTCTTTGACGTCGAACTTACAGGTTTGGAGAGCTCCAGATCTGGTATAGCCGGTTCTCAAGAATAGTAACCAACCTTATGAAGGCAATTGCGTGTCAATAGAGGATCATCCACTCTCGGTATCATGAGAGATATATCCCGCGTGTGCTCACTCAGGCAAAATCCTTGGCCAGGGTCGTTCGGATTGAGAGAGAAGGAGTTTTCCAGGAGAATCCGATTAAAGCGAGACTCGAACATGATTTCGTATGGGTCTGACTTTACCATGCCCAATATACGGTCTCTAGGATATTAGATGGATGAGGGACTATAGATACATGATAATTAAGGACAGACAGGTTCGATGGATTCGATCCCCCTATACCGTTTAGGGACTATGGCGTAGTGGCCTAGTACGTCCATAGTCGATGAGTCGAGTAAATTATTATAGAGATAATAATTTACTATATTAGAAGGTGTTCTAAGTCAAAAGAAGTTCTAATGGGAGCGACTCATGGCCAGCTCGGTATTGAGCCTAGAGGGTCACACACATAAGGTGGATATTGCGACAAGTAGAGGTGCAGATATGAGATATCTGCAAAGCCCCTAGTTTGGATCCTATGGATAAGATCCAATTGGATAATTGGATGAGATCCAATTAAATGATTGGATAAGACTGGATGAGATTTGGATGGACAAGATATGAGATTGGGTGAATAGAGATCCAATGTAAACAGGATCTATTAAGGATAAGCTTTCTCCACCTCTATAAATAGGAGGAACCTCCTGGTTCATAGGCTGAGAGCTCTTGGTAGTCATCCTCCTATTCTCCTTAGTCTCCTCTCCTCTTCCTTGGCTCCAGCAGCTTGTGGTGTACGTGGAGAGAGATCCCGTGGTGATCTGAGGAGTGTCGTTGTTGCGTCCGCTATGTGGATTACTACTAGAGAGGAGTATGCTAGTACTCCTTCATCCTCTTCATCGGATCTAAAATTTTCGAGGATATATGATCTCCCCAGGTAATGCTTCTAACATGATACATGCAGATTTTTTGGATTTATGATTTTTGCGCATCAACCGTCACACGACGGCCAAGTACATAACTATGAAAAATCCGATCTTGTTTTTGTTTTTCATTGTGCATGAGATGTCGAATCTCCTGATTTCCTAGCAACTATGTACCTATAGTCCCTCGTGTTAGGATCAGTTCGGCACTAAGAGGAGGGAGGGTGAATTAGTGCAGTAGTAAAAATTACATCAAATTAATGATTTTGAAAAACTATTTCATACGAAAAGAATCGTTTCGATGAAAGCCATATCGAAAATGTGTTTAACTTGAAAGTGATTAATAGAAAGTGATAAGGAAGTGGAGCAAGTAAGGTAAAGGGTTTGTAGTAAAGATAAATAGCAAAAAGTAAATGTAAACCAGATTTTTATAGTGGTTCGGTCATCCGACCTACGTCCACTCCTGATTCCTCCTTTGTCGAGGTCACTGGCTTTCACTATCAGTTTTCTTTCAATCGAGCGAAGACTAACTGCCCTTATAACTCAGTTCTCCTTTTATAGGTTCAGGAGTTAACCTTTACAAGACCTCTTACCCCTCTCTTGAACTAAGCCAACACTTAGAGCTAGAGGGGAGGATTTCTCTCAAGATTTTAACAGTATTTTTCCTTCTTTTTTGTTCTTAGTTGGTGTGTATTTAACTAAGGATGAGAGAGATATTTATAGGCTACAAGAGAATTCAAATTTGGAGCCCAAATTTAAATCACCTCGATTTTCAGGGTGCTGGCGGTACCACCGCTAGTGCTGTGCGGTACCACCACCTGGCATATTGACACTGGGTGGTACCACTATCCAGACCGCCTAACGCTAGGCGATACCACCGCCCAAATGGAGTTCGGCTACTGGTTCCGCCCAAGCTCCTAGGAGGTTGAGCCCTAGGTGGTTCCACCACCTTAGTCTAGCGGTGCCACTGTCAAACTAGGTTCAACAGCACTGTTTGGGCCCTAAGTCTAGCCTAAACTAGTCCGGGTATGGGCCCAATTGGCCCCTAACTAAGTTGGTCCAATTCCAACCCAATTAAACCTAACCCTACTTCGATCTAGATAATTATTACAAAGCGAATCAAATTTGTTGCTCGGCATGTCATTGGTCCATCGACGCTTCATCCGATTCTTCAGTACATCATTCTCTCTTGCGGCCTATTGCCCAATCGGCAATTGTCTTCGTAACTCCATCTCCTTAGCGCAACTCTGCTCTTCTTGGCTCAATGTCCGAATTCTTTGTCTAAAGTCTTCTGTCGATACATCGATCGATCCTTCGCTCGATGTCTAATCTTCTGACATGTTTTCCTTCGGCGCAACATTAATTTTTCCTGCTATAATTGTCTAATCCTGATCGAAAGTAGACCTACGTCACTCAAAACGCAGTTAGATCATAGAACACAATCAATTAGTTTCATTATCAAAATCTGAGATTCAACACCTCATCCATCTAATATCCCAGAGACCATATACCGAGCATGGTGCTGTCAGGCTCATATGATCTCTCCTCGAGTCTCGCTCTAATTGGATTCTCTTGGAGAAATCTTTCTCTTTCAACCTAAATAACCTTATCTAAGGATTTGTTTGAACAAGAACTTATGAGATACTTCTCTCATGATACTGTGAGCGGATGATCCTCTATTGACACTTAATAGCCCTCGTAAGGTTGGATACCACTCTCAATGATCGGCTTTATTAGATCTGGAGCTTCCAAACCTATAAGCTTGGTATCAAAAAGTTAAGTACTCATACAGGACATCCTTGGTGTCTTAAGTCTAAGAACCAGATACACTACTAGGACTATGGAATCATTGTCTGATAATAAGTTATCATTAACTATCCAACATTTTGTGGGTAGATCAATCAGTAAATTCATTCTCCAATAAGCACTTGTACTGTATTCTTAGTGTCCCCACATGATTAGCTATGAGACCAGCCACCTCCATCATATGAATGGGTATACAACACACTAGTCTGTCTAGTTATCTCAATGTTCTTCTCAAGTAACCTATGATCAGGATTATTTAAAATTTGTATTTAAAGGTGAATCGATCTCATTATCGTGATCTCATCACGATCCGACTCCTATTGCATAGATCCATAGACATCACAATATATGCAACACGCAAGATAAAGTGATAAAATATCAAATAATAATAAGCAAAAAGAGTATATGTCAAGTTACACATACCATCACTTACGTAATTGGCTTGTAGGGCACATATGACTAGCACCATATGGTCAATTTCAATAGATGATTGGGCTAGTATTTGTGCTCCAAATCTCTCAAGTAAAGTATTAAAAAATAGATCTATAAGTCTAGTTTTCAAGAAAGTATGTTTTACATAAATTAGAGTTTCTAATAGGGAGTTATAAGTAATTTAGCGTTGAAAGATTAGAAATTATGGTCTTTGTTTTATAGAATCTACAAGGTCAATTGAAATAGAAGTTTGGGCAAGTATTTGAACTTCAAATCTTTAGCCTAAAATGAAAATAAAGATCTATGGGTCTACTTTCATATGAATTAGGTTTTAACCTAAATCAGAGTTTGGTACTTAAAGTCAAGGCTAAAAAAATGCATAAAGGTCAAATTATCAAAAAAAATTAGATTCATGGTTTTGTATCTAAACGAGAGAGATATCATGAGCTAAGCTAAAAAATTTTAAATTATTCAAAATTAAAATGAGAACAGAGATTAAGATTTTTGTATGATGGGGTTAGAAAACTTAGTTTTCAAAGATTTTGATCCAAACAAAGTAAGCCCAAATCCTTCTTTCATTCCTTCTCCTCTTTGCCCTCTTTTTTTCTATCTCCTTTCTTCTTCTTCCTCCACAACTATAGCTCATGTGGAATATAGAGGGGCACCTGCTCTCCCCTCTCCCCCTCCTCTTCTTCTACTCCTTCTGTCTCTCTCCTCATGACTGTAGTCGTCGTAACCCCTTTCCTCTTCTTCCTTCCTTCCTCCTCTTCTCCTTTTCCTTCCTCTTCTTCTTCCCTCAACCGTAGCCTCTTTTTCCACTTCTTTTCTCTCAGCCATAGCCCTAACCACAGGCCCCTTCCACTTCTTTCTTCCTCCCCTTCTCTTCTTCCTTCCTCTTCTTCTTTTCCAATCGCAGCCACAACCGCAACATCTTCTTCTTTCCCTTCTCTTCTTTCTCTCCTCTCCCAACCACAGCCCTAACCATAGCCTCCTTTCACTCTTCTTTTTCTTCCTCTCTTCTTCTTCTTCTTCTTCTTCTTCTTCTTCTTCTTCTTCTCTTCTTCCTTCTCCTCCCTAATGCACCACACCACCTCTGTTTCCTTATGTCGAAAACAAAGGTGTCTAGGAGGCAATGGGATAAAAATCATCATTTTTTTAACTTTAACAGTTTAATTATTAAAATTTCTATATTTACAATAGATTCTCAAATTTTACAAAAATATCCTTACATAAATTTTAGAAATAAGGAATATTATAGGTTTTTCCATATAAATGTCTATGCCAATTTCACTATATATAAAGCTATTCTTCACATCATATTGCCAAAGCTACTAGAGTAGTCATCATTCTAATAGATGTTATCTTAACCATAAGACTAAAGATTTTCATAATCTTCTTCATATTTTTTAGAAAACTCCCTTCAACAAGTTTTACATTATGTTTCACTATAGTTTTAGGTTTTGGCATAAGAATTCAAGTTTCTTTTTTATGAAGAGCTTTTAATTCTTCATTCATGACATCTTCTTACTCCTTAAAACCTTTTACTTCATCAAAATAAGTAGGTTCAAGATTATAAATTCATTTATAAAAGAAATAATAACATATGCTTATAATGTCTCCATCTCTATAATGTGCTCGTTTGATAATTATTCTTCTTAATCTTTTCAACATTGAAATTTTTGCTTCATGAATATTATTACTCTTATCACTTTGCTCCACTATTGTTGATGAAGAAATAATAGGAGTAGATATAAATAAAAAAAATATGAGCTAAAATATATAAGAGCACTAGATGATAAATAAAACTTAACCATATGTTTTGAATATATTGTTATAAATGATATTTTCAAAAGAAACTCATTATAAAGGATAATAATAAGAAACTTCATCTGACACTTTATTTTAAGATACTATACACCTTTGTGTTTGTGAATCCATATATTTTCAATATTTTTTTCTTTCATCATAGCTAATAAAGATATATTTCTTAATCTTAGCATTATGTTTGCTTCTCTTTGAATTTGATATGTGAACATAGCATGAAAAACTAAATACTTTAAAATATTTAATATTTAATTTCTCACCAAATGTGAGGTTAAGTAAATTCTTTGCATAAATCCAACATTTACAAGTCTCCACAAGATATCGAATCTTTCATACTACTATACCATTTTGTTATTGTATTGAATTCTTTTTTGATTTTATGCTCCTTTCAAAATGAGAAGAATCTATCAATAGTGAACTTATCATTATTGGTACATGGTCTTTTAATTTTTCTTTTAAAAACACTTTCAATTATTAACTTAAACTATTAATATTTTAAAAACCTTTTAATTTTTCTCCATAAAGGAGACCGAAATCTACCTTGTAAAATCATCAACAAAAGGAAGCATATAACAAGAATATAAATAAGTTGGAGTTTCAGTAGGATCCATTAAGTCATTATGAATAAGCTCTAAGAAAAATTTATATATTGAAAGTGATGTCAAAATGTTACTAGTGTGCCATGCCATATTGATAACCTTCACAAATTTGATTACTACTAAAAAGTAGTAAGATTGGGAAGACTATTAAGTTGAGTTTTCTACATCATAATTTTTAATTAAGAAAATTGATGTGACCAAACCTAGTTGTCAGATTGATTTACCATCATTTATACTCATCCTATCAATATGAGAGTTATATATACTTATAAAATATATAAATATTTAATCCTTTTATCAGTATATGCTGCGTCTGTATTTAATTCTTTTATGTTACAAAGAAGCTTGATTTTATCAGGATAAAAAAGAACATAATTTCCGGCATCAATTATATTTGCAACATAAGAGAGCTTTTTCTTTATACCTAAAACATGATATATACTCTTCAATGTAATATGATCATTATCTTTATTTAAGATTATGATAATGTCTTCCTTCACCACTTGATGAAAAATATTATTTGCTATGATAATTTCATCATTAACTTTACATTCATAAAGATTGATGGATTTGATACTATCACTAGTAAGACCACATCACTATCCAGTTATATTCCAAGTTGATAGGTGTCATCACCTTAGCAGTTTTAGCCGCAAAACATTTGCCCTAATTCTCATCAATAGTATTAGAATAATCTTTTTTATTTATAATATTTTATCTTTTAATCTTGACACGATAATTTTTTTTTGATATGGTCTAACTTACCGCATTTATAATACTTGATCTTTTTTCGATTTATACTATTGTTCGAAAAAAAAAATGGTTTATTGTCAGTATCATCCTTCTTCTTTTATTATTATCATTATTTTTTTCTTATTTGTAAAAAGGAATCTCCATTTTAGAGAAATTTTAATCATTTGACGAACTAAGGAATCATGAAAAGTAAGAAAATTTTCTAATTCTACTAAGGGTGGTTGTTGAATCTATTATTGAATAAATATAACATAAGGAATATATTCTTTTTGAAGATTATAAATAATATAACGTTTCATTCGTACATCAAAAATAGACTCGTATCTCTGAAGATAAATTTTTAATCTTTAGAAAGTATTAAAAAAATTTAAGAGATCACATTAGATAGTATTTATTAAATCATTCTTTAGATACTAAAGTCGAGCTATATTATTTTTATTGAGTATTATATCGAGAGTGATCCAAATCTTTAAGGCTAATTTACACCGAATAATATGTTCAGAGAAATCATCAGATATAAATCTCTTTAACACAAATTCAGCTTTTGTATTTAATGTTCTCTATCTCTTCATGATGCCTCCATCCACAGTATTTGATACTGTTATTATATTTTTACCGATCACATCCCATAAATCTTCTCCCATAAGATAGGACTCTAAACAAAGGCTTCTAGATCTTGTAGTCAACATCAAACACACCAATTCAATATCCAACACACTAATTCACCTATTATAATCCATAGTAAAAAAAGATCATCTTCTTCGTCAATAAGATCTTGAAATACATATTACCACCCATGTGGCTTTGATACCATATGAAGAAAGAGAAAAATCACATACAAGTGTAATCTTTTTTTCAAATAGTAATAATAAGATAGTAATAGTCCATGATCAAACTAAATAGAAAATAAGAAGAAACCAAAAGAAAAATTAAAAAATTATATTAGAC
Organism: Musa beccarii; assembly: GCA_024322285.1. Classification (NCBI taxonomy): domain Eukaryota; kingdom Viridiplantae; phylum Streptophyta; class Magnoliopsida; order Zingiberales; family Musaceae; genus Musa; species Musa beccarii. Next base: position 41,893,363 of record CM044398.1, read on the forward strand.
TTCTTTAAATGAAAAATAAACTACTTGCATGAATTTACACATGTAGATTCCTATAGAGTCCTATAGACCTAAACAATTAGACTTGGATGAATCTACACATGTAGATATCATCAGGTATAGAATAATAATTTAAACAAAAAAATTCTTATTTTTAATATTTTATCTAATTAATTTATTTTTAAAAATAAAATAATAATAATAATCTAACATTTTTAAAAGGTATATCTTAAATCTTAACCACTATAAATACAACAAACAGATCTACCAAGCTTACTGCAGTCTGCAAACTATTTGATGCCCATCTTAAACTAGTTGATGCCCTTCTCCATATTCAGATTTCAAAATGCATGCAGACTAAGACTAGTCCATCTTTTGTGGTAAAAAAATGAAATAATAATAATAATAATCTAACATTTTTAAAAGATATATCTTAAATCTTAACCACTATAAATACAACAAACTGGATCTACCAAGTTTACTGCAGTCTGCAAACTGTTTGATGCCCATCTCAAACTAGTTGATGCCCTTCTCCAAATTCTGATTTCAAAATGCATGGAGACCAAGACTGGTCCATCTTTTGTTGAGCCACACACAGGCTTTCATTGGTTTGACTGATAAAAGTTTACTTGGATTCCAAGGAGTGCTGATGAAGACCGATGACAGCAATCTTAGAGTTGACCAAATGATTGTCGTGGCATACGAGAGCTTGGGATTCCGTCTGGCTCTCTGTTAAATTATAACCAGTGTGAGACTGTTGGGTAATGGAGAAGAAGGGGATGAGGTCATGATCATCCAGAAGAACATTAATATATGACTGCAGCATCTTTCTTCCAAATCCAAGTCAAACTTCTCAAGGAATTTATTGGGGAAGACCAGGAACGAAAGACGAGGTAAGAGGTGGTGGGTTCATATGAACTCATGGCTCCCAAGGACGACAGCCCTTTCGAGGTTGGTTGCTTTCGTCTTAAAAATTTCCACCTGCTTTCGTCCCTGCATAGTCATCGACTTTTCAACATTCTCTCCCTCTCTCTCTTTCTATAATATAAAAAGCCTGCATCTTCATCTTCTTTTTATCGGAGCCAATCATCGACTCACCGGGACCCACAACCCCCCTGCATCTTCATATTTACCTCAGGTTGACCTTCCAGTCAACCCCCCGTGTTGCCTTCTCTAACTTTGGCTTTGCATGGTGAAGATCCAATTGATGCAGTTCTTTCTATCAAACACTCTCACGTATTATATATCTATGAATACATCTCGTGTTAGCTAAATCTTCTAACTGGGAATTGACAGTGTTTAGAGATTCATAGAATTTGGCTATGAACAGAAGACTGGTTCCCTAGGAAAATCTCAAGGAGATCACTTCGATTAAGGAAATGTGACATGATCTTTTATTTCTATCCATCTATTTTATTCTATGTATGATAAAGGAAACTGTGATTTAACGTTGTCCAGGTTGACCATGTAAAGCCCACTGGGGGTATTGTGGTCTCGCCAATTGGCTGTTTGATGCGTCTGAGCCAACCATACGGCTCCCATCACCCGACGCGTTTATCTTTGGTGCATATATGCAAAACTTAGAAGCCATTTACTGAGAAAGAAAAAGTTGGAATTTTACTCCACCAATCATGAGTTCATCACCAGCAACTGTGGGACAGATTTAGTAAGTTTGCCGATTAATTTCTTTACTTTTTGCCTTTCGCCATTTCTGAGTCTTCGAGCCATTAAAGTTGCCGGTATGGCACGGTTTGGTGGCGGTCGCGTCCTCTGCTTGGGTGAGGCGATTCTTCCACTGTCAAAAGGAGCTTTTGATGTTTAATGTCGCTAAAAGGTGGGATTTTGATGGGCTTTTTGGTTGGTCTCTTCCGACGGTGTGAAGCGGCGTAAAAGGTATACAGGAGGAACTTTGTGCTTTCTGTTGGAATCTTTGCTCGCCGGTTTCTTCGTGTGAGTTTGGAGTTCTTCGCGGTCGTTTTACTTCTTTTTCTGCTGTCCTTTGTTGGGTTTGTGTCGGCAAGTGCTTCGTAGGATGAAAGATGTTTTTGCCCCTTCATCTTGGTCTGCGTTCGTAGTTGGATGCCTTTTGCTTCTCTATCTCTGTATCTTTTCAAACTTTGATCTTTCTCTGCGTTCTTCGTCTTGAGTTCACTGACGTTCCTTACAAAGTTTGTTTTATTTGTTCGAGTCGATTTAGTATTGGAAGTTCAATTTGGCATAAGTAAAACAGTAAAACATGTTTCTTGGAGTGGCTTGGTTGTGCTGTGTTTGTTGTTTTCTTATATTGTTTACTTGGGTTTTCATTCTCTCATTTTCTCCCAATTTTTTGGGATTCTTTTTTTTTTTACAGAGAAAGGGTTTCATATCTTCTGTTTTTTGGCTGTTGTTGAGAAGGGGTTTCTCGATTGTTTTCTTCCGATTAGACTGTTAGTTCGATAAGAGAAAGGGGAGGAGTGTCTCTTCACCCAAAATATACATCCACTTCTTGGGAGGAGATGATTGAGTTCCGAGAGAGGTCTGTTTACTCCTTTTCTTTCTATGATTTAGGGGAAATTTTCAATTTTCTATCATCCATTTCTTCTATCTTCTTCCCAGTTCTGTCCAAGCTGTGCCTTGTGACCTTCCTTCTGTTTAAGATTATTGGTCCATCGTGCTTTGGGTTGACAAAACTCTTTCTATTTTCTATCATAAATTTAGATGAGTTTTTTTATCTTTTGAATTCATTCAATACTGTCTACAATATCTTACTATCTTCTAGCTTCAAATAATTTCATGTGGTAAACATTAACTGCGTGATAGCTGATACTTCTTTGTCTTTACCTTTCTTAACTCTTTTTGCAAGTAAAGAAAGATGTGTAATAATCAGATTGTGGAAAAAGAAGAAGGCAAAGATTTTGGTATCGAAGAGATGGAAGAAGGTGACAGATTGGTACATGATTCACTTTGTACAGTTGCACTTGCCATCGATGGGACAAAAAAAAGCAAGTATGTGGTCCAGTGGGCTCTGAATAAATTCGGAGGTGAGGGTAGGGTTATGTTTAAACTCCTACATGTTCAGCCGAGGATTAAGATGATTCCAACACCAAGTAAGTCCTGATGACAGATCTAACTCTTGTAGTGGCCATGCCATCTATGTCAAGGAATTCTCATTTTTTATCTTTTTCCAATTACTTTGTTAGAAATGATGTGCATTATTTGAAAAAAGAATAAAAAAGTAACACCAGAATCCTTGAGACACGCCCAAAAAGAAAGGCTGTGCTCCTAATCCTCATTTTCCATGCTTGACTATCACACAAGAATGATTAACAATAGACATGCAGTTGTGTGCATAAAGTAAAGCCATGCTCCTAATCCACAATTCGCAGGCTTGAGTAGGCACATCTTTGAACCTAGAAAAATGAAACTTTTGACATTCCCATAATCAAGCTTCCTAGTTGTGGATGTGTACACATCCTTCAGGAGGATGTCTGTTGATTAATAGACACATCAACCTGAATTATTTGATATTGCAGGGAAGCTATGAAGCTATGACACTTTCTTGCACACAACATTGTTTCTGAGCAGATCTGTGTTGATTGACATGGAGAAGCCCTGAAGTATCTGAGATTTATCAGTTTAGTTCTCTTGTAATATCATAATAAATTCAGGTGAACCAAGTGTTAAACGAGCTTATTTTGTAGAGACAGAGAGAAAGACAATGACACTTGTCCTTTAAAATGTTTAAAATTACAAATTATGATCTTCCAGTATGACAATTCTTGTATTGTTCATTGTAATAGATCCAGATGCCTATAAAATTTGATTGATGCATATAGAGGTTAGGGAAGTTCTCTGTCTGATTACCAGCACATTCTTATATAATCCAGTGAAACTTGCTTTTTAGTATGTTGGTTCATTTTTTATACTTAGGACCAGCTACTTATAATTGACTTGTTTCAGCCTGTAAAGTATAATGACATCTTGGTCCTGTTCCTCTTATTTGTTAAGTTTCCTTCTCATCTCTGGAAACCGTGAGTTGCTTTCTTCAAATTTGTTAAAGGTTGCAGGCCGTAATAGCTGAATCTGTTCAGCTCCAGATATTGCACCTGTTGCTCCATCTATTTTCGTTAGATTCATATCTTGTTGAAGAGCATATCTGCTTTCCCTCCCTAGTTCATTTTTAGTGAGAAAGTGCCATGCAGTTTTGTTTGGACAAGGAGTATAGTTTGATTTGGATTTTAAGTGAGCCCATCTGTTAAGAAGGGTCAATTCGAATTGTTAATGGAAATGCAACAATTTTCCTGGAAAGGATGGACGAAGGAGAAAAAAACAGTGAAAGAAAAAATAGAGTGGAGGAAATTCCTTTCGTGTAACTTTATTTTACGTGGATGCTTTGTATCATTCTTGCCCCTGGTCAAGTATTCCACTTCTGGATATTTGTTTCAGTATCTTTATCTGCACCTATGTCTTCTTTGATCTGTCTTGTCCTTCTTTTCTGCATTTTGGCTTTCAGATATATCCAATAGTTAGATTCAATTAGTGGGATTTGCAATTTAATTTAATTAATTTTAATATTTTTCAAATGAGATGATAAATTTTCTTTTCTTTTAAGAGTGTACACCACAACAGGAAATTTGTACTCTTTGAAAAAAGGAAAAACAACAAACTCACCAAAGTAATTACGAAAACTAAGGATGAAAATTCAGAGGAAACATCTTAAAATAACTGCCTTGATCCAGAACCATACTTAGCTGAAACCTAATCTTAAATTCAGTCCTACATTAAGCATTTTCTTAAACAATTTGATCTTTTTCTTACAAATTTTCTGTTGCCGTAGACAATGGAATTTTCATGATTTTTTCGCTTAAACGTTATTTGGAATCGTTGATAATCACTCATTTGATATGTCGTTCTACTTATAACATGTCTATTATTTTAGTGGGGAATCTCGCTGTTAATCAAGTGCGAGAAGATGTTGCCTCTGCATATAAGAAGGAACAAGGATGGAGAACACAAACGATGCTTCGTCCCTACAAGGATATGTGTTCACAAAAGCAGGTCCAACTTGTTCCATTACCTTATTTTCTTAAATTAAGAAAAAGATTTGATTAAGGTATATTTGGACAATATATGCAGATTGAAACCAAAGTTGTGGTACTTGAAGCAGATGATGTAGCTGAAGCAATAGCAAAAGAGGTCACAGAAAATACTATCCGCAATCTTGTGATAGGTACTTCTTCCAGAAATGCACTAATGAGGTACTATAACTCCCATTTTTCACCAATTAGTTAGGAAAAGAGATCTGTTGACACTTTCATAATGCATTGCTTTAAGAAATCAAGCAGAAATGTATTGAAGAAAAATCAGAATTGGCTTTTTTTTTTCTTTTTTTTTTTTTTTTTTTTGAGGGGGCCTCTTCTAGACATGACCTTACTTTTTAGGATGCCACACCCATGAGGTGGGTTTCAACTTAGTTCAGTTTGGGATTGATATAATGGGTAATGCAGTTCCATGGGGTTAATTTGATAGAACACAGCTTCAATGAAAATAAAAGGCAGATTGATATAATGGGTAATGGATTTCTGCAAGGGTAATTTGATAGAACCACAGTTTTAATGAAAATAAAAGGCAAGTAGATGTAGGATAAAGTTAAGAGTAAGAAGAGAACGTGATGAGATGAGTTGATGGTGAAAGGAAATTTTGATTTGATCAGGATACTTTTATTTAATCTCTAGACTTTATAGTGAAGGTTCATGTAACAATTATGCCTTTCAAACAGAGAAAACAAATGCACCAAGACTCTCCCAATTAGAGAACCTGGAATTTGCAAAAAGACCACCTACTTTACATAAGTTGAGTTATAGTGGATGTCGCCCAACATAGCTAAAAGTTAACCCTGGATGAATATATTACCAAATCTTGCAATTTGAAACTTTCTTACATGTAGAAGTTTTTGAATTGGCTCACAATATGTGCTCTGACAAATTGTTATTTAATTTTTTAAGTATCCTAAACTACAAAGACAAGATTAAAGCTTACATGAAATTAGTGTCACATGCAACTGCTAGTTTTAAGATGCTAATTTACACTTGTAGCAAATTTGGTTCTAAAATCAAGATCTGTGACTCTTTTATTACATGATGCAATTGGGACCTTTTGCTAATTATCTAAATATACATTTTTAAATGAATACCAAATGCTTGGATTCTAATGGAATGGATTATCTTGTAGGAAATCACTGGGCTTGTCTACCTGTTTTTTATGTTTTTCTCTAGGATATCTATGATTTTTTTCTTGTATATATTGTGTCATTCAGCCTTTACAGAAGTGTAATTTAATAAACTTTGTAGTTTTGTACAGGGTACACTAATCCCACTAAAGAACTAAAAGCTAAGCAAGTCTTTACCGAGCACTGTGGTATTAATCTTGATAATTTTTTCATGGCTTTCCTTTCCGTCCAAAATTAATCTTCCCATGAGTTTTCACATTTAAGAAACTTCGTTCATCCATATGTTGGGTTAAGGTTGCACAGACTGGTCCTTACAGACCCTGTACTTTTCAGGTGCTTTACAAATTGAGATACCTTTTAATCACCAGATTATGGAAATTTGGTTATTGGTGAAAATATTATATTTTTGTTCTTTGTATATTGTCATTTTTTTCCTCTTGTAGTTTTTGGTAAACTTCTGTACATGCAATCTTTCATAGTTTTTAGTAAACTGTTCAATCTTTTTCTCTCTTTGGTCCCCATTCTCATTGCATGAATGCACAAACACTTGATGTCCATATTTATATTTTCTGATCTAGTAAGAATCTTTTGATGTTTATTTTATTAAAACCACAAAGTTTATGATGCATATTGCTGTAGGAAGTTTAAGCGAAGCAAGTTGCCAGCCAGAATTGCCGAATGTAAGCCAAGCTTTTGCACAGTTTATGTTGTCTCAAAGGGTAAACTGTCATCTGTTTGTGCATCGGTATCTGAGATGGATGAGACTGCATCCACATCAATAACAGATGATGGTGCTAAAGAAGAAAATGATTCCAGTGCACTTTCTAGCAGTTTTTCAAGCAATTCTAGAAATCCTATATCAGGTAATGAACTCTGTCTCCTCAACACCGTATGCAATTAACTTATTCTAAATGACAGACATAGAACTGAATCACTGATTGACAAAGAAAAAAGTGGATAAATACTTGAGAAGTAGCAGTGGAGAAACTTCAGATCATTTGCATCCAAACACTCCAAAAAGATGGTAGATATTGCAATGAGTATCCTGTTGCTTAATCCTTTGTCATCTACTCTTAGGACATGTCACTGAGGTCAGTCCGTATTCTTCTGCTGCTGAAGATGTTGGAGTGAAGAGACATGGATCTACTACCCATATCTTGATTATGAAATTTTCCGGATATAGGCTTGTACTATATGTTCTTCTCAATTGTCACTAGGCACACAATTTACACTCAATACAGATAATTATATGAACTTTCGGGACTACCAAAGATGAGTTTTATTATCACTTAATATAAATAATTATGTGAAGTTCTGGGATTGACAAAGATGAGTTCCATAAGAGGCTTTGTTATGGAGTGGCCTGAAGAAACATCCTCCTAACTGGACTCATGCTAAGATTGGCCACCTCCCCCTCATGACTGGCCACATGGGAGGGCTCCACAGCCCAACATAAGGGCTTTACAGTTGGCCGGTCACTACCTTTATCTGGGCCAATCATGGGACCCAAGGAATACCTCAGATGGTCATCTAACATAAATTTCTTTGAAAAGGACAACATGTGATCAGGACCTTTTTGGTCATTACCTAGTTTAATGGCCAAAGGAGACCAAGTTTGAGTTTAATTAGTGTCCCAAGTATCAGTAAGGGTATAGTTTATGATAAACAAGTTATTTTACTATTAAGATTCCATATTTAAGAGTTCTAGATGCCTCTGAAGTGACAAGATCAACTCTCCTTTCCCCCCAACCGCTCCATGTATATAGAACATGCAAGCCATTGGGGCGTGTTTTTGACTTATTATCCTACCAAAGCATTATAAGAGTTTTAGCTTAGGTTAATTATTCCCACTCTTGTTCACTTGGAGGCACTAATTTATCTCGAAGAAGAAGAGACCCCAACCCAACAGCTTTCCAATTGTTTATTACATAACTAAAGATTAATTTTCAAGTTCCCATTTTAGATATTGTTCACACCAAATGTAAATGATGTTATACTTTGTCGCATCAAATTTTTAGTTGCAGATTCAGGGTCTCTATGGCTATGATCAATTTAAATGTAAAAGAGACAGCTACTACACACTTTCTTTACTGGAGGAATTCTTTGAAATTTCATTTTTTTTCCAAACAGAAGAGCCAATACTCAGCTCTCATCTATACGTGCTAGATAAAATTTGTAGGGAAAATAAAGTGCAGTGTAATTCCGCTGCCCAACAGATCATTGCTGTGCAGAGTCAAACATAATCTTCTGCTCATGACAATTGTAGCACTGGCATATGTTTTCTTGAGATCTTTTTACTAATCTTACAATTAGTTTTTATTTTGTGCAGAATTGATAGACTCGGGTGCAGAAGTAAAGTCCTCCTTTCAGCTCACTTGTCTGCCACAACTTCAGCAGAAAGCCTTTATTAGTAAAGATCATGGTAGATTCAATTTAGTTGATACTCTTCTAACTAGAAACATATCTCTGCTTGAAGATTCTAGAATTTCCAGTTCTTATGTATCAGAGAGTCAATACAGTAACAGTATAGCTAGTCTGAGAAGCTGTCAAACGGTTAAGTCATGGAATTTTACTACGAGTTCGACATCCTATAGTTCAAAAGAATATTCACCATCAGGAAATGAGGTAACTAAATTTGCTTTCCAAAGCTTAGCATACACAATTCTACCAACTGCAGAGTCCTACATCTAAAATGAAGTTTCCAGGTCACAAGAAATTTTTGTATATGTTGACTAGTTTGTTTACTCTCAATACTCTACTATGCAGGAAGACATAGATCTTGAGCTTGAGAAGCTGAGAACAGAACTCAGGCATCCTATGGGGATGTTTAAATTTGTTCCAAATGAGTTGCATTCTGCTTCCCTACAGGTGAGCTTTTTCTTTTATTTTAAAAAAATTCTAAATAGATAATTGAAATTTCTTTGCTTCAATTTGTGAAATTTTGGGTTGGCTAGCTGCATGACATACATGAGCACGACAGTGAGGAAATATTTAAACCCCAAGAAACAAGGTCTAGATTAGAGAAGACCGGTAAGATGGCTCAACAAGAAAATGAAAGACATAAAGCTGCAGAAAAAGAAGCTATATATGTGAATGAATGCACCACCAACCAGAGGAAAGATGTGGATAACAGCACCGCTGATGAAGACAGTGAGAAGCAAACTCCTGAAAGGGAGCTTGCATGTAGTAGTGAGCCTTATATGAAGTACAATTGGGAAGAGATAGTTGATGCTACCTTATCATTCTCTGATGCTCTCAAGATTGGAGTTGGAGCAAATGGAACTGTTTACAAGGGAATATTCCATCATACAGTTGCAGCTGTGAAAATATTGCATTCCAGTGAGGGTTCTAGAACCAGGCAGTTCAATCAAGAGGTATTATATATTTTTCCTTAGTTTTCTTAGTTTCCTCCAATCTAATGCATATATTCAACATTCCAGCTTGAGGTTCTTGGTAGAGTTTGTCATCCACACGTGCTCGTGCTGCTTGGTGCATGCCCTGACAAGGGCTGCTTGGTTTATGAATATATGGAAAATGGTAGCCTGGAGGACAGATTACAGTGCAAAAATGATACACTCCCGCTTCCATGGTTTCATCGCTTTCGTATAGCATGGGAAGTTGCGTCTGCTCTTATGTTTCTGCATAACTCGAGACCAGAACCTATCATACACCGGGATCTTAAACCTGCCAACATTTTGCTTGACAATAACTTTGTGAGCAAGATTGGTGATGCTGGACTTTCCACTTTAATTCCTACATCCAATATGCCTTTGTCTACAATGTACAAGGACACTGTGCCTGCTGGTACATTTTTCTACATGGATCCCGAGTACCAGAGAACTGGCTTGGTGTCAACCAAGTCTGATACCTATGCACTAGGAATGGTGATCTTAGAGTTGCTAACTGCAAAATCACCAATGGGTCTTGCCTTTGCCATCGAAACTGCATTGGAAACGGACTGTTTGATGGATATTTTGGATTCTAAAGCTGGACAGTGGCCTGAAGCAGAGGCGAAAGAACTAGCTAATCTCGGACTAAGGTGTTTAGAGATGAGGCGCAAGGATAGGCCTGAATTGAAGGATCAGGTTCTTCCAGTGTTAGAGAGGTTAAAAGATACAGTGGCACAGGCTCATGTTTCAGCACGTGACCCCTCTGTTCCTCCAAACCATTTCATCTGTCCAATACTGAAGGTATTCGTTCGCCCTGTTGACTTACTGCATTCATGTGATACCACTTAAAATCTAATTTTTCTTGCACTTCTCAATTGAATTGGATATGCTTTACAAGTATGTGCTAAAAGCACATCCCTGAATATTTGCAGACTGTGATGGATGATCCCTGCATCGCTGCTGATGGTTACACATACAATCGATTGGCAATCGGGGCATGGCTCAGCTGGAATGAAAACTCACCGATGACAAATTTACCATTGCCCAATAAAGAGCTCATACCAGACAATTCTCTTCTATCTGCAATCATTGATTGGAAGGCTAGAACTCGATGACACATGATGATCCATCCATCTTGGAAAGCCATGTTTCTGTTTCACCCTACATATCCACGTCAATTAAGTCAACGAATGTTTTGATACTGTAGAGAAATGTGTAGAGTAGTATGAATGTTTTGTGTTGTTATATACAAAGAATAAGCCATGAGATTTTTTTTTTTTCTCACTAGCAGTACAAAATTGAATAGTATGATCGGGAAACCAGATTTTCCTGAATGTATTCTCATCAATTTTTGTGAATCAAGTCATTTGAATTCTTCTAATTTGTTAGTGTTTGTACGAATGTTTGCTTATTGACTTCATCAATGGCACTGCTGGTTAAGATAACCAGCTCTTCTTTGCACACCATATCTGATATGTGAGCATTTTGATGCCAGACTTCTTCTCATACTCTGCAGCTGCTACTAGTTTCATGATCATACAGTTTCATCAGATTAAGCTAAATTACAACTTGTTACACCATGTGTGTGTGGAGACAATGATATCAGACTTCTCATGATCTCTGATTATTGATTGAGACTTTACATCAAATAACAGCTAAATTGCAGTTTCATTATCTCTGTTTATTCTAACTTTTTCTGCATGTACTACTCTCTTCAGAGCTTTGCTGGTTGTGGGGGAGAGAGAGAGAGAGAGAGAGAGAGAGAGAGAGAGAGAGAGAGAGAGAGAGAGAGAGACCCGTTTGGCCGAAGGAACTCCATCAATCACATGCCTGCCACAATGGCCATCAAGTCAACTGGAGACAGATAAGGTAATCCAAAGGTTGTTCTCCTCCAAAGCTGCGACAGACAAACTTCCGACACCCTATCTATCATTTGAGAGGGAATAATTCCCTCAGCAACTTGGAAAAGATGTGACAGCATCAGAACTACATCTCAGGCTCTCATTTGATTGTAATGGTGCTAAGAGCACCAGATTTCTTGCTTCATCATTGTTTCCATCTGTACAACTGCAGGAAAGAACAGCACTGAAATGATTTGGCTTGTAAAGAACTGAACACCATCCGGAGGTCACAGTAATGTGAGTGGAAGTCACATCAAGTGGTGAGGGGATTCGACATCACAAATATGTATCCAATCACCAAGAAAAAAAGGAAGTCTTCGAAAGAAGAAAAAAAAAAAGAGATACTTTTTCAGAAAGGCAATGATAATGTAAGCAGAAAAGAAAATTGATTGTGGAATTCCATGGACTTATGTTGTTGTATGCATGCTGCATGTCCTTTAGGGGAGACTCCACTGACTCCACTGGACCATCAAGAGTCTGAAGCTCCGATGGATCTATCATTATTAGATCATGGTGATCTCCAGAATTTAGGGTTCCTGTCCTCAAAAGCTGTGCTCCATTATGGCCTCTTCCATGAAATGTGTGTCGCTTCACCCTCACTCCATCTTGAAACTGAAACTATGGGAATGTGAAATGCATGCTAACATCATTCGGTCACCAGAAGATTAAGAACTGATGCAGTTCTTAATCTGCAGCTTAGTTCGTCACATGAATCTTTAAACTGTCATGCGATTCATCCTCAGAAAGTGAGATCGAGCAAAGGCAGCTCACATGTGGGTCTCTACAACATTATTATTACCATACGAAGCACTTGACGAGGGACAGGATGGCCGAGGTTTGAATAATGGCCACAGCCATGGGATCTCATCCATGCATAGTTTGGAAATCTACTGATTCATGGGAATTGGAAGCCGTGGCCATGCAACTATGAACAGTGAGCGTACACAGCTTGGAGGCGACACAGTGCCCCACCTCACCACTACCAATGTCCTCGTTCCATGTTACATGCCATGCTGCGGTGGTTCATCATCATGTTGGGTTTTGGTAGAGGGCAAGGCAGTCGTACGTTCTCAATTGCACCCTAAGATTAGGTGGTCGGCCGACTGTAGTCGCCACGGCAAGTCCCGTGGATCTCAAATGCGTCGATCGAGCCGCTGCACGCCGCGCAAAGCACGATGGACGTAGATCGCTTGCCGGTCGAGAGGGCCACGAGGCGTCGTGGCTCGTCGCGGATTGCGACGTCGCCAGGACCAAGGGAGACACAGAGGGGCCGATGACACGTGACGGCCACGTGTGAGGATGTCGGAGCCACCCGTCTGTGTGTGTCGTACCGGATCACATGCACGCATATGATTGGGGCGAGACACGTGGGGGCAGGCAACGGGCACTCGTGCGTGCGGGCGCGACATCGTGCCGGGGTCGGATCCACATGACGTGGCCCATTTCAATAATGATGCCATGGTGGGGCCAAAGCAGAAAATTAATATTTGATAAACACAACAAATATTTTTTAAAACTTATCTCGAACGAATAAAATTAAATAGGCTTAATTAAAATAAATATTTTTTTTTGGTGAAAAGTTATGCTCGCACTGATGACTTATGATGCAGAATAAATATTTGAAATATCCCGACTTACTAATGGGCACATTTAGTCCAACGTTAAACGAAGAATAAAAAAAAATTAAATCTTATAAACACCGGGCAAATTAAGCCTCCACCGAAGACGACAAATGAAATCCTATCTCAATACAATGATTTATTGTAATTCAAGAAAATATCATAATTAAAATAATTATTATTCGTTGATAAAATTGGACAAAGACTAAATTAAAATGAGAAAATTTTGGGGCTGATAAAGATCTCAATAGTTAGTACTGTTCCTAAGGATCCCATATCCTATCGGCATCAACAGGCTGTAACAACTGTGGCACTCGAAGGCAACGCATAGCAATCATGAGGTACTGCAGGTCCGCCCCTGACGCCATTACCAAGTGCGTGCGCGAGAGAGAGAGAGAGCGCGAGAGTCATCTTCTTTTGCTTCCGCTTCTTTGGAGATTATTGTGTGTTCGTCTCAACGTAGATGGTAAGATCATATACAGCACAAATATAGAGCGGATTATAAAGGGTTATATCCATGCGGGACTCGATGATTCTGATCCAAAAAGGGTTGGCCTAAGTTCTCTCTCCTTCGGCTGACAACACAAGGTAGGGTTATGGGTCTGAAGCAGGTCATGTCAAAGCTGCAGTGTTGACCCCACACCTCTCCTGTGTCAGTGAGTGCCTCAGACTTCCTTGCTCTCGGATTGCTTTAACATGGAATCATAAGATCATGTAGACAGCACACACAAATCGAATGACGAATGGGATAATTGAGAAGTTAATGACTACTGAAGCACTTGCACGGTCACACATGCATCGGTCATGATTGAGTTGGAAGCAACAGGAATACACCAACTATTTAGCAGGCCATCCCCCTACCAGTGATACCCAGATTCCAAGTCTCTCCCGTGGATCCCTCGTCCATCACCAGCTCTAGAGAGAGAGAGAGAGAGAGAGAGAAGCTAAGGGGAAGAAGGAGATACAAGTGAAGGAAGGATTAAAGCCATTACGAGAAAAGAGAGAAAGAAAGGGGAGATAAGAGTGTAGCGTGCTAATGGAAAAGGAATACCTGGGCCTCAGCCTCAGTCTCAACTTCTCCAGCAATGGCTTCCCTTCTCATCTCAGTCTCCTGCATTCCTCTTCCGCTTCCCAACCATCCTCTTCCTCCTGTCAACCGAAGCCGGCTCAATGGCGTCATCTCCTCCACGCCCATTCTGGTAAACGATATCTATCTGTACATCCTTCTTTCAACTGGTCTTGAGATCGTATCCTGCATGCACGTAGAAAGCAGACCGATCTTGGACGTGAATCAAGCGCCCTCGGCAGCAGCAGGGAGGAACAACGAGGAGGACGGAGGGGTGTCGTCTCCCAACAGCAGGGCCTCGAGTGCCACCGCGAAGAGGTCAACGGAGCGCGAAGCAGGCTCCAGGGGCGTCAGCGACGAGGAGGATGACGGCGATGGCTGCCGTAAGAAGCTTCGACTCTCCAAGGACCAATCCGCCATCCTCGAAGAGAGCTTCAAAGAACACAGCACCCTCAACCCTGTGAGCCACCTTAGTCTCGCACCAGTAGGGTTTTCTTTGAGAATGCCCACGAGGATTTATATGTTTCTCTCTGGCAATTAACAGAAGCAGAAGCTTGCGTTGGCTAAGCAACTGAATCTGAGGCCGAGGCAAGTGGAAGTGTGGTTCCAAAACAGGAGGGCGAGGTGCTTAGACCAAACACCTTTATCGCACTTGGAAGATTTATATCCAGTCGAATCATCCGATGCTACCAAGTGTTGTTGTTGTTGTTGTTGATCCAGGACGAAGTTGAAGCAGACGGAGGTGGACTGCGAGCTCCTCAGACGGTGCTGCCAAGACCTCACGGAAGAGAACAGAAGGCTGCAGAAAGAAGTCCTGGAGCTGAGAGCTCTGAAGCTATCGCCGCAGCTCTACATGCACATGACGCCTCCCACTACACTCACCCTCTGCCCCTCCTGCGAGCGAGCCTGCGGCTCCACCTCCGCCGCCTTGGCTGCTGCATCATCATCGAGGAACCAACCGCCGGCGGAGTACCACCAATTCCTCCACCAGCACCACCGCCACCAGCAGCGACCTGTTGCACCTCCGTGGGCGCCGATTCAGCTCCGTCCATCGTTCCTTGATGCTCCTCCACAGCGCTCTTGACTCCCATAGTTCGATGTAACGCTGTTATCTGATACCGATGCTGAGCGGACGCAGTGAATGCTGTTGTTGTCAGCATATGGTGGTGGTGAGGATGATGATGGGAATCGCAGGTGGGTGATGGGAATCCCATCAGCTTTTCTTTTTGATGGGCATTCTACAACTCCCTACTCTCCCTGTGGCCTTGTTTTCTTATCCAGATTAATTAATCCAAAGCAACCAAAAAAAAAACAAAAAAAACAGGCTTCTATTATAATTGGTAGTGGTGAGGTGGTGGGAGTGTCTCAGTCAAAAGACTCCTAACTCTCGTGTAAATCTCAAGTTCTTTCTTTAATGACCACCCCCAGCTTTTGTCATGCAAAGTGGTTCTCTTTTTCTCTTGTACTTCAGATAGATACTAATGTCTGACACATCAGACTGAGATGTCTCATCTCCTCAGTTTGAAGCTATACTATGAACTAACATCCTTACTTTATCACTAAGAACTCATTTCAGTAATACCATTTTCCTTATTTTTTATGCACAAATCCCCGAATCCGTGTTCTGATTATATTGGTCGATAGAACTTGGCAATCAATAAGCACTGCTTGCAGAAAGTAGTCATGAATATTTCTTAGTTTAACCTACCAAATACGTAAACAGAATACTGAAAAGTAAGAGTGATGTATGTCTCAATTTTTAGGCAGAACATCCAAGAACATGCACAACCAAAACAACAAAAGACAACTAGCTTGCAGAAGTGGATCAGAAAACACATTGTCACCTATGATGCCAGATAGTTCTCCCAAAGCAAGGTATGCTAGATCTAATGCCTTTTCTCTAGACGTCACCCGAGCCACCTTAGCTGTGCAAGTTTCAAGATCCTTCTCCTTACAATTTAATCTGATCAGGTGTTCATAACCATGTGCATTTGCATCCGCGTCGTCCCGACTGCAAACTTCCACAGCTTCACCATCAGTGTCATCACCCACTTCAGTGTTGCACAAAGGATTTCCATGGCCAGAAGCAGATTGCAATAGTCTTTTAAGCAACGGGGATCTTTTCCAAGCTGAGGTTGCTTGCCTTGTTGCAGAGGCCATTTCACAAGTTCAATAAGTGCAACTTCTTTGTTGGCAACTGCATTATGATGGGTGATAGGGTCCATCCTGGACCATAGGACATGCTTCCAGCTTGTCCCAAACTAAGATGGATTGAGACTCATAACCTCTATTTTCATCTTGATCGATAATACTATCAAATTGACTATCAACATGACGATATCATGCAAACATGCCAAGTTGACTGGAAACCAATTTAAGAGACCAAGCTTTTCTCATCTTACTCATTTGCGGTAATCACAAGTTGCTGACTACAATGAAGCTTACATGGTGCTCAAGACATCAGCTAGTGAACCAAGTATAGATCCCAACCCTGGTTTCTCTGTCAGCTTTTCATGACCGTGATGCACTGGTCACACCTAGGTCAATCTCCGGTTGCCAGGCCTCCATACAAGTGTGATATGTATGAAACATAAATAATATTTGATTATCTTATTGTGAGTCTTTGAAATGACTCAACTTGGATGACTTTTGAGTAGACTCAAGTTCCTGAATATTGTTGATTAGAGTGACAAAATATTATAATTTTCAATAGAAACAAGAATCAAATAAGTGAGGCTACTACTGCACAAAATCCATTTCTTTTTCTCGTCCCCTCATCACTCAAATTAATCAATAATTCATCATTAGATGTACCTAAATGAATATGTTCGATTTGCTAACATATTAACCAAAGGTAGTTCTAATTTCAGAAAACTAGGGACTACCAAACAATTATGCATTGAGGTTCACTGATCCAGATTCGGGCTGACCAAGTCCAATAGAAAAAGTGAAACAAAACGGGTTCCTTGAAATCAAGGATTAAAGTTCCCAATTAAGCTTTTAATACAAAAAAAAAGAAGAGTGTGTATTTCAATGGTATTACCACTATATATACAGAATCAAGGCTCTATAAATCAATCAGCTGTAGGACTTATTCCTCTAATTTTTTGGTGTTGTCCTATTCTGTTTTCAATATGAACCAAGGGAACCATGAAAAGGCTCTAGTCTTATTGGCCCATCTCCTACTTTTTCTTCCACATGGATCTCCAAATCCACCCCCACCAACAGCGCAGAATGGGAAGTGGAGGAATCCTCAATCTGGATTACCCAATTCCAATCTTGTTCCTGATCCCAACATCTCATAATTGTATCGTTATATTATAGTATAATTAATTAATCTAAGGAATAGAAGAAGGAGTATTTCCATAAATTATAGTGCCCTTGTGCACATATCATTGTGCCATGGTTACTATCTTGGCTACAATAGCCTGAAGATATCATGCATTCATACTTTAAGAATACAAGGCCATCTGTTGAGAAATATAAGATGCATGCCTTCACGAAAATCAAAGCAGTAATGGAAACTTGAATTTATAGCTCATGCTTAACACAATACCATAGTTCATAAATCACAACTACCTCAGACTTGACTGAAAACTTCTCTAATCACTGATCTGTATGAGTTTCGGGCTCGATGATCCATTGAGCCATCACCTCTCAGATGAAAAGTTTTGATGGAGGAGTTATGTTTTTATGTAATAAACACAATTTAGAAAATAATAATAATAATAATCTACTCTTACTGTGAATTTAGAGTGCCTAAAACAAGAAACTAAAGCAAAGAATTCTCGAGTGACAACTGTCTGGAAGTTCTCATGCGAGAAGCAGGGACAAATCGTGGCAGAACGCTTCCTGTCATTTCTCCCTTTCTTCCACCTTGATCTCTCAACTGACAGTACCCTTGTTAGGCATTGCAGAAGAGGTTGATTCAATAGTAGCTGCTGCTACGTCTTTGGATGTAGAGGACAAAGATGAAGCTGTGGGTTTGTGATGATTCTCTATTGCAGAATTCTGCAGTAAGCTAAAAGAAGATCCTTGCTTGCTGATCTCGGCTACCGCTGGAGAAAGGTTGTCTAGGCTTCTTCCTCTTCTCCTCTTCTTGTGTTGTTGCTCTCAGTTAGGAGGTTATCCTAGGTGAACTGGAACTTACAGGTTAAAGGAAGACAAGGCTGTGACAGTTTGGGAAGAAGAACTAGCCGTAGTTCCTTCTCTTCTCTTTATCTTCTTCTCTTACTCTCGGCTGGAGAACTTCCTTAGGGCCGGCTGGTCTTTTGGTTTCGGATTATTGAAGGGTGCTGCACCTCTTTGGCTTTTATAGGATTGAGAGTACCCAAAGTCCTAATTTGATTCTAATCACTTCTCCTCAGTTCCTTGCAGCCACAGGAATCTTCTGTTAGAGGTTGCCCTAGTTGGCTAGGGGCTGCCCTAATCAAATTGGAGTGAACTCGGAGCTGCCCTAGTTGGCTAGGTTCACTGGGATTGAACTCGGACTCCAGTTTGATCTTGGTTTCATTTAATCTGGATCAAATTGGAGTCAGACTAAAACTCCAGTTGGGCTGAATTGGAGCTTGGCTCGAAGTTTTTTAGATCGTCTCTGATCAATCACAGATACAAGTTTCATTTCTAAAACAACAATGTGATCCTCATACTTTAAACCAAGATAAATTCTTAACCAACTTTCTTCCATTTGTATTGGAAGACTTTGCACTAGCGGCAACAGTTCATCACAAATTTCTCTCTTAAATCAATTTAACTTATTCAGAGCTCCATATCAGATACGTAATGCCTACTCCATTCCCATATATATGTGGACATATTGTGATTCTGCCCACACTAAAGCAAGATCATCATACAAGAATCATATTTTTTCTTGGGTCCGAACCAAACTTAAAATAATTTGTTTGAACGTAGCTCTCTCATAACTCGATTGTAATTCTGTGAGGTCCATATTTTATAAACATCATAATCCATTTCCATCCCTACTATACTTCTTGCATAACTTGATTGCAGTCTCATGAAGTCTGTATTTTACAAAAATCATCATCCATTTTCATCCCTACTTTAAAAGGATCCCAACTGCAATATCTGTAAGTACTTGATCACCGTTATAACTATAAAGTTGTAAACACAGTTTATGACAAGTCCTGACAGATATTACATTCTGACATAAAATATTTATCAGCAACTCTTCAACGAACCATCCCCGGTATATAACACCAACATAGGTTACACATATCTCAAACTAAGCCCCAGGATTGTTACCAGACATAGCATGCATTATAAAGCAATTGCAACCGCTGACTCTTTCTCAGAAAACTTTGAGAAAACTGTTATTTCTACTTAGAAAGTTGATACCATGAGGAACTAAACTATGTCAAGATTAATCTGATGAAAAATATGATTTGACAATTTCTTAAAAAATTAACATGTTTCAAACAAATGTGTTGTCTCCAGCAAAATATGAACAGAACCAAAGGCACAAATAATTTTGGCAATAGAAAACATTTTAGCTAAACAGTACTAATAAAAAAAATCTTACTTCAGCACCAGAAAGAGAAAAAATACTCTAAACTGTAGGTCATGATAATTAAGCCAGTTCGCTAATATCAAGGATTGCTGTGGTTAGGATAAAAAAAAACAAAACAACAGATAGTCAAAACACCTACTATCACAATCTTGCAAAAAAGCATTAGTTGAAATTGTCATGCAGACATGCGTCAAAGGCTTCATACTGCAAAAATGTAGAACAGTAATTATCTCAATACAATAAGAAAAGGAGCCTGGTAGATTAGATCATTCTCTTATTCTATAAAGCTACAGCCTCACTTGACCTAAATTCAACCTGTTAATAAGTAGATCCTCTATCTAGCCACAATTTGGTATGAGATTACTCTGAACTTCTACAATTACACAATGCAATCATATCAAGTGAGAGCATTGCATATTTTTCTTCAAACAGGACTTGTAATTTTCATTTACCCCACTAATCACAGTATTCTAAACAATCTAAATACCAACAGAAGAGAAAATTCAAGCTAATTCAGAACATCTAAAAATGCGTATAACAACAATTACAGAACGTAGCACAGGTATAATAAGAATCGGAGAAGAATAGATAGATAGATGTATCTTACTTCATGAGCAAGTGGCAGTACTATCTGAAGAAGAGAACATAGCAACCCACATCCTTTATGGCCATGATCGCCTGACGCACCACAACCCAATTCGCCGACCACAGACCACAAAGCCAGCAACATTAGTCATTAGAAACCTCCGCCTAAAAGTTACTTCTCTAATTGGAAGAAATGGAGAGTAGACATTCGATCCCCACCAACCTTGCACCTCCCATCTTGGTCCACAAGGAAGGGACCTCCAAGCCGTCTTCATCCCTCCACCGGTTTTGATCTGCCTTCAGGGTTTCATAGATTCATCCAGGATCGGGGTTAGGGTTTCGATCTCGCGGGACGTCTGCTCGATTCTGGTGATGGTAGCTCTCGAGATGCTCGTCCTCAAAAGCCGCCCGTCGTCGTCCATGTCCGCCCTGCCTCCGACTCTCCGCCATTAATGTTGGAGCAGTCGGAATACACTGATCGACCATCGAGATATGACGTTGGCGCCATCGGATCACGAGCAGATCCGACTCCGATACCGTTACCGGTCGGTTCGGGTTGTCGGATCAAAATCCCAACCCATTACCGACCCGCCAAAAGCAGAAATCCAACCCGACAAGTTATAGGATTCGGATGAGGTCTCGATCATCGAAGTCGTCAAATTATTCGGAGCACCGATAAGAATCGTGGAATCATAACACTTGGAAGCATCACGGTGCTTATAAAGAACGCGATTCCGCATTTAGCCTGAGATGGGCGATCCCTGTCATGCTTTCTCTGGACGCTGCTGCGGCGATCCCTCGTCATCTCCGACGAGGCTTTCCTTACCCACTCTCTAAACAATCCATCAGCTAAGGCACGCTGCTTTACATGGATTCTCATTAACTGCTGCACTTTCTTCAGCTGAAAAAAGCGATTCAACCCCTTCTTCTTTGTTTGATGGAGATTATTCATCCACTTAAGTACGTGATTCCGTGTAGACTAAGCTTGGAATCAAGCATGGTGGAAGTGTCGCGGTGCAGAGGAAGGTTTTGGTGCAGTAAAGATACGAGAGCAGCGTGGGTCAAACGCCATTAATCCCACGCCATGGTCTGCCTTCCTTGCCTGGTGGCCAGAAAAGAAGAACTGGTTCGATCCAACTCCGCCCATAGCAGTAAAAAGGGAACAGACATCATCTCAGGGGAGAACAGAGAGCATCAGGGCAGATCATTCTATTCCATGTTGCATAACTTTAGACGAAGTTTGCTCCATGGACCATCTATCTCATGTGCTCAGAGCCCTTAAAGCTCGGTAGCTGCCATAGAAGAAAGAAGGGAAAGCTGGAACGCATTCCTACTGCAAAAGTGAGGGGGGCATAAGTCCAAACTGCACCCACCAGAACGACTGAGAATAATCCAAGCGACTCCTCTCCATGCCCATTCATTGAGAAGGTAATGAATGAACAAGAGGGAAAAGGAAGGTGGGACAGGAGGAGGTATCAACGCTACCACCTTAATTCCTAGATTTCGAGGCCATAAAGCTAGCGTGCGCACCGCAAAAGAGGAATCCCAACCGCATCTTATCCTCTTCCATCAGCCTTGCCTTTACCATTTGGAATTTACCCCTCTCCATCCGTTGTTCTCTCAAACTCTCTAAGCATTTGTTCAGCTCCATGCGGGAGAGCAGTGCGTG
This sequence comes from Musa beccarii, assembly GCA_024322285.1. Classification (NCBI taxonomy): domain Eukaryota; kingdom Viridiplantae; phylum Streptophyta; class Magnoliopsida; order Zingiberales; family Musaceae; genus Musa; species Musa beccarii. The sequence continues at coordinate 41,915,324 of CM044398.1, forward strand.
AGGGAAGACGAGGGCGGCTGAGGTCATTACGGTACTACAATGGAGCCGCAGCCACCGCTTTTTAAACATGGCGGCCTTCTTCAGCCCTCCCACCAAAGCTTCTGCTTTCCTCTCCTTCGCTTAGCCTTTCCTTGCTCGCTAAGTCTTCCTCTTCGCTTCTCTCCTTACTAGATTCTCTCTCTCCCCACCACGAGAAAGTTTGAGAGAAGAGGAAAAGGAAGAAGAGTACATTAACGGAGGGCTTCTTTGTCGGCACCGATGGCTGAGCCAAGCTCCCTCCTCCACCCATCCAAGCTTCCAACTCCGAAGCAGAGGACTCCGTCCCCGAATGCTCCGCAAGGCTCGTCCAAGTTCTTGTCCGGTCTGCTCTACAAGCTCGCCTTCTTCGTCGTGTTCGTCGCGCTCCTCCCTCTTTCCCCCTCCCAAGCGCCCGAGTTCGTGGGTGAAACCATCTCCACCGGACTCTGGGAGCTTCTCCGCCTCCTCCTCGTCGGGATCGCCATCTCATACGGCTTGTTCGGCCGGCGGAACGCGGACCATGACATGGAGAAGGAACCGCCGCAGAAGGCTGGTAGCATCACCCAGTCTTTTGTGTCGCAGATTCTCCATGTTCCGTCGGTCTTCGATGATGATGAGGCCGATAGCCCGCTCGGAGGTCTCGACGAGAGCAACGTCCAAACATGGAGTTCTCAGTACTATAGGAATGAGCCAGTGGTTGTGGTTGCCAACGGAAGCACGAGGGGCAGCCATGCCGCTAACAAGCCTCTGTTGTTGCCCGTCCGGAGCCTGAAATCACAGAGACAGCACTCTGGTTCCAGAGACGAAGTCGATGGAGTGGACTCAAGAAACGGATCGGAGGAATCAGTCGTCCGTCCGTCTCCAATTCCATGGAGATCACGTTCGGCAAGGATGGAGCTGAAGGACGACACTGGACCAGCCACTCCTGCCTTCGATGCCGACAAGGGTCTTTCGAGGACTTCATCCTTCCGTTTGCCGGCTTCTCGCGGATCCCCCACCAGGCCTTCGCCTTCGACCAAGAGGCTTTCGCCTTCTTCATCTCTTTCACCAGAGACCAGGGCCAAGAGCAGCGAGGACATGGTGAAGAAGAAGAGCAACTACAAGCCCGCTCCACCCCCTGCACCGCCACCGCCGCCTGCGTTCGCATATCTTGGTCATGGATACGCATCCACGTCCGAGAGAAAGATCACAGCACGAAGCTTCAAAGATGAGCTGAAGGATTTGAGCAGGAGAGGGAGCGAGGGGGCGCAGAGAAACAATGGCGCTGCAGTCGTTGATCACTCCTTCGAGGGTCCTCCCATGGGGAGATCAGTTCGAGCATTAAGAGACATGGAGAAGGCAACAACTCGGCGGCCTCCACCAGTCCCAAAATATCCGATCGAGAAGAGGAACGAATTCATGGAAAAGGTTTTCGTTTCATCGGATGATGATTCTGCTAGCGAGGATGAAGAAGAAGTTGCAGAGCCCTCAGCCAAGGCTGCGCCCGACTCTGCACCAGAAGCAGGAAGAAATCAGAATGAGGTAGACAAGAAGGCTGAGGAGTTCATTGCCAAGTTCAGAGAACAGATTAGGCTTCAGAGGATCGAATCCATCAAGAAATCCACCGTGCAGCGCAGCAATAGGAAGACACAGCCATAGAGATTCAAGACAAGTGGTGTAGCATGTGATGCCCATCATTTCTCCTTCACTGTGCTTTCTCTTCCTCTTCTTTCTTTCTTTCTTTCTTTGCAGTGATGAAATTATCAGACATCTTTCACCAAACAAGGTCGTCAAACATGTATCCTGTTGAATGAAAGGTTCAACAATTTGGTTGTTCATCTTCTTCATTCTCCATTGAAGCCATTCTTCTGCCTAAGCACCACCTCAGATCAATTTGCATTTCCTGGTGCAGGTGAAACTTGATCTTTCTTGCACAAAAGAGAGTGACAATCACACCTTTTCTTCATTTGCAAAGCCAAATATTATTCAGCAATCAGATTGCTATTAACAATTGGGAAAGAGAGACTTATGTCAAACTAAAAAAGACTAATCAAATCCTCCAGAAACCCAAAAAAAGACAAGATTCCATCCAGCCCACAAGAAAATAATTTAGAAAAGGTTCCATCCAGGTCTCTAATCAGCTCTTAATCTAACAGTGTCTCCTTCTTATAATCTTAGCATTGAGCTGAATCATTTCCATGGATCTGTCACAAAAGAACAGTATATGATCACTGCTAACCGGCAGAAAAGCTTAAACCTCTGAAACTGAGGAATCTATGCACTGCATTGATCTGAAAGAGTACTTATTGCAGAAGATCCAGCAATCTCTGCAACTCATTCTATAGTCAATCAACTGTAAGCAAATCTGATCACCGAGGTCTTCAACACATTAAAGTTTGTATTTGCTGAAATCCATCCATGGGAATGGCTTCCATGGAAGTCATGTTATGGTGAGGTGTAAAAGCTGGTACTTCACAACCTTTTTCTGACTCCAATCTCATCCATGAGTGTACATTTGATGGTTTCATCTTGGGAATCACATGAAAAAAGATAGAAGGATAGGTGAAGGGTCTCCCTCATCTTGCTCATGGCATGTCCTTCTAGCTTTGTTTTGTGATCAATCACCTCTGATTTCATGGTTTCACCTCCTCTGCACTTGATCCGCATTTGTGTTTGTGACTCCCTGGATTTAGTCCTACATCAAACATGGGAGATCAATTAAGCTAGTATGTATGACATGTGTCTACTATTATTGAAAGATATTGAGTTAGTTCTACATCTGGGAGATCAATTTAGTATGAATGACATGTGTCTACTATTATTGAAAGATATTGAGTTAGTTCACAAGTCAACTATACATTTACTAGAGGAAGAAAATCCTAAGAGCTCTTAAAATATTTTTTTTTATAATTTTGAAATCTAATATATATATATATATATATAATCAATAAAAACTTCACGATTGGCTTTTTACGGTGCCCCCTATTTGTTTTACCTTAATTTTTAATAAAAGATTAAAAAATAATGAAGCACACCTAATTGAAATTGGAAACTTTTTTGATAAGTTTTGATCCGTTGAATCTCGGATTTTGATGATGAAACTAATTGATTGTGTTTTGTGGTCTAATTACGTTTTGAGTTACGCAGGTCTACTATCGATCTGGATTAGACAGTTGATGCTGGAGGAATTGACGTTGGGCCGGAGGAAATCACGTCAGGATATTGGACAATCGGCAGGAGGCTTCGGACGTCGGGCATCGAGCCAAGAAGAGCGGAGTTGCGCCAAGGATATCGGGGTTACGGAGGTCAACTGCCGATTGGGCAACAAGCCGTGAGAGAGGACGATGCACCGAAGAATCGGATGAAGTACCGACCAATAACGTGCCAGGCAACTGAATGTCAATTCGCGTTGTAATAACTGTCTAGATCGAAGTAGAGTTTTTGTTTATATGTAGGATTAACTACGATAACAATGAAGACATAAAGCGAAACAAAGTACCGGAAGTCAAGTGCGATAGATCGTTGGGAGTTCGAGAGCTCGATGAAAGTCCAAAGATTCATTGGGAGTGCTGTCGAAACTGGCCGAGAATGAGTAGGGAGCTTGCCGAAGGGTTTTCAGAAGTTCATTGAAAGGTTCATCAGAAGTTCACGGAACTTGTCAAGAAAGATCGGAGCTTGCCAAAGAAGCTCGTTGGAACTCGCCAAGATCATCGTGAAGTCTAGGAGCTTGCCGGGAGTCCGCAGAATGGTTTCTGAGGGTTCGTCGGAAGACCGCCGGAAGTTCGTCGGAAGTCTTGACTTGTTGGACTTTGTAATAGCTTAGGAAATATCTTTAATTTCGTAGTTAGCACATACTTTGGTTTAGGATTAGGTGTTAATCCTATAAACTAAGTAGGGGCCAATTGGGCCCGATTTTGAATTGGTTTGGACTGAGTTTAAGGCCCAACCAGTGAAGCTGAAATAGCCCAGGCAATGGAACCGCCCAGGCTGGGGCGGTGGCACCGCCTGGTACACTGACAGTGTCAGTCAGCGATGGTACCGTCGAATGCCGAAGTCCGAAGCAATTCAAATTTAATCTCTAAATTTGAATCCTCTTGGGGTCTATAAATACCCAGAAGTTCTTGCTTGGAGGGCAAGAAGAGTGCAAGAAAACTAAGGGAAAACTCTGTCATTTGAAGTAGAAATCCCTCCTCCGAAAGTTTAGAAGTATTCTTAAGAGAGGTGTTGAGGGAAACTTTATAAACAGAGTTTGTAAAAGGGAGTTTATCTTCGCCCGTTGGAAGGAAGGCAGCTAGTGGAAAGCCGATGGCCTCAAGCGAAGAGGAATCGAGAGTGGATGTAGGCCGGATGACCGAACCACTATAAAAACGATTTCCGTTTATGTTCTTGCATTTACCTTTCTGCAAATCATCTTTTCTTCGTTGCTCAACTTACTCATCACTGTCTTCTTCCTCTCAAAATACTCCTTACTTTAAGCACTTTCCATTACGCTTTAATCAAAATCGATTTTAGTAAAAAAATGTGATTTCTATCGTATGAAGTTTTCGAACTTATTTTTAATCACAAAAATTTATCGTTCTTTACCGCTGCACTAATTCACCCCCTCTTAGTGCCACTCGATCCCTAATAATTAGTATCAGAGCCACATTATTGTTGAATCTCGGATTTTGATGATGAAGTCAATTGGTGAAATATTTGTTCTAATCTATTTTGTCGAGATAAGTGTGCAGGAATAGCTACGATGGGATGAAAATATAAAGCGATTTACCGAAGTCAAGTCCGTCGGGTGTTCAAGAGTTTATCGGAAGTCTGAGAAATCGTCGGAAGTGTTGCCGGAACCATCCGAGATCGAATCAGGGACTTGCCGAAGTTTTCGGAAGTTTGTTGCAAAGATCGTCGAAGGTTCGCGGAACTTACCGGGAAGATTCGGAAGCTAGCCGAAGACTTGTTGAGCTCGCCATACAATCCGGGAGTATGCTAGGAGTCCGCTGGAAAAAATCCGAAGGAAGTGTCGGAAGTCCGTCGGAATCTCACCGTAAAGCTCGCCGGAAGTTGACTTGAAGAATGTCGGGTTAAATCACTTAGAATTATATTTTAGTTTGCACATGAATTATGTCGGGTTAAATCACTTAGAATTCATAGTTTGCACGTGATTAGAGCAAGGATTTAGAAATAATCCTATCTAAATTTAGTAGGGGCCAACCGGGCTCCTACTGGGCCAAATTGGGCCTTAAACAGGGCCCATTCAGCCTTTGTTGAATGGGCCAGGCGGTTGAACCGCTTACTGAAGTGTGGCACCCCTGTGTGTCGATCTACAGATCGACATAGGCGATATGGCACCGCCTCTGACAGGCTAACACTGAGAAACTCAAAAAATTCAAATTTGGAGCCCAAATTTGAATCCATTTTAAGCCTATAAATATCCCCCCTTTCTCAGCTGAAAGGGCACCCTTTTGAGAGTTAGAATCTTGAGTTTTAAGTCTTTGAATAGTCTTGAAAAGCCTTGTCTCTTGCTAAGTGTTCACCTCCTTCTTCTTCTTGAGAAATCTTGTAAGAGTGTGAACCTCTTGTAAAGGGTTGTAAAAAGGGGTATTTGGTCCTTCCCCTTCAAAGGATTTGCTAGTGGAAGTGCGGAGTCTCATCGTGAAGGCTTCAAGAGTGGATGTAGGTCATTTGACCGAACCACTATATATCATTGTATTCATGAATGTGTGAGTGTTTACATTTCTGAATCATTTTATTACTTAGCTGCAAATTGTTTAGTTCCTTGCTATTTCCTTTACTCAAGCAACTTATTACAAGTTCTTTTTCATCGAATCGAAATCTTCCTACAAACTTGTCTTTTTGTAAAATCGGTTTCAAAATTACGATTTTAATCCGCTGCACTAATTCCCCCCCTCTTAGTGTCTTTTCGATCCTAACAATTGGTATCATAGCAAGGTTTACTCTCATATTGGTTTAAAACCCAAGAGAGATGGCCTACTCCGGTATGCAAGAGGGTCACTCTATTACTCGTCCGCCTATGTTTAATGGGTCGGATTATACGTATTGGAAGACTCGTATGAGGATTTTTCTCATTTCTATGGACTTCGAACTTTGGAACATTATTGAAAATGGCTTTGCAAAATCTTCTCTTTCGATGAGTGAATGGAATGAGTCGGAAAGGAAGATTTTTGCTCTCAATGCAAAGGCTATGAATACATTATTTTGTGCGCTTAATAAGAATGAGTTTAATCGGGTTTCTATTTGCAAATCGGCATTTGATATTTGGCGCACTCTTGAAATCACTCATAAATGCATTAGCCGAGTGAAAGAGTCCAAAATCAACATTCTTGTGCATTCTTATGAACTTTTTCATATAAAACCAAATGAGTCCATTGGAGACATGTACACCCGTTTTACGGATATCATCAATGGACTTAAAGCTCTTGGTAAAGGTTTTTCAAATTTTGAGTTGGTAACTAAAATTTTAAGATTTCTTCCAAAGAGTTGGGATCCAAAAGTTACGGCCATTCAAGAGGCCAAGGATCTTAAAATATTTCGCTTGAAGAACTAATGACCTACGAGATGACATGTCATTCATGAAAGCTTGAGAACCCCTTGAAAAGAACAGGAAGGATATGGCACTTAGAATACAAGAAGACCACTTAAAAGGAACATCAAGTGATGTGACAATGATATTAAAATATTTCCGCTTGAAGAACTTATTGGGTTTCTAATGACCTACGAGATGACATGTCATGCTCATGAAGAGCTTGAGAACCCCCTTCCAAAGAACAGGAAGGATATGGCACTTAGAATACAAGAAGACCACTTAAAAGGAACATCAAGTGATGAGGACAGTGACAATGATATTGCACTTTTGACTCGAAAGTTTAAGAAATTTATAAGAAAGAACAAATTTAAAAATGACACAAATAATAAATTTGAACACAAAAAGGACCAAGTTATTTGCTACGAATGCAAGAAGCCGGGATACTTCAAGAATGAATGCCCTCAAGCCAAGAAGAAGCAACCCAAGAAGAAGAAAGCATTGAAGGCTACATGGGATGATTCAAGTAACTCCGAGATCGAAGAAGCAAGCAACAAAGATGAAGCTAACTTCACGCTAATGGCCCTTGGAGAAGAGGTTAGTGAGTTATTTAATGAAGAATTATCTTTCGATGAGCTTTCTATCGCTTTTTATGAGTTATTTGATGAATGTAAAACTATTAGTAAGAAGTTCAATTTGCTTAAGAAAGAGCATGCTTTATTACAAATTGAGTTCAATAGTCTCCAAACTCCTTCTCTACTCCCATGCTCTAAGTGTGAACACTTAGAAGCAATAAAAAGGAAGAACTTGCTACTCAAAGAGACCCTAAATAAGTTTAAGGTTGGTAGCAAGGGCTTGGACATGATCCTTGCTAACAAGGGTCACGTCAGAAATAGAAGTGGAATAGGATTTATGAGTGGATCTCACCAAAATCCTACCACCTTCATTAAAGGACCCACATTGCATGTGTCACCCCATTTGAAATGTAATTTTTATGGTAAAACGGGACATGTTACTTATAAATATCCATTCAAGAAAATTAGTCCACAAAAATTGATATGGGTTCCTAAAGGAACCATAAACAATTTAATGTTGAATTACAAATTAAGTAGATCAATTTATAAGGCACCCAAAATCAAATGGGTACCTAAAAACCATCCTCTTTTGTAAACAAACTCACAAGCTAGGAGCAAGAAATGATATCTTGATAGTGGATGCTCAAGGCACATAACCAGAGATCCATCTCATTTCTCTATGCTCACTAGCAAAGAAGAAGGGTATGTCACCTTCGAAGATAACAAGGGTAAAATCATTGGCAAAGGAACCATAGGTAACAAATCAAGTTTTTCAATTGATGATGTCTTGCTAGTTGATGGTTTAAAATATAATCTTTTAAGCATGAGTCAATTATGCGATAAAGGCTATGTTGTTAGATTTGAATCTAATGTTTGCATCATTGAAAAACCAAACAATGACATATTCATGATTGCTTTAAAACAAAACAATGTCTACACCATAAATATTGATGAATTAAGTAATAAAATGTGTTTTTCGGTTTTGAATGATGATGCTTGGCTTTGGCATAGGAGATTAGGCCATGCAAGCATGAAACTAATCTCTAAGATTTCATCTAGAGAGTTAGTAAGAGGAATCCCAAACATGAAATTTGTTAAGGATAAGATATGTGATGCATGCCAACTAGGAAAACAAATAAAAACTAGTTTCAAATCAAAAAATCAAATTAGCACCACTAGACCATTGCAATTGATCCATTTGGACTTATTTGGACCAATTAACATAACAAGCCTAGGAGGTAGCAAATATGCCTTTGTAATTGTGGATGACTATAGTAGATACACTTGGACCTATTTCTTGGCTCACAAAAGTGATTGTTTCAAATGTTTCTCTAAATTTTGTAAACTCACTCAAAATGAAAAAGGTTTTATGATTTCATCAATTCGAAGTGATCACGGAGGTGAATTTCAAAATCATGACTTCTAAAATTTTTGTGAAATAAATATATATAACCATAACTTCTCTACTCCAAGAAATTCACAACAAAATGGAGTAGTGGAATGGAAAAATAGAAGTTTGTAAGAAATGACTAGAACCATGTTAAATGAATATAATTTACCAAAATATTTTTGGGCCGAAGCCGTGAATACGGCTTGCTATGTTATGAATAGAGTTCTAGTGAGACCATCCCTATCTAAAACTCCATATGAGTTATGGAATAATAAAAAACCAAATGTTTCTTATTTTAAAATTTTTGGTTGTAAATGCTTTATTTTAAATGAAAAGGATGCCTTAGGAAAATTCGATGCAAAATCTAATGAAGGCATATTTCTTGGTTATTCTTCCGTTTCTAAGGCTTTTCATATTTTCAACAAAAGAACCTTAGTTATAGAAGAATCTATTCATGTGGTTTTTAATGAAATTTTCGAATTTAAGAAGAAAGATTTTGATGATGATTTTGGCTTTGATAATTTAAATTTGAATGAACCCTCTCCTCAAAATGACAACTTGGATGCATCTTCTTCCCAAACTTCCTTACCCAAGGAATGGAAGTATGTAGATGCTCATCCCAAGGAGTTAATTATAGGAGATGCATCGAAAGGGGTTCAAACTCGCTCTTCTTTCAAAGATTTTTGTGCCCATACCGTTTTTCTTTCTCAAGTTGAACCAAAATGCATTGATGATGCCTTGAAAGATGATTCTTGGGTTATCGCAATGCAAGAAGAATTAAATCAATTTGAGAGGAATGAGGTATGGAAGCTTGTTCCTAGACCTAATGACCACTTAGTTATTGGTACTAAGTGGGTCTTTAGAAACAAGCAAGATGAATGGGGTATCGTGGTTAGAAACAAGGCTAGACTAGTGGCCAAAGGTTTCAACTAAGAAGGTATCGATTACAAAGAGACCTTCGCTCCGATGGCAAGATTAGAAGCCATTAGGATGCTCCTTGCCTATACTAGTAGTAATGATTTCAAATTATTTCAAATGGATGTCAAAAGTACGTTCTTAAATGGTTTTATTTTCGAAGAAGTGTATGTCGAACAACCACCCGGATTTGAAAATTCTCTTCTTCCTAACTATGTGTTTAAGCTAACTAAGGCTCTATATGATCTAAAACAAGCCCCTAGGGCTTGGAATGAGTAGCTTAGTTCTTTTTTAATTTCAAATGATTTCACTAAAGGCAAGGTTGATACTATATTATTTATTAAACATTTTGAAAATAATTTTCTTATTGTTCAAATTTATGTTGATGATATTATTTTTTGTTCTTCTAATAAATCACTATGTGAATCATTTGCCAAGAATATGAGTGATGAATTTGAGATGAGTCTAATGGGAGAACTAAATTTCTTTTTAGGATTGCAAATTAAGCAACTAAGTGATGGTATATTTCTAAATCAATCAAAGTATATATTAGAATTGTTAAAACGATTTAACATGGATTGATCAAAAGATATTAGCACTCCTATGAGCACCTCCACTAAGTTAGATATAGATGAAAATGGAGAAAGTTTTGATCAAAAAACATATAGGGGCATGATAGATAGCTTGCTTTATCTCACCGCAAACGGCACGATAACATGTTTAGTGTGGGGTTATGTGTAAGATTCCAAGCTAATCCTAAGCTATCTCACTTCAAAGCTGTTAAGAGAATCCTTAGATATCTTAAAAGGACTCCGAATCTTGGATTATGGTATCCAAAATCCGATAACTTTAATTTGAAAGCTTATGCATATGTGGATTTTGGTGGATGTAAAATAGATAGAAAAAGTACATCCGAAACATGCCAATTTCTAGGACATGCACTTGTTTCTTGGACTTCCAAGAAACAAAATTCAGTTGCACTATCTACGGCAGAAGCCGAATACATAGCTGCAAGTGCAAGCTATGCACAGGTTATTTGGATGAAAAATACGCTAGAAGACTATGGAATTTATTTAAAAAATATTCCTATAAAATGTGATAATACGAGTGCTATCTGTCTAACTAATCCGATTCAACATTCTCGAACAAAGCACATTGACATTAGGCATCATTTTATACGTGATCATGTTAGTAGTAAAGATATCACCCTTGAATTTATTAATACAAATCATCAATTAGCGGATATTTTTACAAAACCCTTAAATGAGGAATAATTTGATTTTATTAGAAGGGAATTAGGCATGTTAAATTGTCCTAATAAATGAGCTTTATTGTATGAGATTTTCCTTGAAATTTCGATTTTCGTCGATTTGCCTTCATCTCGGATTTCTTTTTGAAATTTCAGATTTCTTTTTGACATCATCCCATCCTTAAAATCTCTGAAAACAAATTCAGAATAAATTTAAAAAAAAGAAAAAAATTTTGTGCTACCGGCGGTAGCACCGCCTGGGTCATCAGACCCCAGGCGGTAGAACCGCCTGTCTGGGCGGTAGTACCGCCCGAACACCCCTTATAAAAGGGGTGAGTTAGGGCCGATGGTAGAACCGCCCTCTAACCCGAAAGACCTCTTCCTCACCTCTCTAATCCCCTCAAAACACTTCCCAAGCCTTATTTGCTCCCTCTAGAAGCCTAAGAAATGGATTTTTCCTTGATTCAAGCCCTCTACCTCTCAAGGAAACAAAACTAAGGTAAAATCTGAAATTTTTCTTCTCTTTTTCTTGCCTAGTTTAGTTCTTTCCTTTAAATTGATTATTGATCTATCCTCACTAGAAATGGCTCCTAAAAGATCGTCAAGAGACAAAGGGAAAAGGGTGGAGGTAGATTCATTTGACCAATCTTTGTTCAAATCAAAAGAAGCATCCATTAGGTTTTCTGAACTTATTACTAGAACCATTCATAAAGGGAAATATGTTGATTTGAATCAATTAGGGAACCTTGAACCCATCATGTGGTTTGGTGACTTAGAGGTCTTACCCATTTTGTAAATTGTTGAACCTATTTATCCACGCTTGATTAAATTATTTTATGCTAATTTAAGCATGAATGAAGATGGCTTATCTACCTATCTTCTAGGAAATGAGATCCAAATATTTGATAGTATAATATGCTCTTTAATTGGAATTATTGAAAAAGAGTTAGGATGCTATTTTAGAGGGAAATGGGACATGGACACAATCGGAGCCACCCACTCCGAAGCCTTAAAAACCGTTTTTGCAAATCTGAACTTAGGCATAATTCCCAAGAGTTGTGAATATTTGTTGCCTTTCAACTCTAAAATTTTACATCATATTCTTATAAGCATTATCATTCCTAAACAGTTTCATATCAGTTTAGCCAAGTTGGGTACCATATATTGGATCATAACCAGACAGAATTATTGTTTTGGTTATCTAATCCAGCAACACATGATAGAAGTCATTTCTAAATGGTTAATGTTACCATATGGAGGATTGATAACTAGATTATTGCATGCCCATAATATTAGTATTCCACCTGATGAAGAAGTAGTACAAGTGGACATATTTAACATCATTGACATGAAACTACTTAGGAGACTTAGGTGCACATTTGAGCATGGAATAGGGGTTAGACAACCTAGGAGAAATGATATACATCCCCCACCAGTAGAACATCCTGAAACACCAGTCTTTAGGGGAAGTGAATCTCCTCCTCCTGATCCCATTGATACACTCCATCGATTGCGACCACTCCACCTTCTGATGATCCGATCATGAGAGAATTAAATGAAGTTAAATTGCAACAAATTAAAATTTTGAAGGAAATGCGAAAGATGAACCAAAAGATAGATCACATGTATAAGCACTTTGGCATTCCTCCAGAGGAGTAGTTTGTTGTATTTTCTTTTTGAACGTTGTAAACTTTTATGCAACTTTGACATCTATGTTATATTATCTTTATTACATTTTCTTAGGCACTGTGGAATGATATTCAGATTTCTGAATGATTTCTTTTCCCTCATTTGTGATATTTTTTTGGATATCTTTTTTTATTACATATCTTTGGATGACGCACTCATAATATTTTCGGTTTTCACTAGTATATGAATCCCTCTTTTCCTTTTTGTTGATGACAAAGGGGGAGAAATATGTGACAAGTGAAAGTTATATGCATTTGCCATGCTTTACAAGTTATGCTTATTTAGGTTCTTGATATCATTTTTTTTATTATGTATACTTCATTGATATCATTTGATACCTATTTATTTGACATCTTTTGACTTAATGACGAATGTCCATACATCGACATTGTCATCATTAAGTAAACCATGAAGTTTTTCTTTCATATGCTGAATGATAAGTTAAACTTATCATGTTGAATTCAAAAAAATTGAATTCAAGCAGTTTTTACTATCTATGGCATATAGATAGGGGGAGTTAAGAGTAACTCCATCATCAATTGATTGTCATCATAAAAAAGGGAAAGATTATTGAATCTCAGATTTTGATGATGAAGTCAATTGGTGAAATATTTGTTCTAATCTATTTTGTCGAGATAAGTGTGCAGGAATAGCTACGATGGAATGAAAACATAAAGCGATTTACCGAGGTCAAGTCCGTCGGGTGTTCAAGAGTTTATCGGAAGTCCGAGAAATCATCGGAAGTGTTGCTGGAACTATCCGAGATCGAATCAGGGACTTGCCGAAGTTTTCGAAAGTTCGTCGCAAAGATCGTCAAAGGTTCGCGGAACTTACCGGGAAGATTCGGAAGTTAGCCGAAGACTCGTTGAGCTCGCCATACAATCCGGGAGTATGCTGGGAGTCCGTTGGAAGAAATCCGAAGGAAGTGTCGGAAGTCCGTCGGAATCTCACCGTAAAGCTTGTCGAAAGTTGACTTGAAGAATGTCGGATTAAATCACTTAGAATTATATTTTAATTTCATAGTTTGCACGTGATTAGAGCAAGGATTTAGAAATAATCCTATCTAAATTTAGTAGGGGCCAACCGAGCTCCTACTGGGCCAAATTGGGCCTTAAACAGGGCCCATTCAACCTTTGCTGAATGGGCCAGGCGGTTAAACACCCAGCCTGGGGTGATGGCACCGCCCAGCCTGGGCGGTGGCACCGCCCAACCTATGTCAGTCTGCCAGACTGACACAGGCGGTTCCACCGCCTCTGACAGGCTGACATTGGGAAACTCAAAAAATTTAAATTTGGAGCCCAAATTTAAATCCATTTTGAGCCTATAAATACCCCTCCCCTTTCTCAGCTGAAAGGGCACCCTTTTGAGAGTTAGAATCTTGAGTTTTAAGTCTTTGAATATTCTTGAAAAGCCTTGTCTCTTGCTAAGTGTTCACCTCCTTCTTCTTCTTGAGAAATCTTGTAAGAGTGTGAACCTCTTGTAAAGGGTTGTAAAAGGGGGTATTTGGTCCTTCCCCTTCAAAGGATTTGCTAGTGGAAGTGGGGAGCCTCATCGTGAAGGCTTCAAGAGTAGATGTAGGTCATTTGACCGAACCACTATACATCATTGTGTTCATGAATGTGTGAGTGTTTACATTTCTGAATCATTTTATTACTTAGCTACAAATTGCTTAGTTCCTTGCTATTTCCTTTACTCAAGTAACTTCTTACAAGTTCTCTTTCATCGAATCGAAATCTTCCTACGAACTTGTCTTTTTATAAAATCGGTTTCAAAATTATGATTTTAATCTACTGCACTAATTCACCCCCCCCCCCTCTTAGTGCCTTTTCGATCATAACAGTTATTTCTCATTCGGATTTATACCCATAAGAAATGGCTCTTTATGGCTTTCAAGAGGGCTTTTCAATTTTTCGTTCACCGTTGTTTAACGGTTCGAATTACACATATTAGAAAACTCGAATGAGAGTTTTCTTGATTTCAATGGATTTAGATTTGTGGAACATCATCGAAAATGGCTTTCAACTTCCCTCTAAACTGACGAACGAATGGTCGGACTTAGAGAAGAAATCATTTTCTTTAAATGCAAAGGCTATGAATACCTTATTTTGCACTTTAAATAAAAACAAGTTCAATCGGATTTCTTCTTACGAAACAGCTTTTTGATATTTGGCGAACACTTGAAATCATGCATGAGGAAACTAGTAGAGTCAAAGACTCGAAAGTAAACCTCTTATTGCATGATTTTGAGCTCTTATGAATGATACCAAGCGAAACTATCGACAATATGTACATTCGTTTCACGGATGTCGTCAATAGCTTGAAAAGTCTTGGTAAATATTTTTCGAACTTTAAACTCACTAACAAGATTTTAAGATCTCTCCCAAAGAGTTAGAATCCAAAAATAACGATTATTCAAGAGTCTAAAGACTTAAATAATTATCCTATTGAAGAACTAATTGGCTCATTAATGACATATGAAATGAGCCTATTGGAATATGATGAACATATGAACCACCTTCTAAATAACAAGGATTTAGAACTCCGAACTATGAAATGTCACTTGAGTGATAGCTCAAGTGATGAGGATAATGAGAACCTTGAACTTCGAACACCAAAATTTAAAAAGTTCATTAAACAAGAAATAAATAACACAAATAAAAAGAACACCAACTCTTGCTATGAACGCAAGAAACCGAAACGCTCCAAAAATGAGTACACAAAAATGAAGAAGAAGAAAGCGCGCAATAAAGATGAAGATGCAAACTACGCTTTGATGGTTTTCAATAACAAGGTAAAAAATTCACTCGAAATGTTTGTACGTTGTTATGAAATTACTTGATATATTTTTCATGAATTTCTTAACTTAGTTGGTAGGATTTTTTTTACTTTTTCTTTCTAGTAATTTTTGAAAATTAAAAATATGAATGATGATTGTATTTTGACAATGTTTGTACACCTAATAGGATTAACCCATGTATATATATCTTGATGTTTTACGTTGTCTCTAACCATGATGCTTAATGATTTTATATCATGCATGAGTTTTTGAAATAATGTTGATTTAAAAAACTTTTATTTTGGATTAATGGGTCTTAATCCTTTTTATGATGAAATTCTTAGATGATGCATGTTTTCATGAAATCAATTGTAAAACTAAAAGTTCTAACCCATATTGCTATCATTTTTTTTTTAAGTAACATGGCTTTGATAATGATTTCGAATGATGCTTGGCTTTTGTGTGAAAATATGAACATGCTTATATGAGGTCAACCACATAAAATAAAACACATAAAAATTAAAGAAGTGCACTATCATGATATTTTATGTGTAATGCATTTGATCTTAATGAGTTTAATGACAAATTTGTATTTTGAATTTATACAATGATGACTTATGTATAAATATTTGAACATACCTTATGAAATCATCTTTGATAATGATGAAATGAAAATATTAAAAGTTTGTTATCATGCTTAATGATTTTATAATATCATGAGAATTTGAAGTTGTTATATCTTGATAACAAACTCATGTTTTGGTTTTAAATTTTGATACTCATCTTTTGAAACATAAGTATACTTATAACAAACAACTTAAAATGAAACACATTATCATGATAAATTAAATCTCATGTCTTAAAATAATATGTTATATTTTTATCTTGATGATTTTTATAATGAAGCTTTCCTTTCGTTTTTAAATATTTATCTTGATTTGGCATAAAAAGACAAAGATATGTTTATACAAAATTAATGAAAATACTAAAAGAGAAATGCATGGTTCTTGAACATCTCTCTTTTGCTAAAGTTTTCAGTTTTGATGAATCCATATGAATCTTTTGGAAAATGCCACATGCTTAATGTGATTCCACTTAACAATCTTTATGATGAAATTTATCTTTCCATCTTGAATGTTAACATTTCCTTTTAAGTCAAAAGACATGCTTATATGATGAAACATATAAAAAGAAATTATATTTACTATATTATTGAGATTAATAATTTTATGATATCTTATGAATCTTGTAAATTATGAAAGTGATTTTGATGATTTGTTTATGAGTTCTGAGTTGATGATTTGAACTAGAATGAGTCTTATTTATATCATGATCTTGATAACTTGAGTTTTTCAAGATCTCTTGCTCCATACTCTTTTATGATTCTCCCATGTTATTGAAGAAAAATACAAATGAATCATAAATTGTTTTCTCTTGACTTTTCGATACTCAACTTGAGAAAATGTACTTTGATGATTGAAACATTACATGTATAATTTGATTTTTCTCCTACGTTTCAATACAAATGACTTGATGATTGAAATATTAATATAAACGTTTGATATATCACTTGGTGTCATGGTTTGAATATTGATGTAAAAGAAATTTTTCTCTTCTTGATATCTTTTATGAATTTGAATAAGACTTGTTAAAGATTTTTGATTCATCTCTTAATCTCTTGGAATCATAACTTAACTTGTGTGAATCAAGATGCATGAAACAAATTGTTCTCTTTGCTATTTGCTATCTAATGAATCATGATTGATATTATTGTTATTTTACCTCCTATGATTCATGTTGTAAAAATTTTATAAATTATGATGCAATAAAATTACTTATGCAACAATCAAGTGCTCATGTGATTCTTTGCTAAAGAAAATATTTTAGTGAAATCATGATCTTGCAAATTATAACTTGAAGTTCTTTATAAATCAAGATCGTTTATCATACTCCTTCCGTTTTATCAAAAGAAAATTTTTTAAATGAAATGTATCTTGTCTTTTGATTTATCGGAATTCAATACTTGAATTTTTATGAATTTGTGATTTTGATATCTTGATTCTTATGAAATGTGATCTTGATGAAAATTCTTATGCATGAATCAAGATGCTCTTTGTGCTATATCTTTTCAAATGAATCATGTTCTTTTTTAGCCTCGATGTCATATCTTTCTTGATATAAAAATGACATGATGCCTTTTGTGATGATTAGAAGATTGATGTAAAATAAAATTTATATTCTTCCCTTTCTCTTTATTTCCTTCTTTAAAAACAAAAAGGGAAAGAAAGCATGTTAACATCATAATAGTCTTGACTAGTGCCAAACAGGAAAAATGGGGCGTGGCCAAGTGGTAAGGCAGTGGGTTTTGGTCCTGTTATTCGGAGGTTCGAATCCTTCCATCCCAGATCATTTCCATCAGAAACAAAAGATGGGATCACATTATATTCCACATAAAACGGAAAAATCTTAAAGAGAACAACCTTTTCTTTTGTTCTGAATTCTTAGAATGAATTCTTAGAATGGATTCTTAGAATCCATTTGATTTCTCACAAGCATAATCAAGTGTCAAATATAGGTGGAAGTTTTTTTGAATAAAAAAAAGAAAATTTTGGGGTCTATCATTCACATTCAGAATAAATCATGACTTGATTTTGATTTCTTGGAACTATATATTTGAGATTCTATTTATGAAATCATGATCGTGATGATTTGAAAACTCCTACATGTAAATCAAGATTTTCTTCATGACAAATATATAAATTTTGTTTATTCATGAATTGATCTTTAATGACATGACTTTCTTGTAGTGATGATTGAAAATTAATTTGCTTTATGATAAATCATAAATTATGACTTGATCTATTATATTGATATATTTTTATCATGATCCTTGATTGTATAGTTCTTTTACTCTATTAAAAGGATTTGTCAAATGAATCATGTCCTTAAATTTTTCTTGATATCATGACATGATTTCTTTATATGGCTTGTATAATGATTGAAATTTTTTAGCAATTGAGTCCTCCTTTCTTTTCGACATTGACAAAGGGGGAGCTAGCTTGTTAAATTTACATATTGATACCCTTCATGACTTGATTTCTTTACATTTTTGTTTTGTATGCATCATGTGATAACTAATATCTCTTTTGATGCAAATGTATTTGAAATTGAATGTAAAGAAAACTTTGTATATCCTCCCTTTCTTTTTGACATTGATAAAGGGGGAGAAAGTTTATTACTAGCTTGCATGAAAAATTTGCTAGCTCATTTAAGAGGAAGAAAATTGCTAGCTTGGCATATCACAAAGAAATCAAAGTGCAAATTTGCTATCTTACTTGCCTACAAAAGAGAAAAAGAACTTGCTATCTTGTAAAATTTAAGAAAAGCAATGTGCAAACTTGCAAACAAGTGTTGAATTATCATTATTACACTTGCTATAATTGAATGTCTTAAAGTAATGTATGTTGAATATCTTGATTGATAGCTAGTATGATTGTAAAATTTGTATATCCTTGAAAACTAGCTAAATGTTACTTCTCCTTTTTGTTGATGTTATAGGGGGAGAAGTAGATTAATGACTTCATGCATTAAATTAAATATTTTATATATTTGCATGATGATTTGATGTTTCTCATAACATGTGATAAATATTGCTTGGATTTGGGATAATCCAAGTATTCTATCAATGACATATTGATAGGGGGAGTTTGGTTAAACTCCGGAGAGTTATGGTTAACTCCGTTAGTCATCACTAATTGATTGTGTTTTGTGGTCTAATTGTGTTTTGAGTTACGCAGGTCTACTATCAATCTAGATTAAATAGTTGATGCTAGAGGAATTGACGTTGCACCGGAGGAAATCACGTCAAGATATTGGACAATCGGCATGAGGCTTCGGACATCGGGCATCGGGCAAAGAAGAGCGGAGTTGCGCCAAGGATATCGGGGTTACGGAGGTCAACCGTCGATTGGGCAACAAGCAGCAAGAGAGGACGATGCACCGAAGAATCGGACGAAGTGCCGACCAATGATGTGCTGGGCAATTGAATATCAATTCGCATTGTAATAACTGTCTAGACCGAAGTAGAGTTTTTGTTTGTGTGTGTGCAGGATTAACTATGATAATGATGAAGACATAAAGCGAAACAAAGTGCTGGAAGTCAAGTGCGATGGATCGTTGGAAGTTTGAGAGTTCGACGGAAGTCCGAAGATTCGTTGAGAGTGTTGCCGGAACTGGCCGAGAACAAGTAGGGAGCTTACCGAAGGGTTTTCGAAAGTTCACCAGAAGGTTCGTCGGAAGTTCATGGAGCTTGCCAAGAAAGATTGGATCTTGCCAAAGAAGCTCGTTGGAACTCGCCAAGATCATCGTGAAGTCCAGGAGCTTGCCGAGAGTCCGCAGAATGATTTTCGAGGGTTCGTCGGAAGATCGCCGGAAGCTCGCCGAAAGAATTCTTGACTTATCGGACTTTGTAATAGCTTAGGAAATGTCTTTAATTTCATAATTAGCATATAATTTGGTTTAAAATTAGGTGTTAATCATATAAATCAAGTGTGGGCCAATTGGGCCCGATTTCGGATTGGTTTGGGCCGAGTTTAAGGCCCAACCAATGAAGCTGAAATAGCCCAGGCGATGGAACCGCCCAGGCTGGGCTGTGGCACCGCCCAGTGGCCGAGAGCTGGGTGGTGGAACCACCCAATAACCGAGAGCTGGGTGCTGTAACCGCCTAGGCTGGGGCGGTGGCACCGCCTTGTCATGGACAAATTGTAAATGGCTTATTCGGTGTAATGCTTATGCATGTCCATATCTTTTCGATTTGTTCTAGCTTTGTAAAGCTTGTAAAGGGCCAGCCAAAGGCTTAACAGCCTCATTTGAGTGAGTTTGGCGGCCATTGTAGGCTTGTACATAATGATGGCGTCATGTGGACACTTGTACTAGATTTCGATCTGTAATGGATAATTTTATACCTTTGTTGTGCAACCATTCTGAGCTTGTGATATCTATGGTTGGAATTTACATTGGCTATAAAGTGTTTGCTAAAAGAGTTGCTTGTGGATCCCGTGTGAAGCGCTTTCTCTATCCCGTCTTCTCTTTTGCAGGTCCTAAGGGATCGTAGGAGATTTCGGGGAGGCTGACCTTTACGGTGACATGCAATGGTGCCACACAACTTAGGCAAAACCAGCTAAGTCCGTGACATATGGTATCAGAGCGGGACAAGCCCACTTAGAAACACTTAGCATGCAAATATGGGGGGACATAGCGGGGCTGCGTTAAGGGTAGCCAACATATGCGACCGTTTGTAAAACGGACATTGAGTTGTAGGGAAAGGGGTCGCTCAGAGGAGCGGGCATCTGAGAATGGCATTCAAAAGAATGGCCAACCCTTCGCGCAAGAGGCACCACGAGGACAAATAAGCTAAGAAGAATTACGTAGTGCACAAAGGTTGGGATGGCTGAGTTCGAGGAGTGGCTCGACGTTGGCACCCAAACTTGACGGTGCTCAAGGCAAGTGGGGTGCTTGGCAAAGGATGAGACCATGCAAGGTGGATTAGGTTGTTCAACGATCGAAAGAGTTGTGTAAAGCTCACAGAGGTGAGGGGAGTTGCAAACTCAAGAAATCCGATACTCATGCAAGGGCTTGCATGCAGATGATGGACTGTCCGTGGCCATCCCAAGGCGGCCGAAGGTCGACGCCATGGAGTATTGAAACTTTCTATTCGGCATGAGCAGGATACTTTTATAAGAGGCTGAAGTGTGCAGCAGGTTCAGCATGTTGCTAGACCCAAAGGGGTGCAATGCGAGCTGTGTTGACGAAGTGTCGCAATCTAGCAAATGCGTTTACGGAGGTAGAATTGGGCATAGTTTATTCAGCAAAGGCGGAGTAGTCCAAGGAGATGGTGGTCTCCAAAACTTCCAGAGGGAAGGATGCGAAGAGAGAAGTTGCTCCAACGGGGTAGATATCCAGGAGGGATAAGTCCCGATTCTCCAGAGGGAGAATCATGTGCAATAAACTACACCGATTGAGGAGTACCTCAAGACAAAGCTCGATGGATCGAGCAAGCGATGAGGAGTCGTCGCATGATCTCACAAATGGTAATGCGTTGGTGGATGCATAGCGAGATAAAGTGGGGGAGTAACCCAAAGTAACATAAAGTGAAGGCACATTTGGAGCCGATAAGGAGATCATACTCAACAGAGGGCTGACCCGTGGAATGGTGGGCACGAGGGCCACTATTAATCCAATGCCAATCAAGAAGCAGACTAACTTGGGGGTAACTTGGTGATGTACCCAAGCCGCATGAAAGGAGTTGGCTTAGAAGATGAAACATGGAGCGGAGGGTTGGAACTTTCCTTAGACAGAGGTCAAAGACATAGACTCTTGCAGAGGCAGGAACAAGATCATGTCGTTCCATGGATTTCATATTCAGATGGAGAAGACTCATCTTGCATAGTGCCAAAGACGAAGGGAGCTTTAAGGCACATGCACCTTATCTCGGTGAAGCATTTGGCAGAGAAACTAAGGTGACACAGTTTGCAGAGGCAAAGTTGGTGTCAGAAGGCCTTGGCATGGGGCAAGAGGACATAAAGGCAGGTACTCTTGAAGAATATGCCACAGTGTTGCTATTCGAGTTGCCATGAGGAAAGCGGTGCGCAGTGGAGATTGTGCTGGTAAGGGCAGAGGCCCAGGATCCACCAAGGGTGCACTACTTTCTACGAAGTCATGGGACTTCAGAGGAGCTGCTAAGCGATGGACTGTCCTAGAGCTAAGCTTCATCCGAGTGTGACTCGAGAGTAGGTGGACGAAGGTCGATTGCCAAAAGAGCAAACATAATCGAAGGTGGCAGAGGCCCTGAGATGTGTTGACGGAGTCCACACATTGAGATATCACTGTTAGAGTTCATACCACAAGGATCAGAATGCAAGGAGATGTCACCAAGAGGCGACATGATGTAGTGGATCATGGTGGAATGGTTCGTGGCAAGGCGACACACACAGTGAGTCCCATGGGGGGGACTAGATCATGCAGAGATATGATCGGGAGCGCAATTAGGAGCTCCACTTTGGTGAACAACACGACGGCAAGAAGAGCTATGGATTCAAGCAGTGAATACCATGGTACCACAGAGGTGGATCTTCCGTACGTGCAACGAATGCTGCATTGAATGAAAGCCTTGGGCATCAGCTTATGGGAGTTGTGCACTATCGAGGAAGAAGTTCAGATGCAAGTACCAGTGAGTCCCATGGGGGGACTGGATCATGCAGAGGTATGATCAAAGCAGCTGAAGAGTTGGACTACTTCAGAGCTCACATTCGCTTAAGGGAGCCCGGTAAGTCATAGGAAAAGGCCGAGTAAGCAAACGTTGTGACCAATGAAGCTAAGGAGAACAAAAGCGGTGCAAGCCCTGTAACATGATGGCGGTGGCCATACATGGGAGTTGCAGTCTATTTTTCCATCGACCAAGTGGAACTGCTCAGAGAACATAGAGGTGTTGAAGCAGGTGGTCGAAATAGGGCGAGGAAGCAATGACGAGTCCAGAGGGACTCAGCTACCTAAAATCAATCATTGGTTAGAATGAATGTGGACTTAGAGGAGTGTCGTAGAGGCGGATCTACCGATCGTGAAGAAGGGACGTAGATGCGAGACAACGGATAGTAGTGCCATAGGTATTGTAGTGCCATGGTACCATAGAGGCGAGACTTCCGAGGAGTCATCGATCCCTTACTCTCATTGAGGAAGAGCGCTTGGTCGTGATATGGGCCATGGAGGAGGAGAATGTATTGGCAAACTCTATGTACCATAACAGGGCTGAAGGGCAGAGGCCAAAGAACTTCATAAGACCGGTGTCAATGGACTTTTCATCGAGATTATTGTAAGTGAAGGACTTCGGGTCAATGTAAGAGTGTAGGACCAAGGAACGAAGCAGGTAGTACGTAGTGCTATACCTTTGCTACTCAGAGGAGTAGGCAGTAGGAATGATGAAGAAGGCGGTACAATCCTAAATGTGACCAAATTTATCGGAGACTTGCTCCAAGTTGGAATGATAACTTCTTGCATTCTAGAAGTTTAATGGCATTGAGAAGGTGAATCACAATAGCTGACTTAGCGCAAGGATTGCAAACACTTCAAGTGCTTTAGAAGCGTGAGCTTAGAGTAGGCGAATTCTAGTAACCAGCTCGATGCACGAAGTACAACCTCGAGGAGGCGGGCGAAGTCAAATAACCTTTCCCTTCTCAATTCTCAAGAGAATGGGCAAAACCGAGTACCCAGCTCTCTTAGTTATCCAACAAAGGAGCTCTACACAAATTTGAAGACCCTTCGAAGAGACTAATGGAAGACAACAATTGTCAAGTCCTCACCAATAGTGATCAGTGCTACTGAGAGTAGATTATCCTCTTCATTTCCCAACTGAATGACAATCGAAAGTGAAAGTGATGCAAACCTACTTGGACAAGACAACTAAGTGAAAGAAGATTCGATTGGCAAATTTTGCAGAGGAAGGACCTAAAAACTTTAAAGTTTGTGAGGCGATGCTCGTTAAAGCTCCAACAAGCATCCACCCAGTTCAAGCGATAAGAGGTATTTGAAGACTAGCGCATATCAAGGATGGACTTTTCCTTCACCTGATGAATCCGCAACAACCAGCAAGAATCAGCCCAACTCTACCGACCCCACACCAGAGTCAGAGTCATTGGTGAGTTGAAGCAGCATGACGGATTAAAGTTCGACGACTCTACAACAACAATACGGAGAATAATTGGAGCCGAGGGGCGTATTGCAGCAGGAGCAGAAGATTGAAGATCTAGCAAAGGCAAGGAGTTGCAACGTCAACAAAGGCTTCGACGAGGACATCGAAGGAATAAGTGGGGGAGAATGTCACGGACAAATTATAAACAGCTTGTTCGGTATAATGCTTATGCATGTCCGTGTCTTTTCGATTTGTTCTAGCTTTGTAAAGCTTGTAAAAGGCTAGCCAAAAGCTTAACCTCATTTGAGTGAGTTTGACGGTCATTATAGACTTGTATATAATGATGGTGTCATGTGGACACTTGTACTAGATTTTGATCTGTAGTGGACCAATTTTATACCTTTGTTGTGCAACCATTCTGGGCTTATGATATCCATGGTTGGAATTTACATTGGCTATAAAGTGTTTGCTGAAATAGTTGCTTATGGATCCCGTGTGATATGTTTTCTTTATCCCGTCTTCTCTTTTGCAGGTCCTAAGGGATCATAGGAGATTTTGGGGAGACTGACCTTTACGGTGACACGCAATGGTGCTGCACGGCTTAGGCAAAACTAGCTTAGTCCGTGACAGCCTGGTACACTGACAGTGTTAGTGTCAGACTAGCAGTGGTATCGCCAGAATGCCGAAGTCTGAGGTAATTCAAATTTGGACCCCAAATTTAGGCTCCAAATTTGAATCCTCTTGGGGTCTATAAATATCCCAGAAGTTCTTGCCTGGAGAGCAAGAAGAGTGCAAGAAAACTAAAGGAAAACTCTGTCATTTGAAGTAGAAATCCCTCAAGCGAAGCTTTGTAAACAGAGTTTATAAAAGGGAGTTTGTCTTCATCTGTTAGAAGGAAGGCAGCTAGTGGAAAGCCGATGGCCTTAAGCGAAGAGGAATCGGGAGTGGATGTAGGTCGGATGACCGAACCACTATAAAAATAGTTTGCGTTTATGTTCTTGCATTTATCTTTCTGCAAACTGTCTTTTCTTCGCTGCTCAACTTACTCATCACTGTCTTCTTCCTTTCTAAACACTCCCTACTTTAATCATTTTCCATTATGCTTTAATCAAAATTGATTTTAGTTAAAAACATGATTTTATCGTATGAAGTTTCCGAACTTGTTTTAAATCGCAGAAATTGATCGTTCTTTACGCTGCGCTAATTCAACCCCCTCTTAGTGCCACTTGATCCCTAACATGATCGAGTGTAACTTAAGTATTAGTTTAATTTTATAATTATTTGAACGATTAGCCTTATTTTTTAAAGAATTTTTGATAATTAATTATTAAAAATAAAGATTTTTTGAATATATTATATGATCGAGTGTAACTTGATCAATTTTTACTAAGTCATCTCAAACTTTCAGCAAATTATCTTATCATAAATATAAGATGATTAGTATTATTTATTATTTTTATAAGATTTTATGATAATTAATTATTAAATTAAAAAGTTTTTAATACGTTCATTCATCGAGTATAACTAGTTCAATCTCAACTATAACTTATTCAATTTTTACTAAACCAACTAAAATATTCATAAGATCACTAGCACAAGATGATTAATATATTTTTTATATTTATAAGATACTATAATAATTTATTATTTAATTTAAATTTTTTTTAAATTCGATACTATAATTTAGTGTAACTTAGTTCAATTTCGGGTGTTACCTAATCAACTTCCAATAAACCGAATCAAAATTCAACAAAAATAGAATCACTAAGACATGACACGATTTTAAATTGATTAGTATCATATTTTATTTTAAAAAATTTTATGATAATCACTTATCAAAATTAAAATTTTTTTAATAATATCAGTGATCAAATCATATAAGTGATATTTTTCATCTAAGTTAAAAAAAAATGTCTCAAGTAAAAAATGAATATGAGAGGCACTATCGGGTAAAAAATTAATAATGAGATTTTTATAAAATATCCTATACATAACTAAAACAATATAAATCACCAAATCCTTATATTTTAAAAAAGAAAAAACTTTAAGAAAATTATTTTTTCAAACATGAAATTATTACATTTAAATCAGCTTCATCCATGTAATTATTCGGTTAGTAAAGCTATTATTGATTAAGACTTTCCTAAAATACATGTCAAAACTAGAGGTCACCTAAAATGAATCCTTTTTACGCATACTTTTTCCCTTTAAATTATACCATATATTGTCCGAAATCTAAAGATCACAAAATGTTATTATGTGTTCCTATTGGCTTTATTCTTTCCTAATATTTTATGAAATTTCACCTCGTGATCAAATAATAGAAACTACGGCGAAGGAGCCGTAAAGTCAAATCACACGTCCTTATCCCCATTTCTCGGCATTCGATATCATAATTCTAAAGCAATTGATCCAATAGTCAACCGTCAACAACAAACGATACCATCTTGGTCAAGATGGACCTTCCCTTTTGACCCGCCACCCCCACCCCTCTCTCTCTCTCTCTCTCTCTCTCTCTCTCTCTCTCTCTCTCTCCTTTTTGCTTTTAGATGAGCACTCGTTCTAGTTCATTGGCAAGTGAAATTTTGTATTTAATGGACATAGATGCATGCATGCATCACTATAATTGTCTTCGATGACTACTAAATAGTATTAGGATATTAGTGTTATGACTAGAGAAGGGCATCTCATCTAGAATTGTCCATTGAAATGGACATTTAGGTGCCGGAGATTAAAATCCAAGACGCAATCTTTCACTAAATCTTGTCTTTTCTTTCACTAAAATATTCATTTACCTTTCTTAGATGTTGACATGCTAATTGATCACTCGATTCAAAGTTTCATTTTTTTTATTCTTTATATATTTTTCAATGCCATGCTTTTATTTTTCTTGCTCCATATGTGCTTGAGATTGTGGTTGAGACTAAGCCATTAATCTTATCAAATACAAAAGGAAAATTGTGCTAAACTATATAATTACTATGAACTAAAAAAAAGTTAACTAAGCATATTTCTTTCATTATATTTTGAAAAGAAAAACACACTTAAGTTTATTTTAAAGATGAGTGATAAAAATATTTTTTGATCTCAAGACCTTATTTTTTTTACCAATCAGATCAGTTATCGATTTAAAAACATATGTTAGTTGAGGCTAAGCTTGGTATATTAAAACATTTTAAGAAAATCATTATTTTTAAATAAATAATAATAATATAATTAGTTTAATTCAAACTGCTCACCACTAATATGATCGAAAAAAGGACAAAACCCTTAGGTTGTCATTCAAATCCAATACACATCATTTGATTTTTATAGTCATCAAATTTACCTCATGATCAAATTAGGGGAAGGGCCCCACTTGCCATTTGTTGGCATTAGGGCAACCCTTCACCCTCCAAGTAGGTGGCCAAATGGTCGACCTAAGTTTCATCGAGACCAACACTAATCCCAAAATATTGGGTTGTGCCTTACAATGAACACAAGTACTTTCGATGTGTGTTGGTGTCATGACCTAATTCTACAACCTTTCGAATCGCTCGAGGGAAGGTTCATGAATTCGTTGACTTTTGGAGCCGGCCACGTCTGATTGATTCCAAGCCCACCCAAGGTTGACCACCACGTGCAAATTTGGTCTTCAAACCTTTGGCATCTTCTCCTTTAGTGGATAACGTTGTGTTCTTAAGTCTAATCCCTTTTGACTTTTTCAATCACTTGATTAGGTGGGATTGAGATTAATGCCTTTTTATTTTTGGTCGACCGGAATGGAGTTCAATCGATAGGATATATCACGTCAGTTTTTATAGATCAATGCTACATCAACATTGTATGAAAAAGAGACTTTTTTCTCATTAAATGATGATCATAAGATACGCTATATAAAACCAATATTTATAAATATATCCTTACTTTAAAGTTATAAACAAATATAATTCTCTTTATAAATCTTTTTACGTCTTGTAATGTATAACGAATTGGTTATGTTGACATATGTAGCGTAATATTTTTGTATGAACGGATTGAAGTAGGATATGGATTAAGAATATTTTTTTACTCACACTCTTATATTGTATCCTTTAAAAAAATATTTTTATATAATATATATATATATATAAAGAAACAAAAATATAAGTGCAAAAAGACAATACACATAAAACAGTTACAAAACTAACCAAGAAAAGTCATGTGGCTCGATAAGAGGTGGGACCCACGACGGTGATGTCAATGCGTGAAACATGCTTTGTCATCTGTAGATGACATGTCAGCTTGATAAATGGCGACGAGGAATGCTGCATCAACAATGTACGATAAAGAAATATTTCTCTTATTAAATGATGGTCATACGATGTATTCCCTAAATATATCCTCATTTTAAATTCATAAAATGAATATAATTCTCTTTATGAGCTTTTTACGCATGTAATGTATGACGACTCGATTGTCAAAGGAGTTTTTTTTTTATGTATGTTGTGTATTCTTTTATATGAATAAAATGAAATTAGATAGGAATTACGAATATTTTCTACATTGTATCCTCACAATATAGTTTTTTTTCTAAACACGATAACTCGAAAATAGTTTGGATTTCTTCTCACAACGGCTTGATGATCATAATCGATCACATCGTGAATCTGATGTGAGATGAGTATAAATTGTTTTATTTAATTAAAAATAAGAAGAATAAAATATAGACGAGTAGATATTGCGAAGAAGGAAAAGACGTCGCATGGAACACGGTTCCCAAGCGAACCAAGCCAAGCCGCATGGATCAGCCGATGCGGAACCCACGACCACGACGACGTCGACGCATGCACGAGCCGGGGGCCCCACCTACTAATCAAAGAACGGCGAGCTTATCCTCGCGGGACCGGCCTCGTCTCGGTGCAACGCACGCCTCTTCCCTCGCCTTGCTCATCGCCGATTCCTCGGCTCCACCTTTCTGCTTTCTTGCTGCCTACACAAGTGCGATGCACCTCCGAACATACGATTCCTCCTCTTCGTTCTTATATTCCTATTCCTCATTTCCAAGTCGTACACTTCTTTTCTTCTTCTTCTCCTTCTCCGTCATCATCATCGTCATCCTCTGAATCTTCTCGCTTCGCTGGTTCCAGCGAACCCGATTGAATTCACATTTCTTGATTCATATATATATATATATATATATATATATATATATATATATAATATATATATATATATATATATAGGGTATTCTAAAAGATAAGCAAAAAAGAGTTTTGATGTTTAAAGTATGAAATTTCTAGATTTGGAAGTGATAAGAAAACTTAAAAATAGGGGTTTGAAATAAGTGGATGGCATGATGGTAATTATCATGTGGGATAGTTTTTATAATATTTGATTGGAGAGGATTTCATATATCATTTTGGAGAAAAATGATGTCGCATATAGGATGGGAAATGATATGTGATGCTTAGGAAAGAGTACGAATTCCTGTAGATATGTGATAAATAATATCTTGTCAAATCGTAAAAGTGTGATGTATCATTTTCATTTATTGTTGGGTCGTAATGGGCCTTTCTTTTGTTAGATCGAAATGGTTGGTTACGATATAAGAGACATTAATATAAATAAATATCAATAAAAAATTAACACGATATATATTCTCTCATATATATAATAAATTATTCATCTAGTCATAATGGGTCGATCTTTCTCTCAAACTGAAATGGTTACGACATCAGAGATATTGATACGAACAAATATTATTATAAAATTAACACGATATATTTTCTCTTATATATATATAACAAACTATTCATAACATAATTTGGATAGTTAGATATAAATAATCAATTAACTTTAATAGATTGAAAGTGCTAATTAGTAGTGCATTAATTACCAACCTACTAATGATTAACCACAACTCATCCTTGTTAATTAGTTAAGTTCTTGATTATTTATTAGGTCATAGTGGGTCTTTTCAGTCTCTCAGAGTGAGATGGTTACTGACATAAGAGACAAATATTATTACAAAATTACATGATATATTTTCTCTCGTGTGTGTATGCATAATAAGTTATTTATAAGTTAATTTGGATATGCTGATGAGTTAGATGTAGATAATCCATTAATTTTTGATAGATCGAAAGTGCTAACTAGCCAAGTTCTTAACCATTTGCCACACTTCACATTGATTTCATTTCTTGGCGCTTTGATCCATAGCCTCATGTTAGGATCAAAGATCTTATTGAGTCACTTCTGGGCTGGGAGCCATCTCCCATCCTCACCAATGGTTCTTAAATGATGTACATCTTTACAGTCCGTCACGTCATTCTCCTGCAAATTCCATGATACGTGTTCTTCAATCTACCTATGATGGCATGGGAATGCAACACTCCCACCTCATGACAAAAACAACATCAGGAAACAGGAATCATCCACAAAATGTGATCTTCATGGGATCATAATTGCTCTGTCGCATCAGCAAAATAGATCATGATACATTTCATGGACCCCAAAGTTTGGCAAGTGGGACTGTTCCGATCAGTATTGATAGCTGCAACTCTTTGATTGATGTAGATTTAGTAGAGAGAGAGAAAGAGAGCCAAAGCGAGAACGAACGATACTTGATGATAGCAAACATGATTATGATCACTGCAACATTATTGCTGATTCCTTCATCATTTGATAACTTTTGGCCCCTCTTCACCAATAGTGAAACACTTGGAATGCATGCTTTGTATCAAATAATTCGTATATTTTTAGCAAAAACACATATCAATCATGCATTGTGTGTGTGTGTGTGGAAAAGATGTTCTATCAATTTAATATTATATATATATATAAGTAGATACCAATTTTTAATATGAGATAACAGTGAAAAATGGAAATTGCAATATCCCAAATAATCGGGAACAAATTATTCATTCTGTTGCATTATGTTAATATCATAAATAAATAACAATCGCATTTCATTTGTTAAAATTTGGATTTTTCATGCAAAAAAAGTGGGTTTTTTTTGGTTGCCCAAATATATTTATTCTGCCACCAAAATCTCACATCATTCATATTTTAAATAAAAAAAAGATTCGGAAGCACCTAAATCATATCATCATCATTTCTCTATTCTCATTAAATTAGATTAATTATATATTATCTCATATAATTAGTTACATTTATTATTTCGATCATTATATATTTTAAAAAAATATATTTTGATTTTTATATTACAAAAGTAAAACATTTAATTCTATTATTTTAATATTTTTTAAAATTTTTAATCTTATAAAATTATATTGTTAACACTATATAAATATCTTAATATTTTATCTTCGTAAATATAAAGAGTTTAATATGATTTTTAAAAATATAAAGATAAAATATTAATGATCATTAATTATAGTGTTAATATGTAATTAGGCCAATCAAATTATGGTAGCCGACAACCATTAATGCAGCAGCGTAGTCTTGTAATCACCGTCCGCACGATTAAATCGGCGAGTAATTGAGCGGCCCAGGATTCGCCAGGACCACCCGTGACGTCCGACCACCTCACCTGTGACGTCATTTCCATTGACCAACCCTTTTATGACGTCACCCGATGGAGTCGTAATTCTCCACCTTTTATTGTGGCCTTCAAAAAACCATATAATTCAAATAAAAAGAAAAATTAAAAGGAAATAAAATGGTTTCTGTCACGTGCTAATACCCGGAAGCTTCAAGGAAGCACGAGGCCCTCCCCTTTCCTCCACCCCACTATATAAGCCTCCTTCCTTCCCCTTCTTCGACTTCGCAAGCCGCTCAAGCTCACCGGTCGCCTCTTAATCTCACTGAGCGATCACAGCAAACGCAGCATGTCTCGCGCGGAGGAACTCGCCCTCCTCGAGGCCGTCCGCCACCACCTCCTCGTTGACGTCGGCGACTCGAACCCCGACCCGAAGGTGCCCTCTTCGGCGAGGGCCTACCGCCGGAGTCCCAGCTTCGGGAGCCTCGTCGCCGACATGTGGTCCGACGGGCTCCCCTTCCGCCTCGACGACTCCGACGACATGGTGGTCTACGGCGCCCTCCGCGACGCGTTCCACCACGGATGGCTCCCCTCCGGCGCCAAGCCGGAGCCCCCCGCCGAGGAGGAGGGGGGGCTGCCGCTGCCGCCGCTGCCGCCGCCGCCGCCGGCAGCGGTTCAGGTGGGCCAGCAGCAGAAGCAGGCGCCGTTGAGGGCGGCGCCGGCGAAGGGGAAGCACTACCGGGGGGTGCGGCAGCGACCGTGGGGGAAGTACGCGGCGGAGATCAGGGACCCGGCGAAGAACGGGGCGAGGGTGTGGCTGGGCACGTTCGAGACGGCGGAGGACGCGGCCCTCGCCTACGACCGCGCCGCCTACCGGATGCGGGGCTCCCGGGCCCTGCTCAACTTCCCGCTCCGGATCGGCTCCGAGGAGGCTGCGGCCAGGGCCACTTCCCCTGTGCCGTCCCCCTCGAAGCGAGCCTCGCCGGAGCCCAACTCCTCCTCCTCTTCCTCGACCTCGTCATCTTCCTACAGCGCATCCACCTCCTCCACGTCCTCCTCCTTCTCCTCCTCACCGAAGAGGAGGAAACGGGAGGAGGGCACGGACGCAGCCGCCCCCGCTTCTCCTTCTCCGGCGCCGGTTCTTCGTCAGGTTCCCGTGGCGGTTCAGGGGCAGACCGGCCTGGGTTTCAGCAGGCCAGAAATCTTCCCGGCTGGACCGGTCGCCCAACTGCCACATGCCGGTCAGCTCTTAGTTACCTGAAGGCACCACAGTAAAATAAGACGGCGAGTGGAGGTGTGCTCGAAACACAGCTTTCAGTGCGACCAAAGAAACTTTGGAGTGATCGATGCAATTTCTCGAGGAATGAAAAAATGCAAACATATGCACAAAGTTAGATGAGGAGGATAGAGAAACTACTGGAAGAAGAGCTGCTTTAAGCAGGCAGAGAGTCTCGTGGATTCTGGAGTGTGAATTGAGGGGTTTGTGCTGTGTGATTTGCCCTTCGATATTGCCTACTGTGTATGTACAAAAGAAATCTAAGCAGTCAATCATCTTTATTCTTTCTATTGTTGTTTTTGCCCTGAAATGTAATGCCAAATGATCTTGTCATCTGAGGATCTGATGTTTTGAGTCTGAAAAAGGAAAGCGGAACACAGATTAAGTACTTTTATCTTTGGCGATCGACATATATTAAACAGAGGTAGTGCTTTATGCAGATCAAAAGCTATGGTGGAAGCCAACAGTATCAGCACTAATCCCACCTTGTCCTCCTTATCATCACCTCTACCTACTAATTCTTCGTTACAGTTAATGTATTGGCCTCATCCACTGACTCCCTGTTCGAGGAACAATGAATGCACCTCGCATCCTTATCCTGCTAACCAAATCCAGTGTTAGAACACATGTCTGCTACAGTCTGAGGTTGACCAGGTTCCGTGTCCACAGATGGCATCGCAATTCTATAACACCAAGTTGGATGACACATCCGTAGCGCCTCAGAATCAGCAGAAGCCATCCTTCTGGAAGCACGAGAAGGATCGACAGCTTTCAACCGCACATTGACAGCACCACGGTCATGGCCACCTCTGTCAACAGAGCGAAGTTTTGAGATATGAACACACGCAGCAAAGAGAAGTCAACAACGCTTCAGAAAAGAAAGATCAGTCCATGATAATTAACGCAGAAATATACAAGAACATAGTGCGACGCCACGGGAGATGCTATCAGACAAGTGCGTGCTCCATTGACGAAGACCACCTCAGGCGCACGAGGGAGAAAAGTTTGAGACATACGTGAAGGTTCTTCTGACTTCTCAAACAAGCGGCACATCTCTCCCCTAAAATATTCAAACACAGATGACTACTCTTTCACATCTGTCATTTGAAGTCTATTTGCAAACACCATGGACAGAGCAGGAGGCAGGAAGCTTCCTCCTGAGACGAGGAATGGTTGCCGCTGCAACGTGATTTGAGGTCAGCCATTGACCATCTAGATCAAGAGTTTCCTGAGTCAACAAGTCACGGTGCAACCTGCAAAGGTAGCTCAAAAGAAGAGTGCAGCTGAAGTCAAAGAAGGTCTATTCTTGACAGTAAAGAAACCGAGCTCCATTCACACGAGACTTTGAGCTCGCTCACCAAGAAAAGAAAAGAATCACAATCTATCAAGTTTGGAGCTCTATTTATTCTTCCTTTTAGAATTCATCAAAAATAAAAAAATTATAAAATAATTATGAGACTAATAATATTTTATAAATATAGGCGTTGGATTTTTAAGAAATTATATATATATATATATATAATTTATATTACTGAGATGAAAATACTAAGATTTTAATTGATATGGATAGAAAAGATAAAAAATATTTTTATTCATGAATAATTAGATATTACTTTGACATAGGATAAGATGAGAGAGAATCATTTAAGATGAAATGGTATGAATATGTGCTTAAGATATCTAATTGTTAGAAGAAGTAAAATAATTAATATTAATATTAATGATATGAGAAAACGTAGAAAAAGATCTAAAAAAAATCTTAATAGAAACGATCGATAAAAATTTAAATATTCTAAACTTTACTAAATATATGTAGCTAACCTCAAATAATTAAAATTTATAATTTTATTATTGTTATTATAATATCAAAAATAAAAAGTTTATGATTATAAATAGTAACCTCATTTAATTCTTATCCCAAGTATTAGCTCGTATAAGAGAAACTTCACTATCAATGCTTCGTCAAACATGATTCATCATCCTACGTCTTGTATCGGATCATTGAAACAAATGATAAGAAAGCTACTTACAACTACAAACCACATGATCTTAAGGAACTTATAACCAGGAGATTTGAGATGGAGACATGGGATGGGTCAGGTTGTCTTCGTTGCCACATACGTAGAGGAAGGTAAAATGACATTAACCGGTAAATATTTTGATCCAATTATAAATTATGATTATAAAATTATTCATATAACTGTACGGTTTCAATTATCTTAAGTTGTATGAGAACGACATCCTCCACGGACACTATTTTTGGTACGAGAATCTTCCTCTTGCTAGCTAAGATTTGATCCACTCCCCAAATTACGCCAATCGCATCATCCATATCTTTGGAATTATTACAAATCTCTTCATATGTGCTTTCTATCTTTACATATAATCTACTTATATTACTTTCATGTTGATATGACATGATTAGTTGACTGAATTCTACGTGTCAGATTTGATCGATAAGACATGTCTGTGAGAGGAAAGTTATTATTACTCCAAAGGCTCCTCCAAACATGGAGAATATCCCATCGCCTCCTTCTCTCTTTGGTCTTCCTCGTCTCTACGTCCAAGCCGCAGCCATTAACGAGCTCCACCCAAAGGACATGGTGGCAACGCAGCCTCGCCAATAGTTACATGCTAAGTTTAGGAATATATGCCAAGATAAGAATTAACGTTGACAGCAACACGCCCTTCTTCTTCTTCTTCTTCTCCTTCTTACATGCCTCGAGACAGGAGGCCATTGCGGTAAAAGCACACCCCCGTGATTGGTGCAAACTGCACCATAATTACTCCATTCCTTCCTTCCTTGCAGGGTGAATAAATGCAGGTATAATTGCAGCTGCGAGGGGAAGGAAGGCCGCCTCCTCGTCTCCCTTCCTCTCCTATCCTCATGTATAACGAAGGGCCGCCTCTCCAGCTCTGACCCCATTCGCCTCCATCTCCTCCGAGCTCCTCCTCCACAGCAAGAGAGGCACAAAGGAGGAGGGCCGCTACCTGCCCGCGTGGATCAAGAAATATATATAGATGGTGAGGGAAGGAGGAGAGGAGGGGGTGCGAGTGCTCGGGAAGTACGAGCTAGGGAGGACGCTGGGCGAGGGCAACTTCGGCAAGGTGAGGTACGCCAGGCACGTCGACTCCGGGCTGGCCTTCGCCGTCAAGATCCTCGACCGCAAGCGCATCCAGTCGCTCAAGATCGACGACCAGGTTGTTGCCTAAACATGCTTCTTCCGATGACCTCTCTCCTTCCGTTCTGTAGGCATACATGTGAAGTGCCATTAACCATGCAAGAGATGCCACAGATCAAGAGGGAGATCGGCACGTTGAAGCTGTTGAAGCACCCCAACGTCGTCCGGTTACATGAGGTTGGTCGTCGTCGTCTTCTTCTTCTTCTTCCTCGCTTTCTCCTTCCATCTGACCATTGATATTAATCCTCTCCGCGAGGAATTATTGCGCAAAATTATGTGATCCGTGCATTGGTTCGGAATTGGATGCCTCCAATTCCTTCAGACTCACGATAACGCGCGCATCGTCATTCGTAACCATCCCGAGGTGGGTGTTCGACTCCATTACCGGCGCGGATTAACCGCGCGACGTGGGGCCCTTTTGGCCGACGGCTGACGTGTGGTGCTGAACACCGGCCGCCGCCAATTATTTGTGGGTCCCACAGACAGAGTATTCCTGTTTAATGAAATATTAAATTATATAATAATAGCATTTGTTCGTTATTCAACGTAATAAAAATTAGAAATAAGGAGGAAAAAAAAAGAGCAATGGAGAATCCAATGCAAGCCGATCATCCCCATTGGGGCCCTCTCCAACTGACGACTCGACGCAAGATACTGTCGGGTCCCCGGTTCTGCACATGCACTCCGGGAACTGCGACCACGTGAATCTTTGTCGTTTGAATGCAGCATTGATGTTGTTGGATCGAATGACAGCAGACCGAGAACCCCTTCCGTGAAAACCAGGGGCAAATTGCCCCCTGTTCGAGTTCTTGACGGTAGTCTCAGTCACCATTCTTCAGAAAGAAGAAGGTGATGATGCAGAACAGGCAATGGCACCTGGGAAAAGAATTGATATCTATGTCGAGATGAAGACTTTAAGTTGTTGATCAATGGTTCAACCTCTCTATGGATGTGTGTTGTGGCAGGTATCAGCTAGCAAAACCAAGATTTACATGGTCCTCGAATACGTGAACGGCGGTGAACTGTTCGACAAAATTGTGAGGATCATGGACTTGCCAAATCTTTTACATGTTGGTCGAGTTGCTTTTGCATCAGCTCCTGTATGAGTTCTTGTTTTTGTTGTTCGTTGTCGAAGGCATCAAAAGGCAAGCTTTCAGAAAGCGAAGGAAGGAAGCTCTTCCAGCAGTTGATTGATGGTGTTAGCCATTGTCATGATAAGGGAGTCTACCACAGAGATCTGAAGGTGACTAATCCAACTATACTCGAGAAGTTTCATCACTGATTCTTCTTTTGAGGTTCTCGTTTCCTTTTTTGCTTTGATCACAGCCGGAAAATGTGCTTGTGGATGCAAAAGGAAACATAAAGATATCTGATTTCGGCCTCAGTGCTCTACCTCAGCATCTCGGGGTATGTGATTCAAATCTCTCGATGACATCCTTCTTATTTTTGGCTCACCTGTGGATTCTGTGCATCAGAACGATGGATTGCTACACACAACATGTGGAAGCCCCAATTACATTGCTCCCGAGGTAACATAATGAGTCTGCATCACTGTCTTCTACAAACTCATGTTTCTTCTGCTGCTGCATAGCTTGACAAGCTATTGATGGCAATGCTACCAAAGGTTCTCTGCAACCGAGGATACGATGGTGCAAGGTCGGATGTCTGGTCCTGCGGTGTCATTCTGTACGTGATTCTTACAGGGTGTCTTCCTTTCGATGACAGAAACTTCGCTGTTCTTTGCCAGAAGGTGCATAAATCTAATCTCGCAAGCATGGAATGAGATGCTATGATCAGTTCATGACCTGGTTGAGCTTGTCTCTGGTTTGGTGTAGATCTGTAGGGGAGATACTAAGATCCCCAGGTGGCTCTCTCCTGGAGCCCAAAACATGTTGAGGAGAATTCTTGATCCAAATCCTGTAACCCGGATCAATGTGGCTGGAATCAGAGCAGATGACTGGTTCAAGAAAGATTATTCTCCGGCCGTCCCATTCGACTACGACGACGACGATGATTCGAGTCTATATGGTTCTCTTCCGATTAAGGAGGTGGTGAAGTTTTCGGGTCCATACTTTTGATGAATTCGGATATTAAAGATGGAACTGATCACTTGGTTTGGTGCAGCATAATGTGTTGGATGGAAATGGCACTTCACCTGTCAATGCATTTCAGCTGATTGGAATGTCTTCATCTCTTGATCTTTCTGGCTTCTTTGAGAACGAGGTAAAAGTGTCAGGTTCTCCTCAGTCTCATCAGAGACTTGATGAACACGACAAGATCAACTTCTGCACGCTAAACTGGCCTGAAACTTCTGCTCTGTTAAGCTGTTGTCATCTTTTGAAGAAGTGAGGGCTGAAAAGATGTGGCATTTGCAGGATGTTTCCGAAAGGAAAATTAGGTTCACCTCCACGCATTCGCCAAAAGATTTGTTCGACAAGATCGTGGACGTCGTCACAGAAATGGGGTTGGAGGCTCAGAAGGGACATGGCAAAGTGAGTACACTCACAGATTTCTCCGAGACGTTCCATGTCCAGATTGACACCCAAAAAGATAAACCTACTTTGCTTTCTGTTGACAGTTGAAAGTAGGAACAAAGTCCAAGGACTCGAAGAGTTCACTCTCTGCTGCTGCAGAGGTGATTTCCTTTTTCCTGTTCAATCTTTCTTTCCCATGTTCTTGATGAGTCTGTGCTAAGAATTCCATCAGGCATTGATCTCATTTTTTGTGGCCTGCAGATCTTGAAGCTCAGCCCATCTCTGCATGTTGTGGAACTGAGAAGATTGCATGGTGATTCTTCGTTGTATAGAAAGGTATCATGCCATGTCTCACCGAGGATTAAAGACCTCAAAGCTAAGCTGCTGTAGAACCCATCACTGGCATCTCAACATTTTTCTTCGTTCATCCATGCAGATGTGTGCCAAGCTATCGGAAGAGCTGGGAGACTGACTCTTGTTGAATTGTGGCACGACATTAGGTGTAGGAATGATGTATAATGGGAATAAGGTGAAGTGATGTATAATTGGAATAAGGTGAAGTGTTGTACATAACGAGCATCCTTGGGAAAGAGTTGTTGATTTGGACCCCTTGTTGCAATGCCACAAATATGAATCATCTGAATGGAAATGAGAAGCTTCAGTTTTATTCAACTAGCACAGAATTCAAAGTTTTTTTCTTTTCCAATGATCAATGCCGACTTTGAGGTATGGAAATCATCTGCAATGCCACAAATATGAATAATCTGAATGGAAATGAGAAGCTTCAGTTTCATTCAACTAGCATAGAATTCAAAGTTTTTTTCATTTGCAATGATCAATGCTGACTTTGAAGTACGGAAATCATCTGCAATGCCACAAATACGAATCATCTGAATGGAAATGAGAAGCTTCAGTTTCATTCAACTAGCACAGATTTCAAAGTTTCTTTCCTTTTTTTTCTTTTTGTTGCAACGATCGATGCTGACTTTGACATATGGAAGTCATCTGCAAAATTCGAGCTTAGCTCTGCACAAGTAGCTTCTTATCAAGCATGGAAAAGATTTAAGAACTTATGGCAGGGGTTCTTGTGAGTCACCCAGTCGAGACAAATGAAGGTATGCATCGGTTCCTGGAAACAACAGTGAGAGAAATGACAAAAATGCATCAAAAAATCCTAATTGTATTACAGGTTGTATGTGATTAGCATATGAAGCGATGCAGGGCTGAGAAAAATAGAAATGGTGCTACTGAATATGTTTGACAATGCAATGGCTTCTTGCGTCATTGATATTGGAAATTCCCAGCTCAATGTTCTACGTAAAGGCAACACAAAAACCATATCTTGAACATAAGAATAATATAATAAAAAGACAGGAGAAAAGAAAACAAAGAGGCTCAGTACATAAGTCTATTCTAATCATTCAAGTATATCCACAACTTCCTTTTCCTTGCTTGATCAAGTGGAACCAATTCAATGAATTTGATATTGAAGAAAACTTATCAAATTGCAGCATAGCCTGAGTCACATTGGCTAAATTTCATAAAATTTCCCATTATTTTGTTCCTTGCATAAATGTTTTGTTACAAATACATCAAATATGTTTCCAGGTAATGCAATTGATTACACTAGTTTGACATTATTTTCAATTGCACATTCTTATATTTTCCAATCACATAGTTCAAGCTAACTGCCACAAACTCAATCTTGTTAGTTTTATCCACATAATAAAGATGTAAAAAAGAAATCTGTATATTTTGATGGTTTTTATAGCAAAACAAAGTGCATCATACATAAACCTAGCAGATATGGTGCTGCAGTAA
This sequence comes from Musa beccarii, assembly GCA_024322285.1. Taxonomy (NCBI): domain Eukaryota; kingdom Viridiplantae; phylum Streptophyta; class Magnoliopsida; order Zingiberales; family Musaceae; genus Musa; species Musa beccarii. The sequence goes on from CM044398.1 coordinate 41,955,345, forward strand.
CTTACTTTACAAGTCTCAAATAGAGAATCTCTTTTATGCAATACAATATCTGCTTAAGCTATATTTCGGTCATGAAGATTGATATAGTTTCGCAAAGCTGACATGGAATTTGTGAGGTATATGCATGTATGCCAGGCAACATCTGGAAAAGAACATAGACATAATCATGGTGGACTTCAAACAATGTCAAAGGAACTTGAATCAAGTATCAAGTCAAAACAAGAGTTGGACTTACCATATCCTTCCATGGAGATAATTTGCAGATCACCACCAAAATAACGAGCATAGAGACGACTAATTGGAAGCCCATAACCATAACCAGCCATGGTTACCCCATCTGAGACTCCTTCATAGTTCTCATCTAGTGGATTCTTTGCAGTACTATAGAGATAAGTGAAGATCTTTGGAAGGCCACTTCTAGCGATACCACCCCCTTCATCTGATATCTGCCACAAATGATGAAAGATCATGATTCAAATTACAGTAGTGTTTATAGTTCAAACAATCCATTTCTTTAATCTAGGTAAACTCATATGACTACTTTCCTATATAAACAATTCTGAAATCTGGAAAACAGCTAATATAAACACAGAATCATTAACTTGAAAAGAAAGAAAGAATGTGGGGTAAGTAAATGAAAAATAATGGACCATTTTATTCAACTAGTTTTCTCCTGCCAGCAATTTCCTCAACACCAAGTTTGAACAGTTAATCAACACTACTTACAGATATAAGCAACTATTGGAGGCAAACCTTTATTGTAACATCCTCTATCCCATCAGCAACAATAATTCTAACAGGAGGGACATCTTTGTCAGAATCCATGAAGCGCTCTTGAACCGCACGCAAAGAGTTCTTTACCAACTCAAAGACCATAAGGTGCAAATGTGATGGAACATACCTGTTTCAGAAAGAGAAGAAGAAGAAGAAAGAAAGCAATACTCATAAGAACATAGAAAGGTAAACATCACATGAAAAGAATATCAATTTTGCTTCAGAAAACATAAAGATAAATGTGCTTCCACCTCTTTAAGGACAGCTCAAATGCTGTTACAACACTGGGAATTGCATTTATGAAATTTAAAAAACTTGCTTAGAAACTTCTGCAGCTTCTGTTTGTAGAAAGACAGAACAGGTAATTTAAGGAACTGTATATCAAGGGAAGAGGCATGAAGATAGGAAGGAAAGAAGGGTGACAAGCAAAAGAAATGCAAGGATGAGTCAATAAACATGAAAACACCATTTAATGATATATATCTCTATCTTGATCCTGATCTTGGGGTCCTACATTCTACAGAAAATTCAAAAGCCAAGAATAAAAGAAGTCAATCGTTTGAATTTATTGCTTACCAACAAGCATATCGCAAACAAGATACACTTACTGATCACATACAACAAATGTAAGAGAAACACTCACGGGAAGGTGAAATTTGGATCTCCATATATGTTAACGTCAGGAGCACTCCCGTATTCTCGAAAGCAGATACTGCGGGCATCTTCACTAGCAGTTCGGGCAACTTGCATCGGAGAAAGTCTAGTGTTTATCTGACCAATACAACCTGGTTCTGGATCTGGATCATGCAAGGCCACATGCTGTCCTGAATTCCACAGAAATCAGAGGTATCATGTCACAAAACTTTGTCCTGAGTTTTTCTTTTGGCTGTATAAAAGCAGTACGAAATCATGCAACTAAATGTTTTCATGCAGATTACAGAGCATAGTGGAATAATAAAGACTTGTGTCATTGAGAAAGTTACAGAAGAATTTCCTCTGACCTATAAGCATGCGGATCCCAATTCTTGACATGTAAAAACGGTCAAGAAATCGATGGATCTCCTCCAGCTCTGACACGACCTTGCAGTTTATGTCTCTCTTTAGCTGCTGAACACCTAAAGCCATGGCTGGAACCACGTTGTTATGCCTCACCTTGATCATCTTTATCATTTGAGTGAAAGCTACTTCATCGTTGCTGTCCTTAATATCTGGAAAGGATCGGATATCGCGAAAAGATTCCAGATACCAATCTCTGACCTTTAAAGGATAATTGAAATGTCAGCCTCCATGACTCTCTTATATCATGTTCAGTAGGAAACATGCACTGTTGTTAATGGATTTGGTATTTGTATTATAGGAATAAAAAGGAAAAAAAGCAAGAAAAGATTAGAAAAAGATCAAATATTTATGATTGTGGAAATATTTTACTCCCAAAATCTATGAGAAGATAAATCTTGAGATGTCGAACCTAAAGAAAAATGCGATGAAAATACCCAAAAAAGGGCAAAAGTCAAGATCAGGAGTGAGATTTTGGTTGATTTAAGGGAAGTCTGCTACCTGCAAAAAAAAAATCTTTTCTTTTAGGACCAAGTCTAAAGAAAGGGCAGATTCCCAACCACCGATACGTATTATGCCCGGAATTTCCATCAAAGATACTAGTTTTATTAGCCGATGGTGACACCAGATTGGGGATCGAGACCAGTAAACACATCTGCAGCCAGAGTGGACGCCGTACCAAGCACACGGAAGTACCTTCAAGACGGCGGGTTTCTGGGACAGGCCAAAGGGAAGTGACTCCAGCTCAATGGCCCTCCGGGCGATCCTCACGGGAAGCTCCTTGTGGAGGAACTGAGCGGAAAGGAGGAGGTTCTTCTCGGTGGGGCGAGCACCGAACTCCATCATGTACCGCAGGCTCACTCCGTTCTGCTTCATGGCTCCCCAGCGATGCACCTCCTCGGCCAGCGCCTTGGATGAGCACTCGGCCGCCTTCTTCACCGCCATGGCCACCAAGCTCAGGATCGACCCGAAGAGGAGGCGGCGGCAGGCGAAGACATCGGCGAGCGGTACATTGGGGGAGCGAGAGCGAGAAAGCGACGTTGGATTTATCTACGATATTGGCGCACAACTCCGAAACCGTCGCAGCAACCCCCTCCCCGACTCGCTGAGTCATAACCATCATCCTGTGGACTCGATTGGCATTTCCTTTTGTCACTCGATTCATTGAACCCTTCGTCTAATATTATTTATTATTATACGTCTCCTACATATAATACACATTATTTATCCCCACAAAGAATCTGTCACGTTAACTTACAGTCAATTGGTCAATGCCAGACGGAAGAAGAGTTGTGTCTTCGTATTGACTTCTCTCCCACTCCAACTGGCATCAAATATATATCTATCGTCTTCTCTTAAATTAAATTTAAAAAAATACAGAAAATATTTCTATAAATGTCCTTCAAAATATCTGATTTAATTAAAACAATCTGTTGATATTTAATGTTTATTTAAAGCTGATAGATGGTTGAGATAAAAAGGAGATGTAACAGAGGTAAGACCATGCTTTTAATCTCAACCGTTGGTCTTTCCTTCTTCCCTTCCTTTTTACCGTATAAGAAAAAGGTCGCCGCTCATTTCGAGCGACGGTAGGCAGCGGAGTCGTAATCGTGTCCAACTTCTCTAATCCCGACCGTCCACGTGTATAAATATAAGGGCGGTCGAGATTGAAAGGACAAGTCAGATGAACGGTTTTAAACGACTTTTATAATTTTTATATACAATATACGTTTTACAGGATCTTCATTACTGCGTCCCACTGCCATCACATGTTCGTCCGGTGGAGCGGGCCCCATAGCGAACAGCTCATCCCACCTAAATCCACACTGTCAACACAAACAAACTCGCTTTTTCGTTCGTCCTGTTCTAGCCCTCATAACCGCACCTTGATTAGGTACACGCAGCACATTTTAGAACGTCTGATTTCCATCAGACGATCCATCGCTGCTGGTATGTGTCTTGGGTCGGAATAAACGTCTATCTTTAAAAACAAAAAGGGCTGAGAAAGAGAGAGAGAGAGAGAGAGAGAGAGAACTATTCGTTGCCACGATGCGAAGAATTTGATTTGATTTGGGGGTTCGAAGAAAGCGAGAGACCTCGAAAACAGCCTTTCTCTCTGGTGGAGTGGGGATTTGGATCTGGTATTGTGAATTCGAACCCTTTCTTCTGATCCTTGTCTCGATGTGGGTGGATTGGTGGGTTTGATCCCGGGAAGCGCAGCGCTCTGTGGTGGTGACTCGAGGAGTCGGAATCTAGGGGAAGGTTCTGCTGCTGGGTTTTGGTTTCTTGCGTGAGGAATGGCGAGCGATCTGCCCATCAGCCCGGAGCTGGAGGAGATCGATGGCAAGATCCAGGACATCTTCCGAGCCCTTCAGTAAGATCGTTCGCCTCTTCCATCCTTCAGTCGTTTTTTTGATAGCCCTGTTTCTCTGAGTTCATGCGCGTGCTTCATTAATCTGTACAGATTCATGTATTGAGGGGTGTATGTAATCTTCATGAGGGAACCAGAATCCTGCTTTTTAGTTTTCTGAACTGCATACATGGGATATTGAGAATGTCATTTCGTTATCCATAAGATTTCAGAAATTTAGATGGATCTTTGTTTTCTAAAACTTATGTTGGATAAATGTTATGTGCTTCGAGATATTAGTTGTATCTTTTCTGGACAGCAATCTTTCTTGAATATCTTGACTTTGACTGTCGGTGATTTTATATCATTTGACACAAGAAAAAAGAGGAACAAGAGGAACTCGATAATCACTATGAACATACTGGTTTAGTTTATCCGAAGCTTCTGAGATCATAATCAGATTCTAAATTAGGGAAAATGGAAATTAAGAGTATTGCCTGTATGTAGTGTAGGATAGATCTACATGGTGTATGGGGAATATAAAGGTGAAGCTTTGTAACATATAACAAAACAACAACAACAACAACAACAACTCGTGCTACATTGTGACACTAGCTTTGTGAGGGAGATACTAGAACTGCAGTGGATTTTAGCACTGTGAAATCTCCAAATATGCTGCAAAAACTAGTAAGTTTATAAAAAAGTGTGTACGCTTTATAATCTCAACGGTTTGACATCATAATTTGAATTAGTGATTAAGAAAGTTTTCGGGTTTTTGGAAATTGTTAGAGGAAAATAAGCTTTCTTGTCATAAAAGTTTATCATAGATAATATTTCTTAGAGAGAGTGTCTTGAAAGGGAAGTTCGAGAACACCTATAGGTATTGCTACAAGGAAACAATTCTAAATGCTTAGAAAGCATCAAACAATAGGCAGAAAGCAAAATGCATAGCTTGGAAAAGTTTAGCTATCTATGACATGCAATATAGTGGAGCTTATATTTAAAGCAACCTTTATAAGAATTTAAACTACAGGTAATTAAATTAAAAGAAAAAGGAAAAAAAGAAATAATGAACTTCATCTATCCATTTTTTTAATTTTCTATTTAGGTTATAATGGCTCGTCCAAGTCAAGAGGAGGAACTTATCACCTGTAATATTGAAGGAAAAGCTGATATTGCATCTGTGGATCTTTTTTGGTGGCAAAGCAAAAAAAGATTTTAATTGGTTGTATGTTGGTATTGCTAATGAAGTGCATGGTGTGTGGAGAGGGTAGGAGAGTTGTCTGCTAGTTGCAGTATTTTCCATGTAGGATCAGCATCAGTTTTCTAGATGTTTACATTAGCTAGGGTAAACATGAAATTAGCATGATAGAATATCTTTCTAAGTTTTCATTTCTAAATGCCAGGAAAGAACTGTTTTCTTTTTTCCCATAGTTTTGCAAGTCTTTTTATTTACGATTGAAGTTCAGATTCTCTAAACTCTGTTGGTCCTTTTGTCCTCAGTAGTTATTTTCTTGAAGTGACATAGTCCAACTTGCTTCTAATTGCATGGTTAGAAATGTCATTCACTGGATGATGCCCCCTTACAATGATTATACATCTGATCTAATATATTTTTTATCATGTTGGTCAAAGCACTATCTGCCGGGGGATTGAATCTTTGATACTTATCTCTTATAGGTGGTCTTTCAGATTGAGACATGTCTGTTTGTTCTAATTATTGTAGTATATCACTGAAAATGAAATTAATCTATCTAATAGGTAATGGCTGTATATCATTGGTGACCTGCATGTAATTGTTGATAGTTCTGCATCATAGTGGAAGAATTTTGTTTCATAATATGAATCTAAAGAACAACTGATGAATTTTGTTCTCAGATGCTCAAGGACTTTCCTTTCTTACAGGATGTGCTTAGGGAAGTCATGATGCTATCTTTGATTTCTGACTTTGTGTGTATCAGATCAGAATTTCAAATACAACGATAGCACAAGGAAATGAAACTTCCTTTTAGTTAGGAAATAGTTGAATATGGAATTGATATCATTAGAGGAGAGCTATATTCTATTTGCTCAGTAAGTTTTATAGTTAATTTTGTAAGAAGCCTTTCGGGTAATTCTATGACCCAAATTGAGATTTGCCATGCTTGGAAGTAGTAAATTTCTCATATAAGTTATCTTTACATCTTGTATGTTATTGTGCATGTTTCTCGGTCATTGGTTTAATGTTTAAACTTTAAAGTTTACAGGATGATGCTTTTAATTGTTATTGTATCTCTCTGTACTTTAAGAATTCTCTTTTTTTATCTTATTCATTTGCATGATATTATTTTGTTGCATGATGCTTTAATCCATGTAATCCTCATTTTATTTGTTCATATTTTGGTATTTGTTCTTCAATTTTCATGCTTAATTCAATAAAGGAAATTTGTTGAATTTATTGCCGTAATTGATTTATCTAACCGTTCAATATTGCAGCAGAACCTTGGAAGCCAAATTGATTAATACTGACAATTGTTTTTCCTGTGATTATCTGCACTCTGCAGGAACGGATTCCAAAAATTAGATAAGATTAAAGACCCTAATAGACAGACTAAACAGTTGGAGGAGCTTACAGGGAAGATGAGGGAATGCAAGCGGTAGGTGAATTGACCTTGCTTTTACCATATAATATTATACAAAAGATCCTCCTGGGTTTATACAGGTGGATACAAGTTATTCATGTTTATCACTTGCTTTTACAGTACAAAACATTAAGGTATTCTGTTTTTATCACCACAGTGAACCTTTTTTTTTTATATTAGTGGCATGTCAATCTTTGCAGGTTGATTAAAGAGTTTGATCGTGAACTTAAAGATCAGGAGAGTCGAATTCAACCAGAGCATAATAAGCAGCTCAATGAGAAGAAGCAATCAATGGTTGGTAATTTGTTCCCTAATTCTTGCCTTTTTTTCTAATCTTCTTTTTGATAATTGTAACTAATCTCCTTTTCTGTTATTGCAGATTAAGGAGCTAAACTCATATGTGGCTTTGAGAAAGACGTATGTTTTAAACTGCTGTCAATCTTCCTCCTCCTAGTTCTGTCTTCTGCAATAGTATTTTACATCCTGTGACCAAGGCCACAGACATCTTTCTTAACTTTCATAAATTAGAACTTATCATTACTTGTTATTAACGTAAAGTGTAATGCTCACTTTGTGGATTCTTTATGTGATATAGGTTGTGCCCCCACCATATATGTTTTGCTAACTAAGCTCTGACTCTATTTGACGATGAAATTCATGCAATTTATGTTCTTTCTCTTGGGACCAACTGAGCTACTTTATCATGTATGTACTATAACTTTAAGTTTTGGTTATCTAAAGACAATAATGGTTGTATGAGACCTTGCAAAAGATAAACGGACTGCTGAAACAATAGAAGCATGCATATATGTTTTAAGGATTGTCCATATTTATGCCTGTTAAAATACATGTATTTGCCTATATAATTCTCAATTTCGGTATTTGCTTCAGTGCCGTTCAAAACAAGTTGTATTTGTGTCGATTCCCCTCTACAATTTATGTGAATAATCAATCAAGCTATTCTTTGTTAATTGCAGGATGGTTTATGTTCAATTAATTAGAGTTCTAGAATGATTAAACACCCATGTTTAGTTCCTGAACTGCACTTGCAACAATCCCTCTCAAATCTTTTTGATTGTTTAGTTTATTGCTATGTAGACTTTGATCGGTTGCAAAAATGTTCAAGGTTCCATGTGTTTTTTCTTTTCTCTCTTCATTACTGGTAACCTTTAGTGTCTACTCATGGCAGATATAACAGGGGCATATGTGCAAATATTATGTATTATAAACAGCATGCATTCTTCTGACATACAAGGGCAATATACTCGAATACTTTTATGTTGAGGAGTCTAGGTCTTGTTTCCTGTATGACATCCATGTTTGAAATTATGATTGCAGCATCATAGTGCAGGTGATGCAGCATTGGCCATTCTTTTTGTTAGTGGTTATTCCTCATCAATACGAATTATTATCTTTATGTTTTCTAATGCTTTACTATTTTTTATAATCTTTAAGTTATTTCTCTGCCGATTTCAATTCCACCAATCCATCTAATTATAACATTCATAAGTGAACTTTATTCTGATATCAATTCTGCAAACTGTCCAAAATATTTGTTGTTGTCTACAATTCCTGATGTTTGACTTCGAATTTACTGGTCCTAGGGCTTGTTGATTATTAGTTGCATCTATTATGTGATTGAATTTTGTCTGTCTATTTATCTATATTCAGCTAATCTATTTGTAGTATCCTTGGTATTTCTTCTTGTAACATGCATCTCTTTTTTATACAGTTTCTTTTCTTTGTGCAAGATCTAATGCAATTTTGCTTGCTAATTTCTAATGCATCTGTCCTCTGGTGTACAAATCCCACTATATCTTTGTGCGTCTCTTTTGTTTGTTGATAAGATTGCCTTTTCGATTAATGGCTTTCAGGTACCAAAGTAACCTTGGAAATAAAAGAGTTGAACTCTTTGATATGGGTGCTGGAACTAGTGATCCTGTAGCCGAGGAGAATGTTAAGATGGCATCAGGTATTAATTGATCTCTTACACCAAAGCATCATTTACAGTGGTACACTAACTTAGTATTTGTATATTTTGCTTTTCAATGTCTTGAAGTTCCCAAGTGATATCTCAAGAAAAGAAAATGGTTCAGTTACAATTAGGATTTTTGGGACAGAAGATGGCCAGGACCACCTCAAGAAATGGAGGGGTTTTGGCTTGATATTTTTGAGAAGTCTTGGATAGTGACAAGCATGGGGAAAATGCTATAATTAATAGAATATACAGTCCACGGTAGATGCTATATTTTGCTTTTTAATGTTTTGAAATTCCTGAGTGCTTTTTGAGGACAGGAAAACGGTTCAGCTATAATTAGCATTTTTGGGTCAGAAGATGGCTAAGAGCACCTGAGGAAATTGAGGATTCTGGCTTGATGTTATTCATAAATATTGGATAGTGAAAAGCATAAGAAAAAAAAAGCTATAATTAATAGAATATTCAGTGCATGAGGAGATGGAAAAGGACTTGGATGGATCTAAGCAATTTTTTCAAGGGCATGCGTACATCTAAGCAATTTTGTTGAGTTCTATCATAAAACTATCATGTTTTGACCCTTGGACTTCAAGCTAAATTTCAATCATTGCATGTGGATAATTCTATGCATCTACTTGTGAAAAGCATGTGTATGAGAATATAGATAAGTTAGATCTTCTCTTCTTTGATTTAGGTGGAGTGAAAAATTTGTGATCCCCATTTACAGTGACAGAAAATAGTTGATAAATCAGAAATTTGTTTTGTGTTTTTGTTAGTGAACAATGGAAGAGGATCACCCACCATCAGTTTTGAAATGGATTTTTATTTTTTCTCAGTCAAGGTTTGTCTAGAGAGGAACTTACATAAGACCCAGTGTCTTAGTGTTTTGATAGGTGTTATTAGTCAGGGGCATGCAAACAACATACAATTTTAGCATATGACACTCTTTGGATGAATGGACCAATATAGAGGTGCTATGAAACACATTGATTGAAAGTATATTCATGCTCAAGCTTGCTGTCTGATTGTGATATTTCATGTGCTTCAGATGGGAAAATTTTCAACTTGCATATCCTATGAGATGGTTGGCTAATCAAAGGTGTAGGATTGATATAATTGTGAGCCTATTAAGGCTTGATGACAATATGTATGCAATGGCATAATCCATAGCCTGGTTAACTCCAATGTGCAACTTTGTTCTGGAAACGAAGCAGATGGAATCTTTTGAGCTATAGTTTCTCTAAAGTGGCAATTTTCTCAACTGTTTTCTGAGAAACTTGCCATTTACCATTTAGTCTCCATGCTTATTATCTGGTTAATATTGTGTCATCTTGTAGATATGTCTAATCTAGAGCTGATAGACACTGGAAGGAAGCAAATGGATGAGACTGATCAAGCCATTGAGCGTTCAAAAATGGTGAATTCTTATCTTCATGCAAACTCTGGGTTATTGTTTGCTTTCCTTTATTCACATATAACTTTGAACTTATAGGTCGTTGAGCAAACCATTGAAGTAGGAACTCAAACTGCTGCAAATCTTAAAGGCCAAGTAAGTTACCAAGCACTTGCGAAAGCGGTTCACAAACGACTGTGATTGACTTTTTTTTATTCCTCCTACTTATATTTTCTTCTTCTTGTAAAATGTCTTCTTTACAAAGAAGTTTTCTGTTGAGAGTAAAATTCTGTAATTTTGCAGACAGAACAAATGGGTCGAATTGTTAATGAGCTGGACACCATTCATTTTTCCATCAAGAAGGCTTCTCAGTTGGTGAAAGAGATTGGTAGGCAGGTTGTCGTTTGATCTCTGTTCTCGATGTGTTTTCCTCTTTATTCCAGTCTTCCATGTATTTTCCACTTAATCTACTCTAATTACCAAAACTCTTTTGCAGGTTGCCACCGATAAGTGCATCATGTTTTTCTTATTTCTGATAGTTTGTGGTGTCATTGCAATCATTATTGTGAAGGTACTCTCCCACTTCTTGTGTCAATCACAGCATTTTCATCTCTTTTCTTTTACTTCGAGACTGGAACTTCTGTAAGCATATAGTATGATCCTGAAACTTAAGCATTTGAAGTATCATTGTGTCTGCTAGAAGACTTGGCTACCAACTTTTAGGTTAACATCCAGCCACTGGGAAGTTTCATATGGTAAGTTCTAAATGTCATGTAACTTTATTCGTCAACAACACGTTTTACTGAATAAATGGATCTACAAACAACTATTTCAATCCATTTAACTTTGACAATAACATCACCGTGCCGTAAATAGTATTGTCAACATACGGGTTCCTGCACAGAGCATCCACAATGTCACTGCTTAACCCAGATGGCGATTCTAAATACTGTCATCTAACTTTTTTATTTCCCAATTGGCAGATCGTGCACCCAAACAACAAGAACATCAGAGACATCCCCGGATTGGCACCTCCAGCTGGAAGGAAATTGCTGTCATTAGAAGGTCTTGGAAATTGACAGTTTGCTTTCGTGTTTGATGGAGGAACTGCTCCAGTGCCGTGTGTGTGAGGAACATGTCAGAAGTCACAGAGCTTAAAGCGCCTCATTTGGGGATGAGTATGTCACTTGCTTTCCTCGGCAGGATTTCCAACACCCTTCCCGTGTACATTTGGCATAGAGTGAAAACATGGATCGATCAATTTATGCTGTGGATATGTGAGAATGCCTTCGAAACATTTGTAATTTCGGACTTTCCTCTACTGGTTCTTTCCCAGATTGTGGATGCCAAACTTCAACCTTCTGTCTAGATTTGCAAGTCTTACTGTTGATTAGCGTAGAGACCCTACATTTTTCTAACTGGTGTAAACGTACTAACGGATGGAGATCACCTTCAACTGCACGGATGAATCAGAACCTTCAGGAAGAAGTGTTGTAAGTTTTCGGTAAGTTTGAGAAGTATTCAAGTACATCATTCATCTTTAATGAAATGTCTACACTAAAAGCTCTTGTTTGCCTGATGGATGAACAGGTCGCTCAGCGTCATGTCGCCTAACGCCATCGAGCAGGGAAGGGGGCGACCACGTGGTCATCGGGTTACTTCCAGGAACCTCCATGGATAAGTCGTGTCTCATGGCTCGCTTCTCTTACGTTGCGCCCCGCGTCTCCTACCGACGCGTGGAGCCTCCACTTCGCGTCCGAACACTAACAAGCTGTTCTTCCTCGGGGAACTAATTCGTGTGTACGTGACGTTGACAATGCCGCTACCGTTCGTCTCCTACCGAACATTCACGAGGGAAAGCAGGACACGTCGCGGCGCTCGTTCCCCACGACTGCTGCCACGACCCCGACACGTGCGCTGCATGCGGTGGAAACGGGGTCTTCTTAACCGAGCCCCCGCGGCTCGCGCTGAAGCCAGTGCCGCAGAATAGGGTCCGCAGACCGAGGGGAGCGTCACCGTCGAGAGATGCCGGGGCTAACGATCGGAGATGCCATACCTAACTTGGAGCTGGAGACCACCCAGGGGAAGATGCGGATCCACGACTACGTCGGCGATGGCTATTGCATCGTCTTCTCCCACCCCGGTAAGCCGTCTCAGTCCTCCCTTCCTCCCTCGGCGGTGTTTGACTGATCGCTTGCACGCGCTGCAGCTGACTTCACGCCGGTGTGCACCACGGAGCTGGGGATGATGGCGAAGTACGCGCCGGAGTTCGAGAAGAGAGGGGTGAGGCTGCTTGGCTTATCGTGCGATGACGTAGAGTCCCACAAGGAATGGATCAAGGACGTGGAGGCCTACACGGTGTGCTCTCCTCGCGCGTTAGCGTTACTTCCATCGTTACAGCAGCGCCGGTGCTGATGACTGGTGTTTGATTACGACAGCCGGGGAGCCTCGTGACGTATCCGATCGCGGCGGACCCCAAGAGGGAGGTGATCAAGCAGCTGAACATGGTGGATCCCGACGAGGAGGACGCCAGCGGAAACCAGCTTCCGTCGAGGGCAATGCATGTTGTCGGACCTGATAAGAAGGTAGCGTGACAGTGACAATTTGATTGTGTGTGGTTTGGTTGGTGCGACGGCATTTGTTGTCGTGGTGGTGGTGCAGGTGAAGCTGAGCATGCTGTACCCGGCGTCGACGGGGCGGAACATGGACGAGGTGTTGAGGGTGGTGGACTCACTGCAGAAGGCGGCGAAGCACAAGGTGGCGACGCCGGTGAACTGGAAGCCGGGGGAACCGGTGGTGATCTCTCCTAGCGTGTCGAACGAGGAGGCCAAGCAGATGTTCCCCCAGGGGTTCGAGACCACGGATCTGCCGTCCAAGAAGGAGTACATCCGCTTCACCGAAGTTTGATGCATGGTCACGGTCATGGCCATCGCTGCTATGCTATTGTGGTGAGCAGTAGTAGTGTATATGAGAAGTGGTGTTGGATTGTTGTGTCGCGGTGTCTGTGGGTCGTCGTCGGTCTCTCATCCCACTACTGTGTGTGTCGCTCATGTTTTGCGCGGAGTTAATAGTCAAAAAGGGTTGCATTAACTATAGATTTGGGTGCGAGGAATTGTGAGTCGTTCATTTTATACGAGAGATGGTTGAGGTTGAAACAGAGAAGGAAAAAAAAAGATCATTTTAGTCCAGCCAAGTTGACGTGATTGGGGACCAGAGCGACGATCCACGTTGAGTGATGCCCTAAGTAACTCTTCTCCATACGATATTTTTGGGGCAAGTGTTTAAAAAACATGAGTTTTAATTTCTTGAAATATGGCGCTCCTATTGTTTTAAATTATTCCACTTTTGGTAGAACTTTAAAAAAAAATATCAAGTTTTTATTTTTATTTTTTTAAAAAAATTATTGTTGTTATCTGGTCCGTTCACGGTCCGCCACCTTCTCTTGGCACTCGATGTCGCTATCATCGTCGACGTCTTCAAGCTCTTAGCGAGTGTAGTCCTTTGCCTTTTGGTGCAGTCCGTTGCCATTGTCCCCTGGTATTGTTTTTTATTGTTGCTTTTGTCATCTTCATCTTATCATTTATCTTCATCTTGCCATTTGTCCTATCAGATCATTGGTCATCGATTTTGTATGATTGCTTCTATTGGAAGCGTGCCGTGCTTTCGTTCCCTCTCGTTCTTGTTGCTCCATGCTTCTCCTGCATTCAAGGCAAAAGCGCTCTCGATCGGGGTTGTTATCATCACACCCTCACCCTTCATTAGATAAAAGGGTGAAGCTTATCAAAATTGGATTCTCATCATCGTGCCTCTTCGTTTGGTAGAAGCGACGATTAATAGAATGAAAATAAAAAATAATTTAATTTCTTAGAGAACAAGTAAAGCTACAGGAGAATAAAGTAAAATTGATGAAGAACATGACGATGATAAATAAATGTAAAAATATTGAAGAGCATGATGATAAATAAATCATATATGATGATGATAAATAAAAAGACGATCTCTTAGAAAACAAATGATACTATATGAGAACGAAATAAAAGTGATAAAGAATATGATACTAACAATACATGAAGATGTATTAGAGACGGAAGTGGAAGCAGAAGTGAAGATATGATGATGAATAAAATAAAATTTAAGGATAATTTTATTTTTTAAAAAAATAAATGATAATTAATATAATAAAAATTAAAAGTAATTTTATCTTTTAGAAAATATATAAGAATCGTTTGGTAGAAGCGACGATTAATAGAATGAAAATAAAAAATAATTTAATTTCTTAGAGAACAAGTAAAGCTATAGGAGAATAAAGTAAAATTGATGAAGAACATGACGATGATAAATAAATATAAAAATATTGAAGAGCATGATGATAAATAAATCATATATGATGATGATAAATAAATTATAAATAAAAAGACGATCTCTTAGAAAACAAATGATACTATATGAGAACGAAATAAAAGTGATAAAGAATATGATACTAACAATACATGAAGATGTATTAGAGACGGAAGTGGAAGCAGAAGTGAAGATATGATGATGAATAAAATAAAATTTAAGGATAATTTTATTTTTTTTAAAAAAAATAAATGATAATTAATATAATAAAAATTAAAAGTAATTTTATCTTTTAGAAAATATATAAGAACAAGGCAAAAGTGATGAAGAACATGATAACAAAGATAAACAAAGATAAACAAAGATATATTCTAAGCACAAGTAGAGGCGAAGACATTCTAGGCACAAGTAGAGGTGAAGAGATGATGATGGATAAAATAAAGGTTAAAAATAAATTTTAAAAAAAATTATATAATAATAAAATAAAATAAAAATGAAGCAAGATGAATAAGACAAAAGTCAAAGATAAATTTATTTTCAAAAAAATATTATGTAAGAATATAAAAAAATCTCATATGAGTAAAAATAATAATAATAATAAATTTAAAATTTTTATCTTTTTTATTATTTGATGAGAACTGAAAATATCTAAACTAAATTTGGTAATATAGCAAAATTTGAATCAATCACAAAATGAGATATCGATTTTTTTACGTGGAAACCTAATGCAGAAAAAACTACGAGACCATAGTCCACTTCAAACTTCCATTATCACCAATAATGATAACAGGTTTATAATATGTCTTCTTCAAAATAACTAGAGGATCATAATAATATCAAGAATATAATTCTTGACTCCACACTAGCATATCATCATCACATAGATGGATTTCATAAAAATAAAAGTTTAGATCTCACCAAATGAGTATAGCAAAAAAGTATCACAAAAAAGACAAACTACAAATCGACACCACTAGGATTGTAAAGCTTACTACAAGGATTCACCACATAAAATTTGGGCTAAAATTGATAAAATTTTACCATCGATCTTTTAATAAAATTCTCAAAATCCTAAATTTCTTTCTCTGTTCTTTTCTTCTGTACCGCCACTATTTGCACACAATGCTGATACCACCTATGTCATGCTCCTCGAATTTTAAATCTCGTTCAGGAGGTGTGATCATGTCTTAAAATCGATAACATTAAATTTTTCATCGATCCAATCTCAGGATCCAAACTAACATTTGAGGATACAAAACATCATTCAAATATCAATCATATCCATAGAACCTGTACAGTTATAATCATAAATCACATCACATGAATTTTTATAAGAACCCAAATCAACTTAACAAAATATTAACCTTACTTATAATTCGTAACCCTCGCTATGTGCACCTCTTCGCTTTGTGCATGTCTCCATTCCTCTTTTTTTAATATTTTTTTAATAATTAATTTGGGCTCAATGGCCCTGTTGTCCGGTCCAAGCCCACAGATGGGCTGGACCCAACAGTCGTATGCTTCGAGTATGTTGTTACGGAACGAACAGCGATGACATTTCCATTATGGACCGCGCAGCCATAGTTGCCATTTCCATTTGGGAATTCAACCCCTCTTCCTGTGCTTCTCTTACAGCTATGTATATGCACGCTGCTCTCTTTCTCTCCCAATCTGGCCTTCTTCTGTTCTCCGTGACTGATGGATGAGCTGCTGCTATATATATGAAAAGAGGGCGGGAGAGAATAACCGCACCTCTACATCTCTTTTCTCTCAATCCACCAGGGAAGGGAAGGGAAAGGAAAGGGGTATAAATAGCCGCCACCATTGCTGCCCTTCGCTTCATGCCAACTACTCTTTTCTGAAGAAAGAGAGAAGTTCCACTGGCATCGCTTACTTCTTCCCCTACTTGGGAAAGACTAGATACGTACGTATCTATCTGAAGACGCAAGCTGCAGCGGCGTGTTTCTGTTTGTTCTTCGTTGCTTGCTGCATACCAAGTGATCGAGCCTCGCGAGAGGACGGAGGGAGAAACACTTGCATCATCCCTCACTTTCGCCACCGTCATAATTGGCCGCCATAGACGGCGGTCGTGGTGATCAGGGATACGACGCGCAGCGGGACCGGGGGTGGAGCGGATGTGCGAGGTGGGGCACCGCGGCGGCGCCATGTCCCTCTTCACCGACCTCCTCGGCGATCACCTCTGCTGTCTCCGCCACTCCCCTTCCTTCCTCATGCTGGTACGTATTCCTTCTCTTTTTTTTCTTTTTTGTCTCATTCTTTCCTATCATCTCCTGTATTCCTTCTCTTTTTTTATTTTTGTCTCATTCTTTCCGATCATCTCCTGTTTCTGAGTTAACGCACTTTGGACATCCTTTTGTTTGTCTATGCGAATAACCACAATCATAATGTTAATAAACGTGGCGGAGATGGTTAGCGGGCCGGAGAAGGAGATCGTTGGGCTTGTCCGCGGGTGCATCGAGACCGTGGCCTGCGGCACCCCCTTGCCTTGTTATTACCCTCACTCTCGACGCACCACACCGCCCCCATCTATGCGAAGGTGGACCTCCGCGGCTCCCGCTGTTGCCGGTGACTCTCACCACCCGTTAATCTCCCCCATCACACTAATCACTGTCATTAATACTAATCTAATCGAATGGCATCCTTAGGCGAAGGGGGCTCGCACCGAAGCTGGTGCAGAGGCTGGATGAGTGGTCTAAGGAGGAGGGGCGGGGTACGCGTACATGGCGACGGAGAAGGACAACGAGGTGCTGCGGTTACTCCAAGTTCCGCACCACCGCCATCCTGGTGCACCCCGTGTTAGCCCCCACCGCCTTCCCCTCCCCACACGCGTCGCCATCCTCCGCCTCACCCCCGCCGATGCCGAGGTCCTGTACCGCCGCCGCTTCGCCGCCACTGAGTTCTTCCACCGCGACATCGACGCCGTCGTCGCCAACCCGCTCTCCGTCGGCACCTTCCTCGCCGTCCCTCCCTCCCCCGTGATCCCGTGAACACCCACCCGTGAACGACCGCGCGTGGGCCCTGTCCCGCAGGTCCCGTGATCCCTCCCACCCGTGAGCTCCGGGACAGGGCGTGGGGGATTGCACCCTAGGCTAATCTAATCTAATCTAATATAATCTAAACGAGTGGCATCCTTAGGCTAAGGAGGATTGCACCGAAGCTGGTACAGCGGATGGAGGCGTGATCTAAGGAGAAGGGGGCGGAGTACGCGTACATGGCGACGGAGAAGGACACCGTGACGTCGACGCCGTCCCTCTTTCGCCCGTGATCCCGTGAACACCCACCCGTGAACGACCGCTTGTGGGCCCCGTCCCGCAGGTCCCGTGATCCGTCCCACCCGTGAACTCCGCAGCAAGGCGTGGGGGACCCCGGCTGCGGAGCGGTGGCGGCGTGCGAGCCGCTCTCCCATCGCACTAATCACTGTCTTTAATACTAATCTAATCGAGTGGCATCCTTAGGCGAATGGGCATTGCACCGAAGCTGGTGCAGAGGATGGAGGGGTGATCTAAGGAGAAGGGGGCGGAGTCCGCGTACATGGCGACGGAGAAGGACACCGTAACATCGACGCCGTCCTCGTCAACCCGCCCTCCCTCGCCGTCCCATCGGGCTATTCCTGGCCGACCCGCCCGCCTCGGGGCGGTGGCCAGCGTGCGGAACTCCAAGGAGGTGTTCCCGCTGGAGGTGCGGGGGGCAGGGCGGTGGCGGCGAGGGCTGGCGCGGGCGAGCCGCGCGGTGGACCGGGCGCTGCCGTGGCTTCGCATCCCCCGCCCCTTGTACGTGACGGAGTTCACGGGTGGGAGTTCAGAGGGGTGCGAGGGATCACGGGACAGGGCAGGCGCCCTCGTCCTACTTGCGCTTGCGCCTGCGCCTGCGCCTGCGCCTGCTCCCGTGAAGCCCTCTCGTTTGTCGCGCGACGATGCGGACGTCGAGTGGTGGCTCTGTCTGTACGAGATCTGCCGGACGCGCAACTGATGGTGACGGCATCGTGGGCAGACGACGGAGACTTACCACGAGTTCCTCTTCAGCGACGCCGAGGTTTCCGGTCACTGCTGACCATTGCCGGCTGAAACGGGACGCATAGGGTCAACACGTGGATCCCATCAACGCTGGCTTAAGGTATTGTTGCGGGTGAATATTTGCGCGTCGCACGAAGAACTCTGCTGTGTTTGGTCACGTCGCTGTCGCGGTCACCATCACCTCACGGGTAGGCTTTTTGCGAGGGAGTGGGTTCAAAGGGTTCTCTATAAAACGGTTCTCATTGTTGTTGCAACAGCGAGTACGTGTGAGCAAATAGTAGTTGTGAGAGATGCCAAGGGTATGATACTATTTGTATTAGTATTTATCATGATTATTTTAATCATGATAGATGATGGAAAGAAGTCGGCCGCAAAGAAAACAAGCCGACGCGAGTGATTGTATGAGATATGGCTATGGGTAAGAGTGTTATACCAATTTTTTTTATATGCTACTGATCATGTTTATTTTATTTATGACAGTTACGGACAAAGCGAGAGAGAATGCTATTCTCGCAACCTGAGATGCTGTCCCCCACAAACGATTATTGAAGTGGGAGGAGAAGGATGCTACGTTTGCTGATGCTGAGTATGATGATTATTTTTCCTAAGTTTTCTGGATTTAACTATTTTAGTAAGTTCATGTCGAGTTGTATTTTTCAATTGCGTTGTCAATTTTTGGTACGAATCATAAAAAAAATAACTTGCATGGTTATTCTGCGGAGTTTCTTTAGGCTTATTATTATAACTCACTGTTTATTCCTCGCCACAGACTGGGATCATTCTGATGGCTGATATCAAGCTCTCTCATTGTTCACTTTTTTCACCCCATAAATTTATATAATAATATGTCACCAAAGTCACCCGATTTGATCTCAGTGCCTGATTTGATTCTGTTCCAGTGCTTTTGATCTATTTGTTGGGCCCCTCACTCTCTAAATCTTATGATGCTTTCACTCAGATGAAGTTAAGAAGCTAATATATCGATATTGATATCTAAATTTCTGAGGACATGCATCGGAAGCTACTGACTAGGATAAACAATTAATTAGCTGCTAAGAGCGGACCCGCAGCAGAGGATATCGAGGAGGGTCACCGGAGACCGGAGATCACCGCCGTAGAGGAATGAAAGCAGCCCCGGAGGAGAACTCGCCATTGCAATCGGATCAAGTTGTTGGAGAGAACTCGCTCCCGACGAACATCGATGCTTGCCGGAGAAAGGAAAATAATTATATAATTATATAATTATAATTATATAAATCCTTCTTGAGGTGGTTCTCCATTATATAATTATATATATATAGGAAAATAAAGAAAAATAATGAAGTTGAATATTGCAGAATAATCAAGGTAAAGGATCACAAATTTGTAAAATTTTAAAAAAAAAGTGTGTTTTGTTCATTAATATTCAGTTTATACAATCCTCGTTAGTAATAGAAATCTTTTTTGTTTTTAAAATAATTGGATTGTTGTAGGCCAAACACCACAAGTAATCAAATAGTCCTGATTTAGCTGCATGTTATGATCTTGTTGCATTTCCCCAGTTGGCAGTGATAACGTTGTAAATATTTTTCTCCCAGTCCAGCCTAATATAATAATTATTATATTCCGGGGATTTTCAACTAAGCTCGGGTAAACCTATTGCAAATATAGCTTTCACAACGTACTGCTTTACTGCACTTATGTTGCAAAATTTTTATCATAAAACTGAAGATAGCGCACATTACATGAAGATTCCTCCAAAAGTAATGTTCCTGATACATGTATTTTCTGGATCACTGTGTTATATCCTCATCTAGCTAGTATCTGGATAGTTTTGAAATTAAGATACGTCACAACTTACATATTTTTGCAAATCCAGATTTTGAATTCTACAATGTTGTTATATTATACTTACCATCCTATATGTTTTCTTTACATGTAGATTTCAAGTAGTCTATTAGCATGTGTGATTAGTTTTGATGTCCAATGATAAATCTTACACTAATGAAGAATATATGTTATTTAGAATTATTATCTAAGGGAAGTCTTTGGACATGTCTTTGGGAAAGAAGATCACTCGCATTAGGGGTTATAGGTCCAATTAGAATCTTCTTTCCTCATGGCACATACTCCATCATCTTTATTATTATTGGACTTCTTACACCAGTGAAAATGTAGATGTTGTCACGTGTATGCCCAGAAAAAATATGGATAAGACTAATTAACTAATCAATCATATTCAGTGTTGGTACCACTGTGCCCCTTGTCACGTTGGTTAACATTTGGTCATGGTTCATAATTGGTTTGATATTCAACTACTTTATCTTCCGAAAGTTCAAAGAATGGTGGGCACATTATAATTATGTGTTATCAATTGGACTAGATTCCGGAGCTTCTATTTTGACCATTTTTGTTATTCTTTTTCTTCAATCTCGAGATATATATGGACCTTGGTGGGGTTTGGAGATGGATGACCATTGCCCCTTGGCTCATTGTCCAACAACACTAGAAGTTATTGTAAAAGGTTGTCCCGTATTCAATCGAGATAATCATTAAATTTGATAAATGAGTATATGACCATTAATTTGTCGGAAGAATGTTATTGTTTATGATTCAGTTGTTAAAACAACATAATTTGCATTATTTCAGTTGTTAAAATAGATACTTTTGCCTATTCAATCTCATTTTTGGGTGTACAGTAAAAAATAAGAGTCCAATTTTTCATATAAAAGGTTTATGAGAAAGTGATTATTTTGCTATGCTAAAGAAATTTTAGAAATTATTATATCTTATTCCTCTACTCCTACCTTTTTTTAAAAAAAAAAATCTTACTTAACCTATGAAATCTCAGCCAAAACAAAAAACCCCCTCCTTCGTCCATGTGTCGTCAAGTCCCGAAGACGATGTCAATGTTGTTCAACCGAGAACATCATTGTCATTTAATAAAACAATATAATAACATCAAAATAAGATATTTACATAAAAATTACCCATCCAAGAAGCTATTTATTTATCATTGCAAGTAAACCCACGGAAGGCACTTATTTGTCATTATAAGTAAGCCCACAGACTATGCGGTTATTAATCTTGAATTATTATTATTATTATTATTTAAATATTGAATTATTGTTGAGACTAACAATACAAGTGTAAAAGACCGTAAATGACTAATCTCATCAACTTTGACAACACAATGTTTCACCCATCCCACATATATGAGGGTTAAATTGGAAATACATATTTATAAATCTCATCAAGTTTAGCGATGCAGCATTTCACGGCACAACACTCAACACTCGGTATTACCCTCAGGAGTGCCTACAACATTAGTGTTCTCGGCACCACTAAAATGAAAAAGATTAGCTCGATTTATTCTCTCTTGTAGCGAAGCGAACATGTAAAAAACGCAAGCATGAGTATATGTACATTAGACATACATATTTATTGATGAAAATTAGTACATAATATGTACATGAGAAGGGGTCCTTTGGACAACCTATCATCACCTTTCTTTCACATTTTCTTTCTTCCTCCGTTGCTTCCTCCCTTTTGCATCGGCAAGAACTTGCGCCAACATTTGTAATGGGTTGGACACTCAGCACCCGATCAGCATAATAGGGATGGATGGACTTGCAAGAACGAATGAAATAGTCTGAACAACTGACGAACAAATTCACAAAGAAATCAGATGTACGCTATCATGAATTAGATTTGACCTCAACATTTGGGTAAGAAACAGGAAAGGAAACGGGGCTCCGCAAACCCCAGATTTGACACATGATCGTGATGGCTAAAATGCACAACAATAACATTGGCCGTGATTCATTCGCCTTACACATGCTGAGACTTCAACCTTTCCGTAAGAAACAGGAACGGAAGGGAAACGGGGCACGGCAAGCCCCATATTTGACACACCTGTATGATTATGATTGTTTAATTGTACAATAATAATATTGACACACCTTACACATGCTGGTCTTCACAGATGGATCCGTTTCCAACACTAATCATTTTATTATCTGTTCATTTCTCCTCCTCCAATCGCTGTAAGACTGACTCTGCAAAGATCTGCTGCCTGCAGATTAGGCAAGTAATTTACAAAAAGATGCAAAAGAAAAAAAACCCAATAAGAACAGAGGCAGCATGCACCTACAAAAAAAACATCACTCGACTGAAATAAAACTGCATCTACATGTGCTTTATAACTTTCTATCACTTCTCACGTTGCTAAAGGTATCATGCACCAAGAAGCTTAGAAAATATCAAATCACTTGTAGATTAACGTGTAGGTGTTCTCAAATGCTGTTCATGTGGCAACATATGCAAATACAGCCATATGATTTATGCAATATGTCATGCACTGTGGCTGGAAGAGGATGATATCACCACAACTACATAATGAGATTGCATAGACCGACTTTGGCTGCATATGTGTAATTTTCTTCCTCGTCACTTCTAGTTATTTGAGGACTAATAGGGTTCAAAGTAGTATAAATATCATCCTTCAACTAAAATGAACCATATAAACCCTTTAAGATTCACTTCCTTTGTGATTGATTCCTTTGTAGCACTATAACATAGCATGATAATAGTTTTTCTCAACATTCTCAGATTTCTTCTAAAAATACAGCTAGTTTTATTTTTTTAATGCTTTACTCAACTAGAGACTCCAGTTGTAAGGAAAAGAACAATATGGTTTTATAACAACAAGATGAAGCCAAAAATCTGAATTGTTTGCGATCAGCAACATAAAATTTTTCCCATCACTCCATTATTAGCAATGTTCCTGGTAAAGTTACCAGACAAACATATATTGAGTCACCTAACATGATTTAATTCATTCGTTAGCTTCCTCTGTACAAGTTCAAACCACTCAAAATGGTTTTTTTTCTCAATTTTAGTCCTTAATTAAAACTAATCCTCAATGTCTACAAATGCAAACTTTTATTTATTTGTTATTTATATAACCCTAAGAATCAATAGGTTAACCTTTTCCTTTTGAAAAATAAAAAAATCAAAGCATGCCTAATCCTTTTTTAAATATCATTTCTTAATTGCCCGACATTTCAATTCGTACAGCATTGCTAGTCATAATTTTGTCTTATAACTTTTTGTTCCTTCAACCAATGGGTCAGAAAACATACTACACTACCACACTTAGAATGACCCTCTTGCTTTAACCATCCTAATTTAAGTATATGACCAATATGTCTAATCTCCTCTTCACATCGAACAATAGAAGCAGGACACAGATTACTTCTGCTTCTTCAAACTTCTGTTCATTATATAAGTTGTGCCTTGGACTGTTGATGTTGCTATCATATATGTTCAACCCTGATTGTAGTAGCTCAAATTAATATTTGCCTCAATAATATAACAAAAAAATAATACGATAGAACTTACACCTAATTATGTGAACACAAAATCCAAGCACCAGGAAATGTAAGATGCTGTAAGCATTTACACAAAAATCAAATGCATTCTGTATTTTGCAAGAAAAATAGAAAGGTTGACATGTATCATACTTGTGCTCTATGAGCTTGGGACTGGGGCGGAAGTACTTTAGATAGCCATCCCATGGGACCTTTTTGAGACCAGCTCGAACAGAGATCATGTCTTGAACCCTACATGGCATGACCATATAGACAAAGTATCAGTGAAATGACTGTTTCTGCTTACAATGTTGTATATCATGAAGCTCTAAAACAATTTCACCTTTCGGCAAACTCAATAGGAGTCTCTCCAGGCCTTATATACTGAGGTTCCAGGTACCAAACATCACAAACAACAGCCCATGATGTCATAAGCTGTACTAAGTGCATCGTGAAAGATTGTCTGCCAAACAACAGTAAGGTAGCAATGAGATGCTGCATATAAATCAAGCGTGCAACGATCTTACATGACTTTAAAAGCCAATAAGCACCCAAGCCCTTTAGTTGTAAAAAGGAGAAAAAAATATTCATGAAAAATAACAGCTTCCAGAAGTCATCATGGGCCTTATACATAATCAGACTGCCCATAATTCTCGTAAACACCACATTATAGAAAAGAAAGGGTTGATCAACATGAGCTGTCATTATCTCCTAGAAAAAAAATACTGATTTCAAAGAGAGAGTGCTTATTAGAAAAAAAAAACTACTAGTGTGGCTCACCCAAGTCAAGTTAGAGAGTTGTCATCCACCAGAGATGTAAGCAGGATATCATTTTAAGGCTTCTTCTGAGGTGGTCTTATTTTGGTTGCTGTAAAAAAGATGCAACATCATGCACCCTCCTTTCACCATACATGACCAAACATGAAAAATATAATCATTATATGGAGATAATTGTCATGTTATCCACATGATACTGGGCCATAAAAACAAGGCATCATAAATGTTCTATAATCCTCATAGTATACAACACAGCGGAGATCCAACACTTGGTTGCCTACAAACTTCCCTCTAGGACAGCAGTCATATAGACAACCCACTTAGTCTAGAATTTTATTTTGCTAAGACACTCTGTCAAATCACATGACACGACGAACCTATTTACCATTGTGCTAAAATCTTGATTGACAGTATGACATAAGTTGATACTTCTTAGATAAGTTAAACTATCAAGTAAATAGTTAAAATACTTGTATAGTTCAAGCTTAGTTTGATAATGCAGGCATGATCTATCACACAGAATCATGCATTCTTGTACTTCGGAGAATGAAAACTCTTTGTTCTCAATAAAAGTTAAAATGAGGTCAAACACCTAACCTATTGGAGAGTGGAGACAGTTGCAATCTTATGCTTAACATTTGCAAGTTAATTGATGCGCTATCATCTCACATACTTTATTGTGCTTTTGATTCCATATTAAATCATGAAATTATATAAATCAAGTTTTCATCTAAGCCTAGTCACAAATAAGGCACTTACTTTTTACTGTTCCAGAAAGCATCCACAAAGATCTTGTTGTACTTGATTGCTACAGGACAAACAGCACAATCAAGTTCAAAAGCACCCTGCACATGGATCACAAAAGAAGGTGAACTTTTCTAAAGTTAAAATTTTATAGTAACTAATTAAGATTTAAGGGACAACCAAAAATGCAAGAGACTTAACAAGAAAGTGTTTAAGAAGAAAAAATAATCTTAATTGTTAGAAGTACACCTGCAACAACAAGCCAGTGGATTCCAACAACATGGCATGGATATAGAAGCAACCAGTATTAACAAGTACTTTTCATATGGATCCAAACAATAATTCAAATGCAAAGAAACATTTCATAATAATGAATACTTTTGTGCAAGACTACTGCTTATGAACACAATTTTATAATGTTAACCTTTTTGGAGAGATTATCAGTTGGATTAGAGAAGGCTACAATCTACAATTGATTCATTTTAAGTATCAAGTGCAATCTCTCTTGAGCAAGATGAGATTGCTGAACTTCTAATGATAATACAGATAACATGATATTTCTCACACAGTAGGAGATGTAATATGATATGTCGACCATCTGTATCTGCACAAGCAACGGATCCATGGCATCCTCACTGCCTCTTTATTCTATCTAAAAACAACAAAGTTCTCCTTGTTTTGTGCCGTTTGTGCATCCAACTAATAAGTACATTGGTCTGTAGAAAAGATCATGAAAAACCATGTCCATCTTGCAGCATGATGGATTCAGGAATTAGATGTGAGAGCTGACATGAAATTGGCTCTTCGTCTTGATCTGATTTTTCAATACATGCTGCATAGACCTGAGCTTGTAAGAGAATATGGGTGTTTTGACTACTCATCAAAGTCTAATATGCACATGCATAAAAGTTTGGAGTGCAACTCGAAACTTATGTTTTGCTTACTGTAAATCTAAACTTATCCAGTATGAGTATCTGAGCAAGAAGCATCATATACATCTATAGTACAGTGACTTTGGAAATATTGGGCAAACCTTCTTGAACATAACAGTATAATGGTTGTTGACACAAGTTCCCTCAGGAAATATCAGAAGAGGGTTGCTGTCAACTCCTTGAATGTGTTCTCTCAACCTAGATATCCAGAAAGTAAACATCAAGACCATAAACAGAAAAGAACAATTACACTTGGTAGCATAAGAAGGCAACTCTTACTTTCTAGCAACAATTTCACGGTCTTCAGCCTCTGTACGGTTGAACCATATACTACCTAAACTTGCTACAATGATCTTCTGGATAAATCCTATGGCAGAAAAATCAAGCATTAATGTTACTTTACTCAAATAAATAGCTAGAAAAACAAAAGAATAAGACTCAAAATCGAGTAAATGTAGGCTCTTACCAACCCAACCAGGATGCTTTTGCATAATGACAGCAAATGCTGTCATCTGTTCTAAGATGATGAAATCAATCATAGAAGTGTGATTGGCAACAAAGACCTATTAAATGAAGTTTGCTTAATCTCAGAGAAAAACAAAATCTATCATATCTGAGTTCTGTATGAATATTAAGAACCTGTTGAGGGCGCATGCTGGGACGAGGTCCATGGTATTTAATCACTGCTGTCCATGAAGCAACAAACACGCAGCATATCATCACAACCAGTTTCCTCTACATACAAATGGACAAAGCAAAAAAAAGACAATTAGAATATATCTTAATTACCATTATTAGCACAGATCTGAGAAAGCTAAGATAATTAGTCCTTTAAACGAAAAGAACCATACATTTCAAGATTGAAAATTTAGTTATTTAACTATTTAGCTTTAGGGAGCATCATCAAGAACAGAATAAAAACCAACCATCAACATGAAGAACTTCGTGGATGAAATTAAAAGAGAAAAACGAAGATCAAACAAGCAGGTTACTTGCAACAAGAAATCTACCTCTATTTCACGCTTCCACTTATTATGCTCTCCTAAAAGGAAATGCACCAGTGAAAAGGCTGCGAAGAATACTATCCATCCTGCAACCAAGATTATAACTCTACGACAACACATAAGAGATCTTAGTTTGAGATGAATATAAAGAATGAGTTAAAACAAGCTACTGATAGGAAATTCTAAATGTATACAAGAACAGAAAATGACACTGAAGAAGACAAATATTTTTCTACAACATATGAAAGTAAAACGAACCCTTAGTTGTGGCAACATAAATACTTCACACCAAAGGTTGTCATAATTGATAACTATAAACAAATATAGTAAATTTCTACATATATAAACCAAAATTAACTACCAAGGAAAATTGATGAAATAAAAACCAGACAAACCTCGCTCCAGACACAGAAGGCAAATAAATATGTAACTCATCAACACAAACCAAGATATATAACAAGTTGCATAAGATAAGGTCTGCCCTATTGAATGTTACTGGGAGCTAATTCCTTCAAGGAAAAAAAAAAAAGGGTGCTAATTACAGTGCAACTTGTCTAGTGTCAATTTAGACAAAAAGCATTTCCTCAGTTTATTGGCTTTTTCTTTCAATATTAGGTCCTAAAAACAGAAGTTCTGGCTGCCAAAGCAGATGCAACAACTTAATTAATCTTCATTATGATCACATTTTTGCTTATACATTGCTTCTATAAAAAAGAGGAACACTTGCTGTTGCTGAATGAGCTAATGAACTCTGTATCATTTTGATAGGGGTTTCATATCTCCCTATCATGCAAGATATGTGATGGCATTAGCTATGCCTGATCAAACACCAGCCTGATATCATTTGAAACTAAATAAGACTATCTAAAACACAATGTGTTCAAATGGTCCAAGTGGCTCCAGGCAATGAGTGGGCCAACAATACTATCCCAATCAATCTCCTCCTTGGCTTCTTGCATCAAATTCTCTTCTTTTCATTCTTAGCATAATCCCTCTTATTTCTTTACATGAACAAAAACATAAACACACATGTAACAGGTCATGAAAATATGTTACAGCATCATGACAAGGCCCAATGGGATACTAACCCATAAACCACATCCATCATATCACTTCCTATGTGAGACTAATGTGTCTACAGTACCATCAATGGATAGTGATTTCATACCTAAGCCTCCTAGCATGCCTAGTATAGGTACCATATGTCATGATTTATTCCAATTCAGAAATTGACCCATTAACTTGATAAGCCTAGAATTAATGAAAATAGAGCAAGCCTTATATACAAGTATATCCATCCTTCTACTTCCTATACAGACGAAACAGGGGTACCATATATAAAGCCAAAATACGATCAGATACTTATAACATTAGTATTCTATATAATAACAAATATCACAAGTAAAACTAATATATGTATAACAAAACAGGATATGATATAATCTACAATTTATAAGTCATGAGTTCTAAACTTCCTAATAAAACACATAAATCATCATAAATTAT
The DNA here is from genome assembly GCA_024322285.1 of Musa beccarii. Classification (NCBI taxonomy): domain Eukaryota; kingdom Viridiplantae; phylum Streptophyta; class Magnoliopsida; order Zingiberales; family Musaceae; genus Musa; species Musa beccarii. Next base: position 41,984,200 of record CM044398.1, read on the forward strand.
ACTTTTTATTGTTATATTTTTGTGTTATTTTTATTATTTTCATTTTATTATTATGAAACCATTTCTTGGACAATTCCACTGAATTGCAAATTTCCAGGCCTAATTTTTTTGGGTCTTGGGCATTACCAATTGATTCTCATTAATTATCTTTGAATCTTATCCATAAATTGATATGCTCTACCACTCTAGTGTTATAATTTTCAATTTTCCTACAATGATATAGTGTATCATGGATGGCCAATGTGATGCTGTGATGCTTTTGATGTTTTAAATGGTATAGATTGTGGATGATCATGTTACCTTTTGCGTTTTGCTATTGTGTAGCATGCCCACTTTATATGAAACTTGTGGCAAACAGTGTATGATATTTTACATGCAGTACTTAAGTAAATTAATTGATTACTTTGATAATGTAGACTATGATCTTATACAAGTGGCCACTTACATGCTATTTATAGCATTGTTAAGAATACTAAGTTTAACAAAAAGGACTTCTCGAGTAAATAACAAAGCCAATCTTCATGTAATGCAAAGGAATAGATGAAATCCATCATAAACTAAAAAAAGAAAATCTCTCAGATCATTTAAATTAATAATCTCTGTCTATATTGACAACTATCTTACAAATAAAGAGAAAGTAATTCATACCTGAATGGAAAAAGAATCCCATATCTAAAAACTACTCCCAAGCACCATAAAGGGAACAAATAGATATTCCAATTCCAGGGTTCTGAAGGATTCGACTTAAAGCAACGAGTGAAGGAGTCCTGTGCCGACGGAAAACAAATGTAGGTCTAGGGGATAACGTATAAGATGGATTAAGTAATACCTGAAACATTAGCTATGAGCTAATCCATCCAACCAGATTCCATAAGAAAATAATACAACAGAAAAAGACTAAATAACAGAATGCATATGTGAAACTTCAAAGACAAGACTAACTTGTGAAAATTAACGACCGAATGAAAGAGACAGCATTAGCTCTTGAGAATGACACATGGTTGATACTCTTGAGAATGGCCCCTCGTCCGCATGATATTAGACGTAAAAAGTGGATTTCAATGTAAGGAACCGACGACATAAGCAAGTCAAGAAATAAAGGTTTCAACAAAACACTCTCTCTAATTCTCTAACTCCATCCTCAAAATTTACAGAACTAATCAAGGTTTGCGAACAGTCATTCGAGATAAATACATCACTAACTAAAGCCACCATAACCACCAAACCTAATCGACGAAATTAAAAAACAATTGCCCCCACCATTCCAAACCGTCGAATTAATACAGCAAAACGTTATAGAGAGAGAGAGAGAGAGAGAGAGAGAGAGAGAGAGAGAGAGAGAGAGAGAGAGAGAGAGAGAGAGAGACTCACGTCCACGATGGCGCCGGCAGCTTCTTTGAGCATAGGAGAAATGTCGAGGAGGTCCCTCCTGAACCAAAGAACGAGGGGCTCCATCAAGAAACCTAGCTCGTCAAGAATTCCCCAAAAGAAAACGGGAAAAAGAACAAAACAAGGTGACCCAAGAATACACACAGGTGGAGCTTCTTGGGGGCCTCCCGGATGGACTCCCCGGTGAGGTACTCCTCGATGTTGGGGCGGTCGAGATCCATCTCGGCGCTCGAGGTAGCCAACCCAGCCATGGGAATACCGCTTCTGCTTGCTAGCAACCGAACTCCGCAGTCTACTTTGACCTCGCTTATACCTCATCTCTGTTTTCTCCCCCACGTTTTTTTTTTATTTTGACGTAGCGAACAAAGATATTTACGGTTATAATTTCTCTTCCACCACATTCATCCAAAATATTCAGATTAATTAATTCCTGTGATTAATATTGACGTATTTATATCTAAAAACATATAAACAGACAACTATGTAAAACACCTAAAATATTCTTAAAATTGTTTCATAATAAACAGTTTAACTAAGCGCTTGCCTCACTTTAATTAAATGTGTTTTCAACTGTGCACTACTCGAATAAAATTTATTTTCTTGTAGAGATAAAATAAAAAAATTACTTTAAATAAATTAAAAATATTTTTATTTTTTAAATAAATTATTTGATTTTTTTTGGTTGATACATCCACTTATTATATTGTTACAGAAGTTAGAATTTACACATGAGCATCTTATACATAATTTAATATATTTTTAATAAAAAATTAAAATATGATACTTTAAGCTTTAGGTTGACATCAATTCCATAACTATGATAATTTTTCTAAAAAAAGGTTTCATCATGAATTATTATGAAGCTGAGTTTTTTTAAGTTACTTGTTACTCATGTGTTTTGTGATAGTCACGACATGCAAGTTTTTTTTTTTTTGTGAAGTTTAATATTTTTTTTTCATCTTGGTTTCTGTTTCTTTTATTTAGTTTTATCTTTGGTTAATAGTATCTTATTACTATTATTTGAGAAAGGATTATTGATTTTTTTTTCACATAATCATCATCGAGATTAAACTTGTATATTACAAATTATATAATTTATATTCAAATAATTTTATATCTATATCATATTCAAATAATTTTATAATTATTTAATTTGTTAAAAAATATTTTTTATTTTAAAAATATCATATACTAATATTTTTTTAGTCAGGTCATCCACCTCCCATGGGTTTGAACTGGTTTGATCCACCGGTCCTATTTGATTCTAAGTGAAGCTGAGGCTATTAATGATTTGTGATACGAGGGTAAGAGTGGACTAGGCTAATTATATATTACTTCATGTAGTTGGACCTATTTAATATTCTTACTTTTAGACTTAAAAATATTTATATTTGAATCCTTATACTTATGAAAGTAAAATATTTAATCTTATTTATCCTTACGTTATTGGTTTTACTAATGAAAGATACAACATATGATAATACATACAAAAATAACACAAAAATGATGAGTAAAATGATAATTTCAACATCCAAAATGAGGCATCTACATTTGACACTACTCTACATTTATGTCAGACAAGAGATGAGGCAAAGGTATTGTGTCCCATTAACGAGATGTAGAGCTACGCAACGTAGATGCAGAACGATTATTATTCTTCCCCTCATTCTATCTCTTTTTACCTCACTTCATGCTTTCCCTCTATTTTCAACATCATTCTGTATCTATATCACTCTACAATATGTGTTGATGTCACATCACTATGCGTATGTGTCGATAGAATGTAAGATTTTTGTCTGATGTAGAGTAGTATTATTATTGTCACACCTATGATATTTAAATTATTTTTTTTGTTTTTTGTTTTCATATCATTTCTATACGTGCTATAATGTGCTGTATCTTCCATCGATAAAATCAATAATTTAGAGTAAAAAAAATTTAATATTTTTATTTTTATAATTATAAGAATTTAAATATAAATTTTTTAAGTTTAAAAAAGAAGATGTCAAAGATATATAATTATATAGGGTAATATGTAATTAGCTTGACTCGATTGGACATGAGTCACTTAAAATTAGGTTAATTATGGATTAAGCCTTATAATTAACTATATTTAACATTTCGATCCCTATATTTTCAAAAGTTATATTACCATCCGTATACTTATGAAATCAAAACATTTAATCTCGTTTCTCCTCGTATCATCAAATTTACTAATAAAAGAATCATATAGGTGACAAATTGAAATGAAATAGAGTCAGCACTTGCTTAGTGATAAATCCTATGGTATTTTCATCGACAAAACTAACGATGCGAGGTTTTTTATTTTTTTAATATAAAAATCTCAAAATATCTTTTAAAAATATCAAAATCAGAATAGTAAAAGTAACTAATTTTACCGGATTAATATATAATTAATTCCTAAAACTAAACTGTCATCTATTCACGCGAGCCGAGGCAAATGTCTCCGGTATCCCCACTGATCTCACCGGCGGAGGCCGCGATCGGCCTCGCAACACCGCTGCTTTTGCGCAGTCAAACCGGCACGCGAACCGCGGGTTGACCGGCCCCCCGTCTTTTTATTCGAGGAAACCTTCTTCCCTCCCGGTCTAATTAAGATTCGGTAAGTCGACCGAGCGGTAACATGACTCGCAAGTCACCGTATACTTTTCTTCGAACCCCTTGATTGGCCTTCCCATCTACCTTACTTGCCTTGGACCCACCTGGGGACCCCACGTAGATTTCCAGATTCGACACGTGGGGTCCGCGAGGCAGACTGCCACAGCCGGTTTGAGAGGCCCTGCGGTTGCCACCAATCATTGCGCCATATCCCTGAACTAATTTACCGAAACAACCCTCGACTTGGTGATTCCCGCGGTCATCGCTTTAGGCAAAGCTCCAGCCGTCCGATCCTCCATCGACGACTCCCCTGACGCGAAGCCGCTCTCTGAGACTGTTTTAACCGTCTGATGTCGATCGAGCGACAGGGGCAATATCACTATTCTAGACGAGATGTGATTAAACGAAAGGGCAAAAGCAACTTAGTCAATTTAAATATTCAATATTTATTATAAAAAAAGTTAGTATTAAAATAATATAAAAACACGTGAAATTATTGAGAAAATATAATAATAATAATGCGGTGAGGAGGTGGTTGGAATCAAGTCTGAACGGTCAAAGAAAGAGTACGTTTGAGCACTCCGAAGCGGCTTTGCCTTTGACTGTCATCGGGAGAAGAGAAATCCACGTACTACCCAAAAGCGGGACACGGGATGCGATTAAAGCCCTCGATTTCTGATCTCAATCTGGAGCCATAGCAGAGGGAAGAGAGGAGAGCCAGAGGACCGGGCGCGGCGAGGAGGGTGGGCGATCGTTCGCCGTGCTTTGGGTTTCTCGGATCCGCTTTTGATGGTAATCGCGGTCGATCGGAGCAGCGGGCCTGCACGTCGTGACCATTTTGGTTCTCTGCTGGAGAATTCGTAGAGCGGTTGGTTTTTACAAACGAATTGTTGGTTGTTTTAGTTCGATTCGTGTGTCTGTTGATCAAATCTGGACACTATTTGCCTAAACGTCTGATTTTTAATCGATTTTGAAGGCATTATTGTTGTTTCTATCATTTTAGGAGCAATAGGTCGGGGATTCTTCTTGCTTCTGGTTGGATTTCGAAGGACGAAATTGCTTTATACGCGTTTGTTTGGTTCGTGCCCTGAAAATAATTTTTTGGGCTGATCTTTGGATTTACTTGACGGGACAAGAAAAAACCAACTTTTGACTAATCGGGAGCCTTTTATTCGCAATTTGGAACATTTTTGCTTGATAAATGCATGTTTTATCGTTGTACGTATTGGTGTTATTCCTTTTAAATCGGTGATGTTCCTAGTCTTTCATCAAAATCTTCCTTTTTTTTTTTAACAGGTATGTAGTTTCTGTGAAGATTTTAAAGAAAATATCACTGTAGTCTTACTGAAAAATCGTGAGATTAAAAAAAAAATTGTCGATGCAATCTTCCCCCCAAAAAAAATGGTGATGGTTGAGGATTAGTTTAGAATGCTTTAGCGTGTCTTTGTGCTACATTTCTTGACAATTCATAGTGCACTAGGCATGGTGAGGTTCGGCGATTTACTTTGGAGAGCGAATTAGCATTGTTTATGGGCCATTTGGTTGTCCATTTCTTTTCTGCTACAAAGAAGTCGATTCTGATGTAGTACCAATGGCTCTCACTGACGAGCGAGTTACACCCCACGAGCATCAAGGATGATTTCTATGAGATACCCCTTTCTATGTTGTTCTTCATGCATGCATTTATCGTACATTGGGTGTATGCGATTGAGATCTTGTAGTGGATGATGTGCTTGAGACGGAAGCTCAGATGAATATTGAACATTTTCTTTTACATCAAGATAAATCCGTGTTTTTCTTTGACATTTTAAACAATATTTAGGATTACTTGCTAAATCTCTTTCAGTAGGCTGAAAGTGCATGTCTGTTGTTTAGTCATGGGACTTGCTAGTTTTGTGATTCGTCTAACTAAGCTACTATTGGTAATCTTGGATTCAGCTTCTTGGCTGATTAATGTAGCTAATACTAATGGCATACTCTAATTTGCTCTATGCTGCACTGATGATCATGCCTTACTGGGCAACTAGAGGATTCGAGGACCAAATTTCAGCATAGCTGTGTTGTGTATGACGACATGATATTAATTATTCCTTTAGTGTATATTATTTGTTCCTAATTTTATTGTTTCTAGCCTGCAATCTTACTCAAGCTTTCTTCTGCAGACTGATTATTATTTTTTTTAACGAAGCTTTAATATTTGGACTTGGTTTGTCTTAGATGTTTTGCTGTAAGTTTCATCTGTCAAATGAGATAGTTGAGATATTTTTTACATTTTTATTATGCCTGTTGATATTTTTCATATGTTTGAAAACAGGTAGATGTTATCTTATTCTGAGAAAGGTGCTTAGGGTACATTGTAATTGGATCCAGCTCTGTTTCTATTGCAAATAGATGGCTTCAGTGAACATGGTGCCCTCGTCAGGGCTGAAAAACACCAGTGGCACTAGTCTTGGTATGGACAAATTGCCAGAAGCGATGAGTGATATGAAGATTAGGGATGATAAGGTAGATGATCAGCACCTGTTGTGCCTTTGACATGTGATTTCTTTTCTCTATGGCAGTTATTTGAATATAAAAGATGCCTATATGACAAATGAGACGAGCCACATGAACTTTTATGACTGATTTGGTGAACTACTGCAGGAAGTGGAAGCTACAGTGATTAATGGGAAAGGGACAGAAGCAGGTCATATAATTGTTACAACTATCAATGGGAAAAATGGTCAGCCAAAGCAGGTAAACATAATTAAGGAACACAAAAGAAGTTGAGGACATAGATGTTGTCTTTTTTTATACAAATAGATATTTTGAGTTTCAAGGAGTTATGAAGGAGTAGGCTATCTATGTTGGCCTTTTAGTAAAATGAATTACAATATTTAAATATCTCTATTTGTTTTGTTGTGTTTATGTTTGCTAAATTTTTTACATATTCTGCAAACATACTCTTAGAAACTGTTGATTTTGATTGCAGACTGTAAGCTACATGGCTGAGCGTGCTGTAGGTCATGGATCATTTGGGGTTGTTTTTCAGGTTGGTCTTGTGATATATTGGTCAACAAAATTTCTCATCAAGTTCATTGTAAGGCTTGAAAATTCTAATTACAGACCTTTGCTGGTTGTAATGGAAGCATGATGAGAAATTTTGTATGATATTTATTTGATTATTTTCTCATCTATCTTGTTTTTTCTTCTTTATAGGCCAAATGTCTAGAGACAGGTGAATCTGTAGCTATAAAAAAGGTTCTTCAAGATAAGAGGTACAAGAACCGTGAGCTACAAACCATGCGCCTTCTTGACCATCCAAATGTTATATATTTGAAGCATTGCTTCTTTTCAACAACTGAGAAGGATGAACTGTATCTTAATCTGGTACTTGAATATGTACCAGAGACAGTTCATCGTGTTATTAAACACTACAACAAGATGAACCAACGTATGCCGCTAATATATGTGAAGCTGTACATGTACCAGGTGGGTTTAGCTTGTAATGTTATTATTTTTAGCTTTTCATCAAGAGTATGTTTTGATCTTTTACATGTTATACTTTGTTGCCATAAAATGGTCTGTAATAATTATATGGATTTGGCTTTGTCCTCAGTTTAGTAAGCTAGTCATATGCTAGCAAGACTGGTGCCAATTTTCCAGTTATTGACTAGATAATATTGTTAAAATGAACCCCCCCTTGTTTTAGTGTACTTGAAGATCTGTTGATACAGTTGATTTTTTCTTTTTGTAACAGATATGTAGAGCACTGGCATACATCCATGGCTGCATTGGGTTGTGCCACCGTGACATTAAGCCCCAAAATCTTCTGGTATATACTAATCTGATTCTTTCTCTTAACTTACTGTGATTCATATTTTATTTTAAACCACCTGTTTGACATGAAAGTAATAAGAGGAGTTATATTTTTCTTGCATTGGAAATTTTATAATGCAGATTTGTTGTTTCTTTACCTATATAGAAGCAATAATAAATACTTAATTTCTGTTGTGCTTTTGGAACCAGTGATATACAAAGTAGTGGTGTTCTTTACTAATCGTTCTCTCATTTTGGATCAGGTCAATCCACATACTCATCAGTTGAAAATATGTGACTTTGGGAGTGCAAAAGTGTTGGTAATGTGCTTCATCCCCATAATTGTGGTCAATATTTATACTAATTTTTTTGTAACTTCAATGCTGAAAATTTTTCCTGCTTTGGTAGGTAAAAGGGGAACCAAATATATCGTACATATGTTCCAGGTACTATAGAGCTCCTGAGCTTATTTTTGGGGCAATCGAATATACGACAGCAATTGATATCTGGTCTGCTGGTTGTGTTCTTGCTGAACTACTTCTTGGGCAGGTGGCTAAGATCCTTTCTTTTGAATGTGTGTAGGATGCCTTGCATATTATTTATGTCATTTGTTACCAATTAAATTGCTTTGTTGTCCAAGCAGCCTCTTTTTCCTGGCGAAAGTGGAGTTGACCAGCTGGTCGAAATAATTAAGGTGCGTGACTGTTTTGTGTTCATGATTTGGTATCAATTGCTACTCTCAATTGCCTTTCTCATATGTAATCTTGCTTTTGCAGGTTTTAGGGACGCCCACAAGAGAAGAAATTAAATGCATGAACCCAAATTATACCGAGTTCAAATTTCCACAAATTAAAGGTCATCCTTGGCACAAGGTACACATTGGATGGATTACTATATATACTCACGTTACCTTGACTTACCAAAAAATATTAACTTACCAAAAAAAAAAATTTACTTATTTTTTATCTGTAGTGAAATCTACTTGCATTATCTGTTTTAATCAGATCTTTCACAAGCGAATGCCTCCAGAGGCTGTTGATCTGGTATCTAGGCTTTTGCAGTACTCCCCAAACCTTCGATGTACTGCTGTGAGTACGCACAATGCCTTTATTTGAATCAACGATCGTGGCATGTTCATCTGATCCACTTTCCCTTTTTCTTTGATACAGTTAGAAGCACTAATTCATCCATTCTTTGATGAGCTTCGAGATCCAACTACTCGCTTACCAAATGGCCGTTTTCTGCCCCCTCTTTTCAATTTTAAGCCTTACGGTGAGTCTTTGTTTAAATAGTAATAATTGTGAAAAGAATGCTTTTCAGTAATCATCTGTTCGAATCAGCAGATATTAATTTTCTTTCTTTTGTTAATTAGAGTTGAAAGGAGTACCATCGGAGATTGTCGCAAAGTTGATACCTGAGCATGCTAGAAAGCAATGTGCCTTCCTAGGATTGTAAGGTTTTGGTTCTACATTCCTTATGTAGTAAAGAGGTGTACTTCCAATGAGACGAGTGAGCTGATGGAGCTTGTGATCTACTGGTTCGGTGAGATCGATCGGTAAGTTGGAGCATGTGACATAAAGAAACCTCGTAGTCTCCCCTCTTTGCAGATTAAGGAGTGGTCGGCCTGTCTCCGAAAGACCTCAATGGTTCTGTACTGATGACGTTTCTTCTGACAGATTGTAACATAAATATTGCTATGTTTTCGCATGTGAATTATGGACCAAAATTGCTCTTCCCGACTCTGGTGCATCATGGCTTTAATAACCATGGTAATGGTTGCTATCTACAGCTCTTGCATCCATGCATCTTGTAAACCATCCTAAATGCTTTTGTTCTGTTCCAACCTTGCCAAAAGAGCAAAACTTTTTTGCGGTCGTTGAGCTATGTTTTCTTCATTGAAAATTTATGAAGAGGTGGGAAGAAATTGGTCATGATATAATTTGACTTCAATGAATTTTACTTGATGGCAAAAACTCTCGTACCTAAGTGAGTGTTCTTCCTTTGTTTGGCCATTGAACTCATATCAGGCTCATCATCTTTTTCTGTTTCCTTGATGGCATCATCATTGTGCAAGAAAAACAACAAATTTGAAAGGATGTCATGATGATGTATTATATTCTATATTTAGTCTACACTATCATTACTGTAGCAATCTTAATTCTGCTAACATGAAATTAAGTAAAGATAAGCATCTGCAATATGAATATATAAATGAGTTGGTATGATTTGGACTTTTGCAACAAGAACGGGTTTGAGGCTTGCTGCAGTCACCATATGGTGAATTCTCATGAGCGAGATATAATCATCAAATACGCACAAAAACAATCATCTCCTTACACCTATGAAGCGAAGACCAACTTAATCTGCCCTCTTTATGGACATGGATGAACATAACAAGGAGGAGTCTCTCTGGTTGGATTATGTTTGTTTGCCATCACCCAGCTCAGGATGCCATAATTATCAGTCAAGACATACACTGTTTGAATCAACATTGCACGCCGAAAGGTCCAAATCCAAGAGACAATTTGGATACGAGACTAGTGCAGTGACACGAGCACTTTCAAAAGGGAAGCAACAAACTCCATCTGGGTTTCCTCATCGATCGTCAAGAACAGGGGAACATGTACAAAGAGTGACTTCATTCCGTTTTGTTCCGCGAACAGGAGAGAGTGGTAGTATACAAAGTTACACACGAATCGACCAGCGTCATCCGAGGGCGTTATGTTGTATCCCATCTTCGACAGGGCCTTCACAATTTCGTTGACGGGAAGGGAAGTCTACAACAGTTCAAAAGGAAAAGACATTAAGCTTACACTCGGTGTCCACAATGAAATACAGAATGAGAGATCACAGAAGAGGAAGGATAATGACATGAAAAGTTCTCAAAAGATAATTGGGCTATCTATCACTCATGCCTGCAAAATTCTACAAATTTGGGTGTTAAGAAAAAAAATAAAATGAGACAAAGTTTATGGAATTAAGTCTAATGCAAGATAGCAAATTGTTGTAAGAATAATTTAACTCAACACTTAGCCTGAAGAGCATACAAACACCATATATATTTGCTTTCTAGTACATGTGCAAGCCATGGATGCTAGAACATCAAGTCAGGCAACAACTCTGATCAGCTGAAGTTTTCATGTGACATCTAAGAATTGTGTGATCCAGGTGCAATAATCCGCTTGAGGATGCATTCCTCATATTTATGATTATTATCACACCAAGGAAATGTGAATTTTAATGAAGTGTCTTTCAATAACATAATTGTATACCAGACATCTTAGGTCCAAAAAAGTGCATTCAACAACATGATTGTAAAGGCAACACCTTAAGTTGTGATCTACTAGTGTTAAGTGTCAAGAAAATTAACTTTCATAATTAATCAGAATCCCGAACAAAAAAAGTAATTTGAATACATATAACATCATCAACATTCTAAAATTCATGGTTCGATGATCTACATATTTGTTGACTCATGTTCAGGGAACTGAATAGCACAATCCCTACTGAGGTCACCAACCTGCTCAAATAAAGTGGATTCAGGTTGGTAATGGATGCTAGATATGGTAGGCTCCACTATGTATGGCTATCACTCTAGCTGCCAACTTGAGACCCAAAAATTGTCTCAAAGCATCCAGTTCCCCTATCCTCCCAAATAAAAATGGAAAAGAACAGGTAATTTTTTTAAAAGGTTCTCATATCTCTGATGGTGCATGTTCAGGGAACTGAATGGCACAATACCTACTGAGGTCACCAACCTGCTCAAATAAAGTGGATTCAGGTTGGTAATGGATGCTAGATATGGTAGGCTCCAACATGTATGGCTATCACTCTAGCTGCCAACTTGAGATCCAAAAATTGTCTCAAAGCATCCAGTTCCCCTCTCCTCCCAAATAAAAATGGAAAAGAACAGGTATTTTTTTAAAAAGGTTCTCATATCTCTGATGGTGCATGTTCAGGGAACTGAATGGCACAATACCTACTGAGGTCACCAACCTGCTCAAATAAAGTGGATTCAGGTTGGTAATGGATGCTAGATATGGTAGGCTCCAACATGTATGGCTATCACTCTAGCTGCCAACTTGAGACCCAAAAATGGTCTCAAAGCATCCAGTTCCCCTCTCCTCCCAAATAAAAATGGAAAAGAACAGGTATTTTTTTTAAAAGGTTCTCATATCTCTGATGGTGCATGCCTGAGATTCATATCTCTGATGGTGCATGCCCGAGATAAATTTTCAATTTTCTTACCCAAAAAATTCAACCCCTTTTCTTCACATAGTATATAGAAAAGTAAAAGAAAGGAACTCATATCTGATGGAGGAAAGGCTTAACTATGTGTAGATTGTCTACTTTGGAGCTCGATATACCAATTATAAACACTTATGGCTATTTAGTAATTTCATTTGGTATGTTGAGAAAGTTAAAGGATCCAAGGATATATTATACAGGGTGAAGCCTCAGGATAACTGTGAACGTTCTATATTTGAGGATTGTAGTAATAAGAATATATCTATGGCATCTCTGATATACCATAATTATGGTATAAGGATGGGTCAAACCTTCAGTTTGAAAAACTTGTAGATGCTACCACGATTGATGCTCTGGTGATTTATTAATGTGGAACTGAATCACATAGCAATCTAGATGTATTACCCCGTTTTGATTAGTCTCACATCAGATGTGAACTAAGCTTTGATAAGTACATGTGATACAATCCACCCCCTACTTATGATTACTTTTCTTTTGAGCATGGCAACTACTCCTGATGTGCAAATCATGTTGGTGCATCCTGTTGAATCACTAGTCCAACAAAGACATGCACCATGTCACCTACGGAGGATGATTAGTTCCACATCTGGTGTGGGCTAACTTTTGAATAGTATGAGTTGCAACTCAACCAACTTTATTAGTCACAGAATCTATGATCTTCACCAGAGCTATATGGAACCTCTCACCTCGCAACTGCCCCTTACGGAGTCTTCATCAGATAGGTATGCCCATCCCCTTGTGGCCAAGGCATTTCTCTCCCTCTGTTCTCTCTCTTTCTCCTTATCAGAACTCCTTTGTTGTATTTGACCTTGCTGTCCAGCCTGATAAATGCCACCAGCCCCTTCCCTTCCTCTCTCTCCAGTTACAGCCCTCTTTCTTCCTTTATCTCCCCCCTCATCCTTCCACAATTCCTCATGCAGGCCTTTGGCCCCTCCTCTTCCTTGCTTCTTGCTAGACCAAATTGAAGATCTAAATTGGAACTCCAAATCTCAACTGGACCAGATGTAAATTAACATTTCATCTTGGCCGATTCAGTTGGGAGTGGAATTGGACATGGGTTGGTTCAATCTTAATCTGGAATCAATTGATTTATAATTATAGCCTAAAATGTCAAAATCTAATTACTAGAATAGACCAATTACCTTTTACAATCAACATCAACTAGCAATGTGGGACTAGCCGGGTATCACCAGTGCAATTTTACCTCAAACAAAGAGAAAATTGATATCTATGAACTATTTTAAAGAGCTAATAAGAAAATCAACAAATGTAGAAGAAGCTGTTTGAAACAAAAGTGAACAGATCCACATATTTGTGTCCTCCATTAGTAAACACACACATTTAAATTACACAAAATTGTGTGCAAATACAAATGGGGGAAAACAGCATGATTTGATGTAGGTACACACATGGGAGAAGCAACAGAACTATAGTTGTAAACAAGAATGGTTCTTGGGAAACTTATAGTGAAAGATACTTTCATTGATTACATGTCCCTCATAATATTCGTTTGTCGTTCAATAATTGTAAGTATTACTTAACACCCACCCTTGTATCTTATCATGATAAGTTGATAACTAGTATAAAAACTGATATCCTCTTGATTAAAGTAACTCCTAAAGATCCAAATGATGTGAAGATGTTTCTAACAGAGTGTCCACAACCTGAAACAAAATTCTAAAACAAAAACTTGTCAATTCAGAAAGTCATACAAAGAACCATTATGGTCAGCATACCTCTCGGACCCGTGCAATGCTTCCATCAGAATACACGATTGGGACTCTCTGCAAGAAGAATCCTACTGTAAAAGTATTATGTAAAAATAAATGAAAACTTGCACAATGAAGAAGAGCATAAAACCTGAGGCTTCCATCCCATCTCATCTGGGCATCGAAAAGTAGCCTCATTGACTGCTTGATTCTCTATGGCAAACCTCGTAGCACCACTATTTACTCCAAGATGCAGCTGATAGACCAATAAAAAAAGAACTGTGAAAAAGGCAAATTTGAAAGCAAAACCAGGTTAAATAAGAGAGTCAAAATGACATGTCAAAATATCCGCTGAAGTCCAAATACATAATTGGGGGGGCGGGTGGGGGGGTGTTTGTGGTGGTGTGGAAGAGAGAGAGAGAGAGAGAGAGAGAGAGAGAGAGAGAGAGAGAGAGAGAGAGAGTGGCGATCAAGATGCTAAAGACAGTATTGGATGCTAAATGATCGAAAGACAAAGCAATCAAGTCATGTAGTCATCGAACATGAATAGCGAAAATCATTTTCATCAAGTTCAAATAGATCTTATAATTTAATAGAAATATCAAAGGGTTCAAATCTGGATCCATTTAATTTGCTTCATCATAGTCATTATATGGATGGCAAGTGAGTAAATGAAAGTTGAAAAGGCATTCCCAGCGCACAAGGCTCCTGACGTTGCGAGGTGACTCTCAATGTACACAGACTTACCTCTAAATATTGAGAGCTTCTTTAAATATTATACATAGCCAGACCAAAGATATAACTATTAAATATGTTCCAATAAATACATTACCACTATTCCTGTTTTAAAAAATTAGCAGACAACGAATGAGTGAGTGATTTACCCAGATAATTTGCCCTCTGTTTGAAGTTTCATTTCTTTGCCCAGCCACAGCAAGCTGAAGTGTTTCATAAAGTCGAGGAAGTGCCCCCTCTCCGGCTGTCTCAAGAACATTGCAACTGCCAAGAACAAGCCCTTCAGGTAATCCTTTCTTTTGCATGAACCCCTTCAGATTTCTGACAATTATTTCTGTTGGATTCTCAGATACCCCATGAAATTTCTTAAATCCAGTAACATGAACAGTTACCACTGATGGCCCTTCAGAACCCATTCTTCTTGATATTTTAGATATAATCGACTGACTAAGTCTTTATTTGTTTGTTGATAAGTTAATGCTTTGTCGAATTGACCAAATATACCTACAAGAAGAAAATTATCTATAACGTGAACCAAACACAATCTCATTTAGTCATTGCGCATGTCTGCATGCTCAGATATTAAAAGCCCAACAGCTATGTTCAGAGACATTTCATAAAAACTGTAACCAGAGGTCAAGAAAAAAGCCAACAGACAAAAACATGAGAAAAGTCTGATGGTGAATTGTGCCACCACTAAAACCAATAGTAGAACATGTAAATAGTCTAAAGGATAAAAAATGAAATTAAGGTAACAATCTCTAAAACAAACAATCCTTAAAATGAAATTAACCGGCTCCAACTAGCAAAAGAGATCAAGTTCAACGTATCAGTCCACCCAAAAAAGCCCCACTTCATTTGCTAATCTATGATAAAAGTTTCTCTTTTTCCGATAACAAAGATCATCAACTTGGCCACAAAGTTGATTAGCAACAAATAAAAAGGGCAGAACAAATCAAAGCCCACTTGTGGTACTACGTTCACCATACAGTCAGAACACTCGTAACTTTGGGGACAACTTTTTTTCCGGCTATGCTATCATAAGAATCAGCGGAGTAAAATCAACCAAACGACCATCAAGAAAGAAACTTTCACACCAAACTTACGAAACAAGCACTCTCATATTTCTTCCTTCTGGTAAATTGATCCAAAATAGGAAACCTTAGGCAACTAGAATCCGCTGAGATAGCGACCAATATGTATAAAAAGAATCATAGTAGACGTCAAAAACTAATTAACCAATTGATCAACCATAGAACTAAAATCTCTCACAAACACTACTTAACTCCGGCCCACTACAAACCGCGTAGACAGCGACCAAATTCCAGAGGAAAAGAATCATAAAGACAGGCACGTAGAATGATCCACGCAAAGAATAAACATGATACGCAGCGATGGTATCCTGCTCCAACTCAACATCAATCAGTCGTAGACAGTTCTAACCTTTGACCCTCTGATGATCGAATAAATGGGGGATACGCAAAATCCGATCTTTTTATGCTCTCGACGAATATGAGCTTCTTGCGGTGGTGATGACGAAGATCAGAGCCAGTACCAAACGGAGTGACGGCTTCGTTCTCAGAAGACGAAGAACGGCATAGGGATTGGGGAAGGGATCAAAGGGATGAGATGAGATGAGATTAGATAGGGATGAGGATGCAAGGGAGAGAAGCGGAAGGGAACAAACACGCTCTGCTCAGGTCAAGTCAATGGCTGACGTGGCGATTCGTTGCCTTCTTATCTCAGTTTGTTCCGCTGCCTTGTACTTAATTATTTCTTTCTAATCAATTATCTTAGTTAGTGCTGCAATGACTGCTTATATATATAAATGATATATTGTAATATATATAATCATGTAGATATGGTATGCAAATGTAATGATGATAATAATAATAATAGATTTGTTCCTATTTCTTCGAAAAATTTTATGATTACGATCTGAATAAGATCGACGTGGAAAATTGATGGATAAATTTGCAAGATTCATGACCTAAATTGAATCGTCAATTATAATTGGTTCGGAATTGCATCGGTAAGAACAACATTAAGAAGGATTTAAGAGAAACAACGCCGTGCATGTCAATGATGTTATTTGTACATGCGCTTAAAATTTCAATTACATTTATTGGTCCGATTAGATATCATGTTAATTTGTGATTTATTGAAATGGACGGGATGTGATTTGATGGGATGATATTTTATGTTTTAGTGCATATGTGGATGGCATGAAAATGATAGCAACGGAACGGGGAACGTTCTGCTTGCAACCCGTTCCGTTACCTGGCGGCGCTCACTGTTCATTTCGTGGTCCCCACGCGCTAGGTCGTCGATCCACCAACCGGATTGACTGGTGACTGTATGCATGACGCGGCCACCCGTCGTCGTCTCCACGCTGCGTCGGCGGCGCCCGCCCGCAGCCCCAAGCCCACAGTTTAATGGACGTAAACGGAGAACACTAATCATCGAGGCCTCACTCATGTCTTCCTGCCGCACCTCCGTTGAAACGTCGCCCACGCTCGACGTGCTACCCGAGTTCCACATGCTTCAGGAGCAGGTGAGATGGAAGACGAGTTGGCTTTTGTATGACGACGGCCTGAAGCTACCCGATAAGCCTCGATCGTTTTTATCCACGCGTTGCTGCTCCATCTGCGTCATTCAGCTGCTCCACACCAATCGAGTGTCTCCAGCCACATCTTTGCGTTCTTACTTTACGGTGCTCGATCGCGGTCCAACTTAAAAATGAGATGCTTTGTGGTTGCATTTCTGGGGGATGGAGTGGGTTGGAGAGCAGTTCATCCTTTATATCTTCTCGTCGCCTTGTCCGCGTGGTTGTTTACTTTTCGGACTCCTCGAAGTTACATTCCACCGAACGCCTCATAGGCAACTTCAGTAGTCGAGGCTTCCTGAGAACGAACCGACACCACGGTATCACGGGCAAAACTCGCATGTCTTGCACCTCAAGTAGCAATGACATTCCATCAAACGTCTCATAGGCAACAGTAGTAAGTTTATGTGTCCGTACTTGCCTTCGTTTACTGTTTAGACATGTCGAAATAAAAGACGATGCTCGAGGATATGCCTGCGTCACTATGATGATGTCAGTTACGTAGAACTCGCAGCATTAGGCAAATCACTGAAGCGATTTGATCATTGCCAAGAAAAAACACGGCAGAGATGAAACAGATTCATCAATAGTAAGTTGACAGCCAGACATTTGACGGATTCGATCTCACTTCAAGCTTCATGCCTTTGCACACACATTCTTACAGTCCAATACTTCCCGAGACATTCTAACGGAGAGGACGAGGGGAGAAGAGGCGGCCACAGAGCCGACCAAAGCTACACGGCAAACGGCACCCGGCTGCCGACCTCTGGTCACGCGGCCGAAGGCGCGGTCACGCAGTTCACATCCCCGGCCCCCGATATCGCCGCGAGGATCGGCTCCTCCGCTGCGGACGCAGCTCCCGCCGGGACCCCGTCCTCCGTCGCTGCCGGGCCATCGTAGTCCAAGCTCTCGTCGTTGTATATGTCCCACCACTTCTTCACCAGCATCTTGATGTCCTGGCGGTCCATGTTGGCCTCCTTCCCCGTGTATCTCCACGGCTTCGAGCCCTGCAACCATTACATCGAAACCATCTTCGCCTTGGCAATAAACACCTCCGAACGGTACATACGATGCGGAGTATAGGATTCATACCGCTGCGCAGTAATGGACCACCTTCACCTTCTCGAGCTCCACGTTCTCCGGGTGCCTCCACAGCATGGCCAACACCAGGTTATAGATCAACGGGATCGGCTTGTAGATATCCTTAAAGAACATGTTCAAGAAGTCCTATAACGATAGCACAAGAGAAATACACATCACTTCAGTCTCTGCAAGATGCCAGACTTGAACACTGACTGGGGAAACATATTATACTGCATAGTGGAGAGTTAGTAACAGAGACCTGCTCAGCGAAGGGGGTAACGGGGCTGCTCTTGAGGGTGGCGACGAGGGACTCGCAGGTGGCGATGCTGGGCTCATGTACAAACATGCCGGCGTTGAAGTAGAGAGATGGCGGCGGGCCGAGCTCGTCGGTGGGCCACGCCACCCTATCCGGGCATTGCTGGCAGTAGCCGATCTTGTACTGCGGCGTGTGGCTCCACGTCTTCTCACAGAAGCAGTCCATCACCGCGTAGAAGTGGCCGTCCGGCAGGTCGAACAGGTGGTCGATGTTCTCGTACACCTGTATGTCCGCGTCCAGGTACAACATCTTCTGGTACTCCACGAACTGTAAGCAAGCCGGTCACTCTGTAAAGTGATCGTACAAAACTAAAGGCGAGAATGATAGAGCGAGATGCGTTACCTCCCAGATCCGGAGCTTGGAGTAGTTGACGACGTAGTAGGCCATGGCAAACTGGGTCTGGCTCTCCGGCGGGTAGACGGGCTCGATCTCGCGGATGATGCAGCCCTGGAAAGCGAGGAGCCGGCGGTGGCTCTCCGGTACGTCTGGGAGGACCGCCACCACCATGGGGTAGGCGGATCCCACCTTCCGCAGTCCCTTCGCCAAACCCACCGCCCCCTTCACGTAATCACCATCGCCCGCCAGGAACGTCACATACGCCCTAGATGACTTCCCCTTCCCGGCCGCCTTCGCAGCCGCCCTTGCCACCATCTCCGGCGCCATGAAACCCGATTGAAGACGAGCAAGAAAAAGAACAGTCCAACTAAAGAAAGATGTACGAACACAGAGAACTGATGAGCTTGAGATGTGTCGTTTAAAGGAGGGGTTGGGGTTGCGCAACGAGAACATGGGTCCCATCGCAGACATGTCAGATGACCCGCGAACGTTCTCGAACTAAAAACGGAGGCAACAGAAGGCGGCAGGCATATGCCGATTCGTCGGCCCCGGTATTCCAGCAATCCTTGGTACATTTCCCACCCGAATCAAGAACCGTTGTTTCACACTTTAAGATTGTTACCCACTAATTGACGGATCAGATTTCTGGGACTGTAGTGATCCGGGATTGATTTCCATTCGTAACGCGCGGCGAAACGGGCGGCGTTGTGTTGTGACGACGCATTAGTCGGCTGCCGTAAGCCCAAATGGGTTTTGTTTGGGCCTCCGTTCGAGGGTTTGTATCGGGCATCTGCTCAGCGGTTGCAGGAACGTATAGAATCGGCCATGGCGATGATGAGATGACCGATGGATACCGAGACAGAGATTAGGTAGCAAGCGAAAGGAAACGGCGGCCATGGCGCCGCATAGCTTCTCCGCCGGACTCCGCTGGCCGCTGGTCTCCTCCTCCCCACTCTCTCGACCTTCCTCCGCGGCCGTACCTTCGAAGCCACCGGTGAGGCGCTCCTACTGCCATGCCGCGGTTGTCGCTGGCACCTACGCCCTCACCCCCGCCCAGAAGGAGCGGCAGAAGCTGAGGGAACTCTTCGAGGAGGCCTCCGATAGGTGCCGCACCGCCCCCATGGAGGGCGTCGCCTTCACCATCGACGACTTCCACGCCGCCCTCGACAAGTACGATTTCGACTCCGAGATCGGCGCCAAGGTCTCTCATCTCTGTCCCTCTCCCCCTACCTACCGTCCTTAACTTGTCTTGATTAACGGTGAGGCTTGTGCCTATACTTTGTACATGATTCAACGCAGAGGTTATTGTTTTGGGAGTTCATCGCGGGAGTATTGGATATAAATTAAAGGGAAATAAAGATAATAATTTGATATTGCTAACCTCAATTACCAATTATCTTTAGTTTAGCTGCTGTAATTCCGCACATGAAGCTTTGCGCATGTGGTTACAGATCTTCGTAGTTCATCCAGGTCCAGTTGATTGATCAATCGTTCTATTTTCCAGGTTAAAGGAACTGTCTTATTGGCAGATGCAAATGGCGCATTGGTCGATATCACTGCAAAATCTTGTGCCTACTTACCTCTTCAAGAAGCATGCATTCACAAAATTAAGCATGTCGCTGAAGCGGGCATATATCCAGGATTAGTTGAAGAGTTTGTCATAATTGGTGAGAAGACTGCGGATGATAGCCTGGTTCTAAGCCTGCGGTCTATTCAATATGGTCTTGCATGGGAAAGGTGTAGGCAGCTTCAGGCCGAGGATGTTGTTGTCAAGGGTCAGGTGAGAATCTTGTACGCTGCACCGTGTTATTTCCTTTTGACAAACTAGGAGGCTGCAGCTAATATAACTTAGTCCCTAATTTTTCTATGTTATGAATAGTTTCAGTTATATTTATGGCTACAGTAAATTGGTGATCTCTAGATTCTCATAGAGAATTATTGTATATTATTATTATTATTATATTTACATGCTGTTATAATTGATCATTGCTGCACTGGATGTTTCTGGTTCAGCCATTTTATTTGCTTATTATGGTCTTTTCTCTCTACCTTGTCCTTTTGTGGAACTTATTTTTAGTCACATACATATTTCTATGGAAATGGTTGGTTCTCTCAGCATTTCTCTTAACAGCTGATGTATATGATAACAAATGCAAATAACTGATGGAAAGGGTAATTAATTTTCTTAATCTGTAATTCATGAATTCTTTGGATTCCTTAGCTCAAACAATGATGTGCCATCAATTTGAAACCAATTGTTTTTTTGTCGATTGAGTAAAGGTTTACCTCTATAATGCTATGTAGAAGCATGGGAAAAGCACCACACAGAATCTGGATAATTGATGAAGATTAGAGATTTTTTCTTGGAGAAGACATGGTACTCCATTTAAGCTAGTTAGTTAATGCATCAATGTCCACGGTTTCAACTAAATTTATGAACTATCAGCAGATGACAATCTATACAGAGTACTTATCTGATAAGAATAAACTTAGTTTCCTATTTACTATATTGATTTCAATTTACCCTTCTGATACTAATTTTCATAACTGTAGGTTGTTGGTGGAAATAAAGGAGGCGTTGTAGCCATTGTAGAGGGCCTTCGTGGTTTTGTTCCATTTTCACACATATCAACAGTTAGTTCCTTTACTTTCATTTTTTCTTGTTTTAATCTATTATTGCTATTTACAGGGACCTTAAAGTTTGACCACTATGACTGTTGCAACGCTAATCAACTTTCTGCTTACAAACTGGTCTTTAAGTGAATCATCATTTTCTTTTGCTATCTGGTGGTATTCCCTCATCATAAATTATTTTTCTCTTTTTGCCCTGTCACACACTTGATCTTACCTGATAATACATGTCATAACATTGTGCCTAACATTGTACTTCAGAATATGTGCACATATGTTTTTTTTTTTGTCATTTTATGATACTAAAAATATTAAAGTAAAAGAAGATAAAAGTCAAATGATTAGCTTTAGAAAGTGTTTTAGTTTTTTGCCATGATAAAAGAGCAATTAAATATGGGATAACAACTTCTTGATGTTCCATTGAGACATACTATGTGGATGAGGTTTCAGACATGCTTCAAGTATCTTTTGCAACAATGCAAAGGATACACCACAGAAGAGAAGAATAATATTGTCATATTAAATGAACAATTAGAAAAAAGTTGTCAAGAAGTCTCACAAGTGAAAATATTAACCTTTAATATCATCATATCAATTGTTATTTAATATCTTGTAATAAAAAGGTTTGAGAATCGTCTGAGTCATATCCAGTATGCTAATATGTATCTGACAAGATACCTGGGGTGCACCTGGTGTACTCATTTTTTATTTTATCTACCGATAAGTATGAAGAAGAATCAAAGTGTAAGATATTAAAGAACAATTCAAGAGTTAACTGTTAACAAAGAAGTGTTGAAAACATATGCAGACACAAAACATGCCCACAGCCCTGGCACAAGTAGGCACCCAGTGTACAGCTTAGATTTTCCACGTCATACAGCTTTATGCATAGGTGGCTATATTTCATGGATTTTAGCACCATGCCTTAAAACTTCATGAGTGCAGGAGGGACTTTTCTGCTATTTTCAACAGTGTTGATTACTAACCTCTTAAAACGTCATACAGATCCATTGGTTTCGTCTTTTCTTTTCATTCTGCCTAATTTTTCATGTTCAGCAATTATGATTTGAGACTTGTAGTTTTATGCATTCTAATAGACCTGACAAGTAATGTTAGTGTAACTAGTTGCTTGTTGATCAATATGTCCTGTAAATAAATCAGAAATTAACAGCAGAAGAACTCATTGGTAAGGAGCTACCCCTAAAATTTGTGGAGGTTGATGAGGAGCAATCTAGGCTTGTTCTCAGCAACCGCAAGGCCATGGCAGAAAGTCAGGCTCAACTGGGAATTGGCTCGGTGGTCTTGGGAAGTGTCCAAAGTCTTAAACCTTATGGTGCCTTTGTTGATATTGGTGGAGTCAATGGTCTACTCCATGTTAGCCAGATTAGTCATGATCGTATCACAGACATCTCAACAGTCCTGCAACCTGGTGACGTCCTTAAGGTACTTTATTTTATTTATTTCCATTCATTTTTTCAGCTTTGTTATCATCAAACATGTTTTTCAATGTTACAAGGTAATGATACTGAGCCATGATCGAGAAAGAGGCCGAGTAAGCCTTTCTACTAAAAAGCTGGAATCCACCCCTGGTGATATGATTCGGAATCCTAGGCTTGTTTTTGAGAAGGTAGAACTAGCGCTAGGTTTTCTATCGTTCTTGCTATTTAGAAATTGGCAGATGCTGACTCTTTTGTTGTGGCTTGCATCAGGCCGATGAGATGGCTCAAGCATTCCGGCAGAGGATTGCCCAAGCCGAGGCCATGGCTCGTGCCGACATTCTAAGATTCCAGCCTCAGGTACTCATTGAGTGTTGATCATTTCTCATCTCCTTAAGACTAAACGAACGAGAACCTGTTTGTGCCTGACGATTTTACTTATATATACTATGTTTATGGAAGAGCATTTAAAATGAAGCTTCTTTCCATAGCACAATTATGATTGCTTTTTTAATTAGGTCACCTTTTGGTTTTCAAAAGAATAATCAGCTTTTCTAGGATCTGCGGTTACTTGTTATCGGTTTGGAGCAGTGTTCTTATAATTCTTACAGATGCATCCCTTGTACGTAGTAGATTGTCTCAAAATATTCATTCGACTTATACTTGTTTCTTCGTTCTATTTGGCAGAGTGGTTTGACTCTCAACTCTGAAGGAATTTTGAGCACCCTCACATCGGACTTGCCTGCAGAGGGTTTGGACCTTACTGAGATACCTGCGGCAGAAGTGTAAATATGGTATGGTTTCAAAATAAGGTTCTGTACGGCTTCATGTTTCATATGGAAGCCTGTGAACGTACATTACGGTTTCTTTTTAGTAGTGTTTACTACATATTAGAGACAACTATTGTTTGTACGAGTCAAATGAGAGCTTCTTGGCAAGAGAGGAAAAAACGGAGAGAAAATGTTGGTTTTCTGCACTCTCCCATTGAAGTGTTGAGTTGATCCTACCTTCTTTGGATAAACACATGTTCTTAATCTGAAAAGACAGAGAGGACAATGTTTTTATTTTATTTTGGTGAGAAGAAAAAGGAGTGAGGGGTTTTCTGGGCGATTCAGACGGGAAATTTATAACGGAAAATAATCTGAAGAATCTGCTCATAGATTATGAATTCTTGTGCAGCCATTGCGACATGCGTTTGTACTCCACAGGTGTTGCTGGCATTGAAGCCACTTGCAGATCTCAACAGCGGACGATCAAATATAAGCACAGATCTTTAAGCTTAATGGACGCAGATCGTGCCTTGAAAGTTCGCTGCCTTGTCCATCGCCGTCGACAGATTTCCTGGACACAAAAGCGGAGCGGGTTTTCATATGGCACGGGCACGGTTCTTAAAGGCTTTTCCCAATCTAATGTTTTTCACGCATCTCCAAGCTTGATGGATCAATGTACTTATTGGGTATAAACTTCAACGAGTAATCTAAAGATATTGAGTTCGTAGGGAAGTAAATGCTAAACTATATATATATATATGTATATATATATATATATATATGTGTGTATATATATATATGTGTATATATATATATATATGTATATGTATATGTATATACATATATATATATATATATATGTATACATATATGTATATATATATGTATACATATATATATACATATATGTTTACATATATATATATATATATATATCCATATGGGTGAATTTTCTAAAAAGGTCCTTAAGTATGTAAATTTTACATATAGTGTTTCAATTTTGAAAAAAAAATATATAAGTATCTTTTTTTTTCAAAATAATCATTTAGTTTTTGTCGATCATCACCTTGTGCCCATACCCTGATAGCACCTCTGCCTCATTAGTTGTCTCCCTCGGTCGCGCTAGTCATTCCCTTCTATCGAACTTGCGTAGCGATGAAAGCGTAACAATCTTTATCGGACCTTATTGGACTATCGACGAAGATTATAAGCGAGGGTGGGTTACCCCCCTCTTTCCTTGCCATGACCAACGACAAAGGGATTTGTGAGCAATGGCGAGAGCATACCCCTTTCTTCCTCACTGATGATCAATGATAAAGAGAGTGCGCAAAGAGGCTAGGCAACCTTTCAATAGCCAACGACGATGGTTGTGGGCAAGGGTGTACCACCCTCCTTCCTTGCTCATGATCGATGACGAGGGCATGCCCCCTTCTTCGTCACCAACGGTAAAAGTCTTTTCATATGACAAGAGAGCACTATGCAGAAAATTTCCAAACTTAGATGCTTTTTTTGGGGAATTTATCCGATCAAAATCACCAAATTTGGTGGGAGATATTACTAGTGTTTTGTTAATTATTATTAATTCTTGTCCAGGCATTCATCGACTACTGTTCACATAGTGTGGACCAGCCCATAAAATGCCCGAAAGCCCATATACTCTCACCTCCTCTCTAATGCATGCTTCATAAACTGGAAATGCTTCGGCGCAACTTGAGAATAGGATCTTTGAGGAGGTTGGTAAAACCAGTATCAGAGATCATCTTGTATAAACACTACCGACGTTTAAGTAAGTTTAAGGTCTTATATGAAATCCAAAGTAAAGTTTTTGGGTCCCAAATCATACCTTATATCGATGGTGTGATGAATATTTCTGGAATAAGAAATATTTCAACAACAAAAAAAAAAGTATTTTCCACCTCTGACTCAATGCTGATACAATATGTTTGCTGATCGAGCTTCATGTGTTACTCAACATAAAATATCAGCCCTATCAATACATGCTAGGTTGCAAGTTGCTGCAGTGCATGAATTCTTTGCATGATAATAGAATGGCATCACCGATCAGCTTTTAAGCTTTTATCAACTGTTGTCTTCACTCGTCAATGCATTGCAATGAGAACGTCAACAGTACGAGGTTGGGTTGTCTTGCTCGTTTGATTCTTATCACATCATGGTTCCCTTTCAGGGACTCAATTGTCTCCCTCAGCAGATAGTTTTACCTACCACAACTTTGACCTTCCAAGATAAACCTGAAAGCATCTCCTCCTGTGAAAGCTCACTGGTAAAGCCAATGATGTTTCCAATTAGACCAGTTTCAATCTTGGCATGGCCACTATTGGTGTTGCAGGTGTGGCTGTCCACTTCTCTGGCAAATTTAATGGTCTTGGAGAAAACAGTTCCGAGTTATATTCAACTGATCAATTAAAAGTATCAGAAGAATAACTTGATATAGTTTATTTTTTTATTCTTAATTGTTATTTCATTCAAAGATATCGAGCTATACAGATCGTTTCGTTGTCCCTATAATTATATTTGTATTATGCTAGTTCCATAGGTTACTCGACATACCTCGAGTACCCTAATAGATTTATTATCTCCGTATAAATAAATAAAATATTTTGAGTATTTCATATCATGTTAATGAAATCAATCTCGAATATATCTTACTAGCCATAATAGATTATTATCTTAGTGGAATTTAACGAAGATGAATTTGAGTTAAATTAGTTACGATTAACATATATTAAATTGGACAATAATTCAACTCAAAAACTTATGGCTTAACCCCATTATATAATAGTAATAACTCTTTTAATTTTTAATACGTGTGAGCGGATTTAAACTCCTTACGTCTCTCTTCTAACTGTTGGGAAATCTATAGGAGAGCGACATCTCATGGACAGCGGAAGAACAAAATCAAAACATCCCAAATTTTTCGTAGAAAGTTTTCATCGTCGTGCAAAGATCGATGCATCAAAACAAATCCGCGAAAACTGCATATGTAAAAGAAAATACCTAGGGAGATCGTATATCTCTGAATCACTGCAGATCTGTAGGAAGGATGAAGGAGGTCAAGTGTCCTTATCTCTAGTAGTATCCACATGGTAGGAACTGCGACGATGCACTTCTAAGAACAGGAGGTGACTACCAAGAGAACTCTGAGCTTATAGAGCTTTGGTTCCCTCCTATTTGCTAGTTATATGTGCCCTGTGAGCTAATCACATGTGTGATAGCATTTGTGACGTGATATGCACTTTATCTCTTTATTTATTATTAGGTATTTTATTACTTTATCTTGCGTGTTGCATATATTGTGATGTCCTTGGATCTGTGCAATGGAATCGGATCATGATGGAATCATGATAATGAAACTGATTCACCTTTAAACACAGGCCTTAAATTATCCTGGTCATAGGTACTCGAGAAGGACATCGAGATAACCGGATAGACTGGTATGCTGTATACCTGTTCATATGATGGAGGTAGCTGGTCTCATAGCTACTCGTGTGGGGACACTAAGGGTATAGTGCATGTGCTCATTGGGGAATGAGTTCACTAATTGATCCGCCTACGGAATGCTGGATGGTTATTGGTACCTCATGTCAGACAGCAATTCCGTAGTCTCAGTAGTGTATCTGGTCCTTAGACTTAAGACACCAAGGATGTCATGTATGAGTACTCCACTCTTTGATACCGGACTTATATATTTGGAAAGTTCCAGATCTAGTATAGTCGGTCATTGGGAGTGGTAGCCAACCTTACGAGGGCTATTGAATGTCAATATAGGATCATCCGCTCTCGGTATCATGAGAGGAATATCTCATGTGTTCTTGCTCGAACAAATCCTTGGCCAAGGTTATTCGGATTGAGAGAGAAAGAGTTCTCCGGGAGAATCCGACAAGAGCAAAACTCGAGGAGAGACTGTATGAGCCTGACAGCACCATGCCCGATATATGGTCTATAAGATATTAGATGGATAAGAGATTATAGATACATAGTAACTGAGGATAGATAGGTCCAAAGGATTGAATTCCCTTGCATAGTTTGGGGGCCGCAGCGTAGTGACCTGGTACGTTCGTAGTTGATGAGCTGGATAAATTATTATAGAGATAATAATTCACTATGTCAGAAGGAGTTCTGACAAGTATAACTCACGGCCAGCTCGATATTGGGCCTAGAGGGTCACACACATATGGTAGATGTTGCGACGAGTAGAGGTTCGGATATGAGATATCCGCTGAACCCCCTATCTTATTAGATATCCATTAAGCCCATGAATTATTGGATCCTGAGATGAGATCCAATAATTGCTAATAAGAGATTATTGGGTAGAAACCCACTAATCCAAGAGGCTTGGGTAATTGGATGGAGATCCGATACCCAATAGGGAAAAAGATCCATTAGGGTTTTTAAGGGGGCCTCTATAAATAGGAGGGAACCAAAGCTCTATAGGTTGAGGGTTTCTTTTGGTAGCCACCTCCTGTTCTTCTCTCCCCGGAGAGAGAGAGGTGTATCGTTGCAATCTCTGCCATGTGGATACCACTAGAGAGGAGAACGCTTGACCTCCTTCATCATCTCCCACAGATCTGTAGGAATTCAGGGATATACGATCTCCCTAGGTGTCTTTTTTTACACGTGCAGTTTTGCGGATTTGTTTTTTACGCACTGATCTTCGCACGACGATGAAAACTTTCTATGGAAAATCTGGGGTTTTATTTTCTATTCTTCCGCTACGCATGTGATGTCGCTCCCCATGACGGATTTCCCAATAGTGGTATCAGAGCCAGGTTGTTCGTGCGAAGATCGGATCTTAAACTGTGTGTGTTGTATTCTAGATCTGCTTTTGATGCCAAAATCATTGGCACAAAAGGGCCAGGAAGGGTAGCAACTGCTGCTGCCCTTGCTACACTCGTGCAGCGGTCCCAAGGCTGCTTGCAGCCTTGTTGCACGCACAAGCAAAGAACCGCCGCCGCCGGCGAGTCTACAGTCGCAAGCAGTGCCTATGATGGCGGCTGTCGCAGGGGCGTCTGCCGCTGCACGCTGGGCGCGTTGTGGGCACGCCGTAAAGGGGCACCAGTGGGCTAGCCGTGGCGCTCGCCAGCGGGGTAGCGGTGGCGCCGCCCTCGCCGCGCGCAAGGGGCGCCGCTGACGTAGTAAGGGTGAGGGGCTAGGGTTTAGGACAAAAGATAATTTTGCCCCTCGTAATTTTAGAAATTTCAGATTATGTCCCTTTTGACAGAATTACCAAAATACCCTTTTGGTCGAATTATCGAAATACCCTTGGGAATTCAAAAATTCCCTTACTGACCCTAATTTCAGACAAATAAAAAAATTTAAATAGTTTAATTAACTATTATTTTTTTATCTAGTAGTCCTATAAAATAATATATACATGTGATGTATGATGTGGACAGATGATCATGGACATGTGATGTAATGTGTATACCTGTAATTATTATTATTGGGGCCTGTGAGCCTCTATTCTTTTCTCATTTATTGTCGGGTCTGCATGCCTGTAATTATGTTGTAATTATATGAGAAGGCGCAGCGGTAGCGTGACTCACGAGGCCGAGACGGACGATCCGACGCATAAAGATGTGTTGAGATGCCGACGGATCCGACGAAGCGAGATGGACGATCACAGGGCATAGAGATGCGCCGAAGTATACATAGATCTTGATGTAAGTGATTAGGCCCACTGGCTCAGGCCTGATCACATTAGGATGTGGTCCATGATCATTTGGTATGATTGCTCATGTGATATGTGATTAGATATACACCTACTAGATATGTATATATATATTTACATGCGATGTAGATACATATATTAAATAAATATGTGTGTGACACATTATATTAGGAGACCAAACCAAAATCCCCTATATTAATAGTATTAAGTCGATAAATGTGAGGCAATTAGATTGACCCATGTGGCCTTCCATCGTTATAGCTAGGAACCGATTCCCGGTGTAGGTTGAGTTGGTCGAGTCCCTCGAGACTCACCTATATCACGTCTCGCTATCTTATCTATGACATAGAAATGTCATAGGTGACCTGAGGATATGGTATGCTTGGTCGAGTCCCTCGAGAGTATATCACCTAATCAGACTCATTTGGTAATGATGTTAATGACTTAACCGAACATCATCATTGGTCGAGTCCCTCGAGGCCATGGTGGTTCGGAGGCCGAACAGGATGAGAATCACAAGGAGTTGTGATTGGCAAGAGTTGTCTACCTTTACGGGCTTAACGTGATTGGTCGAGTACCTCGAGGTTACGTTAAGACACCGATTGGATCCAGATCCCCACTAGAGATCCGTTGGGGGTCTCCGATTCACATACCGGAGG
Organism: Musa beccarii; assembly: GCA_024322285.1. Taxonomy (NCBI): domain Eukaryota; kingdom Viridiplantae; phylum Streptophyta; class Magnoliopsida; order Zingiberales; family Musaceae; genus Musa; species Musa beccarii. Next base: position 42,014,244 of record CM044398.1, read on the forward strand.
GTGTTGTGTCTCGTAAAAAATTAGTGGGAATACATTAAGATAGAAGTCCTTATCTTAATTGTTTAAATTTCTACAAAGTCAACATGTTATTTATTTCTGCTATATCTTTTATTTTAGAAAAATGTCGCTTACAAATCCTTTACGTGGCATACTTGATGCCAACTGCCTCACTGGTCCAAATTATATGGATTGGCTTCGCAATCTGAGAATCGTTCTCACAACGGAGAAAATCGCGTATGTCCTTGATACAGTGATCCCTACGCTTGACGAACGGGCAAGCGAGGATGAGATCGCTCGTTATGTGAAGTACTTAGATGATTCCACTCTTGTTTAGTGTTATATGTTGGCCTCTATGACTACTGAGTTATAGAGACAGCATGAAAATATGGATGCTAATTTCATACTCCTGTATCTCCGTAAACTGTTTGAGGAACAAGGAAGAACTCAGCGATATGAGATATCAAAGAGTCTTTTCCGTGCTAGGATAGTGAGGGGACAGGTTTGAACCATGTCCTTAAGATGATTGAGTGGATCGAGAAACTCACAGGTCTAGGAATGGTCCTAGAGGATAACCTGTGTGTGGATCTTATGCTTCAGTCCCTACCAGATGCCTTTTCTTAGTTCATAATGAATTTTAATATGAACAAACTTAAAGTGACCCTCCGAAAGCTCCTCAATATGTTGAGAGAAGCAGAGAGCACCATTAAGAAAGAGAAGCTGGTTCTCTATACTGGTGAGACCAGAAAGAAAAGGAAGATTGAGAAGACCCTTAAGAAAGGCAAGGGCAAAATGGGTAAGGCAAAGGTTGTCAAGAAAGACCCAATAAAGGACAAAGGCCAGTACTTCCACTACGGCAAAGATGGGCACTGGAAGAGGAACTACGAAGAGTACCTTACAGAGAGGACGAAACAGAATCTTGCAAAAGCTTTAGGTACATTCATGATCAGTTTCCATTTGTCAGAATCTTATGATAACACATTGGTATTGGATATCTGGAATGCTTATCATATCTGTAATTCATTACAGGTTTTGGTAGGACCTAGGAGATTGAACAAAGACGAGATGGACCTTAAGATGGGCAATAGAGCAAAGGTTGCTGCATTGGTTGTTGGCAAGGTCACCTTACATCTGCTTAGTGGAGCTATTATTGCATTAGATGCATGCTATTATATTCCTTCTATTATCAAAAATATTATTTCTATTTCATGTTTTACAGTTAGTGGAAATAAATTAGTTTTTAAGAACAATGATTGTTTAATAATATTAGATGATGAGATCATCACGAGAGGAACAATGTATAATGGTTTATTTATGCTAAATACAGCTCCACATATTATGAGTGTAAGTGAGTCTAAGAGAAAACGAGAAGTGGAGAACCAAACAGGAAATAGTATTAAAACCCTTCGATAAGATCGAGGAGGTGAGTACTTGAGTACAAAGTTCACCAAGTTCCTCAAAGACTATGGGATCTTACCCCAATGGACACCTCCTTATACACCACAACTTAATGGTGTATCAGAAAGGAGGAATCGCACACTGTTAGACATGGTGCGTTCCATGATGTGTTTCGCCAAACTACCCATCTTATTCTAGGGATATGCCCTATAAACCGTAGCTTACCTTCTGAACAGAATTCCAACTAAGTTAGTGATGTCTACTCCATATGAGATATGGAATGGGAAGAAGCCCGATCTTAAGATTGTTAAGATTTGAGGCTGCCCTGCCCACGTCAAGAGACACAACCCTGACAAGTTGGAATCTAGGATAGAACGGTGCAAGTTCGTGGGATACCCTAAGAAAACTTGTGAGTATTATTTCTATCACTCTGAAGACCAAAAAGGTCTTTGTAGTCAAGAGAGCAGTGTTCCTTGAGAAGGAACACATTCTTGGTGGAGACAGTGGGAGCACAATAGAGTTGAGCGAGGTTGGAGAACCTAGCTTAAGCACCATTCCAGAATCTGTTCAGATACCTAACACACAAGTTCCAACTTTACATAGGTCCGATAGAGTATCCCATCCTCATGAAAGATATGTGGGATATATCAGAAGAGATGATGTTGAGGATATTGATCCTCAAACCTACGTGGAGGCTATTATAAGCATAGACTCCGGGAAATGGCAAGAAGCCATGAATTCAGAAATGGATTCCATATACTCCAATAAGGTTTGGAACCTAGTTGATGCATCCGAGGGTATTGTACCTATTGGTTGCAAGTGGATCTTCAAAAAGAAGATTGGAGTAGATGGACAGGTAGAGACCTATAAAGTAAGGCTAGTGGCTAAGGGGTATCGTCAAAAGCAAGGTGTTGACTATGACGAAACTTTCTCACCTGTAGCCATGCTAAAATCCATTCGAATTCTATTGGCTATTGCAGCACACTATGATTATGAGATCTGGCAGATGGATGTCAAAACTGCATTCCTCAATGGCAACCTCGAGGAGGAAGTGTATATGATACAACCTGAGGGATTCGTGTCCAGGGATAAACCAGATAAGGTGTGCAGGTTGCTTAGGTCCATTTATGGATTGAAGCAAGCTTCCCAAAGTTGGAACATAAGATTTGATGAGGCGATCAGATCTTATGACTTCGTTAAAAACGAAGATGAACCTTGAGTATACAGGAAATTAAGTGGGAGCACTATCACCTTTTTGGTATTATATGTAGATGACATCCTGATCATTGGGAATGATGTAGGAATGCTCTCCACAGTAAAGACTTGGTTATCCAGTCACTTCTCCATGAAGGACTTAGGGGAAGCATCCTACATATTGGGGATACGGATCTATAGAGATAGATCCAAGAGGATACTTGGCTTGTCCTAGTCCAGGTACATAGACACCATTGTCAAAAGGTTTGGCATGAAAAATTCCAAGATATTGTCTCAAACCAATGAGACACGGAATATCACTTTCTAGGAGTACGTCCCCAAAGACTTCAGAAGAAAGGGCACACATAGATATGATGCCATATGCATCAACGATAAGATCTATCATGTATGCTATGCAATGTACCATGCATGATATAGCGCATGCTCGGAGTGTCACGAGCAGATATCAGGCAGATCCAGGCTTGGAGCACTGGAAAGCAGTAAAATGTATCCTTAAGTACTTGAGAAGGACTAAGGATCTTTTACTGGTATATGGAGGTAGTAGCCTCAAGGTTGAGGGCTACTCGGACTCAAGCTTCTAGTCCGATATCGATGATAGCAAGTCTAATTCAAGGTATGTGTTCACCTTGAATGGAGGAGTAGTATGCTGGAAGAGTTCCAAGCCAGACACTATTGCTGACTCGACTATAGAAGCGAAATACAATGCTGTGACAGAGGTAGCAAAGGAGGGAGTCTGGATGAAGAGATTCATCACAAACCTAGGAGTCATGTCGAGCAGCGAGGATATGATTCCCTTATAATGCGACAACTACAGGGCGATTACTCAAATAAGGGAACCCGGGTCTCATCAGAAGTGTTCTGAGGAGGTTCTAACTTATTAGAGAGATCGTGACCCGAAAAGATGTAGTAATAGAAAGAGTTCCATCCGAAGATAACATTACAGATCCATTGACAAAGACATTGACTCAGATTGTCTTTGAGCGTCACAGAGGTCTGATGGGGATCAGACATATTGGTGATTGGCTTTAGGTCAAGTGGAAAATTGCTAGTTATATGTGCCCTACAAGCCAATCACATGTGTGATAGCACTTGTGACGTGATATGCACTTTATCTCTTTACTTATTATTAGGCGTTTTATCACTTTATCTTACGTGTTGCATATATTGTGATGTCCTTGAATCTATGCAATGGGAATCAGATCGTGATGAGATCACGATAATGAGACTGATTCACCTTTAAACACAAACCTTAAATTATCCTGGTCATAGGTTACTCGAGAAGGACATCGAGATAACCTGGATAGAGCGTGTGTCAGATACCCGTTCATATAATGGAGGTAGTTGGTCTCATAGCTACTTGTGTGGGGACACTAAGGTGCAGACAGACATGTGCTCATTGGAGAATGAGTTCACCGATTGATCCGCCTACGGAATCTTTGGATGGTTATTGATACCTCATGTCGATGCAGCAATTTCGTAGTCCTGGTAGTGTATCTGGTCCTTAGACTTGAGACACCAAGGATGTCATGTATGAGTACTCTACTCTTTGATACCAGACTTATAGGTTTGGAAAGTTCTAGATCTAGTACAACCGGTCATTGGGAGTGGTAGCCAACCTTACGAGGGCTATTGAGTGTCAATAGAGGATCATCCGCTCTTGGTATCATGAGAGGAATATCTCATGTGCTCTTGCTTGAACAAATCCTTGGTCAAGGTTATTCGGATTGAGAGAGAAAGAGTTCTCCGAGAGAATCCGACAAGAGTAAGACTCGAGGAGAGACCGTATGGGCCTGACAGCACCATGCCCGGTATAGGGTCTCTAGAATATTAGATGGATGAGAGATTATAGATATTGTAAATCGAGGACGAGATAGGTCCAAAGGATTGGATTCTCCTGTATCGCCTAGGGGTCGAATTAGGCATAGTGGCCACAGTACATCTCATGCGATCGATGAGTTGGGTGAATTATTATAGAGATAATAATTCACTATGTCGAAGGAGTTGGTAGATGGCTTTGAAGATAACTCTAGAAACGTTGTCAACTGAGCTTCATGATAGTATTAATATGGTCCATAGGGGCTAGGGACAACACAATCGCGCATCTCCTTATCAAGGTAGTTCTTGAGGTGGGAAGGAGATGCTTGGCAAGTATAACTCACGGCCAGCTCGATATTAGGCCTAGAGGGTCACACACATATGGTAAGTGTTGCGACGAGTAGAGGTTCGGATATGAGATATCCGTTGAACCCCCTATCTTATTGGATATCCATTAAGCCCCTAAATTATTAGATCCTGAGATGAGATCCAATAATTGCTAATAAGAGATTATTGGGTAGAAACCCACTAATCCAAGAGGCTTGGGTAATTGGATAGAGATCCAATACCCAATAGGGCAAAAGATCCATTAGGGTTTTTCAGGGGGCCTCTATAAATAGGAGGGAACCAAAGCTCTATAGGCCGACGGTTTCTTTTGGTAGCCACCTCCTTTTCTCCTCTCCCCAGAGAGAGAGGTGCATCGTTACAATCTCTGCCATGTGGAAACCACTAGAGAGAAGGACGCTTGATCTCCTTTATCCTCTCCCATAAATCTGTAGGAATTCAGGGATATACGATCTCCCTAGGTATATTCTTTTACACGTGTAGTTTTGCGGATTTGTTTTTGACGCACCGATCTTCGCATGACGACAGAAACTTTCTACGGGAAATCTGGGGTTTTGTTTTCTGTTCTTCCGTTGCGTATATGATGTCGCTCCCCATGACGGATTTCCCAACACTATTTATAGAGGCCCCCAGTAAACCCTAATAGATCTTGCCTTGTTGGGTATTGGATGTCCATCCAATTACCCAAGCCTCTTGGATTAGTGGGTTTCTACCTAATAATCTCTTATTAACAATTATTGGATCTCATCTTAGGATTCAATAATTCAGGGGCTTAATGGATATCCAATAAGTTAGGGGCTCCAACAGATATCTCATATCCGAACCTCTACTAGTCGCAATATCTACCATATGTGTGTGACCCTCTAGGCCTAATATCGAGCTGGCCGTAAGTCATACTTGTCAGAACTTCTTCTGACTTAGTGAATTATTATCTCTATAATAATTCACCCAACTCATCAACTGCAGACGTATTAGGCCACTACGCCGCAACCCCTAGACGATACAGGGGAATCTAATCCTTTGGACCTATCTGTCCTCAGTTATCATGTATCTATAGTCCCTCATCCATCTAATATCCCAGAGACCCTATACCGAGCATGACGTTATCAGGCCCATACGGTTTCTCCTCGAGTCTTGCTCTTGTTGGATTCTCTCGGAGAACTCTTTCTCTCTCAATCCGAATAACCTTGGCTAAGAATTTGTTCGAACAAGAATACATGAGATATTCCTCTCATGATACCGAGAGTGGATGATCCTCTATTGACACTCAATAGCCCTCATAAGGTTGGCTACCACTTCCAATAACCGACTGTACTGGATCTGGAACTTTCCAAACCTATAAGTCCGGTATCAAAGAGTGGAGTACTCATACAAGACATCCTTGGTGTCTCAAGTCTAAGGACCAGATACACTACTAGGACTACGAAATCGCTGTTTGATGTGAAGTATCAATAACCATCTAGCATTCCGTAGGCGGATCAATCAATGAACTCATTCCCTAATGAGCACCTGCACTATACCCTTAGTGTCCCAATACGAGTAGCTATGAGACCAGCCACCTCCATCATATGGACGGGTATACAGCACCAGTCTATCCGATTATCTTGATGTTCTTTTCGAGTAACCTATGACCAGGATAATTTAGGGTCTGTGTTTAAATGTGAATAGATCTCATTATCGTGATCTCATCACGATCCGATTCCCACTGCACAGATCCAAGGAAATCACAATATATGCAACACGCAAGATAAAGTGATAAAACGCCTAATAATACGTTAAGAAAAAAAGTGCATATCAAGTCACAAGTGTCATCACTTATGTGATTAGCTTGCAGGGCACATATAACTAGCAATCTCTTACTTGACCTAAAGCCAATCATCTACGTGTCTGATCCCTATCAGACCTCTATGATGCTCAAAGATAATTTGAGTTAATGGCTTTGTCAATGGATCTGCAATATTATCTTCGGATGGAACTCTTTCCACTACTATATCTCTTCAGGCCACGATCTCTCTAATAAGTTAGAACCTCCTCAGAACACTTCTGATGAGACCCGGGTTCCCTTATTTGAGTAATCACCCAATAGTTATCGCAATATAAGGGAATCAGCTCTTCGCTGCTTGACATGACTCCCAAATCTGTGATGAACTTCTTCATCTAGACTCCCTCCTTTGCTGCATCTACCGCAGTAATGTATTCCGCCTCTGTGGTCGAGTCAACAATAGTGTCTTCTTGGAACTCTTCCAGCATACTGCTCCTCCATTCAGGGTGAACACATACCCTGAATTAGACTTGCTATCATCGACATCGGATTGGAAGCTCGAGTCCGTGTAGCCCTCAACCCTAAGACTACTACCTCCATATACCAGTAAAAGATCCTTAGTCTTTCTCAAGTACTTAAGGATATATTTTACTGCTTTCTAGTGCTCCAAGCCTGGATCTGCTTGATATCTGCTCGTGACATTCAGAGCATGCGTTATATCAGGCCTGGTACATAGCATAGCATACATGATAGATCCTATCGCTAAGGCATATGGTATCATATCCATGTGTACCATTTCTTCAGGAGTCTTTGAGGACATACTCCTAGAAAGTGATATTCCATGTCTCATTGGTATGAGACCTCTTTTGAAATTTTTCATGCCAAACCTTTTGACAATGGTGTCTATGTACTTGGACTAAGACAAGCCAAGCATCCTCTTGGATCTATCTCTATAGATCTGTATCCTCAATATGCAGGATGCTTCCCCTAAGTCCTTCATAGAGAAGTGCCTAGATAACTAAGTCTTTACTATTGAGAGCATTCCTACATTATTCCCAATGATCAGGATGTCATCCACATATAATACCAAAAATGTAATAGTGCGCTCACTTACCTTCCTGTACACACAAGGCTCATCTTCGTTCTTAACGAAGTCATAAGATCTGATCACCTCATCAAATCTTATATTCCAACTTCGGAAAGCTGCATACGTTTTCTGGGTTATCCCTGGATACAAATCCCTTAGGCTGTATCATATACACCTCCTCCTCGAGGTTGTCATTGAGGAATACGATTTTGACATTCATCTGTCAGATTTCATAATCATAGTGTGCTGCAATAGCCAATAGAATTCGAATAAATTTCAGCATGGCTATAGGTGAGAAAGTTTCGTCATAATCCACACCTTACCTCTGACGATACCCCTTAGCCACTAGCCTTACTTTATAGGTCTCTAGCTTTCCATCTACTCTAATCTTCTTTTTGAAGATCTACTTGCAGCCAATGGGTAAAATACCCTCAGGTGCATTAACTAGGTTCCAAACCTTGTTGGAGTATATGGAATCCATTTCTGAATTCATGGCTTCTCGCCATTTCCCAGAGTCTATGCTCTTAATAGCCTCCTTGTAGGTCTGATGATCAATATCCTTAACATCATATCCTCTAATATGTCCCACATATCTCTCAGGAGGATGAGATATTCTACCGGACCTATGTAAAGTTGGAACTTGTGTGCTATGTACCTGAATAAACTCTGGCTGTGGAATGGTGCTTGAGCTAGGTCCTCCAGCCTCGCTCAACTCTATCGTGCTCCCACTATCTCCACCAAGAATGTGTTCTTTCTCAAAGAACACTGCTCTCTTGGCTACAAAGACCTTTTGGTCTTCAAGGTGATAGAAATAATATCCATAAGTTTCCTTGGGGTATCCCACGAACTTGTACCATTCCATCATGGATTCTAACTTGTTGGGGTTATGTCTCTTGACGTGGGTAGGGCAGCCCCAAATCTTAACAACCTTAAGATCGGGCTTCTTCTCATTCCATATCTCATATGGAGTAGATATCACTGACTTAGTTGGAATTCTGTTCAAAAGGTAAGCTACGATCTCTAGGGCATATCCCCAGAATGAGATGAGTAGGTCGGCGAAACACATTATGGAACGCACCATATCTAATAGTGTTTGATTCCTCCTTTCTGATACACCATTAAGCTGTGGTGTATAAGGAGGTGTCCATTGGGATAAAATCTCATGGTCTTTGAGAAACTGGGTGAACTCTGTACTCAAGTACTCACCTCATCGATCTGATCGAAGGGTTTTAATACTCTTTTCTATCTGGTTCTCCAATTCTCGTTTCCTCTTAGACTCACTTACACTCATGATATGTGGAGTTGTATCTAGCATAAATAAACAATTATGCACTGTTCCTCTCATAATGATCTCATCATCTAATATTATTGAACAACCATTATTCTCAAAAACTAATTTATATCCACTGACTATTAAACATGAAATGGAAATAATATTTTTGATAATAGAAGGAACATAACAGCATGCATCTAATGCAATAATAGCTCTACCAGACAGATGTAAGATGACCTTGCCAACAGTCACTGCAGTAACCTTTGCTCCATTGCCCATCTTAAGGTCTATCTCGCCTTTGTTCAATCTCCTAGGTTCTGCCAGAACCTGCAACGAATTACAAATATGATAAGCACTTCTGGTATCCAATACCTACGTGTTATTATAAAATTCTGACAAATGAAGACTGATCATAAATGTACCTGAAGCTTCTCCAAGCTTTTGTTTCGCCCTTTCTGCAAGGTACTCTTTGCAGTTCCTCTTCTAGTGCCCATCTTTGCCGTAGTGGAAGCACTGACCTTTGTCCTTTGTTAGGTCTTTCTTGGCAACCTTTACCTTACCCATTTTGCCCTTGCCCTTGCCATTCTTAAGGGTCTTCTTAGCCTTCCTTTTCTTTCTGGTCTCACCAGCTTAGAGAATCGATTTCTCTTTCTTGATGGTGCTCCCTGCTTCTCTCAACATATTGAGGAGCTCTATGAGGGTCACCTCAAGTTTGTTCATATTAAAATTCATTATAAACTGAGAAAAAGAATCTGGTAAGGACTGAAGCACAAAATCCATACACAGGTTATCCTCAATGATCATTCCTAGACCTGTGAGTTTCTCGATCCACTCAATCATCTTAAGGACATGGTTCTGAACCGGTGTCCCTTCAGTCATCCTAGCATGAAAAAGACTCTTTGATATCTCATATCGTTAAATTCTTCCCTTTTCCTTAAACAGTTTACGGAGATGTAGGAGTATGAAATTAGCATCCATATTTTCATGCTGTCTCTGTAACTCAATAGTCATAGAGGCCAACATATAATACTGAGTAAGAGCGGAATCATCTATTTACTTCACATAACGAGCGATCTTATCCTCGCTTGCCCCTTCGTCGGGCATAGGGGTCACTGTATCAAGGACATACGCGATTTTCTTCACCGTGAGAACGATTCTCAGATTGCGAAGCCAATCCGTATAATTTGGACCAATGATGTGGTTGGCATCAAGTATACCATATAAAGGATTTGAAAGCGATATTTTTTGAAATTAAAAATATAGCAAAAATAAATAACATGTAGACTTTGTAAAAATTAAATAATTAAGATAAGAATTTCTATCTTAATGTACTCCCACTAATTTTTCACAAGACACAACACCCTCCGGTATGTGAATCGGAGACCCCTAGCGGATCTCTAATGGGGATCGGGATCCAATCGGCATCTTAACGTAATCTCGAGGGACTCGATCAATCACGTTAAGCCTGTAAAGGTAGGCAAATCTTGCCAATCACAACTCCTTGTGATTTTCGTCCTGTTCGGCCTCTGAACCACTATGGCTTCGAGGGACTCGACCAATCATGATGTTCGGTTAAGTCATTACCATCGTTACAAGATGAGTCGGATTCGGTGATATACTCTCGAGGGACTCGACCAAGTATACTATGTCATCAGGTCACCGGTGACATCTCTATATTATAGATAAGATAGCGAAACGTGATATAGGTGAATCTCGAGGGACTCGACCAACTCAACATACACCGAGAATCGATTCCTAGCTATAACGATGGAAGGCCACGTGGGTCAATCTAATTGCCTCACGTTTACCGACTTAATATTATTAATAGAGAGGATTTTTGATTTGGTCTCCTAACAAAATGTATCACACACATACATATTTAATATATATATATATATATATATATCTATATCTACATGTAAAAATATATATATTTATATATAGTAGGTATATAACCAATCACACATTATATGAGCAACCACACTAGATAATCATGGACCACATCCTAATATGATTAGGCTCAAAAGCCAATGGGCTCAATCACTCACATCAAGATCTATGTGTGTTTCGGTGCATCTCCATGCCCTGTGATCGTCCTTCTCGCTTCATCGATTCCGTCGGCATCTCAACGCATCTCCATGCGTCAGATCGTCCGTCTTGATCTTGTGAGTCCTGCTATCGCTTCCACGCTCCCGCTATGCCTCCTCGTATAATTACAATAAGTTACAGATACACAAGCCCGACAATAAATGAGAAAAATAGACTCGCAGGCCTCAATAATAATAATCACATGTACACACATCACATCTCAAGTCCATGATCATCTGTCCATATCATACATCATATGTATATATTATTTTATTAGAGTACTAGATAAAAATAATAGTTAATTAAACTATTTAATTAACATATATATTTTCCTAAAATCAGGGATATAGAGAGAATTTTTTAAATTCTAAGGGGTATTTTGGTCATTCGGCCAGAAGGGATAAAATTAGAATTTCTAAAATTTCAAGGGGCAATTTGGTCATTCGGCCAAAGAGGATAAAATTGAAATTTCATAAATTTTTAGGGGCAAACTATCTTTTGCCCAGAAAACCCTAATCCCTCGTTTGCTTGTTGTGTTGTGATCACTGCCACCCAGTCGCGAGCGTAGTGCCCGTAGGCGCTGCCCCTTCCACGGGTGGGCGCTGCTCGCTCAAGTGCCACCCACAGAGTAGCGCCCGCAAGCGCTGCTCCTCCGTAGTGCACGCAGCGACCGCAGTGGGCCGACACTACCCCGGCGGTGCAACGGGCCGGTAGGTGCAGCGCCTGCCGACACGCCCGCAGGCACCGCCTGTGGGCGGCACCAGCCATGCGAGCGCTTTTGCCTACGGGCGCAACGCCCGTAGGCGGCACCGACTCTTGTGGACAGACCGCTGCAAGCGGGCGCCGCTTGCCCCTTGCAGGCACACCGCAGGTTGCCGGCCGGCTACCGTCGCGCACACGGCCATGGCTGCAAAGCCTTCGTGGCCATTCTAGTAGGCAGCAAGGGCAGCAACAGTTGCTGCCGTTCCTTGCCTTTTGTGCCAATAATTTTGACGACAAAAACTATTCTAAATCACAACACACGTAGTTTAAGATCCGATCTTCGCACAAACAACCCGGCTCTGATACCACTGTTGGGAAATCCACATGGGAGCGACATCTCATGCGTAGTGGAAGAACAAAAACAAAACCCCCCAGATTTTCCGTAGAAAGTTTCCGTCGTCGTGTGAAGATCGGTGCGTTAAAACAAATCCACGAAAGCTACATGTGTAAAAAAAAATACCTAGGGAGATCGTATATCCTTGAATCCCTGCAGATCTGTAGGAAGGATGAAGGAGGTCAAGCGTCCTCTTCTCTAGCGGTATCCACATGACAGGGACTGCGACGATGCACTTCTGAGAACAAGAGGTGGCTACCAAGAGAACTCTCAGCCTATAGAGCTTTGGTTCCCTCTTATTTACAGAGGCCCCCTGTAAACCCTAATGGATCTTGCCCAATTGGGTATTGGATCTCCATCCAATTACCCAAGCCTCTTGGATTAGTGGGTCTCTACCCAATAATCTTTTATTAGCAATTATTGGATCTCATCTTAGAATCTAATAATTTAGGGGCTTAATGGATATCCAATAATTTAGGGGCTCCAGCGAATATCTCATATTCGAACCTCTACTCGTCGCAACACCTACCATATGTGTGTGATCCTCTAGGCCCAATATCGAGCTAGCCGTGAGTCATACTTGTCAGAACTTCTTCTAATTTAGTGAATTATTATCTCTATAATAATTCACCCAACTCATCGACTACGGACGTACTAGGCCACTACGCGCGCCCCTCAAACGATACTGAGAATCAATCCTTTGGACCTATCGTCCTCGTTACCATGCATCTATAGTCCCTCATCCATCTAATATCCCGAGACCCTATACCAGGGAATGGTCTTTGTTAGACCTATACGGTTTCTCCTCGAGTCTTGCTCTTGTCGGATTCTCCTGGAGAACTCTTTATCTCTCAATTCGAATAACCTTGGCTAAGGATTTGTTCGAGCAAGAATACATGAGATATTCCTCTCATGATACCGAGAGCGGATGATCCTCTATTGACACTCAATAGTCATCGTAAAGTTGACTACCACTCCCAATAACCGACTGTACTAGATCTAGAACTTTCCAAACCTATAAGTCCGGTATCAAAGAGTGGAGTACTCATACAGGACATCCTTGGTGTCTCAAGTCTAAGGACTAGATACACTACTAAGACTACGAAATCGCTATCTGACGTGAGGTATCAATAACCATCTAGCATTAAGTAGATGGATCAATAAGTGAACTCATTCCCCAATGAGCACCTGCACTGTACCCTTAGTGTCCCCACACGAGTACCTATGAGACCAGCCACTTCCATTATATGGACGGGTATACAACACACCAGTCTATCCGGTTATCTCGATGTCCTTCTCGAGTAATCTATGATCAGGATAATTTAGGGTCTATGTTTAAAGGTGAATCGGTCTCATTATTGTGATCTTATCACGATCCGATTCCCATTGCACAGATCCAAGGACATCACAATATATGCAACACATAAGATAAAGTGATAAAACACCTAATAATACACAAAGAGAAAAAGTGCATATCAAGTCACAAGTACCATCACTCATGTGATTGATTTGTGGGGCACATATGACTAGCACTAACACTGTACAAAGATTCACTCAAGTATATTTACTCATATTTGCGACTTATATATATAATTTGATTATTTTAATCATTAGCAGTACGATATTATTCTCTTAATTATTATTTTTCATCTCATGCACATATTTTTTTTAATAATTCAAATAATTCATATGACTTTAAAGGATTTAGTGTGGATAAGCTGATTCCATCGAAGTGTGCATTCATCATGACATCCATTTCAACCTAACAAAGTTGTGGCATCGACAACAACATTTGAGAGCAGAGGATAGATAACTAAACCATGGCGGCCACCTTTTCCTCCATGCTTTTCTCTTTCACTTTACTGCTGCCTGCTCTCATTGACCTTTTTGCCTGCTATCACATTTCTAATCCCTCTCAAGGCTGACCACAGTCCAACAGTAGCCACCCACTTGTTCTTTTGGAAAGGCTTTTACCAACCAGAATCAAACCAAATGGCTTCTCCTCCAATAACATCTCAGTGCATGCGCCCTCGGTGAGGCAAAAAGGTTGGTGTCACATTCCGAGCTACATCATCTCGATGAGGACATGGATTTGATGGTGCAAAGTGAACACAATCGAAGGAAAAGTGGCTTCCAATCTTCCTAAATCTCCGCGAGCATAAGCCACAGTAGGCCTCACTAGCTTGAGCACTCGAGCTGCCACTTGCAACGCTGGGAAGGCCACAATGGATTGACCTCAGTCATCTCGCAGGACCCGCAGTTGGCCACATCTCTCCATGGGAGATGTCAGATGAGGGGATACATCTGATGCCGGGTAGGCACCGCTGCACAAGCACGTCGTCGCCGCCCATCACGCGGTCAACGAGGAGCGTAAATTAAGATTGTGCAATTATAGATGATTCTTAATTCATTATAATATTATAGATCTTAGATGGAAGGATATCGATTGATTTAAGTTTCATCATGCTAATGGGTAATTTAATTTAATTATTTGGTCATTCCCATGCTGGTGCTTTGTTAGAGAGCACATATTAGAATTTCTATCAATCGAAAATAACGATCATATCATATAAAAACAAATAATAAGAACATTTTATCAAGTCCTTAAATGGAATGATATTAATAAAGAAGTTAAGATAATGTTAAAGCAAAACAGTCCCAAGTTTATATTTTATCTATGTCGTATTTGAAATAAAAAAAAACTCTCCGATTAATTTAATTTCATATATGCCAATCAACCACATATGAGGGAGAGTACTAATAATACAAAATGCAATATCTTATCTAATACTTTAAGCGTGAAATGAAATGAAAGTGATAAAAACTTGTTTGGTTTCAAAATAAGAATATGCACCAAAAGCACACTTAATCTTCATATTAGTTACCATAATTTTCCTATAATTAACACACACACACAAAACACTTAATCTTCATATTAGTTACAATATTTTTATTAGTTACCATATTTTTACTGTAATTAACATACACGAACATACACAGAGAGAGAGAGAGAGAGGCCAAGCTAAACTAAGCAACTAGAAGCAAAATTTAATTTGTGCCATTTGATTCATTAAATTGTGATTCCTATATCATGCAAGTCTTTTTGTTAGCTTTTGTTCAAAGCGTCGATAAAAAGTGAACTTAATCACATAAGAATTGTCAATAATAAAGTTAATAAAAGTGATTAACTTAATTCGAAATCCAAAATTTAGGGCATATCAAAGCTAAACTTATCTTTATCGACCAACTAATAGCGATAATTGTCGCTTATTGAAACATCTGAATGTTTAGCGTATTATTGCACAGGTGATACATCTCAATCTCGAGATTTACATGTTATTTAATATAATAGGTGGTATAGTGCTAACAACACTAAATTAAAATAAATTCTATTTTTGAATCAAAATAAACATCAAGAAAATTGATTTGATCACACACAATTTCACATGACATTTCCTTTTAAGTTCAGACCATCCATAATACTAACAACAAGCTTCTAATTCTTTGTCATTCCCTTCATTTTGGCTAATTTGATAGTTGGATAGGTCCTGTTCAATACTTTTTGTTAATCTAAGTAGCCAAATGAGTGATCATTCACCTAATTTGTATAATAATAATAATAATAATAATAATACAGCAATGAGATGGCATGACAAGTATTTTATCTTAGAACATGTTGACTCCAACATCTTCTCTATCTAGTTTTTAGTTTGAAGATGCATAGTCGACAACATCTATAGAGTCAATGCATTCCCATTAGTATCGGACTCGGATCTAACAATCCATGTCATCGGTGAGCTCAAATCAAAGTGAAACCTAATTAATGGCTATTCGTCGAGTGTACTCGTAGAGATATCCACCATCATACTTGAGTATGGTATGGATTCGAAGGTCAAAAGACACACCAAAGAAGTATTTGAACCACACAACAATGGCTTCCTCGTACGGAGGATAGAGATTGTTTGGTCAAAGATGCTTCACTTAATTGAGATAGAGTGAAGGAAAAGCACACCTCCATTGGCCTATTCACCGTCATCAAATTCCTTTTTGATTGGTGCCATGCTCCATGCCATTTTTCTACTTCGAATGGTCACCGAGTGCTTGTCCTTGATAGGAAGTGCCTTAGTCCTTCCTTTTTTTATTATTTATTTATTCGTTTAAAAGTGAAGATGAGAGTAATTATTCGATCTTTGAATTTTTTTTTAAAATTATTAACTAAGATTTTTACTAACTAAACTAAATGACACATATATTTTTAATTTATCGAATGAGATTTCGAACAATCAGTTTTTCATAAGTGTTGTTTTACATATAAAAATATCAGATAATACTTACCAAATGTCTCTCTTACATTATTAATATTTATCAATTTATCATGTGAAGCTTGTATATATCAAAAGTTATATATTTTTTACCTTCAATCCTCGAGTTCACTTTGCCTCCTTGTAAACGAGAAGCAAAAATTGGTTTGTCGCAAAGTTTCTTTAACATAGTTAATATATATAATGCGAGTATTAAGTTGTGTAAAAAAAAAAGGGTTATTGAATGACTTGGATTATGCACAAGGAATAATCGGAGGCTTTTGTGCCACGAACCATCATTCACTGACTTGGCACGATTAGAGGACTTAGCGTAGTGAATCGAAATATAACACATGTCTCGTACGGAATATATAGTCATAAAACTAAGGTGCTTCATGCCTGCATAATAATCCACGTCATGTGCTATCCATCTCCAATGAAACGTAGACAACTCGCCTCGCATGCCTTCCCGACCCAACACTAATGTTTAGAGGAAGGCGACAACTTAAATCGACAAGATTGCTCACCAAACCCAGCTGGAGATGGTAACTCGTCCAACTATTATGGACTCTACGTAACATCATTATCAATCTATAATATTCACGTTACTTACATGCTATAATATCTTGGTTGTTATACTTTAAAAAATTATACCGACTAGTCTCATCAACGAAATCATAAAAGCATATAATAAATATATAATTGTAATGTTTCAGATGGTGACAATGAAGACAAAGACACCATTGGGATCACGATAATTAATTATGAATGAGGTTAATAAGATGCAGAATGATTCTCATCTTTCGTTGTCGTTCTCCTCATTTACAATATCCACTTGTAGTCTTCAATGGCATTGTCATCCGCCTCTATATTGATGTAGTCCGTTATCATCAATTAAAATATTAAAATTATATTTTTATCTTTTATTTTTATATTTTTATTAGTAAAATCGATGGTATTAAGGTAAATGGATCCAGATTTTTTTTTTCTTTGAAACAATAGGAATGATGATAATGCAACTTTTAAAAATATAAATATCCAAATATAGCTAGCTATATATGAATCACAACATTGGATGTTTAATATATTGTAGTTAGAGAATTTTTTGACTCATACAACAACTACCGATCATTTATAATTATAAATTTATATTTGGATTAGCCAAGATAAATCGAGAACTATTAGTGATAAGAAAATAAGAGGGAGATAAAAAAAATATTTTACCATAAAAAAAAATGAATGCTTCTTTCTTAGACGTTTTGCACGTTTCCAAAATGCCATTTGATTAGATGTCATTTTACATAAAATTCAATAATAAAAAAATATTAATGAAATGTTACAATCACTTATAAAGAAATAATACATAAAAATATTATATTAAATGATTCACATAACACTCGCATATTAGAACGCATCACTCGTGCAAACAATACACTGACGAATTAGACGTCTCAAAATTTTCTTTTGCAACCTCAATTTTTTCTTATATCAATAAGTTTGAACCAACATTTCTTGCATTGTGCTTACTATTACGTGTCACGATTAGCATCTCATATATAAATCGAGAAGGTGTGAAATGAATTGAAGGCGTTTCAATCCATGCTCTGCTGTAGACGTCTCACTCACACTATTTGATGGCATGCAATCATCTAAATAAATGCTGCTTAGCGCATGATTGCCTTCCCTGTTGTCCCATACGGTGCTCGGAGCCAACGCCGCCCCGCTCTCCGAGTCCTTCCTTCTGCGTCGTCGTCTTGGGTTGCTTTTGGAAGTGCCTGCGTTTTGCAGCACGCCGATGTTCCGATGTATCGTTTGACCCCAGGCAGAGGACCCCTTGCATGTTTGTGGAAACGTCCGACCGCCACCGCTGTTTGGCCCGACCGGTGGAGTGTTGGGGCACGCAGACATGACTCGGCAGCAGCCACGCCATTCCCACCGTCCCCTCGCCATTCTTTTATATCTGAGTTGCTCCAAAGAGTCAAACCTAATATATAGTCAATCAAGTCAGACGAGAGAATAAAACATTAAGAACGAAGTTAATCGATACTCGGAGTTTGAAATTTATCGAAGAAGAAATGAAAATAGAAAGAAGAAAAAAAAAACCTGAAATTTATCTCCCACAGTGGACTTGGTTCTTCTTGTTGCTCGTATGGGATGAGGATCACATCGCATGGCTAAGCTTATGAGACCCACGGCATTCCAAGTCTCGGTTAGGATGTGACATATCTCTAACGATCTGTGTTTGGATGCAAAGGAAGTCAGCCTGAGTTCAAGGAGGAACTCGATGATGTGAGAATACACCTGGAGAAGACTATGAGACAAGACGTCGAACATCTGTCAGGCAGAACCACCGTTGGACACGCAAAGATCGCGGTGACCGATGAGCTCCCCAACCTCACGTGAAACATGATGTTATGGTTCGGCACATCCTCTTCTCGACCCTGTTGAACTCACCAGCGTCAAACCCCACCGTGTTCGTACGGATCTCAAGTTGCCACCAATGGTAATCCGACGTCCGTGTACGAGATATAGTGAAAACGGGGGACGAGACACGGAGGAAGGAGAGAGGAGAGAGAGGGGGAGGGGCGGGGGGGGCGAGAAAGGGCGGTCAACGTCAAAGGTCTCGGACGCTGTTTGATTTATATCAAAAGCCACCGCTTTTGGCTTTAAAGAGCCTCAGTCCTTTGCGGCTCGCTTCCATCACATGTGCCGCCGTCTATATAAGCTCTTCTTCATCCACATCCACCCCTCGGAGCTCTCTCTCTCTCTCTCTCTCTCTCTCTCTCTCTCTCTCTCTCTCTTCTTCCTCTGTCTACCTTAACCGTCGGAGGAGTCGATGGAGTTCCATGAGAGGACCTGTGGCTCCGCCATACCACCGAGCGAGGAGGAGATGGAACTGCGGCGGGGGCCGTGGACCGTGGAGGAGGACGTTGTTCTGGTCAATTACATCGCTGTTCACGGCGAGGGGCGTTGGAATTCTCTGGCTCGTTGCGCAGGTACCGATTCGGAGACCACTGCTCTGCTCCTTCTCAGTTTCCGCGGCCTTGTTATCGGATTCATCTTCTCTATGAACAGGACTCAGAAGAACAGGGAAGAGCTGCCGGCTGCGGTGGCTCAACTATCTTCGGCCCGACGTCCGCCGCGGCAACATCACCCCGGAGGAGCAACTCCTCATCCTCGAACTTCACTCTCGGTGGGGCAACCGGTAACCACAGTCTCGCCTAACACCCCCCTGATGCGAACACTTCCCCACGGCATGGCCCCTAACCCACGGACGCGGACTCTGCTGCAGGTGGTCCAAGATAGCGCAGCACCTGCCGGGGAGGACCGACAACGAGATAAAGAACTACTGGCGGACGAGGGTGCAGAAGCACGCGAAGCAGCTCAAATGCGACGTCAACAGCAAGCAGTTCAAGGACGTGATGCGGTACCTGTGGATACCCCGCCTCGTGGAACGAATCCGGGCGGCCTCCGGAAAATCCACGGTCGCTCCGGCCACAAGCCACCAGCCAGAAGACCCCGCCAGGGTGAAGCTGACCCCGGAGACCTCGAGCGCGGCCGGCTCGTCCTCGTCGGACTCGTTCGGGGTGCACTACTTCTCGCCGCCTCCGGTCTCCGACGGCTTCCCCGCCGCCAGCATGCAGGGAGGTGAGGATAACACCGGTGACGTGACCGGGCCCACCGACTTCACTACTGCCTGCTGGTCCGAGTCCCTGCCGAGCTCCAGCTCCGGCGGTTACGCCGACCTGGGGTTGCCCGACTTGGACCAAGGCGTGTGGTGGGACGACCTGTGGAGTGCGGAGAACATATGGCTGCAGCAGCAGTTCTGAGAAAGAGGTAGACGGAACAAGCAGTCTTGTAAAGACGAAACCATAGTAAGCATAGATTTGCAGCAGCGAAGAGAAGAAGAAACAATTCTATTCATATTTCTTTCTGCCATGGAAAGATCGAATCAACAGTGCATGCAACACAACAGTAATGGCATGTTAGAGAGAGAGAGAGAGAGATTACTTTTGGTGGGAGGTGATCCATTAAGTTGCTAATTGTGCACATTGAAATCTTTGGACTGCTCTTTTTTGCGCCTGCTGATGATGGATTAGCGTGAGCTACTAATGCTGGATTTACATGTCCATCGAGTGGAGGTCTCCATCTCCCTCGGTGTGTGGGATTCTAAATGTTCTTCCGTGAATGCAACTCGTCCAACTATAATCCATGACATCAACAGTGACATCTCGCGAATAAGAACTCATTGTTGGTGCGGCTTTCAAGTGGTGCGGGCATTACATTACGTCACGTGGCTGGCACCTGAGTCTCGCGCGACCGATCAGCCGCCGGGAATCTTTGGGGCCCACGTCACGAGGAGGAGGGCAGACTGCAGCGGCGGCACCCAGTTTTGTCGCCCATGGATGGGTTGGCGAGGAGCGAGGGGCGCGGTGGGGCCCCGCCGGTCCGTGACGCGTACGGGTAGTAGTTCGCGCCGTCGGTGACGGTGGAAATGTGAGCCGGCGAGTCAGCCGTCAACACGGTTCGCGCCACCGAGACGGTCAAAGCTATGGTCGTTCCCGTCGTGCGTAATTTCCATGTAATTTCCATTTCCATCGCCGCATCCCTTCTCACTCCCTCCTCGGTTAAGATCCAGAGTGTTGTTCCACATGAATTAGACATCGTTTATGACAATTGAGTGACTAAGATATAAAGATTAAAAAAAAAACGAATCCTTTGTCTGGTACCTTTCAACTCGTCAAGAATTCCAAAAGAATGACTCATCCAATGGGAAAAAATAACGTATAAAGTCGTTGAGGTGCAAAATATATTCTCTCCGGTTATTACTTGCTGAAAGACTCAAATTAGAAGAGATTTTTAGAACTAATCCCTCCGACGCTTAAATTAGTTCTGATCTAAGTTTCTTATCTCTTAGTACGTTAAAAAAATATATTTTTATATTTGATTTTTAAGAGATAAAATATTTTTTATAAATATTCCATAAGAGAGATAGTTTGTAATCGATCTAAGTTGCCCCCTTGGACTCCTAAAAATATTTTTATGAATATTCCGTAAGGAAAGAATTGATAACCGAGGTAAGTGCCCCTTGAACTTCCGAAAATATTCCTATTAATATTCTGTGAGGGATAGTTGGTAACCAACCAAAAGCTATCGCTTGGACTTTTATCTATGCGGGTAAGTGGGTTTTCGATCATTTGAGCTTTTTCTCTCGTAGGCCTTACGTGGTGTTTACGTAATGGATGATAACTGACTGATTATATATTTCCTATCAAGCTCATACTTAAGTAATTCATACTTCATATACATAACCCATAATATATACAACTCACGTAGATATGTCGGACGCACCATATGGAATATAGGCAATATTCAAATATTCTCTTTAGCTAAACTGGTAAAAAAAAACCAATCAAACCATAGTAATCAAGGTTATAAAATTTTCATTCTTATTTTTTCTTATGTTATCCCAAACATTGACTTCAACGTAGAATAGATCGCATTGGAAACCACATCAGACCTTAATTTTCTTATAAATCGACTCAAGATCAGACACGGAAGCCCTCTAGACTATGCTCTTATTAATTTAGTGGGCCCTTTCTTGAAACCTTTGCTGTTGAGGTTTGTAGTCACCAAATCAAAATCCTCATCAATAATACATATTATATGTACATGAGCAATAATCATAGCAAAAATGATTCCTATCCCTTGTTCGTACATGTATGTGTGTGCTGTCTTCTACAAGTTGATCCATTAGTCACCAAATCAAAATCCTTACATATTATATGTACATAAGAAATAATCGTAGCAAAATGATTCCTATCCCTTGTTCGTACATATATATGTGTGTGTTGTCTTCCACAAGATGATCCATAACACACTCCAAAATCCTGTGTGTGATGTTCTTCCACGAGATGATCCATAACACGCTCCAAAATCAAGAAAGCTGCTCTTTATCTTGGAGCCACCATTTCCAACAACAGCTAAAAGCTTGCAGGAAAGGAATCGGGTTTCAGACGTCGTGTTTGGACCGCGACGAAGAATGCAGGTTCTTCGAGTCTTCTTCTTCCTCCTCCCGTTGCTTTCGTGGAAGGTTGGCTTCCGTGAGGAAACCCACGCATCAGATACTTTGAGCGGAGCAATGGCAACCCGGAAAGCATGTATTGTGATGGAATTTACTCGTCTTCTCATTGGATCTACGTAGCATAGCACGCCCTCTTCTGCAACTCATGGGAGCCACAAGATCTGTTTTCGTCGGTGGCCGTGAGCGCGCGTCCTAATACAAAGGCCCGACTCAGTGGAAGTGCCCCTCATCTCCTTTTTGGTTGGCATCGTCGCGTACCATCTTGACCGTGATGTGATCCAACAAGAACGAGAAGAAGCCTTTGTCTTGAATTTGGATCGACGTCGTTGTCTACTTTCCATACGATCAGTTCGACATTATCTAGATTTGATATGTGCTAAGAGAATCAACGCCGCCCATGCTTATCTTTCACTGCACAAAGATCAATGTCTCGAATTAGTAATCCAAAGCCGGGGGAGGGGGAAGAAAGGATTAAATCGACATGATATTTTTTTATTTTGATTCCGACTGACATGACCTAATTTTCATGTGTCGAGAGATTAAGATGACATGGAAGAACATGCTTACGACTGTCTTTTATAATCAGTGTCAATCTAACTACGAGCGATTAAGAAAAATATTTTCTATTTTGATTACATATGACCGAATCAACCTTTTCAAGAGAGACTGTCACAACAAAAGTTCTTCTTGTGCTGTCATTCTACACTTGTTTCAAGCACTAATTTACTACCTAATCTCCTGCTAATTTGGATCCAAGAAGAACTTGTCATCGCAAATAAAGAAAGTTTCGATAACTAAAACCCTACTACGATTAATACATGCATACAAATGTGTTATCTTCGAGACAAATATACATGCATTTTCCACTTGAATGTCTCTCGGTCATCTTAGATTTAGTTAAATGAACACTACGTTGATGATATCTGGGAATTTTTCCTTGATGGCTGCTTTGATGCCACGTCCTATGGAGTCTGGTCCGGTGTATCTTACACTGCAATCCCCAGCCTCGACAGAAACCACTTCCACACTACCTCCAAAGTTTTTGATGGCAGGTCTCAGTATCTCCAAATGGTTATTCACTGCCTGGAACAGCACAAGAATTAAATGATCAATCATATGGGGACCGTTTTTGGTGTACAATTTTCTTTTCATTCATACCTCAACTGTAGTTTCGATTTGGATTCCTTCAACTTGGCATATGTCCTTGACTGCTTCCCCAAACTTTTCCTTCAGAACTCGCTCGATACCCATCTTCATGGTGGTTGTTGAGCTAGGACAGCTTCCACAGGCTCCTGCACGATGAAGGAAAAAAAAATGAAGAGTCGAATGATGGAGTACTGGAGTGTATGAATCTGAAGTACAAAGGTCTATGCAAATCCACTGGTTGATTCTTCCACTCTTAGCAAAATGATGTGAAATACATCCATGCTTTTTAGTTCTAGGTGCATTGATTATGTTCAAAAATAAAAAAAATAAAGGAACGGTTGATGACAGAGGACCAGAACATAACTAATACTACCAACACTTCGAATTATCCCAGCGTCAAATAAAAACCTGCGTAAGTTCATAAATACGGTCGCTGGAAGCATGCACACTGCAACAAACTGTACCAAACATTTCTTTTAGTCAAAGCGGTTAATGTAGCCAAAGCTCAAGGAACCAAGAAACTTAATTGAGACATTTAGCAACAAAGCCACTTTGTTTAGGTGAAGCGCTGGTGTTGAGAGAGGACCAACGACCGGAATATATCATACCAACAAATAATTCCTGCAAAGTGCCCCATAGTTGGTATAAGCAAAGTATCAATCAGTTCACAACATTCATCTCCAGATCTATTCTTCTCAACCAAAAATAAGCTCAGTCATGGCATGAACCAATTCCAAAATCTTGAAACAACTCACAAAGCATCATAAGTTGAGAGAGAACCAAGGACTAGAATATAATATAGCGACGATCAGTCCTGCCTATGTTCAAGAGAAAGTGCCTCATAGTTGGTATAAGCCAATATATATCCTGACCGTGGCGAGACCACAGGACTAATGAAATGTCTCTCAGCAGCCTGTCATAATATCTTATTATATTTTTACTAAACAGGATATATCTCTGCACAATTTCTTCGGATGAGTAGATTGACAAACGAAGAATTTTAACATACAGAACTTAGCCTGGTGAAGAACATTAGGTTGATCTGACCAGTTTGCTGAGGAGGCTGGTAAAACTCAACTTACTAGAAAAATGATTAGGTTAAGTTATTCTACACATGCCTGATTGATCAGGGACATAGATCGGCACCTATCAAGATCATTTTGAAGGTGTATGAAGATATTTGGGTGGCTTTGTCCACAAGATAGTTTTATTGCTGAAGAGAACCTGAAAAGACAAGGATGTAATGCAGTGATCAAAGTAAAATTTGTTGGAAAACCTATACAAGACAAGACACTGCTCACCGCCCGTTGACTTTGCACATTTGTAAAAAGGATAAGGTTTGGAGCGTTCAATCTATTCATTCTTCACTATCTGCAATGCGGTCAGATTGGTCTAAGCAAAAGATCTTGCAGGTGTTTAGGAGTAGCTGGTTGTCCTTGCACATGGCGGTCTAGTGGTGTCTATGGCTAGAGAGGAACTCGAGAAGTGTTAAGAGAAAACATGAAGCAGAACATGCTAGGACAGACCATAGCATCAATTGCTTGGCGAGCCAGAAAGGGGTCTAAGAGAAGAGCTCCATGGCATAAGAGGGCTTTGTAACTGTCAAGACTTGCAGTAGCTTGGTTAAATACAGGGTGAGAGGGGTTATTTATTTTTGTTACTAGTAGAATGAATAAAGTTGATCTTGTTACTTACCGGATTGGACATATGAATCAGCTTCTCTGGTCCGTGTGTGTGCTCATATCCTCTGCACTCTGCAGGCTTATTCTTTAAAATTCTTAACACTTATTGTGATAGTCACACAATTCTTTGTTAAAAGAAACACAATTTCCACAACAGTTTCATCCAAATATCCACAGAAGGAAAATTACATAAAAAGATACCAAGCGAGAATCAAGTAAAAGCAACAAGATGTATTCAAGGGATGTCCAAAAAACACCAAGATGTATATTCAAGCCTCTCCTTGAATCCCAAGATGTAAAAGCAATTAAATATTCTACCTCAATGAATTGATGATAATGCATGGCTTCACCTTCCAGCAGCCCTCTTTCAGTCTTGCGACTATATTCTAATTCCTTTGTTCTCCCTCCCTCTCACTCTCATAAAAGAACAAGCAAAGTTTCATGTAATCTGATGATACGGGATGATTCAAGCTAATTCGAGATAAAATCGGAAGGATTGCAGTGATCGACACAAGCGATGCGACTCTATCTAGTCTCTAGTGTTGCGTTCGTGAACCTTAAGACTAGTAATTAATCTAATTCCCGTCCCATCCACCACCAAAACTTCAAAGTTCCCCAAATCGTGCTAAAAGACTATCTTCTCTTCGACTGTTTTCTTACAAAGGAGTGGACTTTATGAACAAATCAAGTAGAGAAAGAGAATCCACAGACAAAAAGCTCTTTTTTTTACCCATAATTCACGATGACGATAAAAAGGGTAACCATCCAACCTAAACCAAAAACAATCAAGAGGGAGAAAGGCAAGACCTTGGAGCTGGAGGGAGATTACTCCGTCCTCCACGGACACCACGTCCACGTTGCCACCGTCGGAGATGAGGTAGGGGCGAACATCGTCCAACACCAGGTTCACGTTCTCCTTCGTCAGTTCATACACCTTGGCCGAATACAGCCCCGGCGAGGCAGCCTCGGCAGCCGGCGGAGGCGGCGGAGTGCTGGACGAAGCTCGTCTCCAGGCGGTCCGGCGACGAACATGGAAAGATCGGGCGCAGGGAGGAGGAACCTGCACTGGTTTCACGATTTGATGGCGGAGAAGGGAGGAAAGGTTTGGTGCTCCGGAGATGCCCGCAGCTGCAGCCGAGGTTGCCATCGGCCCTAAGATTTTGGCCTCGACAACCACATAATTATTATATATTCACGGAATTTATAGTTCAACATTAATATTATTTTTTTCCTTTATTTTACTAATACAAAATTACTTTCGCCACTATATCTTCCAGAGCCCGCTTCTCCTACCTGCATCGTGATTGGTGACTTAGGAATTCCATGTACTTGGGCAAAGAAGGGTTTGATGCCTGAGAAGGGAGATGGAGAGCTCAGTGCTCTCGTACCTCATCAATTCTTCCCGATATTTGGTGCCAACAATGCTCTCATCACCTCGGTTCCATCACATGCGATCCAGCTCTCTCATGGCTTGCTTTCCCCATGCCTACAGGATGAGGCTGGCGGAAGAGGATGAGCAAGAGAAGGCGGAACCGGAGGAGCTCCGGCTCTCAAGCGCAGATCGAACCCACGAACAGACGATGCTCCTCGTCGCTGCTATTCTTCGTTGACGGCGCGACAGCGGCAGTGGGTGGAGCGATTAATCAAATGCATTCGACAGGGATCCTCAACTTGGTAGAGCAGGAGGGGAATAATAGAGTGATGTACAGGGAGTCTTCATGGCCTTTGCAACAGTTGGAATGGTTCGTCGATGTGGAGGAAGGAGTATGATGGTGGCAGCAACAGCCTCTGCAGTGCCCATCAGCCGCACCAGTAGCCTCTAATCGTAGTGACGGCCTCCAAGAAATGTGTTAGAGAAAATGGCACTTGATCTGTGAACTCAAGGGGAGTAGAGGAGCCATTCAAAGAATAGCAGTAGTGGTAGTGATCATAATAAGTTCAATCGATGGAGTTTTTAATCAGGAAAAAGTTCTAAGGGAAAACATGAGAGGAAGAGGGTTCTACCTCTTGAAGCATGAACAAGTTCATGAGCCTTGGGGAGATACTGTCATGAATACTTTTGCCAGGATGAATGAAAAATGCTCCTGATTGGTAAGGTTGTAAAGAAAATTTCAGATTCTACTGGGCATAATCTTTGGGAGACTACAGATGACATTACATTACATAGGTCTTATAATAAACCCATTAAAAACCAATTTTCAGTAAATTCAGCAGGTAATCTTATCGATGGCACTCGAGAAAATAATCTCATCAGAGGTTTTATAATAAACCCATGAAAACTTCTCTGCAAACATATAATTTAAGGCATTACAAATTTCAATTTCCAGTAAATTCAGCAAGTAAACTTATCCATCCATGGCAATGGAGAAAGTAATCTCATCAGAGGTTTTGAGAAGTTATTTGGAAAATCAAATTTTGTTTAGTGAAATCTACATGAATGCTCGGGAATTGCAACTATGAATTTTATTGTACATGAACTCAAACCCGAATCTGAATCTGTGTCTGCTCAGATATCGGCTTTTTAATAAATCAAAATCAACCTCCCATCCCTAGTTTGCACCAGTTACCAGAGAATGCCATAAAAGACTACTGATGCACATATATAATTCATTTTGTGAGAAATAGTCTAAGATGACATGTTCTAATCGGAAGACACATCTGATGTTAGACCAAAAGCATTGGCACATGGTAAATAAACCAGATGTTCCTGACTAGTTAGTGAGTCCTGGAACCATGGTTCTAATATTGAACTCATCTTGACAAGATCAAATAAATAAACCATGTGTTGATCTAGGTAAAGCATAAGATGATGATCCCATGCACTGATCTGGGCAGGATGGACTGCATTGATCCATACTACTATGATGTCTTCAATGCTAGCAAACTTCTTCCTAAGTTGGGAGGACTCTTTGAATACAAAAACTAAAAACCATAGTGATGTAAGATTCATCATATTAGTATCATAACAACTTCATGTTTAAGGATCCTTCAAGCAAGTTCAACTTTTGTTGACTCCTACCATTATTCTTCTTAGACGAGCAAGCTAGATAAAAAATGACAAACATGGTTATACCAAAAATGAACAGAAGCAGCGTATCTTGAAACCATGCAGGGCAGGGGTTTAAGCCTTCAACTGAGGAGCAGGTTCACCCTCTGGAACTGATTTTGTAGAGAGTGCCTCTATCGTCTTGAAGAATTCCTCCGGAAGCAGACAAGGTCGGTGTTGAGGGACATGTTTGGGAATTGGAGTGTCATCTTCAATCACCTCACATTCATAATCCTCGGGAACACCCCATGGATCCCACTCTGCAGTTCAATATTAAAAAAAAAAAAAGTTGCTAAGAAAGAATAAACAAGTAATCAATCACTTCAAGAAGAAACAAATTTTCATCTACAATAGGGGTAATAGCATTCTCATTCAGATGACAACAACAAAATAAGGTTCCACAGCACACAGTTGATTGGGCACGAAAAAGATGACAAATCAAAAATATCCTTTCTGATAATCAGAAACATAGATTTAAGGAAGAAGGATCTTGCTTTTGGAAAGAAAAAAAAAAAAACTGACCATTTTAGTATCTATGGTTTCAGTGAGATGCTTAAACTTGCTAGAATCACTAAAACCCACCACTAAATTCTGAAAATATTAACAACAGCAATATAAATATACAGCCAAATATTCAGGAACTGCATGCACTTTGATATCTTTTGGTCTGAGATTGAAATTATCATGTTGAACCAGAATATTTATTAAATTGCAAGGTGAAATATCTTCAACATATTTCTATAGAGGCCTGCATCTAACTATGTGCCATATTGTCACGCCAAGCGCCCCATAGGGGTAAACAGGGTGAATTCTCAAGGATGTCACGGTGATCACCCCGGAGGGTGTATCACGCCGTGCACCCCAAGAGGGGGTGCGCCCCAAAGGGGGTAGGCAGTCGTGCACCCCAAGAGGGGGTAGGCAAGGTGCATTTAGTCCTACATTGGTAAGGAAAAAGGAGGTCTTGAGCCTTATAAGCGTTAGCGCTGCACACTCCAATGGATCGATTTTGCGGGGAGAGGGTAATGGCCACATGACAATATGTCAGAAGTGCAATAACATAGTCCACCTTCATTTATGTACATGTTGCGCTTCTAGTTCGAAAACATAAAACAAAAATCTCTACGTCACTGAGTGACAGCAGTCGTCCGTAAGTTCCTTTGTTGTCATCTTTCTTGATTCTATTAAAAGCAGAGTTATATTGCCCTCTACATTAATACTCACTCAATGTTCAAATTTTGGGGCCACAATTAGACAACCAGATTAATGGCTTCACTGGCACTGATCTCAATGTCTCCATCTCTAGAATCAATGATGCTACGTATACACATAAACACTTTAACCTAGGACATTTTTGTCAAAGTTCCATGGTACCTTTCTCCTCTAACAGCAACATTACAAGTTCAGCAGATGTCAGACCCATTCCTGGTCAAAGGAGACACAACCAGCGATGTCGAAAATGATAACAAACAGTGTAACTACTTGCTAAACAATAGCTATATCTCTGATTTACTCATGTAAAGGAAGCATTTGAAGATCATCCGCATGAAAAAGATCCATAATCAATTTAGAAGTTAGGGAAAGAGAACTCTGAACCACCATTAAAATAATCTTAGTTTTATTGCCCACCTCGCAATGATTCAATCCAATATCAAGTTATCAACATATCAAACTTGAAATGTAAAAACCACTCGATGAACCAATAATGGAGATCCTTCTAATTTTTCATAGTGCTGGTCAGGGACAACTTAAAATAAGTGGGAAGATCAGATAGCACCATTTCCTTTCTTATTTGGTTTCTTAGCTATAGATCAAGGGTGGGGAGTAGGATGTCATAGATAAGAACTGCACATTTAGTATATAGTTCTGCACCCTTGAAACTCTAAAATGCATTGTCATTCCATTTATTATCGTGAAAATGTCAGCATTAGATTGAGGCCTTCCTTCAGAGAATATACAAAATCTTTACAGCATTGCCTATCCAAAATCCTTGTTTTTGCTCTGAAGCCTACAATGACGTTCACTACCGAGAGACAAATGACAAACAGATGAGGTCTTAAACCAAGCAGATAAACCCTTGAATTCCGATCTGATCTGAGACAGAAGTGCCTAATTTTTAGCCTAAATGATCAAACGTATCAGCAATTAGGATCGATCATGTGGCCGACAATCAAAGAAAACAATTAAGGACCAATTCTTACACCATAATCATCTTTAAAAAAAATCCAATTTTACCACTAAATTGTAAATAACCTTCATCAACGACAAAGTGAGCATAGAAAAGCAGGAAATTTTCAAAGATCACAGGAAGTCAAATGGAAAATCCCTAAGTCGCCATTGTGATCGGAGAGGGGTGAGAAAAATTGAGACCGGAAAGGGGCGTGGGGAGAAGGAATAGAGGGCACGGACGGACCGATCATCTTGGCGATGAGCTTGAGCTCGTCCTGGGCCTCCTCGATGAGCTCCTCGACCTGGCCACACCCGATGCGCTTCTCGATGACCTCCCAATCCTCCTCCTCCTGGCAGACCTGGAGACGGTGGCGAGTGAAGCTCTCGACCGCCTTGCGGTAGCCCTCGTCCTGGGGGACGGCCTGGATCTCCTTGAGAGTGCGGTTGTAGAGGGAGACGAGCACCTCCCGGGCGTTGGGCACCACGTCCAACCCCACGATCCCCGTCGTCTCCTTCACCTTCCCCGCCTCCTGCATCCACGCCGCCCCCATCCCGCCCCTCAGCATCACCCGCCGCAGGAACATCGTCGTGATTCGTGCCGCCGCCGACCTCCTCCCACGACCCCACACTACCGCAGACGAGCGAACGGAAGAAGTGAAAAGAAAGAGTTCGAATTCGAGGACGGAGGCCGGAAGATGCGTTGCAAGATGCTGATCCAACGGCCAAGATTCGTTCTTGATCGCAAGACAGGCAGGCCGGCCCATGAGCCCAACTGTAATCTACACTGTAGCTATGCAAAGTGGGCCGGCTGCTTGTTATGGGAGAAGCTTGTGCACCAGCATGCGTTCTGCTCTGGCTGTAGCTTGTGACGGTAATGTGCTCACTCATCCACTTGTTTAGTGGCTATGTCATTTAGAATACATGGAAATGACTATGTTGAGTGATTACAATGTAATCATCTCTAACATGGCAATCGGAGAAAACATGAATTGGTTTACAGAAGTAGAGTTGTTGCTGCCATTAATTGGACTTAAAATATGAATTTTTTCATACTATTATTTTGTTGAAGTGTTCAGTTCATGTGATCAGGCCTCTTCCCAATTCTTGTGAACACTCTGAAATCTAACACCATTAGTTAACCAATTAATCGATCTGCGATGTTGTGTATCACAACAATATGATTTTAACTCATTTAACTTATGGCATTGTGTGAGTTTGTTTTCTCTTGCATTTTGTGACCGATGACTATATCAGATATAGTCAAAATGTATCATATGATAAATATATATATATATATATATATATATATATATATATATCAGAAAAAACTCTCAGTTTTGAGAAATCCTCACAAGCATCTTTATTTTTAAAAATTATTATAAAATATTTTTTCTTTAATAAAAGGATAATTTGGCTCATATTCATCTGCCCCTAAGTTGCTTATGCCTTTATCCCTAAGTTGCTTGTATCTAACTCCTTTACGCTTTGCATTATATCATCGCCTTTATCTCCTTATATTGTCACCCTAGTTTTATCTCCCATCTTCTTCTATTACCATTATTATTCTCGCACGTAATCCCTTTCGGAAGGGACGATGATTTAAAGAGACATTCGAAGGCGACCAAAGACTCATCTCTTTATCTTCATCATCCTCATCATTATTCTTAGTAAAAGAGACCAAGTACAAGGACGATTAGGTGTGAAGACGATTCTTGATGGCCTTCTTAGAACACAATGATAAAAAAAAAAAAGGTCCTAACACTATCTTCATAAATAATTCATTTATCGAGATAAAATAGGAAATGTTGTCAGATAAAAGATGGAAGGTAAGGATGACGATGTAAAGATAAAAATGATGATTAATAGGGTATGAGGATAATGGGACGAAGATAAACGTAAATATACTCCAAGAGGATGAGAGTGAAAAAGGGAAGGATCAGGGGAACACGTGTCAAAGGTTCCGAAGACGATGGATGTAACGAAGATGGCAGTAAAATAAAAAAGTATATTAAGAAAATTGATGAGAGTACTATGCAAAAAATTTTCGAAACTGAAATAGTTAAGTTACGAATATGTAATTAAAAAATAATCTGGGAATGGG
Organism: Musa beccarii; assembly: GCA_024322285.1. NCBI lineage: Eukaryota > Viridiplantae > Streptophyta > Magnoliopsida > Zingiberales > Musaceae > Musa > Musa beccarii. The sequence goes on from CM044398.1 coordinate 42,046,847, forward strand.
CCAGAAACGAAGCCGCCACGTCAGCGGCACAAGCGTCCAAAACAACACGTCACGGAAGCAGCTGCCGGCCCTGCAGGCACATGTTCCGAATGTGTGCCACCACAACCATGGCCTTCCCTGACGCAGCGGCGGGGCCCGCGCACACACGCGCCGCCCCTGCGCCATGCACTAGACTCGTGCATACACAAATTTCAACCGGGGCCAAATGATTGCATCACTGGTCATCATCTCATCCGTTTCGCAAATAAATTGATACCATCAAATGAACTTTAAAATGAACGTAGGATCTTTTTTTTTAGTTATTAAAAAAAATTATTTTTAATTTACAGGTGTAAATAAACTTCGCAGATTCACGGTACCTGATTTCTATACTTTTTAAATTTACCAAACTGCCGTCGAGCGAGGAGAATAGTTGAAAATAAAATAAAAGGAGACCACAAAAATGTACAATAAATTACATCACAATTCGAAGAAGAAAAAGAAGGCGATCTCCAGCGATCGCATCAGCCGATGCCGGCAACAAAAATAGAGGGAGGAGAAAGAGGAGGAGGACGCCAAGGGGATCGCAACGGCCTCGGATCACATCGGCTCTGCCGCCACCGACGACGACCGGCCGCCACCGGCGGCGGCCGAGAGGATCTCGGCGACTGCGCTCATGGCCCGCACCTGCATCTCCAGCGCCGCGATGTAGTCCGTCGCTTCCTCCAGGAGCGTCGCCAAGGGCAGCTTCCGGCAGCCGGGGACGAGCCGGCCCAGAACCCTCGCCTTCTGCTCCAGAGCCGGCGGCTTCCTCCTCTCCGCCGCCCGGGGACCGGCAGCGGCCGCGGGGGGCTTCAGCCGGGCGACCCGCGCCCGGGACCTGAGCTTGAGAGTCCGGCGGGAGAGGATCGCGCGGCTCCACCGCGACCGGCCGCGCGCCGTGACCGCCAGCGCCCGGTCCGCTGCCACCCGGACGGCCCGGCTTCGGGAGCAATCCGTGGCCACCGCTGCCGGTGCCGGGCAGGAGGATCGTCGAACGACGCGGAGTGCCTCGATGAGCTTGGACGAGTAACTCTTTCGCTCGCCCTCCGTCTTCCACTTGGCCAACAACGACCGCTCCGCCCGGCGCTTCCGCTTTCTCTCCCCCGACCTCCTTAGCTGCCGCCGGCGACTCCCCCTCCGCATCCGAAATCGCCATCCCAACGAGTCCAAATCACCTGCAACAGAATCGGTCAAATCGACGAAAACAATCAGATTCATCAGATGATTCCAAGACCGCAGTCATCAAGAAGGCGAGGCCAGATCGGCGTTCCTACCTTTGAAATGGAAAAGGCAGAGATCGATCGAAATGGATTCGGGGAAAGGGAGGAGCGGTTATATCACTCTTGATCACAAGCGAGCCTTGTCTGCCATATTTATCGCTTTCGTGTTGACCATTTTAACCCTCTCTCCGTTCTTATCTCGGCCACCTCGGCGGAAGGCGCCAATGATCGCCGACTACGCGGCGCCATCGCATCGGCGTGCGGCTCAAGTTTTGTCCCTCGGTCGAAACTACCCCGACATCAGCTTCAAATAACGATCGCGCCATTGAGCCCCAAAGGCCGCGATGGTGTCGGCGCGTCGCAATCACAACGGCAATGTGGAGAGGTTCTTCGCACGTGCAGTGTCGTGCCGATTGGTGTGGTCATTTTCGTGCGACAGGTGAGTCAAGGTTCTTTAATTATTTCTTATTATTCCTCAAGTCAAAGGAGTAGGAAAAATCCATCATTAATGATCTCAAATGATTTATGCATATATATCAGGCTAATTTATACATATTCCATTATCTAACTCGAAAACATTAAGAAAAGTGGCATTTCTTTTGAATGCCAACCAACAGCAATCAGCACAATGATTCATCTACGGCAGCTTGTCGTTGGTGAAGTTGCATTATCGGCAGCATCAATAGTATGTTTCTTTATTTTCTTCTTCTTTTCTTAGATTCGCCCTCTCGGATCATTCGAAACAGTTAAAACATTATGATTTATTGTCTTGTTATTGTCGTCGGTCGGTAGGATTCCTTTTCTTTAATTTCTTTAGGTAGTAGTGTGAAATAGAGTTTATTGGCTAATAATCAACTGAGAAAGGTTAACCAGGAAAACACATGCAATTTCTGTATGTTAAAATTTAAAGAGATATATAATATCTGGGAGTCATATTGACAATAAAATGGAATCAAATTATGCAAGAAAATGCTGCTGAATAAAGCTCACTGAAGTTTCCATTTCCAAACTAGAGTTTCTTTATATGTAAAAAAAGAAGAAAATATCTTTATTTGTGAATCAAACTGTTGAATGTCTTTGTAGTATCTGTCACTCTCTAATGTTGCAGAAAGAGAGAGGCTATCCAAAAGTGCAAGTATGATAATAGAGGAGCACTTTTGCTGATAAATCTTTTTCAAATCTGCTATTTGGAGATGCTGCTGATACTGTTGCTACAATCAACATGCAAACTAATCTTTGTCATCAGGTGAATAGAAAGATGAGATGGTTTGTGCATTAACTACTTGATGCTTATGTTCTAAGTCACACGCAATCTTCTCTTGCTGAAGATTAGGTTACCATCTTCACCTACCCACAGTAGCTTTTCTTGTATGTTGTTTTGGATGACAGTACTGGTTTCCATCATACTCCTGTAAGCAATCAGCAAGTCTCCATGACAAAAAAAAAAAAAAAAAAAAAGGGATTCTCTTTTCTATCTCATTTTGAAGATACTGTAATCAGCTGAAATATATATCAGGGAAAACAAAAAATACAAATCTTCCTACTCCAGTTGAGCATATGGAAGGAACACTCACCCTGTTGCAATTGACAAATCCATTATTTCTCCTTAAACATCATTCCTCATCTCCCTTCATAATTGTTGAATTAGTTGTCATTTAAGTTGTTGGATGCATTCGAAGATTCATCATAGTTCTCTTGCTTTTACTACTTGCCTCTTCTTTTTTCCTTCTGAGTAATTTTTTTTTTCTGTATTTAAAGTCTTAATATTTGTCTTCAATTGATGCATATGAACTCAGATACAAATATTGAACCAATACTAAACTCAACAGCCATATTTTGTTTGAACTTGAATTGAATATTGTACATATTAACCAACAATAATATATATCTCATACATGTTAGTATAGATGAGAGCATCCATATGTATATATATATATATATATATATATATATATATATATATATATATATATATATATATATATTCAATTATAGCTCATCTCTATAAATCTTAGCAAAAGGAAATTCCATAAACCTATCCGAAAGCTTTATTGCACCACAAAAACTTACTAAAAATAAATCATGAGAAAACAGAAAATAAAGACATGATAAAGATATGTGACTATGGCATATTGTAGCTTTAGATAGTACACGAATTTTCATACATCTCCAAGAAAAATACCTTTTCAATGCTCTTTTGTTGAAACATTTGACCCAAATAATTGCAAATTAAAATAGTGAAGAAAAAAAATACATTAGAGCAACAAATGCTCGAGGCTTGTGAAGGTTCAACATTCAAGATGGCAATAGAGATTGCAATAATGGATTATGAGAACGACAAAATGAATCATAGCACATGAAATCCTGATGATTGGTGTGATTTATTTATGTGTAGAACATGTGAGAAGCGTAGATTATAATATTCAAGATGGTATCACATTCAAATATAAGATGATTTATATTATTTTAGATTAGTACATAAACTTATCACCTCTCTATGAGTACCTTCCGATTGTTCCCATATGATATTGTCTCGAGCCTTGACAATATATGACAAAAAATGACAGCTAATGTTTTGGCATTCTTCCATCTATTTATTTTACCAAGCTCGGCTAAACTCATGGAGAATGGCCAATGGGGAAATAATGTCACTTCCATAGTTAAAAGCCTCATGCAATGATGAGATAGAAATTTTGTTTTCACCTCATGCAGTGATGAGATAGAAACATAAGGTGATTTATATAGGGATCAAAGCTCAAAAGCATGACTTCAACACGATGAAATGGGAATATGAAGTGACCAAGGAGTATGGAAAAGCTTAGCTTATCAACATTTATTCCATCATCATCTCCTGCAAACATCAACCAAAAAGCAAGTCAGCGAGACAAAGTTAGTACAGCCATGCATTAGTAGCCTTTGCTATGATTAGAACCACAAGAACATCTCTTCCACTTTGCTTGTTTTGTTTCCATTGATTCCTATCAAACCTTATTGGCCAGTCTAAGCATATCCCATATCATAACAATGGTAGAGAACAAAGCCAGCATTTTCTCACTTCATGCAATCCCACATTGCACAATCATGCTCTCATTGACTGCCATCGTCAAACAAAGCATCACATGGAATCTATGAAATAACTAGGCAAAGTTATCGATGCTCAGCCATGCTTTTTATTTTTGTATGTAACAAAATTCTCTTCTTGTTCCATTCATCCGCTTACAGCTACTGCTTTACAAGATTAAAAATGTCATATTTGGTAGCTTAATACCATTAACTTTATCAATCTCATATTCTCACCGAAAATGATAGCATGAAGAAGGCATCATCATGTTGGAGTCTACAACATTGCATAACATATGATTGATGACAGGTAACAACATCTCAATTGGCTGATCTGTCTGGTGTTGTCTTCCACTGTGGGAATCAAATCTGTGTTTGTTCCATTCCCTGTAATGATTAGCTAGTGATAGAAATATATAATGATTAAAGCAGACTGCCTAAGGAAACCTTTTGCTTAGCTTTCATTGTTTTACTCTTTTTCTTATCTCTTTATTTTCCTTTGTGGAAGGAGGGGAAAATATATAAAAAAAAGAGTCATTCCAATGTTTGTCTTCTTCTTCCTTTGAAGGAGTGGAGTGGATTCCTCCGCGTTGCACACAAAGACACCACAACCTATATGAGACTGATGGCATCCAACTTGGTAAAATTGAATTGGACAACATGAAACCCAACAAAGCATCATTCGCATGAGTTATCACACCTCTCAAATGCGGATAAATATTTGTTTTTTTTTTCAAAAGGGTAAAATATCATTAATGTTGAACCGAGGTTATAAACTGAGCCACACCATTTTCCTTTGCAAAATCGAAAAGTTCTAAGAAATCGATATTGATGTGTATATTGGTTAGATTTAGTCCATCAGCCTTTCGAAGACCGTATAGCAAACTAAGGGTTTCGATCATGATGGGAGAGGAGGAAAAGTTAGAACTTGCCTCCATCTTTGTCGATATTCTTCGATCCTTCCTCTCTCAAATGAGCCTTTGAGTAATAAAATAATTTATCTGCTACCATGAGCAAAGAAAGGATAGAACCTTTAAAGCCAAGTTGTGAGAATTGACCAAGTTGTCACGATGCTTAGCATTATTTCTACTGGCCCAAAGGAATCATAGTTCGATGATAATGGTGCTATGAAGGAAATCAATGGATTGTTTATCGAAGTCATCGTCTTCAAAAATTACACAAAAAATAATTAGTTTAACAATCAAGAATGTTGAAGAGCTATCACAATGAGGTAAGGAGAAGTGCCTAAAGAAGCCTCCAAATGAAGCACACATCTCATATGCAGATAAATATTTGTTGATGGTATATATAATCTGTTTGGTTCCAATGCAAAACCTGAAAAATGTATTGGGCATGCAAAACAGAAGCCTCAAATGACACCAACGCTCATCATAAAATTCAACATATCTCCTATGCTTCCACGTCTAAAATGCCGGTTTGATGACAGTATTGCTGACTCAATTTAGTGATTCCGTAAAGATCGGCAGCATCATCTGACTAAAATAGCACGATATATTTATTTTTTATATTTAAAATATTAATTTGATGATAGTACATAACAACGCAGCATGCTTGCCTTTCTTGAATCCGAAGGCAGGTCTTTTGTCGAGTCTAATTAGGATGGAACTTTCACTGGAATTGCAGTTGGTCGTCAATCTATTCCTCGCTTCAAGAAAGATGGAAGAGCTTATCATCTTCCTTGCGTGATGATTTCCCCGGCCTGTGTTCTATATCGGCTAACACCATCTTCTCTCCTAGATACGAGCAATAGCCAAAGATACAATCCCAGCATCGGTTGATAGTTGATAGAAATATTAATATCCTTCAAAATTATTATGATACTAAGAATATTATATATTAGATAATGTTATATTATACTTCTTTAAGTCAAACAAATTTAAAAGTCGTTAACCTAAATTTTCTGAATGAATATTGGCACACCCAAAGCATTCTACTATTTGGAGGGATATCAATGAAATTGGAACCACTAAATTGTTATTAGTTATTATTTTATATTAAAATTAATATTCAAAAGCAGAAAGCAAAAAAGAAGAACAGCCTAACAAGTCATTTATACCAAACAAAGCCATAATGGAGTGTATGCCTGCATGATGGGCTACAGCTGACAACCACCGCTTCATCCTATTAAATACCAATCAGTAGGGCCAAGACACATCTCTCTCTCTCTCTCTCTCTCTCTCTCTCTCTCTCTCTCTCTTGTAGGACCAGAAGTACTTTGAGCTCCGTTCAAATATCAAGTCAGTGCCTCACTGCACACCCCTTTTGTTTCCTATTTATTTTGCATCGTGAACAATGAACATAACTTGAAAAATATCATAATTGTATGCATTAGGCCACATTAATCAGAGAACACAGCAGAATGATTGCCTCAATGCAACAATTTAGGTATGTCCATATGCATATCTACCATGCTATTGCTACGATGGGGCACGAGTGTGTAAGACGTTAGAACACCAAACCTTGGGGGTAATAAGTTATACAGCATGTAGCCATTATATATATAATTATTGGCATTGTTTGTTATCCAAACCTTAATAGGAGATTTCAATAGCGAAGAGAGGAGGAGATCGAAAACCAATAACTTGTATTCTCACACACGCATAAGCTTTCTATCATGCTTTTTATTTCGTTATTTCAAGTCTGGTAGTTAATGCTTTGACGTTATTTTTTTTTTGTATTAATTCCCTCCGCCAAAACTTCTATAAGAAAAATGATATCGAGTCGACGGATCATCGAAATCTCGTACAGATCACAGATTGGAACATCGATCAATGAATACTGACATCGTATAAATCTCATCTTTTTACTAAATTGATGTTGGCCCAAAATTTATATACCCTTCAACGTTATCACCAAAGACCATATAAGTAACTCTTTGAGCATCATAATTGAATAAAGAATCACATGATGAATTCTTAATATGTATTACATGCTTCATCAGCAAAAAAAAGTTAACCAAAATTATGATCTTATGAAATATGAAAAGAAAATCTCAATGGAGGCATAGAATTTGCAACTATACACGTTTCCAAGACTTCTGATTGGCAATCCACATAAAATTTGCAGTATGTATATCCGGAGTGGTTCTACTTGCCTAGTATCAATTGTGAAGTACCCGAGGGAACTCTTGGTGCAACAGTATACGAAAGTTTGACTACTGCCTCGGTCGATTCCGGTTGTTCTTCTCGAAATGTGACATCGAAGGCTACAGATTGGTAAAGGCAAACCTCATCCTCCTTGCAGTAATAAACCTGCAAAAGGAAAGATTGCACATTTAATCGATTCAGTCAACTGTCATCCAAGCATTTCCAGCCAAACATAACTCATTTACTGACCTAAGAACTTGACTCGTGTTTCGTAAATTGTCATTTACATTTTATAAGCATTTATCGGTTAGGCGTTGACGTGCAAAGCATGCGATGCTCCTTTCTAGTCAAATCCTTTGGTGAATGACTTGAGCAATACTTGCAATTCCAGTTCTACGTGGGTACAAAGTTGTATGACAAAGAATTAACACAGTAAACATACCACCACATGGAGTTCTACTATCAGGAAAATTCAACACCTTTTGGATTCCAACGTTTTCTATTGTGAGAAAATGCATCCTTCGATGTACCTTTAGACATCATTTGAGGTCTAGTACTTGCCGAATGTGGAGTCAATTGGCCATAGTGTAATCGAACACTATCACCGGCAATAATCTTTATGACTGAAAACCTTAACAAATTTGGTTTTGCTTGGTGAAGGATAGCACATAATTCAAGAATTTACATACGGCGAGAAGTACCTTGCAATTTATTCTTCCCATGACTGGTGATGCAGAATTTCGCCTGAAATGAACAGTGGCAGACCCATCTGGACTGAACACTCCATTTATGGGTTCTATATTAATTACATCTGCAAGGTCAGTTTCCACATCGAATTTGCTACGAGCTTCCTGCATTTAAGTGAAATAAAATACAAATAATGATGATGATGATGATGATAATAATAATAATAATAATAATAATAATAATAATAATAATAAGTATTATTCATGCAATAAAAGACTAGCTTACTCCTACAAAAACCCATCCACTTAACAAGCAAAAGATTACAATCATGTCTCTGTTGACTCTTTACCTAAACCAAACAGTTAATAACATGAAAATGAGAACATTTTCTAGCATAATATGGCTAGCTGAAGCAGAAAGGAGTCTTGCAAAAGAATGCTAACTAAACAGATTAGTTTTAGCAATAAAGGGGACAGGATGGAGAGAGACACAATAAAAAAAGAGCAGAATAATTTGTCTGATAAATTGATGGTCTCTGCAAACATTTGGAACATAGAGATGACAAATAAAAGAAAGCCAGAGGATTTGAGAAGAAGAAATAACTCTTTGTTTATAATTCTTATAGTACTCGAAGATAAAAGGTATTATTAATGAGTACTATCTTCAGTGGCAGCATGTCCGTGACTAGTGCCTACCATGGTAGAGGTCCAATCCTTAATTGCACTGCTATAACTTTTTTAAACAAAGATACAAACTAACTAGCTAACAAAATAACTCATTGAGGCTACTAATCATTCCTACAAAAAGAATAAATATAAAAGATAGTCGTTTGTCTTTGTCTCCTTGTATACCCACAGGAACTTGCTTTAATTCAACAAATTTCAATTTAACAAACAGAGAGAAGGTCCTATTACAAATTTCTGATGGCCTCAAAGACCAACAATTATAAGTTGGATTACCTAGCAAATCTGTCAGAAGGTTATCACATAAAGCTCCTACTCATTGTCAAATCACTAACCTGTCTTCCCGAGGCCCAAACTAATAACCAATGTTTGCTGGTAAAAGTTTGCCGTGTTGCAAGTTGACTATCAGGCTTCTCTATTTCTCCAAAGAAGTAAATCTTCAATTCAAAACTGAGTAATTTTGAGTGTAACTGGTCAAGATAGTTCTTCGCCTTACTGCTGTTAGGTATCTGTTTCATTGAAGGTAGTTACAAAAGCATGGTTGAATAGGACATTAAAACTTCTTCCACCTTCAAGAGGCTCCAAGCTTCCATCTAATGTTTTGTGGGAGTTTGACATTTAGAAACTACAGATAAATTGATGCAATTCATCTTGAATCTTTATTTGAACGGTTGGATATTCCTTTGCAACATGTAAGTAGACGGCACATTGCTATTTCCTTTTTTTGCAGCTGATCAATTATTATTGTCGATAATAGTAATTCCTCAAGTGCCAAAGTTACCAGTATTAGTCTTCTTTGACATGGGTTCTCTTGCTGAAAATTTTGATTAAGAAATTTGCATATAGATAATCAGGAGGCTTATAATAGATAACTCTTTCTGGCACTTCCTTGTCTTCAGTGCTTTATTCAAGTTTGTGCACACATGGTACATGGTCTCCATGCAAGAGCATTCAGCTAGATGCTGGAACAATCAATAGAATGGTTGCCAATGCATAAACGTGAGCATTCAACTAGTTGTCAGAATAATCAAATAAATGTTATTGGCAACAGAAATGTCCAAAAAAAGTTACATTGTGCATGGATAATTTTGCATACCATGTCACAGACTACATTCTTTATATACCACTAGTGTCCAGACATACAGTATCAAACTTTAGTAAGAATATGGTCATTATGTTTAATGGATTGATAATTCAGTTTCACCTTGCACTACAAGAAGTCATTATGATAAGCAAGTGAGCAACGCATCTAAGTTCACTTTTATACTATGTTTTCACATGAAAATATAGCATTTTGAAGCCGCAAGTCTTCTGATGATTTTTTATATCTAAATGATAACAAAATCAAAATATAGTTAATGTGATAAATTTTAATTTTGACTAAACTAGTGATGTGAGTGAATAAACCAAAACATTTTATATCAGGAAGAGGAAAAGAGCAATAAAGAATAAAAGTTCCTAAAGATAGGAAGAACCTTAGAGAAATGGTATCCCTCAGGAACTGAAACTGTGAGATAGAAGACTCCTTCCTTTGATGAGCCACCATCAATTTTAATGATTTCAGTGTCTGCCGATAGGCGTCTTCTAAGGCGCTTCAGTAATTTAGGCTTTGATGAGGGTGGTTGTACTCCTCTCAACTCAAGTGTGTGCAGCATAGGATCCTTTTCATTTAGGTCTATATATCGAATTATGTTGTTGTTTGTATCTGCAATAAGCAGCCTTCCTGCAAGATGTCATGAAAAGAATTGAGTGAATAATGATATCTTATTAGGGATATTAAGGATCAAATTCGAACATAGGGGATCCAATATTCTTAAAAAGCATGGCTGAAGGCCTAAAACAAATAAGTTAAAATAATCTTTAGAACCCTTAATCCATTGGGAGCCTCTTAACTATGGATCATATTTGTTAAATTTTTACCAAAGATGCAAAGAAACAAAATAATCATACATCGCACATTAATCTCTAAGGAATATTTACTAGTACACATTATAGAAAATCACTAAAGGGTACACAAAGGAATTATTTAGCTATAAGAATGGAGGTCTTGGGCTGTATAAAAGGGCGAGCTAAGACAAAGACCGGACTATGCATATAGTTCAAGAGAAAGTGCCACTATTTCTGTGAGTATTTTTCCCTCTGTTTGATGATTAGGCAAGTTTTCCACTAGTAACAACATGCACAAATTGAATAAACGAAATTCATCCGAATGAAAAGAGACAATTACCTTCACCTGCTTCAACAATTCCTGAAGGTTCAGATAGCTGCATTCAAAACATAAGTTTATCATATTCCACTAAGAGAAACTAAAGAGAAATTTATAATTTGCTGATGAATACGAAGATGGCTGCTTTTGCTTTAGATAATAGAAAATTTTATTGCATCAAATTATGTCATAGATAAAGCTGTAAATAGGGTATTCAATGTAATGCTCGTATATGTTCATGTCTTTCAGTTTTATTCATGCTTTGCACAGTATGTAGAGGGCTTACAATCATAGTTTGCAATACCATACCGTACCGCTCGATATGAAAGGTATGTACCGGTTCAAATAGAGGACCGATACAGATGATATATCGGTACACCTTAGTGTACTGTGTGTCAGTACAACTCAGTACATATCGTATCGACAGCTAATCGGTATATCGGTATGGTACGGTATTTAGAACCTTGCTTGCAATAGGCTTGACAACCTCATTTTGATCGACTTTTATGATCATTACATTTGGCAGCCCCAAAAACCACTTATATTTTATTTAAAATATATTTTATATTAAAGATGATGAAAAAATATTTAAAAAATATGAAACATGTGATATATGTCAAACAATCCCTCAGCTACCTCCCTCACTCCCTTCCTCCCTTATTCAAATATAATGATCTTGAAAAAAAATCTTTCCAAATGAATTTGCAACTAAAAAACAAGCCAAATTTATTCTCCTTTTTTATCATTAAAAATTTATTTTCAAGCATAATTGTTTGAGAACACATGAAAAATTCAACAGGCCCCAGAATCTTTCTTACATAGCAAAACAATTCGACAGCATTACACCTGAAAAATTAAGGTGCTCTTCATATTGGTAACATTTAACACACTCTGGCATATGATTTCAAAGATCTTAAAATAGTGGAAGCACATCAAGATTCAAGATATTTTCTATACCCAAGCTAATTGAGGCGGACCATCCTTGAATCCTGCATTTCCAGTTCCAGCTACTGTTGCAACTTTTCTGGTAATTGGATCCAGTTTCTTGATCTGTTAATTCAACACAAACATTTTAATCTTCTGAATCTTCTCCAAAACATAACAGCATTTCGCTATCAAACAACAGGATAATGCTTCGTAGATGAACACATTATAAAAAACCCTCAATAGAATGTGATGCAAGCTTTTTGAATGTCCAGACCATTTTAAATACTAGTTCAATAACGGCTAGTGGGAATGATACAGTACCAGTACACTGGATGGTATATTGACCTGTATCACCAGATATCACCAGAAAATATAACAAAAGAATAAATACCAACCAGTACCTATCTATCTAAGTCTACTACTGATCTTTGGTTTGACTAGCAAATACCAGTTGGTATGTACCAATCCAACTAGTAGTTAAATCCTTGACACAGACTAGACAAAATATGTCCATTCAAAGAATTTCTTAAGAATGTAGCATTTTATAAATATTAAAAACTATACAAATATTCCTCAATCATCAAATTCCACAGAAGTTTCCACAGTTTTGACTTTAAATTTAAAACTTTCTTTCTACATACTTGCCACAATGGTCTATTGTATCCTCGACAGAAAATTTTAATTAAATAGCATCTTCACTTCTTTTTCCTAATTTTTAAGAGAATTTGGTACCAAAAAAATCAACAAGCCCATTATTTAGGCTTGGCTGGATATGGTATCAACAATTTTAAAGTAATCCAAACTTAGGTTTCCAAAGAGTGTATGACTTTTCCTTCATGGTTGACATCAATTTGAACTATCATGGTGATTCTTAAGTAAGCATACTAAGTTCTTGAAAAATGAATAATACCTTGTGATTATAAGAGTCTGCTATGTATATTTGACCATCTTTCCGACAAAAAACTCCTAAGGGGTGCTGGAGAAGCACATCTGTACCAATTCCATCATGGTCTCCAAACTGTATAAAGTACCAATTTTGTAGTGGGTACAAAGTCACATAACAAGAAGTAACTGACAGAAAACATAAATAAAAGATTAAAATCTGATCATTTGCACTAAAACCAGAAATATTATAGCTATATTCCAAATTTTCAAGTTGAATACCCTAAACAAATTGTCTGGGAATAGTGGATCCCCCCCTGCTAGCAACCTTGATCCTCCTGTCTTCAGATCAACAGATCTAATGGAGCTACTCTCACTATCAGCCACATACACCTCTTGTGAATCTACAGTAGAAAAGAGTTCACTGAATATGCAGTTAGAAGATTAAGATGCTTTTATTACACAGAGCAAGTGACCTCCTTGCCTGGAGCCAATGTTATTCCAGAAGGCTGTGCAAATGATGTGCTGGTGGAACTGTTAAATGAAAAAAGGGGGTAATAATTTTCAAAGCAGAAAAGATAATAAAAATAAAATCAATGGATTCTAAATATACTAAAAAAATCTCCAATGAAATTATTTATGAATGTATATGACAACAAAAACACAAAATAAGTGCTAACATTGTAGACGAACAAGAATTCAGGGGACAGATTACTATGATGATGTAACACCCTACTCCTAGTTCCACTCATATCCTACATACGTAACTAGAAATAGGATGTCATTTTTCCGCTACACTATGTTGATAGCATTAGTAAGCTAAAAAACAGATATCCTATTTCTAATAATGTTTGTCGGATATGTGTGGAACTAGGAGTCCAGTGTTACAGATGATTGAAGTTGAATATATTCTCTCTCTTAGTAATGATCAAACTAATATAAATCACAATAGTCATAATAAAAAATCACTCTCTCTAGTGATTTAACTCATTTCTTATTATGATGATATATTTGCAAAACAGTTGCAACTGTACCAAGAGTTCTATATGTCATCAAAATGTAGGTTACTCCAACTTGAATTGAAGAGTATAATCTGACGTTTGAAAGAGGTCAAGTCCACCAGAGGATGAGCATCAACCAGCTTGCAAGAGCGAGGATCCCTTACAAGTGTACAGCCCACTTTTGTATTTATAATTTGCTCAATTACTTTGTGAATTGTCATGGTTTTGGTCTTTACGGATATGGTATCATCCTGATGTAACAATACTGAGAATATAGTCAATGGGCCAAATGAATGTAAAGTACATACCAAATTGACTTGGAGCAGTTTGCACTTTGCTACTTAAAATAATCATCTACAAGATTTTGGCAAACTGTGACTGTGAATCTAATAGATGACATAGAGGCACTTGCCTGTTGGTTAGAAAGTTATATGAGCATGATTAGCATGATCAAAGAATCACTTCTATCTCAGAATGCATCAACTTAAACAAAAGACAAAGATTCTGTTATATCTAACAAGATCTTTTTTCTGGTTACTGTTTGCTAAAAATATACATGATAACTTTCCAAAATCTGGCTTGTCTTAGGATACCTGGTGCACATACAAAAGAAATAGCTATTACAGAGAAAGTATATTTAAACCTTCTAAACCATGATATCACCTAAAATTATTAGCACAACTAGATTGCCATGTGCTTTAGAAAATTGGTTGAAAAAACACATATACCTACCCTGAATAAATCTGCTAAATCATGATATTGCCTATAACTATTTCCACAACTGGATTGTCATGTGGCCATGACTATTTCAATCCAAAAGTTTGATTGAAAGGAGAAAATATGGCACACACTCAGTTCCGTCCTTGATCCTCGACAACCCTTAACTGTAATAGTATTCTGTTGCTGTTGGCCTACATTACATCCATGCTTTAAGTTGCTACACGTGCATTTGTGGCCTGATCTAATTCTAAATGAACAACAACGCTACCCAGTTTATGACCACTTACAGAACTGGGCATGGTCCCCATATGAACAACTATATTAGTGTTATGGTTCTTTAACAGTCTACAATAGTTTTCTAGTGATCTTAAAAGTTAAAACCCTCACATGAGATGTGTTCACTGGAAGACCGATTGAGCACACAACAAAGACCTAAATATTTACATTGATGAGAAAACAAAAATAAGCATTTCAGGGTATGACATTCATATGAAGATCCGAAATGCCATTACACAGCAGCATTCCACAATATCTGAGTTCTTGCTTGGCTTTGACACTGATGTCTAACACTTCAAAAATCAGCAACATGCCAATCGTTGCAAGTATGCAAACTATTCTTGAAAAATATCATAAGAAAAATACCTTGAGCCATTCAAATTTCTTTCATAGCCATCACCACTAAATACTCTTGTAACTCCATTTAATGTATTGTGCTCCCAGATTTGGTGCTGGCCAGCCATTGCAATATAGAGCATCTCACTGAAGGGTTCATAGCAAAGATCCCATGGGGAATTTAACACCTAGGTGGAGATATTACAGTCAAGCCCAAGTAATCTCATACAAGTTATACAAACTATTATCATCATCTAAAACAGTATACAGCGACAAATATCTAAATGTGATAATTAATTTATGCCCCTTGACAACAAAGGAAAAAAGGAATAACTTATAAACGTTTTTCAGATATCATGCCTGGTCAGTTCCTTGTCCTCCTCCAACATAGTCAGACCCTTTTGTTCCATTACCAGCAAGTGTTCTTACGATCTCATTTACAAAATCAACCTCCCTGAAAATTATAATGTCAACAATATTATTTAACCTTGTTAAGTAGAACACACACACACACACACACACAAACCTAACCTATCCCAGATCAATACAAAAATAGCCATAAAATCATTAGTTCTTGAAGTTGTGTTGATAGCTTCAATGTTCCCTTGCCAATAGAGCATTGCTCCATGTCACAACTCAAGTCATGACCGAAGTTACAACATACTGGCAAGAAGCACATCAGTGGATGACAGGGTGTTGGTTCAAAGGTGGGGCACTTCTAGATCTCCATGGCATATATATTTCCTGGTTTATGTCAGGCGATGAATACACTATACACCTATGTGGCATTTCTCATTTGCTCTATCCTTCGAATTAATGGTCTGTTGTATAAATATTCTGTGTGTCCCTCCTATTAACGGAAAAATTTTCCAATTATAAGTCCAATTACATGGATAAAATATGTTAGGATCAAACAACTGTTATTTTCATATTTTGGCAAATAATTCAATGATTATGAAGATTAAGGACCATGATGCGCATACCTTAAAGCATGATTTTCAGTGTCTGCAACATATAACAGATTTTTCTTTGGATTGTATGCAAGGCCCTGAAAGAAAGTTATCATTATGAGAACAATTCGCAACAATAATGAAGAAAACAATTTGTTCACTAAATACCATTTAAAGTTTTAAACTATCAATAGGTTAATCTATAGTGTTACACCAATAGGTCAATTTATCCTTCTTGTGACATCAGGCAATGATGACATCAAAAAGACATGCAACAAATACACTAAAGAAGTAATAAAACGAGCTCCAATTTGTTGCACACTAATTATACATGAATCTCCAGTTGCTATTCTGAACCAACACATTAACAATAAGAAGTCATACCACCTCCTCTTCCTTTCTCTCTCCCAAGTCTTACAGTAACTACTGTAGTTTGGTCATTCTATATTACTCATTTGTCATTACTAGACCAGTTAAATAAGGTGTGATTATACAAAAATGCATAAATTAAATACGTATGCCTCCAACCTGAGGACGATTGAAAGTGGCACGATCAAAGGTACCATCATTTAGCCCTTCCTCTCCTGTAGCCCCAACTTGAATAATAAAATTCCCTTGGAGATCAGTAACCACCTAGAAAGGGCAGCAAACTATAAGTACAAACAAACTAGGTATGAACAATGAAAGATCATAAATAAGCTTGGCTGATATCATTATTCAATATTACTTCTATACTTTTGCTTATAATTCCTCACAAAATGCACAGTTTGCAATTAAAACAAAGGTGTAAGTATGCTTTGGTAAATTATGAAAGGAAAAACTAAAATTCTCACAATTCTATTATGGTTGCTGTCTGAAATAAAGAGCCTATTGTTAAGCACATCAACTGCCAGCTTCCCTGGGAATTTTAATGGTGATGTTGACAACCGAGGATCATTATCCTTTTCTAAAGCCAAGGGAATACGAGTGCTCTCCAATAATTTCCTTTCTCCATAAAATTGCAGAGCTGCATCAATGAAATTATCAAGATCCTGATGGGAGAGAAAAAAGATAGATTTGTCAGCATCATCTAACTGAAAAATTAAGACAGTCTAAGGATAAATTTTATCAATGAATCAAGACTTAATTTGTTATGATAAAATCATGAATCATGATGGGGTTGAACAATTGAACAATTATTGCTTTTCTCTAAATCAAACACTATTAAAAAAACATAAATAAGTTTCCAGCTTCTTCAAAAAATAATGCTTTATACATCTGTTACATATGTGATGATTTAAGGAATAAAAAAGATAGATTTGTCAGCATCATCTAACTGAAAAATTAAGACAGTCTAAGGATAAATTTTATCAATGAATCAAGACTTAATTTGTTATGATAAAATCATGAATCATGATGGGGTTGAACGATTGAACAATTATTGCTTTGCTCTAAATCAAACACTATTAAAAAAACATAAATAAGTTTCCAGCTTCTTCAAAAAATAATGCTTTATACATCTGTTACATATGTGATGATTTAAGGAATAAAAAAAAATATTTTAGCAAGTTAACAGAAAGTAAGTAATATGGTCCATAAGCTTTATACATCAAACATATCTAGTGAAACTACTACTATGTTTTTTCACATATATGTGTCAGTTTCTCTTCTAGAAAATTAAATAGATAAATTTTATTATTTACTCGATAATTAATTCAGTTCTCCATTTTTGCCACAAAAGTCAAGACTGAGTCCCAACTATTTGCCATCGGTTACATACTTACATGCAGCTTTTTCTAGCATTGAGCTCTATCAAAGACATTATCACTAGACAAGTTAAGATCCATCAAATCCTTTATTATTGTCTACAATACTCTTCTCAAGCCTTCCTTTGCCTCTTCTTAAACCACTAATCTAAATCTAGATCATCTTGTCTAATTGATTTAGATGTCACATATCAAAATCACTTTATTTTTCTCCCTTTCAATGTTTTATTTTTTTCTCACTAAGTAGAGTATTTCGATCCCTCCCACTTAGGGATTAATGTCCTAAGCATGGTTTGCAATACCGAATAATACCGTCCGATACGGACGGTATGTACCGGTCCGACAGGATACTAGTACACAGACCGCCCACTACCAATCAGTATAATTTTTTATTTTTTAATAAAAAAAAGTATTTTTTTTTATTTTTTTAACATGGACGTAGCGCCCGAAGCTCGAGCGACGTCGCCGAGGCTCGGGCGATGTTGCCTCGGCAACGACACCCAAGAAGGAAGGTGATGTCTCTCGAGGCGACTTCGCACGGGCGACATCAGTTTTTGTATTTTTTAATAGGAAAAAAAAAATTTTTACTTCTCTCGACAACGTCACCCGTTGACTAATATTTATTTATATATATATAATATTTATAATTATAAATATATATACCGAACGGTATGCCGAAACGTACCGTTCGGTATTCGGTACCGTACCAGAGAAGTGTCAAAACTTCGGTACGATATAGTATTGCAGACGCTGGTCCTAAGACCAAGTATAACTTAGAATCAAACCCTAACATAGTGCACATAAGACCTAGTATAGTAGAGGCTTCATGCCTGGCCTCGTTCATAGATAGCTCTTTCTTATTGGAGCCCCTCACTATACCTAATACTAGATCGACTTTGATATTATTTTGTCATGACCCGACCCAATGAGATAAATGACTATTAACTTGTTGAGCCTCAATTACTTAAACTCAAGCTAACAATAATACACCATCGAATTATAATAAGTCAATCAAAATCTTTGCTCACTTGCGATATGGGATTAAACAAGAGTATTACAGTCTAAGTCCCTGTTGACTGTTGGACCCCATACCATTCGAAATGAGCAATATTTTGAACCATGGCTGGCATATTATGGCCTGTCACTATTGTCGTAATACAATATCTCTGTATTCTACACCTGTTTAAATTGGTTTTCAAAAGAAGCTGAAGTTCTACAACATCAATAACATATTTTATGCTATTGGTTTTCTAACACTTGAAATTTGGAAGAGGCAGTATATGAGGTTGAAGTCTTTTATGATAGCCATGCCCTTGATTTTGAGATAACCATAGATGTCCAATATACAAGCTAAGAACAAACTTACTATTAGGTGTCAGAATTCTTATAATGCAGTAACCAAATAAAAGCATATCATGAATAAGTACATATAACAGTAAAATGAACATATTGTTTTACCAAAAAGTTCTTTCAGTAGGAAAACTATAAATAAAACCCAACACAAAGAATGTGATTATTACCTCTCGATGACCTTCTCCTGCTATTTGCAACAGAATTTTCCCATTAGGGCCAACAACCACAAATGTAGGCCAAGAATTCACTCCTAATTCTCTCCATAAGTACATATCACCATCATTAACAACCTTGAAGAAAGTATGAATTCAAAATACAGCAAACAGGAAGCCATAATCACATAAGAACATAAATTCAGTGCTATGACAAGTTATATTCTCTGCAGTTCATGAATTTATAATGTTTCCATCATAGTGTATATCATGTATCAATGAAAGAAATATCATAATCATTTTATCCTGTTCAATATTTTAGGGCCGTCCATGTGCTTCACCGTCATATGGATTAGTTTAAGACTTTAAGCTTAATATAGTGTTGACCAATGTTCATTTGATTTATCTCAAATGAATTGAGGCAAAAAGCCGGACATACTTAGATACTGATAAGACAACAAATTATCAGGTTGATGGATTCCTCAAATTCTAGAAGAAGTGAAAGATATGCTACCATCTAATGAATCAATCCATTAGATGGGTCATGTACCTATGCCTCCACCTGTCTACTTCGACAATCAAATTGTACTCTCTATCTTATCTAAGGTCATCAAAGGGGTGCAAGTTGTGACAAGTTACATGACAGGGGCATGGATTCACTCAAATTTTAAGTGGATTCAACTCAGTTGAGCCTCGAGTCGTCCATCATTTACATCTCTCTTTCTTAATCTGTGTTGAACACCATTGTCTCAATTGTGCCAGCTACTTAATGCACTCCTGTGTCATTTACTATTCCTCTAAGTTATAATAGCTAATTATACTTTGTATTCTTATTACTCCTCCCATGCTAACTTCCAACTCTTTATTTTATTGTTTGTTACTTATCACCAACATTCACTTGATCTTCATCTATCCATTATTAAAATGCAAATGTATTTCATCCATTGCCCTAGATAATTTCTACATGTAGGAGAAAGCTCTTCCTTTGACACTAATTGAGTGTACCCAAGTATTATAACCTAATGAAGAAAATAACTAAGCACTATTAGTTAAGCAACAATACCCAATAGGCTCAACAAACTCCAGTCGAAATTTGCCAGAGACTTCAATCCATTCTTTTGTTGAACTTAATAGACATGTCTTCCTTCACAAGGATTTCTTCAGGATTTTGCCATGTTCATGTTGTTCGTATGCTCATTTAAAACTGTTGACAACAACATGACACTACATCCTATGCCCACGCTATAGCAATATGGTGTGGCACAATCAGCCAAGTGCAACATCCTAGGTAGCATGTGCATTCAATGTCCTAACCAATATCTCTCCGTTTATCATTTTCCAATGAAAGAGTTTTATTAATTAATAAATCATTTCATCATGCCTCCACTTTTTTCCATTTGTTATTTGCATTAGAAGGTGATAAAACTAAGGTCTAACCAAAAGAATAGAAACCTAAAGAACCAAACTAATTACAAGTCCCATTTCCTTGCAAACTGTTGGGAAGTTCACATACTATCCTCCTCGGCATTATTTCTTTAAAATATCACAGAGAAAAGTTTGAAAAGGTAAAGTTTTCCGCCACCGCCACCACCGCCGCAACCCCACCACCACCTCCCCCTTTTCACCACCTTATATTCTTCCTTACATGCTTCTATGAATCTTTTAATAAAAAAGAAAGCAAAGGAAAGACTTACATAATTTGCAGGCAAATGATAATTATGAAAGACAAAAGGTCTCATAGGTGCAATCCAAGAAGAGGAAAAAAAGCAATCTTTATCTTTGCTATGAACTTGTAGCTTGTTCATGGTTAGCACAATGCAAAGGACAAACTTGTACTGATAGGTGAACAGAATACACTTACAAACATTTCTTGTCTTAGGTTTTTATTGTTGGTGGCAAGCTAAATATAAGAGTTGTCCTTTATTATTTCCTGTTCTCAATCTTTCCTGCAGCTGCAGTCATTCTTGAGAAGAGCATGATTCAGGATCTATTTCTAGTTACAAAATTGTTACATAATATCTGCATTTCTTATTGCACACAGTAATGTCTCCATTGGACAATTCTTTGTTCATACAATCAACAATTCAAAAAAGATTAGAGTCACAACACTTATAAATGATATCCCTTGCTCAATCTATATTCATGTTAAACTTACTGGGTGGGTGATGTTATAGCGCAAGACAGCATTTCGAATTGCTTCTAGATCCTTCTCATTATCAAACTTTGCAGAATGTACCCCAACAACTGTGAACTGCACATAACATAAGCCATGTAGAAGATAATTAGGCTAAAACATCCTCCGGATATCTGACAATTTATGATAATCTATATAAAAAAATGATGGGTGTAAATATTTAAAAAGAAAGGATCAATGAACCCACAGAAGAATTAAGGTGCAATTTCATGCATAGCCCTCCGCTCACCAAAATTGTAAACAAACTCTGATAAAGTTTTCAAACTTCCATGAATACCCTTAAAATATCATAGATAGATTTCAAAAGATAATGAAGGCCACGAACAACCTTCCAAGAATTCATAAAGCATGGGCATATGACAACATTAGCCATATATGAAGCATCTTGGAAGTTATAAGGGTAACCACCATCTTGGAAGCCATATATTTGCAACTTTTGAGAGGCACATATGCTATTTCATTTGTCTTGAAGTGTACATATGAAATCAACCACAAGAAAATTATATCCCGAGTCTCTTAATACCTTGACTTTGTTAATTAACCTCTGATAATCAAATTGATTGTCATTTGTCATGGTGAATATAATGAACCATGCGCATTATTAAGAAAGTTTCAGAGTGGTCCAACAATCCAGTGTCGCAAATTCTGAGTTGTGTTTGTTTCTCTGAAGTCTGAAGCCCAGAGCATCCTGTGGTTTGGCTTTGCTTATTATGTTGCTTTTCTGTCTTTTGTTTCTTCTTTGGTTTTATTTTATTTTCTTTTTAGCTAGAATATATTTCATGTTCTTAATTAAAATTGTAGTGTTGCTGACTTCTTTCAAAAAAAATCAAAAAAATGCTCAAATTGATTCTACTGTATATGGGCCCCCAAAGTTTGAAAGAGAACTTTAACTACCTCAATGACATTATACAGCTAAACATGAAGCACAACCAACTTGCATCATATGATTTCATATTTCACCATACAACATCAGACTCCAGATTCCATGGTATTATTTACCGAATATGGAGTAGATGAAGATAGTTATCTTCGATTCTACGTAACAGAAAATGCATATGGATGTTAGGCACAATTTTCTTTTCAGAAGGGAATGATGATATCTCTTAAAGCCATCAACTTTGACTTTGGTTCTCTTCAGATCACAATCTCCCTTTCTTCTATGACTACAACCACTAGAAAACATTTTTTCCATACCTATATTCAGATGCAATCCTAGTTTCTTGGCATTAACAACATGGTAATTCAGATAGAGATGAGGAAGAATGCATAGAAGAATACAACAGTTTGATATTACAAGGAGAGAATGAGAAACAGATAACAAGAGTCCCAAGAGTTCTGAGGCAAACCTAGTTACACACTTACACTATTTTAAACCAAATTGAAAAAAAAAAAAAAAAAAGCAAACATAGAACTTACAGGCTTATCACCATACTTCCTTTCAAGATATTCCAAATCTGGCAGAACATGCATGCAGTTAATGCAACAATATGTCCAAAAATCCAGCAAGACCACCCTTCCTTTCAAGTTCTGAGCACAAGTAATGCAATATGAAAGAGTTACTAAATAACAGAATGTGGCACATTTCTTTGGAAAGGTCAATTTTAGAAAATTAGTAAATGATGAACTTGTACATAAAGTGAGAGATTGTAAACTAGTTTACATTTGTAAAACTATCAACTGACAATTAAGAGCAAGCAAATTTGTGCAAACCAAAGGCTCAATCTAGTTAAATTTATAAAGTTAATAACTAAGATTTAGCAGAAAGAAATTGTGTTTAAAACATGGCAACTTAACCATAAAATATGTTTCCTTCATTGGAACGTTGGACACTGATGTTTTTAGCCTACAAAAATCAATTTCAATCTGGTTACTTTCTGTCTTTCCAGTGTATTAGATACAGTTGGTCTCCTTGGCCAGGAGGATAATGGAAAGGAACAAGAAGGGCCATCCATTGCATGATCTACCTTGTGCGAGTTTGGCACCATAGGTGACTCCGCCACTTCTCTTTTCCGAGCTGACAATCATCTGTATTGTATATCACAGAGGCTGAACAATGCTCCCATTACCTCGTACCGATAGTGACACATCCAAGAGAAGCTCTCAAATGTTGTAAACAACACCTCCACCACTGATCCTGACTTGCTGTACGATTGGTTGAGGTAATCTTTCTGGCATCATCTTTTATCTCCTTAAATTCCCATAAAATCTACTATATCAGTTTTAAATAGCTAATCCTTGAATTCAGTATGGCTGCCAAAAGGAAAGGAGGCCATAATGGCCATAAGTTTCTTTTCCTTTTCCACTTAAAATTGTTGGAACACAGATCACTAATTGGATGTCTGAGATTCCATGGTGTTAGCTACCTTAGGATCGCATCTGCTTATACAAAAGTTGAAAGAAACATCACATTCAAATTAATTTTCCTCAAATACTTAGTGCCAGTTGTTAAGTTATTCCTCAAAGTTGAAAGAAACATCATGCTCAAACAACCTGGATATCTGACAATTTTTCCTCAAGCAGTGACAGAATATAAGCAGTGATATAATATTGAATAGCCAGAAACAACCAATAACATAAATACAGGTAAAGAAATTAATTACCAGATCAATGCAGGTAAAGAAATTAGTTTAGAAACATATGGTTAAACAATTTAGTATATAGGAACCATATAGAAAAGGAGTTAAAATTATTGAAAGCAGTGATTAGAAAGACAGAACAAGATCCATTTATAGAAAGCTAAGCATGCAGTTGAAAAAATACAGGGACAAAAAGTACTGCACACACTTTAAATAGAAATCAAGAAAGAATGATTGACTTTCAAGGTGGTATAGGGCAAAGATTAAAATTTCAATCCAGTACCAATATCAGTCAGTGTGTATGATACCTATAACGATTGGCCTACAAAGTGCCAATACAGCAACTGGTAAAATCCAGACCAAAGAGAGAAGAGGGGAGGAAGCAGAGGAAGAGGAGATGACATGTTAAACGAATAAGAAGAATGAAGTGCTGACACAATGAGGTGGTCACAGCACAAGGAGGCAGTGGCAACACATATTTGAAGGGGTAAATGGAGGTGGTGGTGACACAAGGTGGGGACCACAAGACCATTTTACTGCAGGGAGGAGAAGAAGGAGGTAGAGGAGAGAAAGAGAGGACAGCTAGTACAATTCTCAGGAATAGAGACTTGATAAAATAAAAAAAGGAGGCCCATGTACTGACTTAGTGATAGGCTTAGTTTAAGTATAGCTCGATATTGGTTAGTTTATTGCCTAATAAGTTAGTATAATGCAAGGTTCATCGTACCACGGCATACCACTCAATACAAGCAATACAGACAAGTCTGACAAGGGACTAGTACGAGTGGCACATCAGTATGCCCGCATGTACCATTTGTCGGTATGCTTGGTATAGCTCAACACGTACCGTATCGACAACTAGTCGATACACTGGTATGGACCGGCAAGACAAACCATGATATAATGCATGATTTTTTATTTCACCCGGGCCTGGTATATATTGGATAATATTTACTGGCCTGAGCATGAACCAAGATACACACTAGGCTTTTCTCTTAGTCCGATCCATTATCTTTAGGACAACGGGGTTAGGGTTATAGTGATCAAAGAATAGGGATAGGGGCAATCTTTCTCCTTGCAATTGTAGCTCGCATCACTGCCTATCTGCCATTGTCGGATGTGTTAGTATGCCAACATGGACCAAATTCATACTAGTCCAACCATAAACTGATACAGGTCCAATACACAAGATTTAGAACCATGGAATAATGAGCTTATAATTTTACCTAATCAACATACCAGTTCCAACTCAAACACAATGGATGGAATTACCTTGTCCACATACCAATCTCATCTCAGACCAGTATATGCAAGTTTGTACTTACCAATATGGTTAAAATGAAAAACTAAGGGATAAGAATAAACACTTGTAAAGGAGAACTATACATGGAGCTAAAATACACTATGTCCATAAACATTTAGTGGTGCAAGAGTGGATCAAAAGGGCCTAAGAAAATGTCAAAAGAATTTAATGAACCAAGAAAAGAGAAATTTTTTAAGTCATAGTTGTTCACCCTCAACAAAGCTGGAAAATACAGCCAAGGCCAATATAATATCAAACAAAGGAATATGTTGGAAAATACAGCTTTCATATTTGCTAGTCATAGGTGCCCTGCAATCCAATCACGTGAGTAATGACACGTGTGATATGTTGTGCAGTCTTTTTACTTATTATTATTATTGGTATTTTCTCACTTTATATTGTATGTTGTATATATTATGATATACATGGATCTGTGCAGTGGGAATCAGATCATGATGAGATCATGATAATGAGATCGATTCATCTTTAAACACAAACCCTACATCGAGATAACCAGACAAGCTGGTGTGATGTATACCCATCTATATAATGGAGGTAACTAGTCTCATAACTGCTCATGTAGGGATACTAGGAATACAGTGCAGATGCTCATTGGAGACTGAGTTCACTGATTGATCTACTCACAGAATGTTGGATGGTTGATGATACCTTATTGTCAAACAACGATTCCGTGGTCCCAGTTGTGTGTCTGATCTTTAGACTTGAGACACCAAAGATGTCATATATGAGTACTTCACTCTTTAATACCGGACTTATAGGTCTAAAAGCTCCAGATCTAGCACAACTAGTCATCGAGAGTGGTAGCCAACCTTACGAGGGCTATTGAGTGTCGATAGATAATCATCCGCTCTTGGTATTATGAGAGAAATATCCTATGTATTTTTATTCAGGCAAATATCTTACCGGGGTCATTCGGATTGAAAGAGAAAGAGTTCTCTGAGATAATCCGATTCGAGCGAGCTTTAGGACAAAGTAAATTAGGTATATGGCCTCGGATGTGTTAGTATGCCAACATGGACCAAATTCATACTAGTCCAACGACACCATGCCCGATATACAGTCTCAGGGATATTAGATGGATGAGGGACTACAGATACTTGGCAACTAAGGACAGGCGGGTCCAATGGATTATATTCTGAGTGTCGATAGATAATCCTCCGTCTTGGTATTGTAGAGAGAAATATCCTATAATTAATCGTATCGTCTTAGGACTACGACGTAGTGGCCTAGTACGTCTGTAATCGATGAGTCGAGTGAATTATTATAAGATATGATAATTCACTGAGTTAGAAGGAGTTCTGACAAGTATAACTCACGGCCAGCTTGATATTGGGCCTAGAGGGTCACATATATGATAGGTGTTGCGAAGAGTAGAGATTTGAATATAATATATCCGCTGGAGCTCCTATCTTATTGAATATCTAGTAAACCCCTGAATTATTGGATCTTGTGGATAAGACCCAATAAGAGCCAATAAGAGATTATTAGGAAGAGATCTACTAATCCAAAGACTTAGATAGTTAAATTGAGATCTAGTACCCAATAGAGCAAGATTCATTAGGGTTAAGTTGACAGAGACCTTTGTAAATAGGAGGGAATCAAAGGGGCATAAGCTAATCCCTATTTTGGTAGCCACCTCATATTCTCCTTCCTCCCTCTCCTCAACCAACAACCCCAGTTTAGGACGTGTGAACAGTAATAAGAGCCAACCCCTTCTTGATCACGCGATGTGCGTGGAGAGGAAGATCATGCAGCGATTTGAGGAGCGTATTCGCTGCATCTATCGTGTGGATCACCGTTAGAAAAGAGGACAGTTGACCTCCTTCATTCACTCCTGCAGATCTGAAATTTTACAAGGATATATGATCTCCCT
This sequence comes from Musa beccarii, assembly GCA_024322285.1. Lineage (NCBI taxonomy): Eukaryota > Viridiplantae > Streptophyta > Magnoliopsida > Zingiberales > Musaceae > Musa > Musa beccarii. Next base: position 42,074,140 of record CM044398.1, read on the forward strand.
AAGTAATAAATCTACCTTAACACACGCGGTTTTCATTTTGCGTTTTTAGTTTTGCGCACCAATCCTCGCATGATGACGAAACTTTTTTTTTTAAATCTAGAATTTTATTTTTCTGTTATTCCATGTGATGCTCTATCTAGGTTTCCCAACAATATTTAGTTGCTCAAAGAGAAGCTAAATATGTTAAAGAAAAAAAGCAATGATGGGATGAAATTTAATGTAAAAATTAATTAATTCAACAACTAAAATTTCAAGATAGAAGGATTATTCAGAAAATGAGAACATATCATTGTTTTGGATTATGGAGATGCAAGTCAGAGTAGAATTGGGTTAAACAGTCCCTAGTAATGATTTTAAAAATAACATTTATTAGGAAAGCATCCATACTTCAAGGAACTAGTATAAATGAGAAGTTGTTAGAAGTATCAAATTACCCTGCGAAACTGAAGTGGAGCTGTATTCAGCCAGTCAAGCTTAGATGGAAACTCGGGCACATTCGAAGCAGAACCCCTAAAAAAAGGAAGATGCAGTAGTAAGATGTCAATTATAGTTTGCAAAGATAAATCCAGCTCCACCAAAATGGCTAAGATCACATACCTAGCTTCCAAATCAGACAAGTAACTTTTCATCTGTTGTATTCTCGATGATCGTGATTTTCCTGTAAAGCAGCACTGAGCTTTATGCCTTACTTGAGGAAATCATGCACGTGATATCTAAATAATTGATGGAACAAAAACAGAAGCTAAAAACCAAAGAAATATATGATTTAAAAAAATATGTATAGAGAGTCAAATATCACCCCTTTATATTTCATATAGAATTCTTCTAACCTTAAACAAGTAGTGTTTAAGATTAATGAAAATGTAAACAAATCCCTTACCGAAACTAAGTCATTGCCTTCTTAAAATTTAATTACAGGGCATGCACTCGCTGAAGGTGAATGACAAGTCTAATTCCATCATAGTTACTAGTTTAATACTTATTGGTACATCAAGCCTTGACATGAAACAGTAACTGATAAAATGAAAATCAACACTTCATGATTTGATGCCAAAAGAAGATCCATGGTATATAAAACAAATCAAGTTATATTCTGATAGGCTCGAGAGCTTATTCAGTATATCAGTTATACCTTGTAACCTACTAAAAGGAAGAGTTACCCAAGGAACTCCTTGCATGTGAAATGAGTTTGTACAAAGGGGACAGGACACAAAACAATATACAGGGAGTTACTTCCTATATGCACAAAGTTAAAAGCAATTTCTTCAGATAGAATTGAATCCAAAAGAACTTACTATAAGATCATCTTGAGCTAAAATATTTTAAACAAATTGCACGAACTAGAAGCAGAGAGTCAATGTGAAAAGAGAAATATACAAATACCAGAAAATTTTCCGAACTTAAAACAGCCTCCTCACCATTTACAGATCAATTTAACATAATCAGAAAACTAATTTTGTCAAATAAAAAACCCAACTTCATAGAATGCAACAATACATGCTCAACTTACATATTTAAGATAAAAGAAAAGTAAAAAAACAATACAAAACTGCATCGAGAACTGAGAAAGAAAGGAAGTAAGAACAAAATGACCTTGTTGCTACGTATGGCTATACCTTCATTCTTCCCAGAAATTGGTTGATTCACCTTTGTAAACAAGTTCATCAAACCTTTCAGAGATGCATATTGCATTGCCTGAGAGAGGGGTTAAGAAACCAAAAAAGATACTTTCAGGGTTACATATTAAGGGTAGTCCGTAGAAGCCTACATGCTGGCAGACAGTAGAAACATTACCAATGAAGGGCTAAGGAAAGTAATTTACAGTTGTTATGAATAATGATGCATATGTCTCTCCTAAAAGTCTTTACTTCTATGGACATGAATTTAAAATATGTAAGCACAATTTTTAAAAAAATCCTAATGCCGTCATAGGAGAGCAGTGACAACACAACAACTTTTACTTTCACACCAGGGCCCCAACTGGAGGAATCAAGAAAGAAACCTGTCTACATGGTGTCCAATGGCATACAATGATGTGAGAGATTTACTAAACGATTAATTCCAACTGCCATCAATAATCAATTATTTCAAATTTTATATTGACACACAGATAAACTAAACCAGCCAGCAATGATGCTCGACTTTATCATGCCTTGGATATAGTTAATATGTCAGTTATAAACTAATGGCACCAAAACTTATTTTTGCAAGTCCAGCAACAGACTTGTTTCCTCCCTTATTGCAAGAAACAAGCAGATATGGATACCGGTGATGATGTGGGTTGAACCGTGCAATGAAGTAACGATTTAAAAATACAGAGACAGGAGTGCCTGGGAAGGGTCAATGGATACATATCCAAAACATACGTTACACCTGATAATATATATGTTATTGAATACTGTAACTTTTTTAAAGACAACTTTAAGTTTGAAATTAAAGTTATATCAATAAATTTATATCTCTTTCACACCAGGGCCCTAATAATGATTTCTTTAATATATCTCCTCTTTTGTTCCTTTCTTCTTTCTTATCCTATCTTCTCTTTTCTTTCTCTTCTTTGCTTCTCTTGCCCTGTTCTTTTCTTCTTTCACTATCTTCTCCTCTATTTTTCTTTTCTTATTTTCTTCTCTTCTCCTCTCTCTCATCACTAGTTCACCAGGATGCTATAACTTAAAAGTTGAACTAAAAAGTTCAATTGACAGAACCCATTCCATACTCTCAGGATCTAAAGCGATAGAAACCGGATGACCTTTATCTCTCTTGCTCACTCCTTCAATTGTAGACTGTAGAGCCAGTCATACAGATTAGAAAGGATAATCTTAAATAATGTATAGGACTATTAAGTTCTCAATATATTATACGAGTAATTGTGAATCACATGTTTATAAATTTTTATCACGTTGTTGAATTCAGAAAGATTCATAGAGAAAGTCTTACCAAGTTGCATAATTAAAGACCCATACATTATAGCTAGCAAAATCTAGACTAAAATAATTTTAGGAGTTACTGATACTTGGACGTAGGAACATAAATAAAATGAATGCAAGTGGAACTTCTGGGATCGATTTAGTTTTTATCATGAAAACCTTTTGGGTGATCTTGACATCTATTAAGAAGAATCCAATGAGAAAGATGTTTGCATATGATGATTTCATACTGAAAATGAATTCTGTTAAATGTTTCTTTTTTTTTTTCACCACTCTAAGAAGAAAATCTAGAAAGGAGACTCCAATAGAAAAGATTTTTGTTAACTTTAAACAGATAGGCTTTCATGCAAATATTTTAGGACATTTTTGCTTGTACTAAGATCATATTAGTTTAGCGACAATCTTATAAGTTTAGCATCATTTTTTGACTTAAATCTTGTTCCACTCAAAATGGAACAATAGAAAACACAAATGTACTCTGGCCTGCTATGCACATTATTCAGCCACTTGCACATCTTGATTCTTCTTTTATGCTTCTTTAACTATGTAAAAGCCCAAGAAGAAGAATGCCACAGTGCGGTTAGCCTAGGTATTCACAATCTAATCTATATGTATCATGTGTTCATATTCTTTAGTGTTTTACCACTCCTCCAATGTTTACTTTCGTTCAGTCTAACTAGTTCCTTGGCAAACCATAAGAGTTCATAGCACAGAAATGAGAAGTGATACAACCCACTGTGTAATAAATAATTCTCAATTATCATATGTAATCACTTTTACCTTCCAATTGGCCACAGTAAATATAAGACATGAAACAGCAACTCCCAAACTTCCATATCGTAGGATGTCACGACGAGAACCCTGCAACCTGTAAACAGGTTTCTGGTACATTAGTAGTCCATTAGAACAAATGAAAAAGCTTAAGAGATTGCATTGGCATAAGCACAAAGCTGCATACATTGGTAAGTGCAGAAATAGATAATTTAGCTTCTTAAATAAAAAAGTTCCACAAATAGGCATAATAGGAGCAGAATGCTAGAAGTCATTATCCAAAAGAAAAACTACAAACTACTTAGAAGTAGCTTTAAGATAATCTACAACCGCTACTTCAGATCAAGTGATCAACTACTCCAAAAGTGATGCAACTCTGACTCTCGCAGGGTCTAAAGAAGAACACATGGAAACACTTGAAGAATGTGCTATCAGAAGCTAACGAACTACGAAAGGACTCATTCTGAAAAATGGACCAGCAATGGTGTGATTGTGTTTGCATGGGGAACCTAGTATAGGTTGTTGAGGAACATGTAACAGAGCTTGTCTATATACAACTTGGGCCTGAGACCTCACAAATCCAAACAGAAATTGGGTTGAGATGTCCGAGCTGTACTCTGCTTAGTTTCCATATATTATTGATCTTGTTAAACCTCATAACCCACCTCAAGATGGCATGTGCTAGGTTAATTTAGAATTAATCATGTATCAAAGAAGTAATTGTCAAATTATTTAATAATTAAACCAAGATATGCATTAAACATTAATTTTCTTTTGACTTATACTGACTGACTAAAAATTCCCAAGTGAACTTGGCTTTTTAGCCCAAGCATGCCAAAATCAGCCTAAACTAAGCAACTGCTAAAGATTTTACACTTGTATGTTCCTCTTTAACATCATCAGCAACAACAACAATCGCTAAGGTCCAATTATCTGGGATTGATCAAATAGATCCTTGCCAGCCACCGTTCACTTTTGATGACAAGATCATGGGTTATAAGCTAAGAGACATCATCATCTTTAATTGTTTCTGACCAAATCTTTAAGGTCTTCCTCTACATGTATTTTTCTCCTTTTTTTGTTTTAACTGGATAACTACAGTAACAACAAGCCATAATGTCCTGATTATGTGGGGTCAATATGGATCAATTGCCACCATTGAGCTTTGTAACGAGCAATGAGGGCACACCCAGTATGCAAGGTTCCTATCATGACTTGAACATTTGGTCAGAACTCTATGCTTTAATCATAGTCACATCTCCAATTCCCAGAAAACTCTTACTCTACATCAAAACTTGTACTAATTGCAGTTTCATTCTCCATAAAACAGGTAGTGATTCTCACAATGATTAGCACTGATTATAAATGAAATGTTTATCCTGCATGATAATCTAATATGACATTTCCTCATCAAAATTTCCAAAAAAATTGTATCTTTGTCAAAGATAATTTATTCCTACAACTAGGGCAAGCCAACACAACGTCAAATCAACTTAAGCACTGTTTGGTACCAAAGCAAACCAATTAAAACCAACATCATAATGAGCCAGAGTCTAACCTGGACTGGAAAACATCAAGATAACTCAAAGTCAGATTGGAACTGATAAAGAGTTTGAGAACAGGCTGAGGGGTCCAAACTCCAAACCAATCCAGTCTTGTACATATACAAACTCTCTTCCAACAACCTAGTGACTACCGTACCATCCATTTAGAACTGACTCCCCTGACGAATGTTTCTCAATTCCAGGAAGGAAAAAATATCTCCCAAGCTATCAACTAGATAATTAAACTACTAAATAATGATACAACATATCACTAACATCATGCACAATTAATAAAATATATCTACACATAAGTCAGTGATAGGACTGACCTTACCCTCCAAGAAAATTAGTTTTCTCACTTGTAAATTTCACATCCTGTACAGCACTACTGTTTACTTCTACAGTAATAACGTCCATAGTGGTCCCACTTTGAGAGCCAATTTGACGGGTTTCTTGCATGCTATCATCTGCAACCAGTTCTCATCATTAGCACCCAATGGGAAAGGTAGCATAAGATAATCCACTCTGATTAAAGAGATGTCATCCCAATGTTACAGTCTCATAACAGTTTAGCTGTCCAAAATCAGAAGGAACTGCCGAGATGAAAAGAGAGTAACTATTAAAGTTAGAAGTTACTGGTAAAGGTCTATCAAGCTATAAAGCAGTTGAATAACGAGGTCCAGTACAGTCTGCAAATTACTCTTAACAATCTAACGCCAATAAATCTCTCAACTTTAGCCTACTGCTTACTACATCTTTCTCATGAACACAAACCAGTGTCACTCAACTACTTACTATGATTAATAGAGTGACAACCATATAGAACATCATCAATTGAAACACTTCCAATCTCCTTTTTGATGAGTGATGGACAAGCCTGCTGCAAAATCTCTTCAGATAATGTAGTGGTTACAGCAATGCATCTGCAAGTAGTGTGAGGATTGTTTATAATTAGCAGAATATTTCAAAACTAGGGACCGTTTAGAACTGATAATTCTACAAAAAGAGGACATGAGAATGATGATACTTGCAATTAAGACATGTAATAATTGTAAGGCAACACATTTTCTGTCTTTATAACTGGCTTTGTTGAACCCAAACCGTTGGCCAAAATGCTTAAGTTGAAATTGACAGCAGTACACCATCAAACTCTCATAAATCAATCTTAATCTTACTTACTTTCGATGTAAGACTAATCGAGGATATTACAATTTTTCCAACTCAAGGGTAATGACTAATCGAGTCATTACCTAGTGGTGGCTTGACGTCGTGACGAGTCTTCTAACTCCATTCAGAGATAACCCTTTACTACTCAAGCTCCTCACCATATCATAATACTAGGTCAACTCTGATACCATTTGTCACGATCCAAGCCTAAGAGGCTAATTGACCTGTCAACTTCATTGAACCCAAACAGTAAACCAAAATGCTTAAGTTGAAGTTATCAATAGTATACCCATCAAACTTTTATAAATCAATCTTAGTCTTACCGACTTCTAATGTGGGACTAATATGAGGTGAAAAAAAGAACACAGAAAAAGTTAATATCAAAAGTAAATAGACTATTATATAATGTAAATATTGATAGATCTATAGAGTATTTTTTTATAGCCTACTAATATAAAATATTCTAGATGATCATTATTCATATGCTAACAGATAACTCAATCTAAACCTCATTAATGAAGAAATCAACCCTACCCACTAAAGACTTGAATATTCTGTATACTGTTCTTTGACAATGTAATTGGATTTTCATTTAAGTTCCAATTTTCTATTAATTGCGATGTCCAAGATGAAATTGATGGACAAATATGATTGCACTTGATATTTATTAGCGAATAAAAGAAATTATAAATCCAAACTGTACCTCATTTGTGCAGCTTTTGCAGCTTGAACTCCAGCAAGAGCATCTTCAATTACAATGCACTGAAAAAATTTGCAGTCAGAAAACTACTAGGAAATGGGAATTTCATGTAGTAGCTGCAAAATTGCAAACAAGAAATTAACAAAAATCACTGATTCTGGATGTAAATAAGAATTTCAAAGTAATTATATGAAATATCAGCACAACAAAAATCAGATAAATCAGAAATAAATGAATAAAGTAATATTTTAATAAACAACAAGAATTTTGAGTCTTGCACATTAAAAAAAGCTTACAAATGTGCAAAATTCTTTGCTAGTCTAATGATGATGGAATATAATTTGGTTTATCAGAAAACATAACATGATCTACCTCGGACTGGGGTACATTCAAGCTCTTTGAAGCTGCCAAAAATATATCTGGAGCTGGCTTTAGTTTCTCAAATGCATCAGCAGATACAATCACATCAAACCTGATATGCAGAGCAAGTTCAAAATCAACTTTGAATAATTGATAATTTGAAAATTCTAGTAAAGGCAAAACCTCTATAATATTTATGAAAAGAATATCATAACTAATGATTGTGAGATCAGTTGCAACATAACAATTGTGAGAACATGAAATTCTTCTCCATTAGCAGACACACCTATACACTATGGCTATGACTAGAAAGAGTTATCTTTCTAACAAGAAAAGGTTGTGTTACATTCTTGAAACTAAAAGGACATTGATTTCTACATAACAGTGAGTATCTTATATTTTCCAATGTACGCAAAGTAAAGCAAATAATATTTCGGCTAAATGCTTTCCATGAGTGTCGAGGATGTTACATAAACTGCATATCAAATGCAAAAAAGACAGAATCTAATGGACAATTTCATAAACAACATTTTTTTTTGTTTCAGTTAGATTGATCAACTTATGTGGTTCTCTGTTTATGTTCAAGAAGGTCTTCAAATAAGCATCACTTTGCCTTGAGATCTAAACAAGGTGAATCAATTAAGATTAGTAGTGTGAACAAAGATGTGGAAAGATCTAAGAAAACTTTATTAGAAAACAATAGAAAAAGACTTGATGGCTGTAAGTTTGACCAGACATATTGCCCACAACATTGCTCAATGATGGGGAAAGATTTGTCTAGATGACCCTGGACAGTTGAGACCTTAATTGTTTTTGTTTCTGTGAGATTTGGAGACATCATTCAATGCCATAATTATTAACCAAAGCAATAGTTAAATATGTAAGAACTAACAGAGAAACAGGCAAACCAGCAGCAGTCAGATTGGCATCAACTTTGACCCTGTCAGCACTAGAAGCAACAGCAACCTTAAGCCCCTTTCTTTTACACTGACATGGAGGACAACAGCCAGTAACTTATATTAGTTTCATATAGATAAAAGTAGGGGAAGAAAAGGAAACCTAACTTCAATTGAATCCAGCAAGCAAGTAGACCTCCATGACAAGCTCAAGAGCTCCAGGAAATCCAATGCCTGAGTTGGGTTTTGCATACTGCAATGAAGAAACCAAATTTAGCTTTCCAATGTAGAGATCCTAAAAAATGAGAAAAATAAGGTTCATACTCTTGAAACCATTGTATTCTTTACCTTGTCGAGGTAAATTTCGAAAAACCGCTTTTTTGCCGCCTCTGGATCAAAATCATTAATTCCCTTCACTGAAGCAACACCTCCAAGAAAATTGGCCTCACCTACACCACTCAAATTGTTAAACACATTATCAAGAAAAGGTGTCGATTTCTAAACAATCTGCATAAACCTGTGCCACTGAATCTAGACTGGTAAATCGAGAAACCTAATCGTCATTGTATGCAGCCACGTGAACACCAATCTAGAACCCATCAGGAATAAGGTTTTGTTTCCATAAAAAGACTACGGAGAGAGGGGGAGAAGAGCACCAGTCCCCATAAACGGGACGAAGTCGTCGGTGGTCACGGGGACACCCATTTCAGCGAAGACGTCGACCCCCGCCAACCTCGACAGCTCTTCACTGTTGCAGAGAACTCCGTCCATGTCGAAGAGGACCGCGGAGACCTTGCCCCATCCCGCGCCCTCCTCCCCGGCCCGGACCTCCTCTTCTTCCACCTGCTGCTGCGGCGTCGACGCGCGAGCGGCGGTGCCGCTACGGGTTCGACGGGACGTCAGTGTTAGGGTCTGGGCTGGTCTCCAGCGGGGGCGGGCGACGGAGGAGACGGGGGACACGAGAGGGAATTCAGTGACATACGGAGGGCAAATCGGGAACGAAAGAGGCCGTTGAAACGGGAGGGCCGTCGAGCGCTGCGCCATGTCGCTCGCCAGCTTTGGGCGCGAGGAAGGCGGGTGCTTATGGAGATGCAGTGGACGAAATGTCTATATCGCCCTCCATGGCGCCTCGCAGTGTACACGACCGCCACCCGATTGGATTAGGAAATGGTGGTCAAGTTTTCTCGATGGGGTTGTGGCTCAGCACACACAATTTTGGAAAATAAGTAAAAGTCTTTTTATTCTCAAATTTACTATCTTATTATATAATGGCAACGAAAAAAAAAAGGTGGACTTTACATGCGAGGCAACGGGTGACGACACATCCGATTTCAGGCCTTTGCAATCAACAGGAACGTAACTCAAAAATCTTATTTGAATTTGATTGAAAGTTTTGAGTATGGATTCATAGCTTATGAATTCAACATTTTTTGGGATGGATATTAGAGGAAACTATATCATTTCTTATAAGAATAAACATAAGCCCCTCAATCCGTTGCACTTAGAATTCCATCATTTTGAATGGTCTAAAATAAGAAAAGATATTAGTTATTGGCTTGGTGTGTATTACTAATCCAACTTAATCTCATTCCAGTTTACATTAGGAGCCTTCAAATCTACTCGATGTATATTTGTATATTTGATATAAAACTAATTTACACTAAGATCAATATTATGTAGGATTGCCAACATGATCTTTCTAACATCTAAGTTAGATTCCTAAAGTGAATTAGGTCCAAGTAAGCATGAGAAGGGTCAACCTCAATGATCATGCTTTTGTTTATCTGAGAATGATGTGATGCATCGGATAATCTTTAATACTTAGTCCAGGGAGGATACATTAGACGGTCTTTAATGCTTAGTCCAAGGAAGACATATCGAGTAACTTTTAATGTTTAGCTTGAGGAAGATACATTAGGTAGCCTCTGATATTTAGCTTAAGGATGGTGCATTAGATAGTCTTTAATGTTGAATCTTAAATTTTGATGATGAAACTAATTGATTGTATTTTATTATCTAACTATGTTTTGAGTCACGCAGATTTACTATCGATCAGAATTAAACAGTTGACACAGGATGAATTAGCGTTACGTCGAAGAAAATCACGTTAGGAGATTAGACGTCGAGCCGATAGTCCGATCGACAATCTGTAGAAGGCTTTAGACAAAGATATCGAGCATCAGCCAAGAAGAGTAGAGTTGCACCAATGAGATCGGGGTTGAGGAGGTCAATCACCGATTGAGCAACAGGCCGCAAGAGAGAACAATGCGTCAAAGAACCAGACGAAGTGCCGACCAATTACGTGTTGGGCAACAGGAAGTTGATTTGTTGTAATTGTCTAGATCGAAGTATGATTAAGAGTTAATTAGTGTGTAAGATTAACTATAATAACGATGAAGACATAAAGCAAAATAAAGTACCGGAGTCAAGTACGATGGAATCGTTGGGAGTTCGAGAGTTCGTCGGGAGTTCGAAGATTCGTCGGAGTGTTGCCAGAACTGGCCGAGAATGAGTAGGGGGCTTGACAAAGGATTCATCAGAAGCTTGCTAGAAAGATTCATTAGAAGTTCATGGAGCTCGCTGAGAAAGATCGGAGTTTGCCGAAGAAGCTCATCGGAACTCGACAAGATCAATCGTGAAGTTAGGAGCTTGCCGGGAGTCCACAAGAAAGTGTACGAGGGTTCGTCGGAAGACCGCCGGAAGTTCGCCGGAAGAAGATTTAACGTGCCGGACTTTAATTTATGTAGAAAATATCTTTAATTTCATAATTAGTATATAATTAGGGTTATGATTAGATGTTAATCCTATAACCTCGGTATGGGCAAACTGGGCCCGTCCCGTTAATAGACTGGTTTGGGTCAGATTCAAAGCCCAACCAAACGTGTTGGACCCTGTCTGATGGTGGCACCGCTAGACTAGGGCAGTGGAACCGCTTGGGTTCAGCTCCCCAGGTTATACTAGGCTGTGGTACCGCCCAACGCACTGACATTGTCAGTGTGCCCAGGCGATGGTACCACTAGACTAGCGGTAGTACCACCCAATGTCAGTCAAACTTACGGTGGTACCTCCAGACTGGCGATAGTACCGCCCAATATTAGTCAAACTTGTGATGGTACCGCTAGTGACAGGTGGTGGTACTGCCAGTACCCGAAAAACCCGAGATAGAAATGTTTTTGGCCACAAGTTTAAATTCATTTGAAACCTATAAAAATCTCTCATCCCTAGGTCGAAGAAATAAGTACGCACACTTTGAAAGTAGAAAAATACTATTCAAATATCTTTAGATATCCCTCCTCTAACCTTCATATAATTTCAGAAAAAAGAGAGAAGTAAAGTGCTTATAACGGTTCTCTCCTACGCCCATAAAAAAGAGAGAGCGTTGTAAGGGAACTTGTCTTCGCTCATTAGAAGGAAGACAATTAGTGAAAAATTGGTGGCCTCAAGTGAAGAGGAATCGGGAGTAGACGTATATCGTATGACCGAACCACTATAAAATTGGTTTATATTTATCTTCTTACAATTTATATTTCAGCAAATCATTTTTTAGTTGCTCTACTTTTTCATTATCTTTTTACGTACGCTTTCAAGTTAAAATGCAATTGAAACGATTTTAATCAAAACGTTATTCTTTTCGTACGAGATTTTTTTGAAGTTTTCGAAATCGTTAAAATTTGTCATTCTTAACCGCTGCACTAATTCGCCCCTCCCCCTCCCTCTTAGTGCTGCTCTAGGTCTCAACATTTAATGCTAAGCTCAAAGAGAGTGTAACGGGTAGTATTTGATGCTTAGTCCAAAGAGAGCACATTGAGTGGCCTCTAATGTTTAGTTCGAGAATGATGCATTGAGTCGCATGTGATGCTTAGTCCAATGAGAGCATATCGAGCAGTATTTGATTCTTAACCTTATGATACTGTATTTTGTGGCCTTTGATGCTTAGTCCGAGGGTGACACATCGAGCAATCTTCCCTAAGATAATTGTTTCACAATATGATCTGATTTTATAATTGAGTTGTTGATCATATATCAATCAACCCTCAAGATACAAGTCAATCTCATAGACAAGGTGGAGGTCATTAAGCATGTAATCTCCTAAGTGATGAATCTTCGAAGTGAAAAGTAATCATAAATATAAAAGATAAAAAGATGCCTTAAAGGGGTGGCTAGAGGTCATAAAGGGTCTCTTGAGAGCATAGAAGATCTCACTTGCATTTAGAATTCTCTGAGCTTCTCTTTAGCCTATGGCTCCTAAACCTTTACTTCTCTTACCTTCGAAGTATCCTTTGTTTTCTCCTACATTAGGGTTAAAAATAGCCTCTTCAACTTCATTGAGTCATATACTCTTAAATAATGAATGACCGATTAAAGTATTATTCTCTAAAAGCATAAGGTTGGGAGGGGCTCAACTGTCTTCTTTCTCTTTGGAGGAGATGATGAGAGTGAACCCAAAAATACTTAGAGACCTTCAAACCATAAAGAGTATTTTTGTACTAAGATTTCACCATAGCCCTTAGCACTTAGAATGCTTGCATGTCAAGTACTTGATCGCTATTGAATATCAAATATTAGTGCCTTAAGATCCACCCTTGTATAATTATTTATGCTTGCATGTTAATACTGTAGAGGGTAGTGAAGGATATCACCTTCTCATGTAGCATCCAACTCATGATGCTATCTCATTACTTTTATAGAGAGAATGTTGTTATGTCGATAAAATCTTTAATTTTTTCATATCTATTTTTAGATAGAGTTAGAAAATATTACATTATAATTCAAAAATGATTTAAGATTAATGACACTCTAACCTCCAATGAATAAGGGGTATTTTTTCTTTGTTGGAATGGGTTGAAATTGAGACTTTAATCTCGATTGATCCATTCAATCTCTAACTTCACACACCTCCCTTTCTCTTTCATATTGGTAGAGGTCCTATTTTTGTATCTAACTATCAAGTCAAAGAATAAAGATTAATTAGATGATATAGGCCTAAGCCTAACTTCATAAGGTTCAATTCAAACAGAAGTTTAGATAGGATTGAACTCCAAATTCATACATCTTGGTCTCAAAATCTTCTCAGTACAGAGAGATGATGAGGCAGAAAGGATAGTGAACTATTTGATACATAAAAAAATACTTATGAGACCTTCAAACCATAGAAAGGGGTTAGAATACTTTTTGATCAATTTTGATCCCAATGAAAAGTATTGAGCCCAAGAACCCAAGATTTCTTATCTTCTTCTCTCTTTCTCTCCCTTTCTTCTCCACGTATAGCCCCTTAGCACTTAGAATGCTTGCAGTTTAGTCCTTGTGTGTCAAGTACTCGATCCTATTGAATATCAAATATTAGTGCCTTAAGATCCACTCCCTTGAAAATTTATAATTATTTATGCTTGCATGTAGAGACCTTCAAACCATAAAGAGTATTTTTGTACTAAGATTTCACCATAGCTTTGGTTGTCCCTCCAACCCCTCATCTTGGTGTGCCATCGGTAGTGAAGGATATCACCTTCTCATATAGCATCCAACTCATGATGCTATCTCATTACTTTTATAGAGAGAATGTTGTCATGTTGATAAAATCTTTAATTTTTTCATATCTATTCTTAGATAGGTTTAGAAAAGATTACATTATAATTCAAGAATGGTTTAAGATCAATGACAGTCTAACCTCCAACTTCCAATGAATAAGGGGTATTTTTTCTTTGTTGGAATGGGTTGGAATCGAGACTTTAATCTCGATCGATCCATTCAAACTCTAACTCCACACACCTCTCTTCCTCTTTCATATTGGTAGAGGTCCTATCTATGTATCTAACCATCAAGTCAAAGAATAAAGATTAGTTAGATGATATAGGCCTAAGCTTGACTCCATAAGGTGTGCCTTGCCACTTTAGCTTTTTCCTCTCTTTTATATTCTCTCAATATCTAACTTATCTTTTTCTTTATAATAGGAATGAATCTCAAGGGATTAAGGCAAAACACAAAAGTCATAGCTATCTCTACGGAAGCAACCCCTTCTCCAACTCTTGAGGCCCCGATAGAGGAGCCTGTCATCCTCGTCATGTTTTCCTCTTTCGAGACTCCAATGCCAACAAGTTTCTCTGCTAAAACACTGGCAAGAACATATAACATTGTCTTGAAGTGGAGGCATTACGATAAAAAGGCCTCGAAAAAGTGGCTCAATAAGGAGGTCTTAGAGTGTCAACTTGAAGCGTCTTCGCTTACGATGCCTATGCAAAATAAGTTGAAGCATTGTTCATCTTTGACCTATGCAAGCACAAATCTTCTTTCGTGGCTATTTAAATATTAGATTTACTTGACTTAGGGAACCATTATAATTATGGTGGGAAAGAATAAAGACATATGACATAGAATGACAAGTACTAAATGTTTAAATGCTTTCTAGGGTCCTTGATCCCAACACTATTCAAGAACCCTCCATCAATTGTAAAAATGACAAAAAAAAAAAGATGTATATCATTAAATTTGAATTGTTGACTTAATCGACTAATTTTATCGATCTAAGCCTCTGGATCTGTCCGATGTGCCTTCATGTATCTAACGTAGAGTCGACACACACAAAGAACATAAATCATGATCACAGGAACTTAATTCATTTTTGACCATGCATTCTATTATGTGAAAATCATCTCGATAACATAGTGGATATATATATAAATAAAAATATATATATTTTTTTTGGAGGGATGCTTCACCTACTAGTGTTCTTTCTAAACACTTTTTGAATCAACATAGTTATTTTTCTTCCAGAAGTGTTGAATGCGATCCTTTTGGCATTTAAATTTTGCATTGATCCGATTCATGCGAATGACATTATTATCAATCATCAAAATCTTTAGAGCTAAATCAACTAATAAACTAAATATAAAGAACCCATCCACAGTAGCTTTTATATATCATCTGTTTATATATTCCATTTAATAAGCGTCACATAAAGACTACGGTAGAATTGGAGCTCCCAAACTGTAGTGGTTGCGTGTCAAACTGCTGCAATATATATCTTTATTTCGTTGGCCGTTCGGTGTCTGCGAGTTGAACTCTTATTTGAAGGAGGGAACGGATTCGAATTTAGAACCTCCCCATCTCCCGCCTCTCCTATTCCTCCTCGAAGCATCCAGGCTAGGGTTTGGCCCTCCCGATGGAACACCCCACCCTCCGATTGACCGTCGAGAAGGGCCCGAGGAAGGGCGAGACCCTCGAGTGCAAGCCCGGCACCGTCGCCCGGGTCGGCCGCTTCGTCAGGGGCAACACCCTCGCCATCCGCGATCCCGGCGTCTCCCAGAAGCACCTCGCCTTCGAGTTCCTTCCCGACGGCCCCCGCTGGGCCGTCTCCGACCTCGGCACCTCCAATGGCACCCTTGTTAACGACCGACAGATCCCGCCATCCGCCCCTTTTCCACTCTCTGACGGCGACATTATCAAGATCGGTGAGTCTACAGTCATCGCCATCGAAATCGTCGCGGAGGAAAGGCACGGTCTCGATGGTGGTATTGATGATGCTGATGAGAAGGAGAGGAGCGGGGTGGGTGGAAGGAGGAGGCGGCCGCGGAGGGGTGCGCCTCCCCTTCCGGCTGTGGAGGAGAGCGTGGCTGGCGCGGCGGAGGGGAGGATTGGTGGACGGGGGAAGGGGAGGCCAAAGAAGGGGGCTTCTTCTGCTGCTGCTCCTGCAGTTCCAAAGGAAGATGAGATCTTGGAACGCCCGGAGGTGGAGGAGAGTGTCAGATACGAGGCAAAGAATGTCGGGGCAGCAAAGGGGAGGGTGAGAGGAAGAAGGCCTATAACGAGGTCCGCGGCTGCTAAGGTTCCCAAGGACCAAAAGCAAACGGAGGAACCTCATGTTTCAGTTCGTGTTGACGATTCTGAAGCTGTTGAACCTGTCGAAGTATTTGAAAAGGGCAGCAAGATGGTGGTAACTGATGCTGCCGAGGAAGCAGTAGATGGTGGAGAAAAGGAAGAGCCAGCAAGGGATGAAGAAAAGGAAGAGGTTGAAGATATGGAGAAAATGACATTGGGCGAATGGTTTGACCGAATGGAAAAGTTCTTGCCTCTGATGATTAATGATGTCGCAGAGGAGATTGTTGCGAGTTTAAGGGCCAAAGCTCAACATTTTGATGAGTTCATGTCTACTAGTTCCACTTCTCACTGATCTAGGTGTGCTAGAATCTAGAACCTTTTTCTTCTTTCTCTTGAACATAATTTAAAGAACTATGCAGACATTTAGGACTTGAGAGATCGGTTCTTAAACAAGAAGAGGACTAGCCTTAAGGACAGTTGCTTATTTTCTGGCAGCAGGAGATCCTAAAAATTATGCAAGATGCCAAGATGTATATAGTATGTAACAGTACAGAATAACTTCCATATAATCTGTCTTGTTCATTATGTGATAACTTCTTCCGAACATGCAAATTTAGAAATTTCATCCAGGTTCTGAAGTTATTGAAAGAAATGTTTGTTCTCTTTTTGTGTAGGCATATTTCCACTGTTGCATCATTGATTCTGATCTTAGGTTACTTCTGAAAGGACATAAATGATCTCTGAAATAATGTATATTTGATTAAGGAAATGTTATTCATTGTTTACAATCTTTTGCATTTTGATACTTAAAGTTCTACATTCATAGATATAATCATAGAAGCTATTGGGCATTGTTGTCCTCGTTGTCTCTGATAGTAGAACATGTCTTTTTTTGTAGCTAGTTTCTTTTGTGTTAGGGAACTTGTGATCATGAAACAATGAATGCTGTTGAAATCTAGTGTCCACAAGTTTTTTTGCATTCTGTTTTGCAGATAGTAGAGAATTTGTCACTTATATGAAGACATCGGATGTCTTTTAGCAACTAGAGGTGTGTGATCTAGAGTGTCCTCGAACATAGATTTTGTTCATGTGGTAATAGGTGTTGCTTGTGCATTTTGTCCTATGATACTGAGATACAGAACCCTTTGTTACCGTTACAAGTTACTGCAACTTGCAAAGGACTAGTAATTTCTGTTTAATTATTGTGTATGAGTCTCATGAATTATTCACTTCCCATGATGCTACAAATAGTAATTAGAAGTTAAGGGGTTAAAAATTGAATTACGGACATGAGAAGATATTGGGCGTGATATTCATAGAAGAACATGAAACAGATATGCTTGACTTTAACTCGAGGTTGGCAATAGCTTTTGGAGCGTGCACTTTGTCTATGCTACATCCCACCCTCTGATAGCTAATACCACAACCATCTGACATGTGCGCCATGTGCACTGAGTTGCTATCTGATCATGACCGTGGGAATTAAATGGTTATAACTGTAGGTTCAATCTCGTGGTGGCTTGAGTCAGCATTATCATATGGCTAATAGATTCATGCAATTTTTTCTTTCTTTTTGGAAGCATCGTTTTAGTTTCCTGCAATTCTGGTCCCTGTTGTTTGTTTTGCAAAGATTTGGAACATATGCAAAGACAGCAACTCAAAATGCAGATTGTATAGGTTTTCCTGCATGATTACAGACAATTTGAAGTGGTGGGAGTCGGTCACAGGCATAGGCTGCAAGAGGCGAAGAGCATGGGAGACCCATCTCCCGTCTCTCCCTCATAACTGCCATAAACCTTCACTCTATCTTGCTTCTTCCTTCCTATATCTCCTCTTTTATTCCTTTCCCTGACTTTCTCATCTCAGACCATTTCTCATTATGTGCCTGATTGTTGATTAGCCTGTTGTTGGTTGACATTGTTCACTTTGTTATTTGCTTGGAACTTTGATGCATGTGACCTTTGTTATTTTTATTTTGAGAACGTGAGGGCCTGCCTCTGTTTGGTGAATAATCCACAGGTAACAACCATTGTTATGCTGTGTGCAGGTTGTAAATAATTCTTCTAGGAAAATCTATCCATTTACATTCATAATAGAAAAGGCTTAAACAAGCTCAGAAATGCATTTTAATGTTTTTAGTTACACAAGTAGCAACATAGAAGCCTGAACATATTGAAATAACACCAAGTGGACTTTCCTTGTCATGAATTCATTAGTTATGACAAATTTTTTTGACATATATCTCATATATATTATTGCTCTTATTGTCTAGCATTGTTATTTGCCAAGCTAAACTAGTCCAACATTTCTTTGTAGAAATTAATGCTAAAATTTTAAAAATTGATATATTGTCATTGTTATTGGATCATATCTTCTTGATTTGTTCTTTGTATAGTGGAGTAATTTTTTACATGAATCAAAAGTTAACTGAAAAGTTTTTACAGAAGTAACTTGTAATAAGTCAAGGTCCATGAATTTTTTTTTTTTTGATAACTAATTTCACATACGGAAGCCAGGCTACTATTTTCAAGTATAGGTAGTTTTTGGTTTTTTGCCCCCTTTTCTTTTTTCCTTTTTACAATCATGTTGACATAAATTTTTTGGAAGATGTTCTCTGTATCTCACTTACTTTCCAATTCAAAAGAGGCATGTATCAAATATGGCAGCATAAGGTGTTCTGGGTTTCAACTTTCATCAGCCTTTTAGTTTATTAATCACCTGCAATTGCACAAATTTAATAATGGAAGAGACACTGATTTTTGACTTGGGTTTGAGGTTTAGCTGTTGGGATGCTGAAAGTGGTGAGTGCAAATGAAGCTATGTAAACTTGCTCTGTTATGAACATTCATGTTTCAAAATTTTCAATAATATTAGTAAGATAATTTTTACATAATATTAAAAATTATATAAATAATATAGAACTTTCTGATGGCCTTTTCTTCTTATCTTCAGGTTTTCCATTTGCAGGTTAATCATGTGCATTACCAATCAAGAGTTGGTTTGTTGAATCATTAGACCTAGCTCTAGGTTAACTGCTGCTCTTTGAATTGGAATCAATGCAGAGGATGTTCATCCAATTTTTACCGGCAGATTTGGTGGTTAAGTGTGGCTTTGTATTGGGAGATTTTGTCTTGGTAATTCTCTCCTATTACCTTGCAAACTCTCCTGTAGGCCATCCTCAGGGAATCTTTCATGGATATGTTATTTATGTATAATAAGTGTCATAGTTCTTGTTTCACTTCTGTTACCTATTGCAACTTGGAAAGGTTGCTGATTGTTGCACCTATTTTTATTGCTAAATCCAAGTACTTCGAGCTTGTTGTTTTTTGCTGTGTTTTGCCCTAAAACATGCACAGAAATTTCATGATTGAAGTAAAATGGTGTTCCTTACCAATTATTGTCAATTGAATTTGTTTAGTCTTATAGTTAAATTCATATTTTCTCGTTGCTTGCCTGCTTTTAAACTTCCGTTGGAATTGGGATATCATCACATGTTTGACTTGATAATTCTTGTTACTCATTTGCAGAAAGAAGTAATGTCGCTGATAAATTTTCTCTCTTCCATTATTGCTTAAATTCATCATTCTGTGGCTTGTAAAGATTGTTTTATGATTGAGTTTTACCTTTTGATTAGATAAGTGCAAAATTCAACCGTCGTGAATCAGCAGTGCCAAGGACAGGTATGGCAAGTTTAAGGTGAGCCACAAGTCAAACATTTATGATGAATAAAATGCTTTGTGCTGGTACAGTATTTATGTTGTCTGTTGATTCTTATTGTTTCAGCTTGCATCAAATTGCTTGCGAATGACAGACACCAAAATTTTTTTTAATCTCTATTTATCAAATACTTTTTGGTTCTTATGGTATCCGAGGAAGCCTGAGCTACTTGTAGGTTCCTCAACTGAGGCAGTGTATGATATTTGTGTGCATACATTTGTCAAACATGCTGTATCATCCATAAAGAGGATGAACCTTTGGTTGCATTGTAAGATTGTTCTTTGTTGCCTACGTTCTGAGTGTTGGAAATAATCTATCTATTTGTCAGATTAAGACACGTAGTATTACTTGTTGAACCACCTCAAGCTTCATCCATGATTGATTTTTGCTAAGATTTATTGCTAGTTTTCAACTCAGATATGGATCCACTTTTGATGACACAACATTGTGAGCAACATTATTTAGGCTGTATGACCTTTTTTATTGCTAATGCGACAAATCATAACCAACTTTTTTTTTTCCCCCTACAATTGATTTTTTAAAAGGGTTTTGCAAATGTATTGGATCGAACTTCATAGTCCATGACTCATGTGCCATACAAATCTAATGACGTATTAGAGTTGTAGCATAGGGTTAATTATAGAGTATCTTTATAGTTAGATCTCTTTAATATTTTGGTTTCTAGATTTAAAAATTTTATATTGAAATCCTTATAGTTATAAAAGTGAATTATCTAAGTTTATTTATCCTATTATTGTTAGTTTTATTGATGAAAATATAAAAATAATAGATAAAAAGAGTATTTCAATCATTTTTGTTGGTGGTAATGGATGATATTAGTGGTGGCAGACAGTGATGTCGTTGGAAGCTATAGGTGGTTGTTGTGGATAAGGAAAGCATTAACGAAAGGTAAGGGTTGCTTATCAATGTCAATGCAATTGTTGAGCAATAAAATTATTACTTCAGTTGCATTAGGGTTGATGCAATTGTCGAGCAACAAAAGGGTCGTTCATTGTGTCGACATCGATACAGTTGTTGAGTGATGAAAGGGTCGCTCATTGTGTCGGCATCGACGTAATTATCGAGCAATGAAGGGATTGCTCACTATGTCAACGTCGATGTAGTTGTTAAGCGATGAAAACGTTGTTCACTATATCGACATCGACGCAGTTGACGAGCAGTGAAAGGGTTGCTTTGTCACGGACAAAATTGTAAACGGCTTGTCCGGTGTAATGCTTATGCATGTCCGTGTCCCTTTTAGTTGGTTGTAACTTGTAAAGCTTGTAAAGGGCTTGCCAAAGGCAAAATACCCCATTTGAGTGAGTTTGTAAGCCATTGTAGGCTTGTACATAAAGCTTGCGTCGAGTGCATACTTGTACTAGAATTCGGTCTGTAGTGGACCAATTTTATGCCTTTGTTGTGCAACCGTTCTGAGCTTGTAATATTCATGGTTGGAATATGCATTGGCTATAAAGTGTTTGTTAAAAGAGTGGCTTACGGATCCCGTGTGAAGCGCTTTCTCTGTGACGTCTTCTCTTTCGTCGGTCCTAAGGGATTCGAGGAGATTTCAGTGTACCAAGACAAGGTGAAGGGTCATCGGGGAGGTCGACTTTGCGGTGATGACTGCAAGGTGATTGGTGCGACCAAATCCACTCCAAGTTGGGCTGATAACTTCTTGCATTCCGAAGTTAGGGCAAAACGTAACTAAGTCCAGTGCTAAGAGCAGCGGTCTTGGCATTGCTCAAGAGAATGTGAAAAGTTCCAAAGCTCTCTTAGTTATCCGGTAGAGGACTCTGCAGTCTTTGAAGAGATGAAGAGTAACACTACTTGGAAGAAGATTCGAGGCAGCTGCGTCGATGCCAACATAATGAGTGGCCCTTTTTTTTGCTTGGCAATGCGAAGTCGACGCAGCAAAGCATGGATCGGCACAACATCGCAACCCACACGAGTGAGTGGCCTTTTTGTTATCGATAACTGCGTTAACGCTAACATAGTGAGCGACGAAAGAGTCGCTTGGCATCTAGAGGCCCTCCCATTGCTCGACAATTGCGTCGATGTCAATGCAAATATCGAGCGATCCTTTCGTCACTTGTTAATTGTGTTGACACAAATATCAAGTGACGAAAGAGCCACCTGACAATTATTTCGATGTTATATAGATGCAGTTCATCCACATTAGCTACTTGCAGTCCCCAGTAGCTTTGTCGTTCGCTACCACCACTAATTGGAATGTCTAAATTATTTTTCTTTATCTATTGTTTTCATATTTTTATCGATGAAACCGTTAGCACAAATAAATTTAGATATTTCACTTTCATAATTATAAAAACTTTAATATAAAATTTTTAAATCTAAAAATTAGGTTGGAGATCTAAATACAAAAGATAATCTATATTTAACCCTCAACTCTACGAAGCATATGAAATTTGCGACAAATGTCCGACGGCGCCAATGAAATTTTGCTAAAAGGACTTCGAATTGTGGGATTCATGCTATAAATTAAACTTCACAGCATGAGAATCCATCAAAGGTTTTATATTACTGCATTCATGCAGTTGAAATCAATAGCAGATGGTCATAAAACAAAATGGAAATTTGCTCCAATAGCACCTTTTTGTCACATAGCTGGAACATGCTAACAAAATCTTAAAAGTTCTGCCGTTGTTTCACATAGAGCTAATTTTTTCCTAATACACACAACTTTAGGCCATTGCAAACTGGTATTACAACTTTGCTTCACTCAGATTTGATATTGCCAACAATATACTCGTTGAGTTGGGTACAAATGCCAATATGGATATCATAGTGTCGCTGATATGGATTCTTAGAAACTCCAGCAGACCCTGATATCCTGTACTAGACTACTGGTCACTGGCGTAACGGCATAAAGGAAATTACAGTGGCACCCAAACTTGCAAGTCTGATTAGTTTATAATTCTTGATAACACATTTAGATCCACCTAACAGTGCAACAAGCATGATTCTTCTCAAGGACACGAAGTGCAAAGAACAAGTATTCAACGAGAACCTCCCTTACGATGGTCCAGGTGGCCCTTGAGGGTATTGCTGCATTGCGGGTGGTGCCGCTGGAAGTGGTTGGGACATCATCGACTGGTAAGGGGCATACTGCTGCTGATACGGTGGTGGGGGTGGGGCCATATACCCATATGGCGGATAATAATGCGGATACTGGCCCTGAAGATGTGGAGGAACCATAGGATAAGCATGCCCCTGAACATTTGGTGCTTGTTGCTTTTCTGATCCAGTTTTGTCGTCACTACCCCCCTGCGATTGGATCACAGCACCCATCCTCTGAGGATCCATCGACGGATAGAATGTCCGCGCAGCTTGTGGCGGTGCAGGGATGTTGAAATAGTTAGGTGGTTGCTGCTGATGAGTCTCAGTGCCTGGCGGCAGAGGTTGCTGGTTGCTCTGCTGCTGAGATATTACAGCCCTTGGCAGCATTCCCCGTGGGCAACAAGCCCTTGCCTTGCAGCATCGTCATCTTGCGCTTCTCCTCTGGCTTCGGTGCCTGTGGTCTCCCCCACATCAGCTTCAAACGAAGACCCTTGACGACTAGCTTGTTAGCAAGCTCCTCAGCTGCTTTTTCAGCTGCTTCTCTTGTCGTGTAAGTTACAAATGCACATGCTCGCTGAAGCACCATCCTGATGGATTCAATCTCACCATGGGCATAGAAGTTATCCCTCAGATCTTGCTCAGAGACTCGGGCATCAAGGCCGCCGACATACAGGGTTTTTATACTCTCATCTTCTGGGGGCTCCAGAGTAGGCATCTCACCAGCCTTGCTTAGAAGCTTTAGGGCAACAGGATCATTCACTCTGCATATAAGAAGCAATTTATAGACCATCAAGAACCATTATAATTAATAATATTACTAGCAAAGAAAAAAGAGGTAATTTAAAGCTTCATAACCAAGATTCTACAAGGTAACAATTTACATTGCAGACCGGAATGAAGCAATGATGCATGGGAAACTTCAGATACAGATGATGCATGTCTAATCTCATCCAATATCCATCTCTATAACAATCTAAGACTACGATGAAAACTAGAAGCACCTGCAAGCCCTAGAAGAAGCACACTCCTAGAGACTGAAAAAAATACACCTAAAATAAACTGCACAAGTCTTCTTCCTCCTCTCTTTTTTTCTTATGGATGGAGTTGTAAAACATACAATTATCACAAATAAGATCATGAAGCAAGTCACCATAAGGATAACCAAACAACTGACAACATCTTGTTAAAAGAGAAGAATATAAACAGGGAAAAGATGACAATTACTTCATTTTGATTAGACAATTAGCCAAATGGCTATGGTCTGTGCAGAAGTTAATAGATTTAGGTACGGGCAAAAAATAAGATGCTCCATATGCCTTGAGCTGTAAGCTGGATGAAAATTTCCCCTACTTCTGTGTTGATGCAATACAACATTACCTAGGGGTTTAGCTATTACACATACCCGTAATATCGATCTTTTATGTTCTGCTGAGATAATTCACCAGTTTCAGGCATTTCATGTCGATACGGGCATTCAGCTCCACGAGTACATTCACCACGCATATAAAAGCTACAAACATGCGCTCGATTTCTTTTGTAATATGGTGTTGTCCTTTGAAGCTTTAAGATCGTGTCATTTGGATGCACCTTCCCATATGAAGACTCATAATCTATGCCAGCTCTGGCCTGTAAAAAAGGAATATTTAATACAAATTCATGCTGAGACCAAGTAGGAATAGTCCAGTGCTTGATTGATGCCACAGAAACAATGCACAATGCAAAAGCATATAATGTAATAGAGATTTATGGATCAAATCAAGTGAAATAAATGCAAACAAAGACTCAATGTATATAATTGAAGGTGATGAGAAGGTAATCTAGAGTAAGCTGCTGAAACATAAAGAATAATTGACATCATGTGAAGTAGCTGCAAAATATCTATAGAACAGCAAACAGGAGTCATCAATAATCACAGCAGAAATACACGGATTACAAAAAAGGATGATGAGGATCAGAAGAGAAAACTATAGAAATCAGCAAAGACAAATACTATTAGACTCAAGAAACCACGTAGATTTAGATTTTCTAAGAGATAAAAGATACCATTATGCTTTCATTTCCTTTAGAAGCCTACTTGGCTATTAGGATCAAGGATTACAGATAAATTCAGTCTCAATTCCTACTGATGAACCAATTTATACAAAGTTAAATTGAACTTCTCTTCTATTTCCTGACAAGTTTGTGTCACCAACTACTACAAGAAAATACCAAAGCCAGTTAAAATAGTGAAGCAGAGAAACACAAGGCAAACAAATGGTAAAAGAAGCAGCAGGAAGGTGTGAACAACACTAATAAAGCTTACTCAATGTGGAGTCCAGATGAATAAGTAAATGATCAGGCAGAGAAACCAAACAAGTCTTGCAAAGCAGTATATTAACACAACAATAAAGAGTGAACAATCAGTATTAAGGAACAAGAAAAGTTCATTCACCAACATACCTTGCGGTCATGCTCTTCAGCGAAGTACTCCCGATTCACATCACTCTTTGGGATGGCATCATTAGAATTGATTGCAAGAGCAGTGTCCCGAACCTGAACTGGCAACCCATATTCAAGATCGAGGATGCACACCTGGCAAACATTCTTCAGCTTGCAGCATGTCTGACAGATCTCTGTCTTCTTGTACCTTGCATCACGTCCAGGCCTCCATCTGAAGACTGTAAAAGGCCGTTTGCAGATCTTACACTCCTTATCATAGTCAGCCTTTGTCTGCACAAACAAAATAAAGAAGCCAATGAAAAGGTTTGTTCCAGTTAGACAGTTAAACTTAAAATTGACAGAATCCACAGTGCAAGGACACCTAAATTTTCCCCCAAAATATTTGCTAAAGGCGTTTCAATTTTAACAGGAGATACCCATTATTGGCAAACATAGTGATTGTTGTTTCCTCAACAAGAAACAACTTCCATGTCCTATAAAGAGCACTGCAATTCAAATACTAAGTTATTTCTAAAACAAAATCATCAACAAGCCATTAAACATTCAGCAGTTCAAAGATTCACCATAACCAAAATATAAGAGTTTATACAAACGAAAAAGAAACAAATTTAGGTAGGTTCTGTCTCCCCATCTCTTGATATTAAGAGTTCCTAGTACTTTTTTCGCCATGAAGTTAGCATAAGCCAAGCAAGGAAAAACCTTTGGAAAATTTTAGCTTCATCAGAGAAACTCACAATAAACTGTTACCGATTTAGACCACATGAGATTTTCTAAGGAAATAAGCATAGTCCATTATATCCTAACACACCAAAACCTCAAATGAGCACCAACAGAAGCACCGAACCCACTAAGTAACTTGTTTGCAGTAGATATCACCTTTTCTAAATCCTGCCGTGACTTGTTTGCAGAATGAACTCTAGCTTGAGCACCAACCAAACTAAAGCAGAACTCTATGCTTAACCTATGGAAAAAAGGATGCGAGTGCACTTCAAACAATTACGCCAGCCTAAGACCTATAAAACACGAAAAAGCAATTCATCACATTCCACCAGAATTTATGAAAAATAAGGCCCCGATGCTGTTCGCCTCTCTACTCTTTCACCTGCTAAACCATCAACAGAATTTATAAATCAAACTGGTGGTAATCCTTGAGCTACTCATTGTACAACAACGACCAATAAATCTAACCACAGGAAGCAGAAAACCATCCAAGTCTAAAACACAAGCTGACGGATCAAGATATTAAATAGCCTCTTACAAAGATGAATATAACTAAATTTTAATGGAGAACAAGCTCTCAAAATATACCCTTGTCTTCAAGAGAGGAACAAGAGTAGATTCAAATCCGTCCCACTGCATCCCCTTAGTCTGCTTATTTTAATCTAGAAAACTTCTAATTTAATGAAACAACTGTACGAAAAGTTCCATCTCTAAGCCGATGACAAGCGACTCTGCTCCAACTCAATCCAACCAGAACAAGTTCTTCTCCGACTCCACAAACCAATCACCTCATCATGTTTCCCTGCTAGCATATATAAATCCAAGAAGCCCTAAAACCAAGCACAACCGACCGCGGAACTAGGGTTGCCAAAACCAACCGATGAGAAGCCACAAGCTTACGCAGGTGCCTCCCTCGGTTGATTTCATCACCTGGTATCGTGATTCTCCGTCTTCTTCAAGAGGAGAGACAGGTATAGGAGAAGCACAGAGGTGGGAGAGGAAGGGAGGAGGAGGAGGAGGAGGAGAAGGAGGGCCATACCATTCGGATGTAGGGGTTGTCGCCGAGACAGGACTCGCAGATGATGGGGAAGTCGGAACGCTCCCATCCGTCCGCTTGGGCGTCTCTCAGCAGCCGATGCGCCATGGGTCGCAGGAAGAACCAAAGAGGGCGGTGACCGGATGCAAGACCGAGAAGAACCAAATACACGCGTGGGTTATGTGGAGGTATAATAATGGCAAGCCCAACTAAAAGCCCAAAACAGCCCAAATAGCCATCAAGCTGTGTGTCTCAGTCCATTAATCTCCAGCCCAATAACTTCTAATCCGATTTGTTCCCAAATTACTTTTCCCACTCCAAACCCAAATATAAAGAAAACCCTTCCCAATTTTTAGCAAATTTTCCTCTCCAAATTATATTATTGTATTATGTAATCCTTCAATTGTAATATTTACATATATCTATTTTTAATATATATATATATATATATTATTCATTTTTTTATTTTTAAATAATTATCGTTCATTTTAAAAATACATTAAACTTTTTCCTACTTAAAAAATTCTTTGTTATTTTCACTAATTATTTGATTTCCCATTTTCAAGGGAGATAATTATCTTTGCTTATCCGAATTCCAACATAACCATGCTAAAAATCAACCCAAATTAACTAAAATATTTTTTATAATTTTATTTTTTAAAATATCCAATTATTTATTTATATGTATATATTTTAAATTTTGCAATTCTCCTACTTATTGCTTTTTTGCATGGCTTAGCTGGAGATGGTTTTGATTGCTGATGTACTGAAACTGGCCATAAACACTGCACATATTGCAATCCTATTTGGCTTCTTATATCAGCACTACATTGATTGGAAATATACCCAACGAGGGCAATCAAACATTACAAACCGCACAATATAAATAACATAAAGTAGCCTTGGATATAAATTACAAATCATGATGAGATTACAAACTAGTTAATTAGAAGGAATAAAAGGAACAAGGCAAATAGTAGTTCGAAGAGAAGGTCATCTTTCGCCAGCCTAATGCTACATGTCGACTAGTAGTGTGATAGGGTTTTCACTGATTGAATGAAGCAGGAGGAGGAAGTGTTCATCTCCCCACTGGATTAATGAGCTGCGAGAACACTGCAACGGTGCTCTGCCCGTCTGTGTCCTCGCTCATCTCACTCACCGCAGCAAGGCCAACGCCATTGCCGACCGCTGCAGCTTTGTCTGCGACCTCCTCCGAAATTGGTTTCCCGCTTTCGAAGCTTTCTTGCAGTTGAAGCGCGAACTCGAGGTTCCACAGCACGTTCCCCATGGAAGGCCGATCGACTCCATGATCCAAGAGGCACATCTCGGCGGTCTCTGCAAACTTGTGCATGCACTCGCGGCCGATCTTTCCTTCGAGCTGGGGGTCGATGATGTCCGCCAGAACTCCTCTCTTTTGGCATTGCAGTGCCCAGTCCGCAAGACTGACCTGCTCCCTCGGGAGGCTTGGATTCAGTGCTGCCCTCGCGCACAGCGCCTCGAAGAGGACGACGCCAAAGGAGTAGACGTCGGACTTCTCGGTCAGTTGCTGCCTCCGGAAGTACTCGGGGTCCAAGTACCCGAAGCTCCCCTTCACCATCGTGCTCACGTGAGACTGGTTCACCATGGGGCCGGTCTTCGACAGCCCGAAGTCCGAAACCTTGGCGACCCAATGCTCGTCCAGTAGAATGTTGGTGGTCTTGACGTCCCTGTGAATGATCGTGTACTTAGCACCGGTGTGGAGGTAGTGAAGTCCCCTTGCAGCTCCGATGCATATCTCCAGCCTCTGTTTCCACGGCAATGGCGGCTTGTTGCTCTTGTAAAGGTGCTCCCTGAGAGTCCCATGTGCCATGTAGTCGTAAACCAAGATCATCTCGCCGTTCTCTTCGCAGAATCCGATGAGGGAGACCAGATGTCTGTGCCGCAGCTTCGAGAGCATCTCGATCTCAGTTTGGAACTCGTTGACGCCCTGCTCCGACGATGGGTTCGATCGCTTGATCGCCACTTTGGTTCCCCCGTCTACGGTTCCTTTGTAGACTTTCCCGAACCCCCCAACTCCTATAACGAGCGACTCGTCGAAGTTCTTGGTTGCCTTCTTGATCTCAGCGAAGGAGAAATGCCTGCAGATCGCCGCCAAGTTAGCCGGGTGGCTGCTCGCGCAGCTTTTGCCGGAGATCGTTGAGTTGCCAGCTGACGTGCGAGAATTGCCACCGTAGAGAGGCAACCAACCTGCGCCACCGCCACCGAATTCATCTCCAGTCATCCCCTTCTTGCGCCGATAGGCCACAGCACAAATGGCAAGGGCGACGCTGGCGGCTGCAACTCCACCTGCCGCACCGCCTATCATGTGCACCTTCCTACTAGATTCGGATGCGAAGCTAGGTTGCTCTGTGCTCAGTTCGGCTTCGGCGAGCAAAGCAGAAGGCTCAGGATTGGGTCCTGCCAAGTTCCCGACACTATCGTTCATCTTAAAGATCTCCAAACCATTCAGAACAGAGTCGTAATACTCGGGCTTTGCCGCCGCCGAAGGGTGCAACGCCACCCACAGCTGCTCATCGCCGGCGCCATCGGTCACGTACGCCGCATAGTCCTTGTAGGTCGGCACGGCCTTTGCAGAAGTCCACGCAATCACATCTGCTTGAGCTTGTGCGGTTTGATTGTTGACGAAGATATCGAAGACCCTCTGATTGATCTTTTTCATCTGGAGCTCGCAAAAGTGGAGCCTGACGAGATAGGTGAAGTTGCCATCGACTTGGAAGATCCAAGTGAGATTAAAGTTCATGTTGACCTTCGGATCAGGACCCATCGACCTAGCAGTGCTGTAGACGTCAGCGGGGGCAAGGTACTCCGCCGTCTCCTTCGGATACTTTATCTCGAGTTTGCCGCTTGCCGAGGAGGTGACACCGAACCCAGCACCGTAGATGTAGGGGGAGTCGTCGTACCAAGTCCGGCTAAGGCCAGAATCGTTGCTCGCCGGCAAGTACTGCCCTCCGACGTTGAGCCTGTACATCGTGAGCAAAGCAGAACCCCCAACCTCGACATTCTGGTCGGAGAAGCCCACCAATTCCGCCGGCTCGCTGTAGATATCCGGCATCGATATGATCTCGATGCCATTGACGAAGGCGAAGGAACCATTGTGGTCGTCCGATGGCGTGAAGGTGAGGCTTATACTGCCGTCGGAGGCCGGCGGGATGGAGAACTCCTTCAAGATGTAGGCTTGCGTGAGGGCCTTGGCGGTGATGTACGCACTAAAGTTCTTGAGGAGGGTGACGCCGTCGGAGGTGGAGACGGCGAAGTACGAGTTATTCGGGGCGTGGTCGCCGTAGGTGGAGGGATAGAAGTGGAGACGCACCCAGTGCCGCTCGGACTTGTTGACGGCGAACTTGTAGGTGGATTCCGACGCGAAGATCCGCGCAGACATGTAAGGGACCGCTGAAGGGAGAGACGGGTCCTGATACACGGCGGTGGCCGGGTTGGAGTTCTTCGAGACGAGGCTAGACGTCGACGTCGGCGAGTCGGCTATCCATTTCCGACCGTCGGAGTCGGTGGCCTCCGAGGAAGAACCGCAGTTCAGGAGAATCGAATCGGAGGGGACGTAAGAGGCAGCAGAGGAGGAAAGAACGAGGCACAGGGAGACGAGAAGGAAGGAGAGATGGTGGTTCTGGGAAATCATGGGTGGCGCGTTCCAGTGGTGCTTCTATTGGATTGCATCAGTCCGTGGAGAACAGCGAGCGTTTCTTCTCCTCCTCTGTGTTCTATCTGTTGATCTTTCTTTGGCCTTCGCTTCCTGTGATCATTTCTTTGGATGGAGGAAAGAGGGAGCGGCGACTGGGAACGAGAGCCCGTTGGAGGCGGGAGGGGGAGAACAAAATGCGGGAGACCGGTTATTACTGTTTGGCGGGAATCAGTTGTTCGCGCCATGTTTGCCTTCAGCCGCTTGCTGGTACGAAACCAAGTCCCAAATTGGACATCCAAATCTTTCCGAGTCAATTTAGATTCTCTTTTCTCGGATACATTTGAAAGAAAAAAAAAAGCAGATTTAGATTTGGATTTATGGATATCTAATTAGATATGAAACTAATTACATATTATCTCTATATTTAACTACATTTAGTAATTTAATATCTACATCTTAAAAAGTTACATTAGTATTATTATAATATGAAAGTAAAATATTCAGATTTATTTATCTTAACAACGTCAATTTTATCAATAAAAATATAAAAATAAATGATAAAAAGATAATTTTAATGTTTGATAAAAGACGACATCGATGATGATAAATGACAATGATATTGACGTCAATATCGATATAGTTATTTTACTATCTTCGATGACCATAGCATTCGCTTTTATTACGATGTCACTCACCTCCATAAGGATGGCGACGGACATCGCTCCACAGAGGGTCACCAAAGCTTATATTGCTCCATCTGTTGTTGGAACTAATGTGACAATAGGTGATGTCGGAATTGACATAATAACGAGGGGAGCAATATCGTCGTTCGTCACCACCGACATCATCCGCCACCAATGTTAACATTATATTTTTATCATTTACTTTTTATAATTCTATCAATAAAACTAACGTTATTAGGATAAATGAATCTATATATTTCATTTTCGTAGTTATAGAGATACCAGACTTTAAAAGTATCTCACTACAAGAGATAAAGGGTAATATATAATTAGTCTCTTAAGATGATAGTGTTTTTTTTCTTCATATATTCATATTTATCTAATGCACTCAATCGAAAATGAAATCTTACTTCAAACCCACTTATAATTTATTTCAATTTCTCACACGAACAGTTTAGTCCTTCTAAATTTTTTCGAAAAGAAAAAAATATATTCCTGTAAAATCATAATACAAACTACACCATATTTTTCAGCGTATAAAAAATAATCCAAGAATCCAAAGGGTCTAATGAATCCAACAAAATATGATGGTCAATTAGTATTTTCATTATTCTCTCAAAATAATACGAGATAATTTAAGATGCATATAATGGTCAATTAATCTGTATTGTGACGTACAACGTCATCGTTCGCCACCACCGACGTCATCTGCCATCAAATGTTAACATTATATTTTTATCATTTACCTTTTATAATTCTATTAATAAAATTAACGTTGTTAGGATAAATGAATCTATATATTTTATTTTCATAGTTATAGAGATACCAGATTTTAAAAGTATCTCACTGTGAGGGATAAAGGGTAATATATAATTAGTCCCTTAAGATGGTAGTATTTTTTTTCATATATTCATATTTATCTGATGCACTCAATCGAAAATGAAATATTACTTTAGACCCGTTTATAATTTATTTCAATTTGTCACACGAACAGTTCTTCTAAACTTTTTCGAAAAGAAAAAAAAATATTCCTGTAAAATCATAATGCAAACTACACCATATGTTTCAGCGTATAAAAAATAATCCAAGAATCTAAAGAGTAATGAATCCGACAAAATATGATGGTCAATTAGTACTGTCATTATCCTCTCTAACAATGCGAGATACTTCAATTAGTCTGCTGTCCTGGAATATAAGACGTGTTATCCTCTCTAACAATACGAGATAATTCAAGACGCATATAGTGATTCTGCTGTGCTGGAATATAAGACGCATTGTGACGTACAACGCATCGGATGCCACTTCCGAGCAATCAAGCAATCCAATGAAACGCACAGTGGAGCTCTCTCCTCGGATTCCAATGGCACAGTTGACCGACTCCTCCTCGACTCCCCCATCCCCGCGCATGCCGCGGCCAACTAAAGCGCGCAGTGTCTGTCAGCGACGGTCCCAAAAGTCTGCGAGTCCAATCGCATCGCTGCGGCGGGTACGGCCTGACCAATTCAAATGGCCGCTCCTCCCATTATTATCGGTGTGGGAGTCCTTTAATGAGCGGAGGGGAAAGAAGACGGAGGACGGAGCCGTGCTGCGGTATAGTAATCGAACCCTAACGAGGCATCCTCGAAAGCAGTGGCGGTTCAATATTTTATTTTATGCGGCTTAACACATTCCTAACAAAATATATGCGGAATAACAGTAATTGTTTATCCTAACAAAACAATTTACTGAGCTGATACATTGTAGAAGTTTTTAGACCCCATTTTTAGGAGGAGGTCATGCACCAAAGGAGTGTTCATCAAAAGAAGAAGGATGGTCTGTCATCAAATGCATCAAATGAATGTAATCATTTCTTGGTTCAGAAGGAGAGTAAAGCGCTCCTTTAATTCTTCTCCATTCATTTGGCACGGACAGGAAAGAGGGAGAGAGAGAGAGTTACAGTGTTACTAACAAAGGCCTTGTTCCTACAAAGAATGTGACCTTTGCTTCACATGGGCTGTTTCTTGTTTACCACTTCACGCCTCTCTCTCTCTCTCTCTCTCTCTCTCTCTCTCTCTGAGGGGATCTCTGTTGTCTCTCAAGGCTCCACCGCTTCTCTGCTCTCTTCCGTGGAAGAAGAAAACGGTAGATCTCATCGTCACAGCAGTTTATGCTTCACATTCTGCACCTTGCACAGCGCCCTTTGTCGTCCTTTACTGTTGACGGGGTCTTTTGATCTCTCTACTTGTTCTGCTGGATGTTTTCCTCCGTTTGAGCTCACTGGTCTGGTTTTGAATTGGTAAAGGTGTGATCTTTGTGGTTGCGAGGGAGGACCGCTGGTGGTTTTGCGTCTCCGCTTTGGTTCTTGTTCTTGATCTTGTTCGGGGTGGGTTTTTTGGGCTTGTTGCGGGGGTCTCCGTCGTTGAAAAGCTTCTGCTCTGGCTCTTCCGCAGGTGAAGGAGAGATCTTGGTGCGGCCGGAGGAAAGATTTTTAGAGGGCGTTTTATGAGGTGATGGGTTTTATCTCGAGAAAGCTTCTCCCGGCCTGCGGGAACATGTGCGTCTGTTGCCCGGCGTTGAACCCTAGTTCTCGGCGGCCGGTCAAGCGATACAAGAAATTGCTGGCTGAAGTGTTCCCTAAAAACCTTGTGAGCCCTCTCCATTCTCGCGAGCTCGTTTGGTTTTTGCTGTAGTCAGTTGAGATCTGAGTGGCATTGCTCATATAAAGTTTGTGTCTTCTTCAGCATTATTTTTACACACTGTTTGATGACTCTTTAAAATTTACATCGCCTTACTTGAAAACCTAGTTTCAGCTTATGGCAGAGGGAGCCTCCTATGAGATAACTTATTCTAGTTCATACAGTGATTTGATGTGTTGATGTTAGTCTCCATTTTGTTATTTGATGAGAGAAAAGAAGAGAAGAGCACAGAGAAAAAGGGAAAAAGAAACTGGGGAAGACAAGTCAACAGAGAAGATAAGGGAAAATCGCATTCTTTCTTTTGAATATTTTTCTTTCCAAATCTCTGCTTTTCGGAGAAAGAGAAACAAAAAATGACTGGAGGCCTACATTTGCTTGCCTAAGTGTAAGTAAAGGAGAGAGATAACCAATTTGTCTCCATATCTCTATATTTTTTGTAAGGCTACCAAATTAGAGAAAGCAACATTCTCTCCTCGTTTCCTTTTCTGTTCTCCCCACCCAAAGAAACCAGCCTCTGGACAAGCGCTGCTATCAGTCTTATTTGCTCAATTGCCACCTCCTAACTGCAGCCTGGCATCAGTGTGTTCTAGACTTCAGATATGACAACCTTGAAAATCTTAGAGCAAGAACACTCTTGATGAGAGTAGCAACATTATCTAGAACTTTTAATTGTCAAGACTTGTCCAGACGAAGATACAAGTATGTAAAGTTGCATTAGTGCTTTTTTTGGAGCACTCCTGTGTATATTTTGGCATGTCATAAAGGTAAGGTGATTTAGATCTCCCAGCTGTACTATTTCTTTCTTGTGGAGTTTTTACAAGTCTCATGTTACTAATACAATTTAGATTTCTCAGCTGATCTATACTAATTTTTCCTTCAAAGTTTGGCCTAGAGGGCACCTGATATGTCGGAAATCTTGTTAACATTTACATGGTCCAGCCAACGCAGTGTACCTGCAACATTTTAAAAAAATTGCTCCAATTAATTTTTATTAGTGTGTGTACTTAATGTTTCTTTCTAGTTTCCTCAATTAGAAAATTATGTGACTATTTAATTCAAATTTATAGGATGGTCTGCCAAATGAAAGGAAAATTATGAAGCTATGCGAATACGCTGCCAGGAATCCGATTCGCATCCCAAAGGTCTGATTTTTCAAAATCAATATTCCAAAGATTCTGTTGTAAAGAATTTGAACTCTTAGTGAATGTGACCTTTCCCTGTGTAGATTGCAAAGTATCTTGAGCAAAGGTGCTGCAAAGAATTGCGAAATGAGCATATCAACTTTGTAAAAATTATCACTGAAGTCTACAGTAAATTGCTTTACATTTGTAAAGAACAGATGTAAGTTGTACAATCATGTTGCCTATTTTAATTTTTGGAGTTATGCCTCCAATTTGTTATTATTTAAAGGGTTTCACCCTTGAAATCCCTTCAAAGGATTTCATGAGTGACGTAATGTCAATTGTGTGCTCCTGTAGACTGTTAATTGGACACGTCAATTTCAAATAAATGGATTTTTTGTTGTTCATCCTTAAAATGCATTATATGGTAAAGTCGAATAATAATCTTTGTGGATATTTGATCAGGTGTAGGGAAAAGAGAAGTCTTGGTTAAGTTGAATATGTGACTGCTCTTTTTATTTGTACCCCTTTCCTGTTGGTTGTACAATATTACATTTAATGGAAGTTCATATAAATAAAGACATCAAGAAACAACAAAGGAAAAAGAAAATCTACTGGTCTGCATTTTAAGTGAGTTTGTAGCTGGTGGAAGCTAGTTGTATTCCCATTTATTGCAATTGTTGTCAACCTGAGTTTGTGTTGGCATAATCCATAGTTATGTTTTTGTACTACTGTAAGTCATAAGGCAGGAAATATAACTATGGTGAAATTAATTTATTGCATGGTAATTGGGGGTTGTTATTACTGATTTGAGTTACTGATACAGAAAGCTTGTACCACATTTCTAGAAGACTATAGCTTTTCATATTAGGAGTATCTATGGAGTCGGTATTGTCTCACACAAAAAAAATCACATGACCAATGCAACCAGCTGCAGGCTTTTCTTAAAACTATGGTTCTTAACCCTATTTCTTCTAACTCCTATCTCAACCAGCTGCAACCTTTTTGACCTATCTCAAATGCATCAAAATTGGGTTCAGCATGGTTTTAATTTACACAGCTAAAACGTAATTTTGTTTGAGATGGGTCCATACTTAGACATTTAGATCCTCAATCTGTCCAATATCAATTAGATATTCTATTATATTGTACCCACCCGATGCCCTACTAGGCACATATATTATGAACAACTGACTATGCATATTTAAGAATTCTTAATTTTGTTATTTCACTCATAACTTGATGTGCAAATTTTCCATTATTTCGTTTAACTGGGTTGTTTTCTTATGTGGAAGTTGAGTTGTTTTTATTTCATATATTTTTTCCTATTAAATGGTGATTTTTCCTATTAAAAAGATGGACAATACAAATGCCATCGATTTGATGTTTTCTCGTGCTGTAGGCTTAATGGGATTAAGAATTAGACTTGGTGTGTAATTTTTCATTGCTTCTATTTAATTGTGTTGTTTTTTAGGTGGAAATTTGGTATGCCATCTTTCCTATTTTATGAAGAGATACAAGATTGCAATAATTGGTTTCATGCAAGAACTTCTATTTATAGAGTTCTTTTTGTGATAAGGCATGCCCGATAAATTAATGGGTGAGGATGAGGTTATATAGACAGGAAGTTATGTTGCATTGAGATCAGTGAATGGCTTAGCATTCCCAAACCGGAACCATTGCCACTCCTAAGACATTTTTTGTCTTGTAAAAGGATAATTTTTTTTCTCAACTAAATGCCCAATTTGATTGTTTTTAGGATTTTAAGTACAAACATTTGCGATGTCAGTATAATCTATTGGTTATTGTATTGTTGACAAGTCAGGAAAAAGATAAAGCTGTTGACAAAACAATCGTGTCTAAAGATAAGGGTCCAGTCACAACAATCTATGCAAGCTTCTATATATCTGTTGATTTGTTGGTATAGTCCATATACAACAGTGACAACAAACAATAGTCGCACAAATACTGTGGTCTATATATTATTTTGTCACTGGATTTGTTGTTTATCTTATTGTAGGAAATTTTAATTACATTTATTGGCTCAAACCAAGGATAAAAATCTCAGTCCAGAATTGATACCAGTTAGTGGTTGGACTTGTATGACATTGATACTATACAGTATACAGTGTCCTGAGCATCAGGATGGATTAGTATTTCTTGAATGAGTGCAAGGAGAGACAGTGAGCCAATTGTGTGAGAGAAGGGGAGAGAGATGGGAGAAAGAAGGGGAGCCAATATTGAGAGAGAGAGAGAGAGAGAGAGAGAGAGAGAGAGAGAGGTGGGGGGCACAGCTCTTATAGAGAGAGCGGCTATCCATGCCAACTGTCAGCAGAGAAGGGGCTATCAACAACTGTTAGCTTTAGCTTGAGGGAGAGTATAGAACAAAAAACTGAGAGTACATGTATAACTTGGTACAGCTCAGTTTTAACAGGCTGTCTGTCTGGTATGGTGACCTTGCTCTCATAGGAGTAAGCTTTGTTTTGAACTGTTGTGGGTGAAATTGATTGTCCGCATACTGGTCAGCCGTTGGACCTATAACAAACAAGTCTGGACCAACTTGTGCAATCAGAACTTTAAACCTTGGTTCAAACTTCAAACATCACAAAGGGGTATGTCCATTCTAAACCTTTTCCAACAACACTAGATCAAGATTACAAGCATTTTTTGACTAGGATATTTGCTTTTTCTGTATCCATAGAAGCATGGCTTAATGATTGTTGCACCATGGTGCAACCAACATACCATACCAATCAATTTGAGCACTTGGAATGGGATCTTGAATTGTTCCTAGCATGTAGCCATGTACCAAGACTCCCTTGGCAACATGACTAATTTGAATTGGTTGGTATGATACTGACCAATACACTAACAACTTGTTCAATAATTGGTATGATCTAAGATCAATCCTTTGATGAGTCATCTAAAATTCTTATATATCGGTGGCATCTAGTGGCACCTATACTTTGTTTTGATGCATGTTTTTGACATGATAAATGCAGAGTGTATGTGTATCATTGAGCATTTATTATCATAGTGCTTCTTTTGATTCAGGGCGTACTTTGCTATTAGCCTGTTGGATGTAATTATTGAGCTTTTGGATAGCAAGCAACAAGATGGAATTAAAATTCTTGGATGCCAAACTTTAACAAGATTCATTTGCAGCCAGGTATAAGGATGTGAATTTCTTTTGGTTTCGTAGTATTTTATTTTGATGTTTCCTCTAAAGTATGGTATTACTTGCCACGTTGTATTTGGGTTGCATTCGAGCTGCCTCTGAGTTCGTGGGACACATGTTTAGTTGATTTGGTCTGTTGTTCTAGTAACTTCGTTATTAGTGTTGTCAAACCATTAGATTGTTTTGATTGATTTGATCTTTTGTCCTATTAACTTGTCTTTTACTGTACTCAAGACAAATTATATTATATCATGTTTTATAGATATCAGCTTTTGGATGCAATGAACAATGTAACTGTGACGGAAACTTGCAAATATGGACCTTTTCTCTCCTTGGAATAGACTTTGTTCTGGGAAGAATGACAACCATAGATCCAGTTAAGATAGGCGACGGACACCATTGTCCTAAAACATTGAGAATCACAATTATTTATAGAAATCTTCTGGGTACTCATTTTTGTTCTTAGTAGTGTCTTTTATTCTGATCTTAATGGTGGTACCTTTGAGGATCATATATGCTAATAATTCTCACTATGGATAACTTTGCATTAGTGTACAATGGAGATATGTGTCTCACTGACAAAAGATGAAGCACCTTTCCTGGCATTGTGGCTTCAGATATTTACTGTTGGTATGACATTCTGATGGCATCATGTGAAGCACATTTGTCTTAAAAAGATAATTTCTGACTGAAGTTTTTATCTTATTATGATGATATTTAATGCCTTATAGATATTTCACTTTCATAATTATAAAAACTTTAATATAAAATTTTTAAATCTAAAAATTAGGTTGGAGATCTAAATACAAAAGATAATCTATATTTAACCCTCAACTCTACGAAGCATATGAAATTTGCGACAAATGTCCGACGGCGCCAATGAAATTTTGCTAAAAGGACTTCGAATTGAGGGATTCATGCTATAAATTAAACTTCACAGCATGAGAATCCATCAAACGTTTTATATTACTGCATTCATGCAGTTGAAATCAATAGCAGATGGTCATAAAACAAAATGGAAATTTGCTCCAATAGCACCTTTTTGTCATATAGTTGGAACATGCTAACAAACTTCAAAGTTCTGCCGTTGTTTCACATAGAGCTAAAATTTTCCTAATACACACATAACTTTAGGCCATTGCAAACTGGTATTACAACTTTGCTTCACTCAGATTTGATATTGCCAACAATATACTCGTTGAGTTGGGTACAAATGCCAATATGGATATCATAGTGTTGCTGATATGGATTCTTAGAAACTCCAGCAGACCCTGATGTCCTGTACTAGACTTCTGGTCGCTGGCGTAACGGCATAAATGAAATTACAGTGGCACCCAAACTTGCAAGTCTGATTAGTTTATAATTCTTGATAACACATTTAGATCCACCTAACAGTGCAACAAGCATGATTCTTCTCAAGGACACGAAGTGCAAAGAACAAGTATTCAACGAGAACCTCCCTTACGATGGTCCAGGTGGCCCTTGAGGGTATTGCTGCATTGCAGGTGGTGCCGCTGGAAGTGGTTGGGACATCATTGACTGGTAAGGGGCATACTGCTGCTGATACGGTGGTGGGGGCGGGGCCATATACCCATATGGCGGATAATAATGCGGATACTGGCCCTGAAGATGTGGAGGAACCATAGGATAAGCATGCCCCTGAACATTTGGTGCTTGTTGCTTTTCTGATCCAGTTTTGTCGTCACTACCCCCCTGCGATTGGATCACAGCACCCATCCTCTGAGGATCCATCGACGGATAGAATGTCCGCGCAGTTTGTGGCGGTGCAGGGATGTTGAAATAGTTAGGTGGTTGCTGCTGATGAGTCTCAGTGCCTGGCGGCAGAGGTTGCTGGTTGCTCTGCTGCTGAGATATTACAGCCCTT
This sequence comes from Musa beccarii, assembly GCA_024322285.1. NCBI lineage: Eukaryota > Viridiplantae > Streptophyta > Magnoliopsida > Zingiberales > Musaceae > Musa > Musa beccarii. Next base: position 42,114,522 of record CM044398.1, read on the forward strand.
GGCAGCATCCCCCCGTGGGCAACAAGCCCTTGCCTTGCAGCATCGTCATCTTGCGCTTCTCCCTCTGGCTTCGGTGCCTGTGGTCTCCCCCACATCAGCTTCAAACGAAGACCCTTGACGACTAGCTTGTTAGCAAGCTCCTCAGCTGCTTTTTCAGCTGCTTCTCTTGTCGTGTAAGTTACAAATGCACATGCTCGCTGAAGCACCATCCTGATGGATTCAATCTCACCATGGGCATAGAAGTTATCCCTCAGATCTTGCTCAGAGACTCGGGCATCAAGGCCGCCGACATACAGGGTTTTTATACTCTCATCTTCTGGGGGCTCCAGAGTAGGCATCTCACCAGCCTTGCTTAGAAGCTTTAGGGCAACAGGATCATTCACTCTGCATATAAGAAGCAATTTATAGACCATCAAGAACCATTATAATTAATAATATTACTAGCAAAGAAAAAAGAGGTAATTTAAAGCTTCATAACCAAGATTCTACAAGGTAACAATTTACATTGCAGACCGGAATGAAGTAATGATGCATGGGAAACTTCAGATACAGATGATGCATGTCTAATCTCATGCAATATCCATCTCTATAACAATCTAAGACTACCATGAAAACTAGAAGCACCTGCAAGCCCTAGAAGAGGCACACTCCTAGAGACTGAAAAAAATACACCTAAAATAAACTGCACAAGTCTTCTTCCTCCTCTCTTTTTTTCTTATGGATGGAGTTGTAAAACATACAATTATCACAAATAAGATCATGAAGCAAGTCACCATAAGGATAACCAAACAACTGACAACATCTTGTTAAAAGAGAAGAATATAAACAGGGAAAATATGAAAATTACTTCATTTTGATTAGACAATTAGCCAAATGGCTATGGTCTGTGCAGAAGTTAATAGATTTAGGTACGGGCAAAAAATAAGATGCTCCATATGCCTTGAGCTGTAAGCTGGATGAAAATTTCCCCTAGTTCTGTGTTGATGCAATACTACATTACCTAGGGGTTTAGCTATTACACATACCCATAATATCGATCTTTTATGTTCTGCTGAGATAATTCACCAGTTTCAGGCATTTCATGTCGATACGGGCATTCAGCTCCACGAGTACATTCACCACGCATATAAAAGCTACAAACATGCGCTCGATTTCTTTTGTAATATGGTGTTGTCCTTTGAAGCTTTAAGATCGTGTCATTTGGATGCACCTTCCCATATGAAGACTCATAATCTATGCCAGCTCTGGCCTGTAAAAAAGGAATATTTAATACAAATTCATGCTGAGACCAAGTAGGAATAGTCCAGTGCTTGATTGATGCCACAGAAACAAAGCACAATGCAAAAGCATATAATGTAATAGAGATTTATGGATCAAATCAAGTGAAATAAATGCAAACAAAGACTCAATGCATATAATTGAAGGTGATGAGAAGGTAATCTAGAGTAAGCTGCTGAAACATAAAGAATAATTGACATCATGCGAAGTAAGCTGCAAAATATCTATAGAACAGCAAACAGGAGTCATCAATAATCACAGCAGAAATACACGGATTACAAAAAAGGATGATGAGGATCAGAAGAGAAAACTATAGAAATCAGCAAAGACAAATACTATTAGACTCAAGAAACCACGTAGATTTAGATTTTCTAAGAGATAAAAGATACCATTATGCTTTCATTTCCTTTAGAAGCCTACTTGGCTATTAGGATCAAGGATTACAGATAAATTCAGTCTCAATTCCTACTGATGAACCAATTTATACAAAGTTAAATTGAACTTCTCTTCTATTTCCTGACAAGTTTGTGTCACCAACTACTACAAGAAAATACCAAAGCCAGTTAAAATAGTGAAGCAGAGAAACACAAGGCAAACAAATGGTAAAAGAAGCAGCAGGAAGGTGTGAACAACACTAATAAAGCTTACTCAATGTGGAGTCCAGATGAATAAGTAAATGATCAGGCAGAGAAACCAAACAAGTCTTGCAAAGCAGTAAATTAACACAACAATAAAGAGTGAACAATCACTATTAAGGAACAAGAAAAGTTCATTCACCAACATACCTTGCGGTCATGCTCTTCAGCGAAGTACTCCCGATTCACATCACTCTTTGGGATGGCATCATTAGAATTGATTGCAAGAGCAGTGTCCCGAACCTGAACTGGCAACCCATATTCAAGATCGAGGATGCACACCTGGCAAACATTCTTCAGCTTGCAGCATGTCTGACAGATCTCTGTCTTCTTGTACCTTGCATCACGTCCAGGCCTCCATCTGAAGACTGTAAAAGGCCGTTTGCAGATCTTACACTCCTTATCATAGTCAGCCTTTGTCTGCACAAACAAAATAAAGAAGCCAATGAAAAGGTTTGTTCTAGTTAGACAGTTAAACTTAAAGGTGACAGAAGCCACAGTGCAAGGACACCTAAACTTTCCCCCAAAATATTTGCTAAAGGCGTTTCAATTTTAACAGGAGATACCCATTATTGGCAAACATAGTGATTGTTGTTTCCTCAACAAGAAACAACTTCCATGTCCTATAAAGAGCACTGCAATTCAAATACTAAGTTATTTCTAAAACAAAATCATCAACAAGCCATTAAACATTCAGCAGTTCAAAGATTCACCATAACCAAAATATAAGAGTTTATACAAACGAAAAAGAAACAAATTTAGGTAGGTTCTGTCTCCCCATCTCTTGATATTAAGAGTTCCTAGTACTTTTTTCGCCATGAAGTTAGCATAAGCCAAGCAAGGAAAAACCTTTGGAAAATTTTAGCTTCATCAGAGAAACTCACAATAAACTGTTACCGATTTAGACCACATGAGATTTCCTAAGGAAATAAGCATAGTCCATTATATCCTAACACACCAAAACCTCAAATGAGCACCAACAGAAGCACCGAACCCACAACTGACCAATCCAGTAGATATCACCATTTCTAAATCCTGCCGTGACTTGTTTACAGAATGAACTCTAGCTTGAGCACCAACCAAACTAAAGCAGAACTCTATGCTTAACCTATGGAAAAAAGGATGAGAGTGCACTTCAAACAACTACGCCAGCCTAAGACCTATAAAACACGAAAAAGCAATTCATCACATTCCACCAGAATTTATGAAAAATAAGGCCCCGATGCTGTTCGCCTCTCTACTCTTTCAGCTGCTAAACCATCAACAGAATTTATAAATCAAACTGGTGGTAATCCTTGAGCTACTCATTGTACAACAACGACCAATAAATCTAACCACAGGAAGCAGAAAACCATCCAAGTCTAAAACACAAGCTGACGGATCAAGATATTAAATAGCCTCTTACAAAGATGAATATAACTAAATTTTAATGGAGAACAAGCTCTCAAAATATACCCTTGTCTTCAAGAGAGGAACAAGAGTAGATTCAAATCCGTCCCACTGCATCCCCTTAGTCTGCTTATTTTAATCTAGAAAACTTCTAATTTAATGAAACAACTGTACGAAAAGTTCCATCTCTAAGCCGATGACAAGCGACTCTGCTCCAACTCAATCCAACCAGAACAAGTTCTTCTCCGACTCCACAAACCAATCACCTCATCATGTTTCCCTGCTAGCATATATAAATCCAAGAAGCCCTAAAACCAAGCACAACCGACCGCGGAACTAGGGTTGCCAAAACCAACCGATGAGAAGCCACAAGCTTACGCAGGTGCCTCCCTCGGTTGATTTCATCACCTGGTATTGTGATTCTCCGTCTTCTTCAAAAGGAGAGACAGGTATAGGAGAAGCACAGAGGTGGGAGAGGAAGGGAGGAGGAGGAGGAGGAGGAGGAGGAGAAGGAGGGGCATACCATTCGGATGTAGGGGTTGTCGCCGAGACAGGACTCGCAGATGATGGGGAAGTCGGAACGCTCCCATCCGTCGGCTTGGGCGTCTCTCAGCAGCCGATGCGCCATGGGTCGCAGGAAGAACCAAAGAGGGCGGCGACCGCATGCAAGACCGAGGAGAGCCAAATACACGCGTGGGTTATGTGGTGGTATAATAATGGCAAGCCCAACTAAAAGCCCAAAACGGCCCAAATAGCCATCAAGCTGTGTGTCTCAGTCCATTAATCTCCAGCCCAATAACTTCTAATCCGATTTGTTCCCAAATTACTTTTCCCACTCCAAACCCAAATATAAAGAAAACCCTTCCAAATTTTTAGCAAATTTTCCTCTCCAAATTATATTATTGTATTATGTAATCCTTCAATTGTAATATTTACATATATCTATTATATATATATATATATATATTATTCATTTTTTATTTTTAAATAATTATCGTTCATTTTAAAAATACATTAAACTTTTTCCTACTTAAAAAATTCTTTGTTATTTTCACTAATTATTTGATTTCCCATTTTCGAAGGAGATAATTATCTTTGCTTATCCGAATTCCAACATAACCATGCTAAAAATCAACCCAAATTAACTAAAATATTTTTTATAATTTTATTTTTTAAAATATCCAATTATTTATTTATATGTATATATTTTGAATTTTGCAATTCTCCTACTTATTGCTTTTATTGCATGGCTTAGCTGGAGATGGTTTTGATTGCTGATGTACTGAAACTGGCCATAAACACTGCATATATTGCAATCCTATTTGGCTTGTTATATCAGCACTACATTGATTGGAAATATACCCAACGAGGGCAATCAAACATTACAAACCGCACAATATAAATAACATAAAGTAGCCTTGGATATAAATTACAAATCATGATGAGATTACAAACTAGTTAATTAGAAGGAATAAAAGGAACAAGGCAAATAGTAGTTCGAAGAGAAGGTCATCTTTCGCCAGCCTAATGCTACATGCCGACTAGTAGTGTGATAGGGTTTTCACTGATTGAATGAAGCAGGAGGAGGAAGTGTTCATCTCCCCACTGGATTAATGAGCTGCGAGAACACTGCAACGGTGCTCTGCCCGTCTGTGTCCTCGCTCATCTCACTCGCTGCAGCAAGGCCAACGCCATTGCCGACCGCTGCAGCTTTGTCTGCGACCTCCTCTGAAATTGGTTTCCCGCTTTCGAAGCTTTCTTGCAGTTGAAGCGCGAACTCGAGGTTCCACAGCACGTTCCCCATGGAAGGCCGATCGACTCCATGATCCAAGAGGCACATCTCGGCGGTCTCTGCAAACTTGTGCATGCACTCGCGGCCGATCTTTCCTTCGAGCTGGGGGTCGATGATGTCCGCCAGAACTCCTCTCTTTTGGCATTGCAGTGCCCAGTCCGCAAGACTGACCTGCTCCCTCGGGAGGCTTGGATTCAGTGCTGCCCTCGCGCACAGCGCCTCGAAGAGGACGACGCCAAAGGAGTAGACGTCGGACTTCTCGGTCAGTTGCTGCCTCCGGAAGTACTCGGGGTCCAAGTACCCGAAGCTCCCCTTCACCATCGTGCTCACGTGAGACTGGTTCACCATGGGGCCGGTCTTCGACAGCCCGAAGTCCGAAACCTTGGCGACCCATTGCTCGTCCAGTAGAATGTTGGTGGTCTTGACGTCCCTGTGAATGATCGTGTACTTAGCACCGGTGTGGAGGTAGTGAAGTCCCCTTGCAGCTCCGATGCATATCTCCAGCCTCTGTTTCCACGGCAATGGCGGCTTGTTGCTCTTGTAAAGGTGCTCCCTGAGAGTCCCATGTGCCATGTAGTCGTAAACCAAGATCATCTCGCCGTTCTCTTCGCAGAATCCGATGAGGAGACCAGATGTCTGTGCCGCAGCTTCGAGAGCATCTCGATCTCAGTTTGGAACTCGTTGACGCCCTGCTCCGACGATGGGTTCGATCGCTTGATCGCCACTTTGGTTCCCCCGTCTACGGTTCCTTTGTAGACTTTCCCGAACCCCCCAACTCCTATAACGAGCGACTCGTCGAAGTTCTTGGTTGCCTTCTTGATCTCAGCGAAGGAGAAATGCCTGCAGATCGCCGCCAAGTTAGCCAGGTGGCTGCTCGCGCAGCTTTTGCCGGAGATCGTTGAGTTGCCAGCTGACGTGCGAGAATTGCCACCGTAGAGAGGCAACCAACCTGCGCCACCGCCACCGAATTCATCTCCAGTCATCCCCTTCTTGCGCCGATAGGCCACAGCACAAATGGCAAGGGCGACGCTGGCGGCTGCAACTCCACCTGCCGCACCGCCTATCATGTGCACCTTCCTACTAGATTCGGATGCGAAGCTAGGTTGCTCTGTGCTCAGTTCGGCTTCGGCGAGCAAAGCAGAAGGCTCAGGATTGGGTCCTGCCAAGTTCCCGACACTATCGTTCATCTTAAAGATCTCCAAACCATTCAGAACAGAGTCGTAATACTCGGGCTTTGCCGCCGCCGAAGGGTGCAACGCCACCCACAGCTGCTCATCGCCGGCGCCATCGGTCACGTACGCCGCATAGTCCTTGTAGGTCGGCACGGCCTTTGCAGAAGTCCACGCAATCACATCTGCTTGAGCTTGTGCGGTTTGATTGTTGATGAAGATATCGAAGACCCTCTGATTGATCTTTTTCATCTGGAGCTCGCAAAAGTGGAGCCTGACGAGATAGGTGAAGTTGCCATCGACTTGGAAGATCCAAGTGAGATTAAAGTTCATGTTGACCTTCGGATCAGGACCCATCGACCTAGCAGTGCTGTAGACGTCAGCGGGGGCAAGGTACTCCGCCGTCTCCTTCGGATACTTTATCTCGAGTCTGCCGCTTGCCGAGGAGGTGACACCGAACCCAGCACCGTAGATGTAGGGGGAGTCGTCGTACCAAGTCCGGCTAAGGCCAGAATCGTTGCTCGCCGGCAAGTACTGCCCTCCGACGTTGAGCCTGTACATCGTGAGCAAAGCAGAACCCCCAACCTCGACATTCTGACCGGAGAAGCCCACCAATTCCGCCGGCTCGCTGTAGATATCCGGCATCGATATGATCTCGATGCCATTGACGAAGGCGAAGGAACCATTGTGGTCTTCCGAAGGCGTGAAGGTGAGGCTTATACTGCCGTCGGAGGCCGGCGGGATGGAGAACTCCTTCAGGATGTAGGCTTGCGTGAGGGCCTTGGCGGTGATGTACGCACTAAAGTTCTTGAGGAGGGTGACGCCGTCGGAGGTGGAGACGGCGAAGTACGAGCTATTCGGGGCGTGGTCGCCGTAGGTGGAGGGATAGAAGTGGAGACGCACCCAGTGCCGCTCGGACTTGTTGACGGCGAACTTGTAGGTGGATTCCGACGCGAAGATCCGCGCAGACATGTAAGGGACCGCTGAAGGGAGAGACGGGTCCTGATACACGGCGGTGGCCGGGTTGGAGTCCTTCGAGACGAGGCTAGACGTCGACGTCTGCGAGTCGGCTATCCATTTCCGACCGTCGGAGTCGGTGGCCTCCGAGGAAGAACCGCAGTTCAGGAGAATCGAATCGGAGGGGACGTAAGAGGCAGCAGAAGAAGAAAGAACGAGGCACAGGGAGACGAGAAGGAAGGAGAGATGGCGGTACTGGGAAATCATGGGTGGCGCGTTCCAGTGGTGCTTCTATTGGATTGCATCAGTCCGTGGAGAACAGCGAGCGTTTCTTCTCCTCCTCTGTGTTCTATCTGTTGATCTTTCTTTGGCCTTCGCTTGCTGTGATCATTTCTTTGGATGGAGGAAAGAGGGAGCGGCGACTGGGAACGAGAGCCCGTTGGAGGCGGGAGGGGGAGAACAAAATGCGGGAGACCGGTTATTACTGTTTGGCGGGAATCAGTTGTTCGCGCCATGTTTGCTTTCAGCCGCTTGCTGGTACGAAACCAAGTCCCAGATTGGACATCCAAATCTTTCCGAGTCAATTTAGATTCTCTTTTCTCGGATACATTTGAAAGAAAAAAAAAAGCAGATTTAGATTTGGATTTATGGATATCTAATTAGATCTGAAACTAATTACATATTATCTCTATATTTAACTACATTTAGTAATTTAATATCTACATCTTAAAAAGTTACATTAGTATTATTATAATATGAAAGTAAAATATTCAGATTTATTTATCTTAACAACGTCAATTTTATCAATAAATATATAAAAATAAATGATAAAAAGGTAATTTTAATGTTTGATAAAAAACGACATCGATGATGGTAAACGACGATGGTGTTGATGTCAATATCGATGTAGTTATCTGACTATCTTCAATGACCATAGCATTCGCTTTCATTACGATGTCACTCACCTCCATAAGGATGGTGACGGACGTCGCTCCACAAAGGGTCACCAGAGCTTATATTGCTCCATCTGTTATCGGAACTAATGTGACAATAGGTGATGCCAGAATTGACATAATAACGAGGGGAGCAACATCGTCGTTTGCCACCACCGACGTCATCCGCCACCAATGTTAACATTATATTTTTATCATTTACTTTTTATAATTCTATCAATAAAACTAACGTTGTTAGGATAAATGAATCTATATATTTCATTTTCGTAATTATAGATATACCAGACTTTAAAAGTATCTCACTACAAGAGATAAAGGGTAATATATAATTAGTCTCTTAAATGATAGTGTTTTTTTTCATATATTCATATTTATCTAATGCACTCAATCGAAAATGAAATCTTACTTCAAACCCACTTATAATTTATTTCAATTTCTCACACGAACAGTTTAGTCCTTCTAAATTTTTTCGAAAAGAAAAAAATATATTCCTGTAAAATCATAATACAAACTACACCATATTTTTTAGCGTATAAAAAATAATTCAAGAATCCAAAGGGTCTAACGAATCCAACAAAATATGATGGTCAATTAGTATTTTCATTATCCTCTCAAACAGTACGAGATAATTTAAGATACATATAATGATCAATTAATCTGCTGTGCTCAAATATAAGTTGTATTGTGATGTACAACGTCATCGTTTGCCACCACCGACGTCATCTGCCATCAAATGTTAACATTATATTTTTATCATTTACTTTTTATAATTCTATCAATAAAATTAACGTTGTTAGGATAAATGAATCTATATATTTTATTTTCGTAGTTATAGAGATACCAGATTTTAAAAGTATCTCACTACTAGGGATAAAGGGCAATATATAATTAGTCCCTTAAGATGGTAGTATTCTTTTTTTCATATATTCATATTTATCTGATGCACTCAATCGAAAATGAAATCTTAATTTATTTCAATTTGTCACACCAACAGTTTAGTCCTTCTAAATTTTTTCGAAAAGAAAAAAAAATATTCCTGTAAAATCATAATGCAAACTACACCATATTTTTCAGCGTATAAAAAATAATCCAAGAATCTAAAGAGTCTAATGAATCCGACAAAATATGATGATCAATTAGTACTGTCATTATCCTCTCTAACAATGCGAGATACTTCAATTAGTCTGCTGTGCTGGAATATAAGACGTGTTATCCTCTCTAACAATACGAGATAATTCAAGACGCATATAGTGATTCTGCTGTGCTGGAATATAAGACGCATTGTGACGTACAACGCATCGGATGCCACTTCCGAGCAATCAAGCAATCCAATGAAACGCACAGTGGAGCTCTCTCCTCGGATTCTAATGGCACAGTTGACCGACTCCTCCTCGACTCCCCCATCGCCGCGCATGCCGCGGCCAACTAAAGCGCGCAGTGTCTGTCAGCGACGGTCCCAAAAGTCTGCGAGTCCAATCGCATCGCTGCGGCGGGTACGGCCTGACCAATTCAAATGGCCGCTCCTCCCATTATTATCGGTGTGGGAGTCCTTTAATGAGCGGAGGGGAAAGAAGACGGAGGACGGAGCCGTGCTGCGGTATAGTAATCGAACCCTAACGAGGCATCCTCGAAAGCAGTGACGGTTCAATATTTTATTTTATGCGGCTTAACACATTCCTAACAAAATATATGCGGAATAACAGTAATTGTTTATCCTAACAAAACAATTTACTGAGCTGATACATTGTAGAAGTTTTTAGACCCCATTTTTAGGAGGAGGTCATGCGCCAAAGAGGTGTTCATCAAAAGAAGAAGGATGGTCTGTCATCAAATGCATCAAATGAATGTAATCATTTCTTGGTTCAGAAGGAGAGTAAAGCGCTCCTTTAATTCTTCTCCATTCATTTGGCACGGACAGGAAAGAGGGAGAGAGAGAGACTTACAGTGTTACTGACAAAGGCCTTGTTCCTACAAAGAATGTGACCTTTGCTTCACATGGGCTGTTTCTTGTTTACCACTTCACGCCTCTCTCTCTCTCTCTCTCTCTCTCTCTCTCTCTGAGGGGATCTCTGTTGTCTCCCAAGGCTCCGCCGCTTCTCTGCTCTCCTCCGTGGAAGAAGAAAACGGTAGATCTCATCGTCACAGCAGTTTATGCTTCACATTCTGCACCTTGCACAGCGCCCTTTGTCGTCCTTTACTGTTGACAGGGTCTTTTGATCTCTCTACTTGTTCTGCTGGATGTTTTCCTCCGTTTGAGCTCACTGGTCTGGTTTTGAATTGGTAAAGGTGTGATCTTTGTGGTTGCGAGGGAGGACCGCTGGTGGTTTTGCGTCTCCGCTTTGGTTCTTGTTCTTGATCTTGTTCGGGGTGGGTTTTTTGGGCTTGTTGCGGGGGTCTCCGTCGTTGAAAAGCTTCTGCTCTGGCTCTTCCGCAGGTGAAGGAGAGATCTTGGTGCGGCCGGAGGAAAGATTTTTAGAGGGCGTTTTATGAGGTGATGGGTTTTATCTCGAGAAAGCTTCTCCCGGCCTGCGGGAACATGTGCGTCTGTTGCCCGGCGTTGAACCCTAGTTCTCGGCGGCCGGTCAAGCGATACAAGAAATTGCTGGCTGAAGTGTTCCCTAAAAACCTTGTGAGCCCTCTCCATTCTCGCGAGCTCGTTTGGTTTTTGCTGTAGTCAGTTGAGATCTGAGTGGCATTGCTCATATAAAGTTTGTGTCTTCTTCAGCATTATTTTTACACACTGTTTGATGACTCTTTAAAATTTACATCGCCTTACTTGAAAACCTAGTTTCAGTTTATGGCAGAGGAGCCTCCTATGAGATAACTTATTCTAGTTCATACAGTGATTTGATGTGTTGATGTTAGTCTCCATTTGGTTATTTGATGAGAGAAAAGAAGAGAAGAGCACAGAGAAAAAGGGAAAAAGAAACTAGGGAAGACAAGTCAACAGAGAAGATAAGGGAAAATCGCATTCTTTCTTTTGAATATTTTTCTTTCCAAATCTCTGCTTTTCGGAGAAAGAGAAACAAAAAATGACTGGAGGCCTACACTTGCTTGCCTAAGTGTAAGTAAAGGAGAGAGAGAACCAATTTGTCTCCATATCTCTATATTTTTTGTAAGGCTACCAAATTAGAGAAAGCAACATTCTCTCCTCGTTTCCTTCTGTTCTCCCCACCCAAAGAAACCAGCCTCTGGACAAGCGCTGCTATCAGTCTTATTTGCTCAATTGCCACCTCCTAACTGCAGCCTGGCATCAGTGTGTTCTAGAATTTAGATATGACAACCTTGAAAATCTTAGAGCAAGAACACTCTTGATGAGAGTAGCAACATTATCTAGAACTTTTAATTGTCCAGACGAAGATACAAGTATGTAAAGTTGCATTAGTGCTTTTTTTGGAGCACTCCTGTGTATATTTTGGTATGTCATAAAGGTAAGGTGATTTAGATCTCCCAGCTGTACTATTTCTTTCTTGTGGAGTTTTTACAAGTCTCATGTTACTAATACAATTTAGATTTCTCAGCTGATCTATACTAATTTTTCCTTCAAAGTTTGGCCTAGAGGGCACCTGATATGTTGGAAGTCTTGTTAACATTTACATGGTCCAGCCGATGCAGTGTACCTTCAACATTTAAAAAAAAATTGCTCCAATTAATTTTTATTAGTGTGTGTACTGAATGTTTCTTTCTAGTTTCCTCAATTAGAAAATTATGTGACTATTTAATTCAAATTTATAGGATGGTCTGCCAAATGAAAGGAAAATTATGAAGTTATGCGAATATGCTGCCAGGAATCCGATTCGCATCCCAAAGGTCTGATTTTTCAAAATCAATATTCCAAAGATTCTGTTGTAAAGAATTTGAACTCTTAGTGACTGTGACCTTTCCCTGTGTAGATTGCAAAGTATCTTGAGCAAAGGTGCTGCAAAGAATTGCGAAATGAGCATATCAACTTTGTAAAAATTATCACTGAAGTCTACAGTAAATTGCTTTACATTTGTAAAGAACAGATGTAAGTTGTACAATCATGTTGCCTATTTTAATTTTTGGAGTTATGCCTCCAATTTGTTATTATTTAAAGGGTTTCACCCCTTGAAATCCCTTCAAAGGGGATTTCATGAGTGACGTAATGTCAATCGTGTGCTCCTGTAGACTGTTAATTGGACACGTCAATTTCAAATAAATGGATTTTTTGTTGTTCATCCTTAAAATGCATTATATGGTAAAGTCAAATAATAATCTTTGTGGATATTTGATCAGGTGTAGGGAAAAGAGAAGTCTTGGTTAAGTTGAATATGTGACTGCTCTTTTTATTTGTACCCCTTTCCTGTTGGTTGTACAATATTACATTTAATGGAAGTTCATATAAATAAAGACATCAAGAAACAACAAAGGAAAAAGAAAATCTACTGGTCTGCATTTTAAATGAGTTTGTAGCTGGTGGAAGCTAGTTGTATTCCCATTTATTGCAATTGTTGTCAACCTGAGTTTTTGTTGGCATAATGCATAGTTATGTTTTTGTACTATTGTAAGTCATAAGGCAGGAAATATAACTATGGTGAAATTAATTTATTGCATGGTAATCGGGGGTTGTTATTACTGATTTGAGTTACTGATACAGAAAGCTTGTACCACATTTCTAGAAGACTATAGCTTTTCATATTAGGAGTATCTATGGAGTCGGTATTGTCTCACACAAAAAAACTCACATGACCAATGCAACCAGCTGCAGGCTTTTCTTAAAACTATGGTTCTTAACCCTGTGTCTTCTAACTCCTATCTCAACCAGCTGCAACCTTTTTGACCTATCTCAAATGCATCAAAATTGGGTTCAGCATGCTTTTAATTTACACAGCTAAAACGTAATTTTGTTTGAGATGGGTCCATACTTAGACATTTAGATCCTCAATCTGTCCAATATCAATTAGATATTCTATTATATTGTACCCACCCGATGCCCTACTAGGGATATATATTATGAACAACTGACTATGCATATTTAAGAATTCTTAAATTTGTTATTTCACTCATAACTTGATGTGCAAATTTTCCATTATTTCGTTTAACTGGGTTGTTTTCTTATGTGGAAGTTGAGTTGTTTTTATTTCATATATTTTTTCCTATTAAATGGTGATTTTTCCTATTAAAAAGATGGACAATACAAATGCCATCCATTTGATGTTTTCTCGTGCTGTAGGCTTAATGGGATTAAGAATTAGACTTGGTGTGTAATTTTTCATTGCTTCTATTTAGTTGTGTTGTTCTTTAGGTGGAAATTTGGTATGCCATCTTTCCTATTTGGGTCTTTATGAAGAGATACAAGATTGCAACAATTGGTTTCATGCAAGAACTTCTATTTATAGAGTTCTTTTTGTGATAAGGCATGCCCGATAAATTAATGGGCGAGGATGAGGTTATATAGACAGGAAGTTATGTTGCATTGAGATCTGTGAATGGCTTAGCATTCCCAAACCGGAATCATTGCCACTCCTAAGACATTTTTTGTCTTGTAAAAGGATAATTTTTTTTCTCAACTAAATGCCCAATTTGATTGTTTTTAGGATTTTAAGTACAAACATTTGCGATGTCAGTATAAGCTATTGGTTATTGTATTGTTGACAAGTCGGGAAAAAGATAAAGCTGTTGACAAAACAATCGTGTCTAAAGATAAGGGTCCAGTCACAACAATCTATCCAAGCTTCTATATATCTGTTGATTTGTTGGTATAGTCCATATACAACAATGACAACAAACAATAGTCGCACAAATACTGTGGTCTATATATTATTTTGTCACTGGGTTTGTTGTTTATCTTATTGTGGGAAATTTTAATTACATTTATTGGCTCAAACCAAGGATAAAAATCTCAGTCCAGAATTGATACCAGTTAGTGGTTGGACTTGTATGACATTGATACTATACAGTATACAGTGTCCTGAGCATCAGGATGGATTAGTATTTCTTGAATGAGTGCAAGGAGAGACAGTGAGCCAATTGTGTGAGAGAAGGGGAGAGAGATGGGAGAAAGAAGGGAGCCAATATTGAGAGAGAGAGAGAGAGAGAGAGAGAGAGGGAGTGGTGGTGGGGGCACAGCTCTTATAGAGAGAGCGGCTATCCATGCCAACTGTCAGCAGAGAAGGGGCTATCAACAACTGTTAGCTTTAGCTTGAGGGAGAGTATAGAACAAAAACTGAGAGTACATGTATAACTTGGTACAGCTCAGTTTTAACAGTCTGTCTGTCTGGTATGGTGACCTTGCTCTCATAGGAGTAAGCTTTGTTTTGAACTGTTGTGGGTGAAATTGATTGTCCGCATACTGGTCAGCCGTTGGACCTATAACAAACAAGTTTGGACCAACTTGTGCAATCAGAACTTTAAACCTTGGTTCAAACTTCAAACATCACAAAGGGTATGTCCATTCTAAACCTTTTCCAACAACACTAGATCAAGATTACAAGCATTTTTTGACTAGGATATTTGCTTTTTCTGTATCCATAGAAGCATGGCTTAATGATTGTTGCACCATGGTGCAACCAACATACCATACCAATCAATTTGAGCACTTGAATGGGATCTTGAATTGTTCTAGCATGTAGCCATGTACCAAGACTCCCTTGGCAACATGACTAATTTGAATTGGTTGGTATGATACTGACCAATACACTAACAGCTTGTTCAATAATTGGTATGATCTAAAGATCAATCCTTTGATGAGTCATCTCTAATTCTTATATATCGGTGGCATCTAGTGGCACCTATACTTTGTTTTGATGCATGTTTTTGACATGATAAATGCAGAGTGTATGTGTATCATCGAGCATTTATTATCATAGTGCTTCTTTTGATTCAGGGCGTACTTTGCTATTAGCCTGTTGGATGTAATTATTGAGCTTTTGGATAGCAAGCAACAAGATGGAATTAAAATTCTTGGATGCCAAACTTTAACAAGATTCATTTGCAGCCAGGTATAAGGATGTGAATTTCTTTTGGTTTCGTAGTATTTTATTTTGATGTTTCCTCTAAAGTATGGTATTACTTGCCACGTTGTATTTGGGTTGCATTCGAGCTGCCTCTGAGTTAAGTGGGACACATGTTTAGTTGATTTGGTCTGTTGTTCTAGTAACTTCGTTATTAGTGTTGTCAAACCATTAGATTGTTTTGATTGATTTGATCTTTTGTCCTATTAACTTGTCTTTTACTGTACTCAAGACAAATTATATTATATCATGTTTTATAGATATCAGTTTTTGGATGCAATGAACAATGTAACTGTGACGGAAACTTGCAAATATGGACCTTTTCTCTCCTTGGAATAGACTTTGTTCTGGGAAGAATGACAACCATAGATCCAGTTATGATAGGCGACGGACACCATTGTCCTAAAACATTGAGAATCACAATTATTTATAGAAATCTTCTGGGTACTCATTTTTGTTCTTAGTAGTGTCTTTTATACTGATCTTAATGGTGGTACCTTTGAGGATCATATATGCTAATAATTCTCACTATGGATAACTTTGCATTAGTGTACAATGGAGATATGTGTCTCACTGACAAAAGATGAAGCACCTTTCCTGGCATTGTGGCTTCAGATATTTACTGTTGGTATGACATTCTGATGGCATCATGTGAAGCACATTTGTCTTAAAAAGATAATTTCTGACTGAAGTTTTTATCGGATCATATATGCTAATAATTTTAACTTTGCATTAGTGTACAATTATGTGTCTCACTGACAAAAGATAAGCACCTTTCTGACTGGAAGACATTCTGATTTTTATCTTATTAAAAGA
Source organism: Musa beccarii (assembly GCA_024322285.1). Taxonomy (NCBI): domain Eukaryota; kingdom Viridiplantae; phylum Streptophyta; class Magnoliopsida; order Zingiberales; family Musaceae; genus Musa; species Musa beccarii. The sequence continues at coordinate 42,130,485 of CM044398.1, forward strand.
TAATTTGTTTTTATCTTATTATGATGATATTTAATGCCTGGAGTATTTATATATTGCCCTTTGATGCAATCAAAGGGTCTAGCTTAGAGTCATTAGCTGCTTATGTAACTGTGTTTGCTTTGAAGAGTTTCCAGCGACTGCATTCTTTCATGCTGCATCGATTAGCAACTTTTCCTCTTAACTTGTGTCATCTGCTTAAAGGATCTGATCCTGCTTTGCTGTCTCTATTTCATCATGGGATATCAAAAGGTCTAGCTTAGAGTCATTAGCTGCTTATGTAACTGTGTTTGCTTTGAAGAGTTTCCAGCCACTGCATTCTTTCATGCTTGCATCGATTAGCAACTTTTCCTCTTAACTTGTGTCATCTGCTTAAAGGATCTGATCCTGCTTTGCTGTCTCTATTTCATCATGGGATATCAAAAGGTCTAGCTTAGAGTCATTAGCTGCTTATGTAACTGTGTTTGCTTTGAAGAGTTTCCAGCCACTGCATTCTTTCATTCTTGCATCGATTAGCAACTTTTCCTCTTAACTTGTGTCATCTTCTTAAAGGATCTGATCCTGCTTTGCTGCCTCTATTTCATCATGGGATATCTTCTTTTCTTTTTCTTGAGTCTCTTTTCAATGATATGAAACCCTAGTGTTTCTTTGACGTAATAACCGAAGGTGAAACTTGATTTATTTTGATTCTTACATTAAATTTTTTTTATTTGTTGCAGAATGTTCTATGCTCAGATTCATCTTCCTATTTGTGGCATTTCTCTATTGTTTTAAGTGTGACATATGGATTCTTATGTGATTATGCCAACTTTATTGACAGGCAGACAATTCATATACATGGAATATCGAAGGCTTGGTTCAGAAAGTTTGTATGCTTGCACGTCAGAATGGCGAAGAACAGAAAAGTCTTTTGCGGGCTTCGAGTCTGCAATGTTTATCAGCCATGGTCATCTGTTTCATTTTCATTCTTATAAGGATACATATTGTATTTGGTCTTAAAGCTTTTCTGTATACTTTGCACATTAAAATTAACTTTATACCTTATGTTGCAGATTTGGTTCATGAGTGAGCATTCATACATTTTTGCTGGTTTGGATGAGGTGGGTGCTTTTCTAGTCTCATTAGACGATTGATTCTTGCAATCCATTTTTGCACAATTGTTTCTCTTTTTCTTCACACCTCTTTGAGAAAACACTTTTGCTTCACACATTTCTTTCAAGACTTCCACTCTGATGAACTGCTTGAAAATCTTCGACATGACCTTGAAGCAGTCTTCATGCTGTAATATTTGCGTTTCTTCAGATTCCTCAACTCATTTCTTCAGATTCCTCAACTAAGAAAAACTAAGTGCATTTCATCATGTGACAAGTAGTTAATACTTCTAAATGCTCCCTTAGGATCCTCTAATTCAATCTAATATATTTTTGTGTGTGAAAACCAATTATTTTTGCAGTTATGTAAAGCTTGAGAAAGTTACTTCTCTCTAGTCATCTGTAAAGAGGGTAGAGATGTAATGTTGTATAAATTGGATAAGATATTCGATGTTTTCTTGGCACCACATGGTGAATATTAAGCATGAAACTGATTATCTTAATTTTTATAAATAAATTAGACTCATGGTTCCATCATAGTTAGGTTAAAATTGCATCATCCACATGCTGGCTTAGCTCTAAAATACTCTAGACGTGATAAGTCTCTATAATAAGAGTGAATTGATTAAAGAATAATAGTGAATGCTTGACAAATTCTCGATTAATCTGCTTGAATTAGTTATAATTTTGTGAACATACAGTATTGTTATTTTTATTACTAAGTTTTGAGTACTATCTCGTGGACATGCCCATTGGTCTACGACACAGTCTATACGACATGTGAAACATTGTGAATCATTTGGCAACAGAGCTTGAAGTTTACTTTATCCTTTAGTAGTTCATGCTCTGAGAATAATCTGTTAGCTATTACAGTTGTCTAGTCTTCCATTTCAGATCATCTATGCTATCTTGGAAAACTATCGAACTGATGAACGTAACGGTGATGATGATGAAAGACATGAGTCGCACCACAATTGGGTTGATGAAGTAGTTAGAGGTGAAGCAAGAGGTGTTGTAACAATCATGAGTGGTCTTAGTCCATGCAATGTGGTCATAAGGCAGCGGCCAGAAAGTAAAGATTCTACTCTGCTCACAAGGTACTTATGACTAACCAAAAAACTTCATGTTGGTAAAATAATGTGTTGTAAATAATTCTTTTATGTATATTTTGTCATTGGCCAATTCAAAATAGATCAATGTTCTATTGTGAATTGGTATGTAAGAGTCAACAATGTTTGTATCCTTTAGTAGACTTCTCAAACTAAGTATGGCTAAAAGAACGTAGAACCTCGAGGCATCTGGTCATGATGAATATACATACAAAAATGCATATGCATCTAAATGAGAGGTGCGAGGTAGGAAAACCAAGGTGGAATACTTTATTGATGAATTGTGAAAGAGTAATGTCTTTAGATAGTAATGATCCCAGACAAACATGGAAATGTGTGTAAAGCCATTTTTGTACAATATCCATTACTTGATGTCACAAAGGACCGTTGTGATGGGGTTTATCCTGTGCTGTGTTGAACTTGACATGGGACATCAATGAAGTTTGTTAAACATCAGTCATCTTAGTACTTTGGAACCTCTTGTTGATATCGGGAGTTGCCCTTGTTAGTGGTACCTAGGAGGTCGGCATTGAAAATTTAAGTTGTAAGATTCATATGTTGTAATAAAATTTGATATGTTGTAATAAAATTTGATTTCTTTGTAAATTGTGTGTTCCCAGCATTCAAAGAATTGTGTATATGTGTGAACAGTCAAGGCCGTTAGCCCTTGGGACCTTAAAAAAGGCCGACTTCTTTTGCTCAGCAATGACAAAAAGGTCCTGCACAAATTGCTGAAATGACTCTAAGTCCTTCAATGTATGACCACAAGTGATTGGGCAAATATAACAAGAAACCCACTCTTGTCTATTAGTAGAATACATTTTGTGACCTCCTTTCGAATGCTTCTATTTCTCTGCTTCCATCTTCATCCTCCATTGCCAATCATGTGAATAATGCTTTCCACCTCTTGTGGCGTATCTGCTTATAAATATTGTTTGACATGCATGATTTTACCGCAAGAAACACTCTAGAGACAATAATACGACGATAGATTATAATAGTAAAAAGTGTTTCTTTCTTGGGTTTGATGTCTCTATGTACAATTTGTTGTTGGCCTTTACAAATTTAGTGGCTGCTATCTACTGGGTTCATTCTTCACTGTCACCTGTAGCAGACTGGTTATTACACAACCTTAAAGTTGTCATGCTCCCAATAATGTAAAAGTGAAAAAGCCTCAAAGCTTGAATATATCTAGCATAACCTCTTTACTATACTGTTTACATTTTGTGGATGAAACTTGTCTTTAAGCATCTTGATATCTTGTTGATAGCAAGGATTTAAGTCTCAGTCTTATACTGGTTTTTTGTGATTGGTCAAACCGGTATGGTACAGGTATACCAGGGGGTACACCGGATGGTATACTGATCCGTATGCCTGGTATCACCTAGAAATAATATAAGAATTAAATACTGACCTGTACTTGCCTCTTTGGTTCAGTACCAGTCTATGGTCAGACTGGTAAACACATAACAGCCCAACTGATATCTGAATCATTGGTTGGTGGTGAAGAGTTCAAAAGTTATATCCACCAGAAATGGTTCCATTGTACTATTGTTGGACTAAAAAAATAGAATTTTGTTTCTTGAGGTAATTTGAATTCATTATTTACCATTACACAGAGAAGAACGTGAATGTCCTGAAGTATGGTCTCAGATTTGTATAGAGAAGCTTGCCGAGCTTGCCAATGAAAGCGTAACAACACGCCGTGTACTGGAACCAATGTTTGCTTACTTTGATAAAGGAAGACATTGGGCTTCTCGCCTTGGGTTTGCTTTAGTGGTTTTATGTGACATAGCTCACTTGGGAAAGAACTCAGGTAATTCTGCCAACTCATTTGTATAACTTTATATTTTGAGCTCAATTTGTTATATGCTTTTATCAATGTTAATTGAAAGCTGAAGTTTTCTATAATCTATATATTCAGTATGTTTCTCAAAGTAAAAAGGACATGACATTGTTAGTTCCAATTAGCTATTTTTTGATCCAGAAGCATGTAGGTGAACTAAAAAGTAAAGACACCAAATTATTTTGCAATAGATCCATTTTTCCAATATCAATGAATTTTCTATGACACTATTATACAAGGTATAACAGTTCGAGGTCTTTTATATCTGTAGCATTGTCTGAGATGTCCACAAAAATGGAAGCTTTAATACTTCAGGTTTCTGAAAACAATTGTTCCTTGCTCTTTTATTCATGGACACCTTAGAACATGGTCAGAAAATTTATCATCTTGCTTTTCTTTTTATAATAATTTTACTACCTGACTATAATGATTTTAGGGATAAATAACATATACCCGTGTTGTAGAAACAGTCAATAAATATAGACATAGACTGGTTGACCCTTCCCAGGCCCAGCATTAGTGGGAACCTTTTGCACTTGTTTAGATGTACAATATTATGGTAACTACATAATGGTATTGTCTAGCTCAAAAGCCTGCCGAATACCGACACTGTTCTCCATCATTATAATGACAATCTTTTTTTCTTTTTTTGCTGATGGTGGTAGTGACTGTTTTTTGTTTTTTCTTTGGACAGAAGCGTCAGAATTAGTATTACATTTATCAGACCAGACATTGAAGTTTCTGGTTAATAGTTAGCATGACTATGTCGGGAAGGAAGAAATAGATATTAAGTAAATTTCTTGACAAATATAAGCTGAGCTATGCACGGAAATTTCTACTGTTAGCTTTTAAGGTTAACATAGAGTAGAATGTGCATTTTTGTTCTTTCCTAAAGTAGATTAGAAATTCTGGTAAGTTTAGTTTGGAACAAGTGGCCTAAGTGGACTTGCCATGAAAGTGGCCCTTGATCATTTCATACGGAGGAAGTGGGAGAATCAAGGAGAAAGCAAATATGGCTCAGTTTTGTTTTTTATTCCTTTTGAAAATGACTTTACCGAAGGTGTGATCAGTTGTTTATAGATAGACTTCTTTTCCATCTCCCAACATATTTCATCTTTCCACAGTCCCATGCAAGCCAAACTTCTCAAATATCAAATAAAGTAATTAGGAGGATTATTTAGAATGTTTATATATTGGATAGCATAATTAAATTTATACTAGATTTTTAAAAAAAATTATCGCTCCATAGGGGCTATGTTTTTCTGCTCTCGAATCCTGTTGCAAAAGTGGGGAAAAAAAATTTTCTCAATAGAAATTGAGGAGTTCGATGCTGCCCAGTAAATTGAAAATATGACCATAAATTTGTGGTATGGATGCCCGTTTTGTATGTAATAAGTTTGCTAGGTTGGGCATGGATCTTGGATCTTTACATAATAATGGGAAACCTAACATCCAAACTGGAACATCAGGTTTCAATCCTCATTGTAAATAATGAGCTTATATTTGGATCATAGGTTGATCGAACTTGACAACAACCAGACGGGGAATCCACTTCCCTGTAAACAAATTTAATTGAAATCTCGTTGGAAAATCGAGGCATCTAGCAAAAATCTACTTTCTTTAGAGTCAAGCTTAGCAAAAGTACACTTCTCTTTTCCTACTTCAAACCTAACAGTAAAGGTGGTCACTCCACGATAAGCCTACTTCAGTGGCCTCTAAGGCATACCCCGAATCAAAGTCCATAAATGATACTGTCAGATGCAAATTTTCATGTGTCTATCCCAAGGACTTAATTACCCGTCGAACTGGTACATACCAATCAATATTTACCAGTTCGATCAAGTATCAATATGAAAACATATAGCTTGGTACCTGTATATATACCATTCATTTTTAATTCTTTAATTGTTTAATTCAATGATTGGGTGGTATAGATTGGTATTGTCTGGTACCAGTATCATGTCAGTCTAATAAGTTACCAAACAGGCGTTGGACCAGTAGGTAAATCCCTGGTCTGTGCTAGTTATCACAATGAAAAACATTAGATATTTCTGTGCATTCGAGTTTATCTTAGCTAGATACTTTATACTCCCTCACACAGATCTTATTCCATGAGTTCTTGCACAGGATGTCTTATCAAGATATAGTTGGATGTATGACGATGTCCACATATATCATTGCCCATTTATGATTGAATATGTCCTGGAATGCTGTTAACTTTTCCACTTAATTTAGTGTAAATTTCCAAATACTTTACTTTCTAGTAAAATGATTTTAGATGGTTCAGTTGTTTGTTAGAGCCAAGGTATGCAATATCGAGCTGTACCGCCCGTCGCAGGCGATACGTCGATCCGATAGGATACCGGTATCACGGACCGCCCGCTACAGAGGTCGGTATGAATTTTTATTTTTAAATAAAAAAATTAATTTTTAATACTCAGCGACGTACCCCAGGAGGCTCGGGTGGCGTTTTGCCAAAGCACGCCGCTTTTAAGCCTCGAGCGTCGTCGAGGCTCGGCGACGTCGCCGAGGCTATTTTTAATAGATTTTTTACTTTTGACCGGACGCGTCGCCAAGCGTCGAGTGGCGTCGCCGTTGTTATCTCGCTGCGTTATCAACTACTCGGAAAAAGACACGTTGCCGAGTGCGGCGTCGCCGAGGAAAGAAAAAATATATATCTATTTATATATATATATAATATTTATAATTATAAAATATATATATACCGACAATGCGTCGAAAGCGTACCGTTATCGATGCGCCATATGATCGCATCGTACCGTACCAGAGAAACATTGAAACTCCGGTACGGTACGGTAATGCATACCCTGGTTAGAAGTGTATTTGCAAATTAGTTCCACTACTGTAATGTACAGAGATTGTTCCCTCTGTTTACAAATTTTACTATTTGTTCAGTAGCCTGAATTGTATCTTCTTTGTACATACATTTAGCTTTTTTTTATGTGCATTTGCTGTCTTTTCTGATTTATTAGATTTGATATTTTTTTCAGAAAATGAACAGCTTATTTTGGCTGCTATCATTCGACACCTGGACCACAAAAATGTTGTGCATGACCCACAGATAAAGTCTGATATAGTTCAGGTTGCCACTTCCTTTGTACGCCAACTGACATCACGAGCAGTGGTTGCAGAAATTGGAGTAGTAAGTGACTTGTGCAGGCATTTAAGGAAAAGTCTCCAGGCCACAGTCGAATCAGTTGGGCTACAAATATCAAATTGGAATGACTCACTTCAAAATTCGATAGAGGACTGTCTGTTAGAGATTATTAAAGGAGTATGTCCAATTTCTTTAGTTCTTCTGAGGTTCATGAAGTATATATATGGATGCTCTTTTATATCATGTGGTCTTTTGTTTCTTTTAGTCTCTAGTGCTATTAAAAGTGACATTTTACTTTCACTTTTAAAAATGTGACAATTTTCAGGTCCCATTGCTACATTGACACTTTGTTTTTCATTTCATTTTCAATTATCTATTTCTTAGGTTGGTGATGTACACGTGGTATTTGACATGATGGCTATAACATTGGAGAAGCTGTTGTCAACGACGATGGAGAAGCTGTCAGCTGCTTCAGTTGTTGCTAGGGCAACTATTAGATCTTTGCTAATTCTTGCTTACATAATCTCTTTGGCATCCAATGTTAAACATCCACAGGTTGGTCTGGTCTCTGCCATATTTATTGGTAATTTGGAATGAGTCTTCCTATTCAAAGTATCTCTAGCTTTTTGTTTCCATGGTGTGTTATATTTGCCAAGTGATTTTGTGATGGGAATTAATGATAGTTGACATATTTTTCATTTTATTTGTTTCAATATGTTATGCAATTATATAACAGTATTTGATTTACACAGTCAAAAAAAGTTGAATGCCTTCATAATAGTGATTTAAAAAGCGCTAGGCGCCAAAAGGCGCCAAAGTCTAAAATCGCCCGAGGCGCTAGGCGCTCATCCAGGCGTTAGTCCGAGCGAAGCGAGATGCTAAAATATATAAATATAATTAAAAAAACATAATTATTTAAATAAAAATATACTATTAAATTAAGAAATCTAAGGTAAAAATATTTATTAATTTAATAAATAAATATATTGTTAACAATAATTTCAAATAAATAAAAGTTAATAGTATTAAAATCAAAATAATATATTATTAATTTAATAAAATAAAAAAAATTATGTTAATGAAATTATACTTTATGTGCAAGGCTCAAGTAGAAGGAAAGAAGGAAGACCGACACCTGTCAAAAATGTTGTGCACAGCAGATAAAGCTGATATAGTCAGTGACTGAATCACGGCAGTGGGTAGTAAGTGACTTGTGGCGACAAGCAGCGAATCAGCGCTACAAATAAACTGGAAGACTCACTAGTGCGTCTGTTAGTGTATGCAGTCTGAGGCAGATGCTCCGGTCTTTGGAGCGGCGAGGGCTACGAACACTGGAGCGACAAGAGAAGATGGGAAGCGGGAGTAGGGCTAAGCGGCGTCTGGGCGGGAGCAACGAGCGGCTTGATGATGGGGCGGCAGAGGCCAATCGCAAAAAAACGCCTAAAAGTTTAACCTCACTTCAATATGGTGCGGTTAGGGTTGGAGAAAGAGGTTGTTATCGGTGATTTAGTTGGTTTGCTCGGTTTAACCCGGGCGCTCACTGCGCCCGACGCTGGGCTCGGCGGCGCCAGCGGTGCCTCTTTGAAGCGCGGCCTGGAAGTCAGATTTAGTTGGTTGCTCGGGCCTCGCCTCGCCTCGCCTCGGGCGAGCGCCTTTTTAAATCACTGCTTCATAAGACGTTGTAGGAGAAAGCTCATACATGATTCATCAACCAATCTAATTACTTTAAGTGATAAAAGTGTGGAGATGGTGACTTTCAGTACAAATTTATAATGTTAATTGTTATGTTACTGATTCCTTCAAATTCGACCAGCATAAGGAATCATTACAGTTTGTTTGCCGACTGTACTTTCTACTTTCTAGCATTAGTTCATTATATCTAATTTATTTCGTCCTCTCAAGCTTGTTTTGTTTGTCCTCAAGTGCTTTTACTGTAAACACCTAGATTTAGATGCCAAACTTCATATAGTCTCATTAATAAGGTCTTCAATTTTGGGTACTGGATCTGTAATGGTCCATGGCTGGACCATTTCAGGTTTGATCCATTCTGATGTATCGACACAAGGTATGTGAGAATGTACCATGGTTCAAAGAAGGGGGAGGGGAGGAATGGGGGAGGTGAAGAGGAGAAAGAAGAGCAGAGGAAGGGAGGAAGCGACAGTGAAGGAGTCGAGTACTGATTGGTAGGGCTTGGCAATGGTGGATGCAGAAGCAGGCAGTGACAAATGCAGGGTGCAGGCAAATAGTGGGGGAGCACACTGCAGATGAGATCAGGTGCAAGGTTTTTAAGTTTTTTATTTTTTAGGAATGAAAGAATAAAAAAGAACCTATATCGCGCTTGGACCAGCAAATACTGCCCGGTACATATCAAACCCGGCAAAATTGGTTTCCTTGCACATTAGTTTGCAAAAATAAGCTATGTCAATCTATCCAATTGGCAAATACCACTTGTTACATGTAACCGTGTGATTGTAGGCATGCAGATCTATGTAGTCTGAGCGTGTTGGCTACGAGACAATTATGTTAGTTGACATAGCCTCTGCAACTTGACATGCATTATTTTGGTACATTATAACTCCACATCAGAAAATTGAAATCCTTGGTTAAAGCTATAATTTTGTTTTAAGATATTCTTGATGAGAGAAGGATTTGGTCATAATTTGTCATAAGTCCTTCCACTAATTTATCTTGGAAAAGGGTTTGGATTAAAACATGGTATTGTAGACGCATGTTATTGAGGTAAGTTAAATGCTTATTAACCTCTGTTGCCTCTGACCTAAGGCTCTAGACTTCCACTTGGTGAATGATCTAGTTTCGTGCAGATGCATCTAGAAGGCATGTCATTTCTTGTATGTGCTGGAGTATTTTATTTTTTTTACGATATATTTTATAGTTAGAGTTATATTTTGATGGATTTTGAAGCTTTTCTTGGATGTCTTATTGCCGTTTGCTTAATAATCTCTAGGTATTTCCCGATGCACTATTGACACAACTGTTGAGGACTATGATGCATCCAGATGTTGAAACTCGTGTGGGAGCACACCAGATATTTTCTGTACTTCTTGGTCAAAACCCTGATCATCCAAGGCATGAATCAGAATATCTATATGAAACGAAGAAGTGGCAGTCTAGAACTACATCAGTTTTTGAGTCAGCAACTGCTCTACTTGAGAAGCTCAGAAAGGAAAAGGAATGCTTAAATCTAGATAAGAAAGGAACTGATGCCAATGATTGGAATAAGATAAGGACTGTGGGTGATGAGGAGTGGAAACACAATTGGGTTCAAAAATCTTTGCCATATTTTAGTAAGCTTAGTAGTTCTGTTATTGACAGAATTGCTACTTATACAGGTTCATTGGAGAATGTAAGTAATTTTGGCTGGATTCATGAGTAACTTCATCACCTTATCTGAACTTGTATAATTTCATAGTTAGCATGATGGAACTTTGCATGTCCTGTTTCCATAGGCACCAGATACCTCTAAATGCATTTATTGTTTTTTATATAATAACTGATCAAATTCGATTTATCTGGGATGCACTATAGTAAGATATCTCTTTTGACTTTTCCGATATAGAATCTCAATGTTATTGGTTTAACTGAGGATCAAGCTGCTCAGTTGCTTTATGCCTTCTGGATACAAGCCAATAGAGCGGATAATAAGCCTTCAGATTTTCAGGCTATTGCTCATTCTTTCAGCTTGACGCTTCTTTCTTTGCATCTCAAGGTGAGCGATTTTTTTGTGGTATAGAAAGTTGTGTACAATTATTAGACAAAAAAAGTTTTCAGCATGTAGCTTGCTTCTCAAATTCTCAAGATTGCTTGTTTAGCTTTGCAATAATTAGCACATGGAATGATCCATATGATTTTTTTAAAATCCTTATTAACCTACATGGATATAAAATATGCAGTTTTTTATATGCATAGGAAAATAGTTTCAAGATTAAATCAAGGAATGCTATCTCGTGCTCGTTGGTCGAACTACTGGTCTGTATCAGTGTATTATATGCACTGGTCAGTTTTAGTGTACTGTGTCTGTATATCAGTAGATACCGATATTATGAAAAAAAGCTGAAAAATGACCCAAAATTCAGAAAAATCTTTTTTAAAGATTTTTCTTCCAATTTCTTCACATATAACTGTAGTTAAATAAGAAGAAAGTCTATTTAAGCCATAAATGAATAGAAATTCTAGGTTATGGTAATTTGAATTTATCTTTTCAAATCCATCAAGGAACAACTGTCTTCGGACCTCCTTCGAAGGAAGATGCTTCCTTTGATCTTGGAACAGAAATTTTAGATTGTTGAAAAATAAACTATTGAGATAATCATGGACCACTGTGCGTGCTCCATAGCTGGACTGGGAAGTACATTTACCAGCATACACCTGCAAAGAAAGATATGGGATGGTAGATTAGGCATTGATACTTTAAGAATTGAGAAAAATAAACTATTGAGATAATTTTAAACTGCATAAGAATGTCTATTGCATTTGTTTTATGCAGCGGAATCCTTATCCTTGCAAAAGAATATGATACTTTGTAATTTCTTAGCTGTTTGTACAAACTCTAATCAAAGGTGTTTAAAACTTCAGAAACAGAATGTTTATCAGATCCTACATATACATATTTTTTGTCTTAAGAATTATACATACAATCTAGCGCAAATGGTTAATGTAAGATGCATAAGCATATTATACAGTGTGATTTGAAAATTCCTGACTTTTTAATTGAGAATTCGAAATGTTTTTTTTTTCTTTCATTTCAGCTTATTTTTTATGGTCACCAATATCCTATATTCATTCTGGCATTTGCTGCCTTGGCCAGATTGAGAAAGTTTCTCATCTTACAATTTCT